>OU452183.1:15736395-16346395 GCA_911728515.1 Peribatodes rhomboidaria | reverse complement strand
ACTCCGCCGCATTTCACTGCCTTCTAGCACCAACATGACGACGAGAACACCCAAGCCTAAACATAAACCTAAGCGGGATGGGAGCCCTACAAATATCCTACAACCCGTTCCAAGTACCAACGAATCAGAGAACGAACAGTCTTCTCCCATCATCTCAGAGACTTACCCAGACCTTGATAGGTCCTTGGCCATACTACAACGAACGAAAAGAATCTTGAGAATAATCACCGAACAATCAACCAACGAACATCCTACCACCCCCGAGACTTACTCAGAATTTGAGACGTCCATACTACAACGAACCGGAAAAGTCGTTAGCCTAATCAATGAAGGCAAAAGTGTTAAGAAGGAGAACAAGACAGCCATCATTACACTCATGAATGAAATCGACAACATAGTGGAAACCCACTCCCACCTCCCGGAGAATACCCATGTAGAGCCTCCTTCGATACCGGACCTCAGTGACCTAATGAACCAAATCGAAGTCACTATACGAGAAGAAACTACCAAAATCTTGAACCAAATCGGAGTCACTATACGTGAAGAAACTTCCAAAATTGCTCAAACTATTAACCGAGCTGCGGAATTTCGTCGATACAACACTGCCACCGCACTCCCCTCTACAACAGGAGAAGCGAGGACCACATTGGATGGCTCAACAACCTGCAAACCACCTGCCAAATACAGACCTGCCCTCATCGTAACCTCCAAAAGTGCGACCGAAGACCCTGCCGAAACTATGAACGCATGGCAGAAATCGGTTAGCTTTAAGGACACCAATTTTGCACCTGCGGAGACGAGGTTTACTGGCAAGAACAAACTCAAAGTCACCTTCGATAACACAAATCAAATCGAGACTGCCCTCAACAAGGCCAATAAACCCGACAGCCTCGTCACCGCAAAAGCAATCACTAAACTTAAACCAATGCTCATCCTTAAGGGTATCATAAACACCACTCCTCCGGAAACTCTTAAAGATATCATGATATCCCAAAACGACAACATCCAATCTGCAATTGAAGACAAATCCGAATTAGAATTTAAATTTAGAAGAAACAACAAAAATCAGGCACTTTATAATGCCATCTTCATCACCACCCCCGCGCTCTCAAAACTTATTACTGAACTGGGGAAAATCAACGTTGACCACCAAAAAATCCACGTCGAAGCCTATGTTCCTCTCAGACAATGCTACAAGTGCCTACAGTTTGGTCACCTACGTAAGTGGTGCAAAAGTAACGAGACCATATGCTCTCATTGCGCCGAGAAGGGGCACGCTTATGCTGATTGTCCCAACAAAACCAATGAAAGTAGAACTAACTGCTATAATTGCCATAGAAACAACACCTCAGCTCCTCGGCACGAGCATAGCGCCACCTCTGCCTACTGCCCACTGGTGCAGAAAAGCCTGAAAGATGTCCGAGAGAGAACGGACTATGGCGTGTAGTCCACGTACATGACATCACCCGCAAACTAACTTACCGGGGAGGCGACCTGCCGGGCGCGGCTCGCCGCCGAGGCGGTCGGGCAACCCTGAGTGCCACGGTGGCAGTCAGGCAACCCTGACTGCCGCGTTGGCGGGGTGCGCCCGGCGGGTTGCCTCTTCGACAGCTGCGCAAATTGTATGCGTTCATTAGTGTCTTAAATCTTGCCGAGGGGGCGACCTGCCGGATGCGGCTTGCCGCCGTGGTAATTGGGCAACCCATTGGCAGAGGAATGACTCGCTGGTTAAGCAACTTGCAACCCTGATTGCCGCGGTGGCGTGTTGCGTCCGGCGGTTTGCCTCCTCGACAGCCTTGCAATTTGTATTGTATTGTATGTGTTAATGTAAAACCTAAATGTAAGATCATATGTAACAACCTAATTTGTAAACCTCATTGTAAGAACGCGTGCATATGGGCGTATGCACAAACTTCCTTCTATAGCCAACACTATTAGCATTGTTAAAGTTAGCATCTTAGCGCCCAACAAATTTGTTACCAAAAAATAAATAAATAAATAAAAAAAAAAAAAAAAAAAAAGAACCCCCCTCCTTAACCTATTGTCTTCCCTATCCTCGAAGTTACGGAAAGGTTGCAGACGTATCATTTCGCGTTACGCCTTTCCTTCTTCTCTTTACACTTCCTTTGAAAAAAAAAAAAAAAAAAACCTAATCTAACCTAACCTAACCTAACCTAACCTAACCTAACCTAACCTTTTTTTTTTTTTTTTTTTTTTTTACCAGGGAAAACCTTTTATAGGTACCACCCTACCCCGGGGGGAGCAGTGTGGTGATGTGGGAGTCTCCGCCCTAGTGGCGGCATACCCACTAAAAACCCTGGGGTGTTCCTCCTTTGCGCTATGTGCCGGGGCCCGGGAGCATTTCTCGTACTCTTCCGCAGCCCCGGCCTGGGCGCTGGTCCCCTGGGACCCCTCCTCGGGGAGCTTCTGCTCCACCCACCTTGTCACGATGTGGGGAACACCTCCCACATCGTGCCACCTCGGGAACTTTGTGGTGGACGCCGGTTCCCCCGAACCGACGCCCAAGTTCCCAGTCGCAGATGGGCGGCCTTAGCTGGCGTCCATCCGCGACTCCTCAGGCCCTGCTGGCGGGTTGCGGGATGGCGGCTGCCGGGACTTGGCCCCGGACGCGACCTTCCTGCCCTTCTTTTGGGGCGCAGCGCAGGCCCTGCCTCCCAACCGGTGGGAGGCTGGTTTGCCCGCTGCTGCGCACACCGAGCAGTGGGGCTCGCTAGAGCACCCACTGGCTTTGTGGCCGTTTTGACCACAGCGGTAACACTCACCGCTGCGGTCTGTTTTATCCGCCCCGCACTGCTCCCGGAAGTGCCCCAATTCGAGGCACCGGAAGCAGCGCAACGGCCGAGCTGGCAACACCTTAACTTGGGCCGAAACCCACCCCACCTTTAAGCGGCCATTGCTGGCAACCTTCTGAGCCGCAGCCACCGGACATCGGACGAAAGTCGTACCGATGCCGGCGGCATTGCGGCGGATGTCGTTGGCCTTAATGTGGCCAACATCGCACTTGCTAACTCCTGCGATGGCGGCAGCGACCTCCTCCGTGGTGACCGAATCGTCCAGGCCGGTGACACGCAGGTCCGCGCACTTTATCGGCCTGGAGATTCGGACGTCGCCCTCGTCAAAGATCTCCCTGAGCTTCGCAGCCAGGGAGTCCGCCTTCTCGCCGCTGGGATCGCCGGACACCTCCAACATGCGGCCACCAGTGGCCGCTACTCGAAAGTTGACGGTGATGCCCATTGTCCTTATGTCCACCCTTCGCCTTGCCTCAAGCAACGCCGCCGCATACGTTGCACCCCTCTCCGCCGCTCCAGGCTGCAACGTCATGATGACAGCTGCGGAGCGGGGGACTTGGAGCTTGGGCTTGGCCTCCTCTTTTTTGGCTTTGCGACGGCTTTTCCCACCACCGGCCTGCGACTGTCGCGAACCGAACCTAACCTTTTTTTTTTTTTTTTTTACCAGGGAAAACCTTTTATAGGTACCACCCTACCCCGGGGGGAGCAGTGTGGTGATGTGGGAGTCTCCGCCCTAGTGGCGGCATACCCACTAAAAACCCTGGGGTGTTCCTCCTTTGCGCTATGTGCCGGGGCCCGGGAGCATTTCTCGTACTCTTCCGCAGCCCCGGCCTGGGCGCTGGTCCCCTGGGACCCCTCCTCGGGGAGCTTCTGCTCCACCCACCTTGTCACGATGTGGGGAACACCTCCCACATCGTGCCATCTCGGGAACTTTGTGGTGGACGCCGGTTCCCCCGAACCGACGCCCAAGTTCCCAGTCACAGATGGGCGCCTTAACCGGCGTCCATCCGCGACTCCTCTTCCCGTGCTGGCGGGGTGCGGGTTGGCGGCTTCTTGGCCTTGGCCACGACTGCAACCTTCCCGCCCTTCTTTTTGGGCACGGCGCAGGCCCTGCCACCCAACCGGTGGGTGGCTGGTCTGCCCGCTGCCGCGCACACCGAGCAATGAGGCTCGGACGAGCACCCACTCGCCATATGGCCTTCTTGACCGCAGCGGTAGCATTCGCCGCTGCGATCCTTGTTATTCTCCGCGCACTGCCCCCGGAAATGCCCCAGTTCGAGGCACCGGTAGCATCGCAGTGGTCTAGCCGCCAGGACTTTTATCTGAGCCGAGACCCAGCCCACCTTTAAGCGTCCAGAGCTGGCCACTTTTTTCGCCACAGCCACCGGGCATCGAACGAAGGTCGTCCCGATGCCGGCAGCGTTGCGGCGGATGGCGTTCGCCTTTACGAGGTCAGCCTCGCATTCGCCCACTCGCGCGATGGCGGTGGCGACCTCCCTCTCAGTGGCCGAGTCATCCAGGCCGGTGACGCGCAGGTCTACGCACTTCATCGGCCTGGAGACACGGACGTCATCCGGGTCAAAGACCTCCCGCAATTTCGCCGCGAGGGCGTCCGCCTTGTCACCGCTTGTCGCACCTGGCACCTCCAACATCCGGCCGCCACTGGCGGCTACGCGGAAGTTTATGGTTGATATGCCTAATTCTTGCATATCAAACCTCCTCCTCGCCTCCAATAATGCGGCGGCGTAGGTCGCGCCCCTCTCCACTGCCCCAGGCTGCAGTGTCAGGACGACAGCTGCGGAGCTGGGGACACGGAGTTGTGGAGCGGCCGGCTTCGACTTCTTTGGGCGACGGCTTGATACACCACCAGCTTGCGGTTGACGCGAACTGGCTTGCGCCTGCGTTTGTCGCTGCGGTGGTGCAGAAGACGTCGAGCCACCCTTCTTTTTCCCCTTTTTGGCGACCGTGGCCCAGGACTCCGTCCCAGGGGCTGTGGGCGCTGGTTGAAGGGACTGAGAGTCTGTGGCGGCACCAGAGACTCCATCCTTCACCACCTTCTTAGCCTTCCCCTTCTTGCTTTTTCGGGCATTGGAGGAAGGCTGGGTCACGTCCGATGTCCCCGGAAGCCCTGATTCCGGTATCGGAACCGTTGGGACTTTTCGGGGAACCCTGTCTCTCCGGTCTGCGGCAAGCGGGGGACGAGTGCGCTGCTCAGGCAGGAGACGCCCTTCTAGCGCCTCGAACCGAGCGTTCAGCATTCCCCCGATTTGCCGCAGTATGGCCTGCTCCAGCTCCTCCGCTGATCGGGTCTCGCGTCGGATCTCATATCCCGAGACCTGCGGAGTAGCCGAAGCAGAGGCCAAAGCCATGTCCCTGCGGAGTTCAACCATCTCCTTACGGAGCTCCGCCACCTCTTCGCGCAGTCGCGCATTAGCGGTCTGCAGGATTTTGGTCTCCTCTGTCGAGGACCTTGACTGCAGGTCGTCCACTACCTCCTTGATAGTGGACGCCGCCTCCTTCAATGCGCGCTGGAATGTCCCCTTTAAGTTCGTGGACTTAGCGGCCACGTTATTAATCGTGGCCACACAGTCCAAGACCTTCTTATTAAGGTCAGCAGCCAGCACCTCCGAATTTACCGCCGATGGTTCCGAGAGCCGAGCGCTCGTTGACTTTTGCGACCGCAAGGTAGCTGTCAACGCTTCGATCTCTCGCTCAGCCCGTAACTCCATCTCCTGGCGCTCTGCAGCCACAAGTGCCGCCTTCGCCTTAGCGAGACCGACATACTCGCCTGTAGTAGGCGGCCGGCCTCTGCCTCTTCTTGGCACTGCGACCAACTTTGTGGCTGGAGCGTCCTCATCGTCATCGGAGTCAACGCTGCTAACAGCGCGACTCAACACCTCACGGGACCTAACCCGCTTCAGGAGGCCTTTTCCCCCCGACCTGTCCGGCGACTCCGTCACCGACAGCATGCTCCCGACCGAGGAGTCAGACTCCCCGCCCAGGTCCACCTCGGGGCTCTTACGCCCCCTCTCCTCCCTCCGAATCGTAGAAAGTTTGAGTTTTAACTTTTCCATATGATTCCCACGAGTATGGGGGATATACGTGGTCCACCCGGGCAGTGCCCCCTGTACCCGGGTAAGCCTAGGCGTCTCCCGCGCAGGGCTTCGGCTGGGCCCCCGCGGGGGTAGCAGTTGCGACCAACCTTCCCGGTGGCCATGCAGGTCCTCGCGCTGCTCCGCCGCTTGACCTTCGGGGTGATTTTTTATAGAGGTTTTCTTCCTCGCGGCCCGGGCGGTTAAGCCAAGGCCCTCGGTCCCGCGCCTCGCGGCTAACGGGGTTACGATTTGTGACACCTCGTCCGGTGGTGGGGTTAGTCACGCACCGGGTGTCCCTCCCATCCGTCCGAAGACGGCCCCCTCGTCCGGGCCTCTCAGTATGAGATCCCGGACCGCCCTCTGCGCGCGCTCCAGATAAAAGCTCTGGGGCGCGCGGAGAAGGCCCCTTCGAGCTCATCGCTAGCGCTTCTCCGAGGAGAAATGCGAGCGAGGGCTCCCCTGGGCTGCCTCCCAAAAGGCAAGCCCCAACCCGCGTCGCCGCTACTCGGCATACGGCCGAGACGCCGACCGGGTCCCGCGGCCAACCAAGGCCGCCTAGGCTCGCACCGCCGCTTCCCGGAATGTCCAGGGCGCCGGTCGAGCCTCCACCTCGAGTTCCTCTTGGCAGCGGCCGCCGCAACTGTTGCGACCGCTGAGCCCCCCCGCCACGGCAAGGCGGGAACTCATTCGGGGGGGAACCGAACCTTTTTTTTTTTTTTTTTACCAGGGAAAACCTTTTATAGGTACCACCCTACCCCGGGGGGAGCAGTGTGGTGATGTGGGAGTCTCCGCCCTAGTGGCGGCATACCCACTAAAAACCCTGGGGTGTTCCTCCTTTGCGCTTTGTGCCGAGGCCCGGGAGCACTTCTCGCACTCTTCCGCAGCCCCGGCCTGGGCGCTGGTCCCCTGGGACCCCTCCTCGGGGAGCTTTTGCTCCACCCACCTTGTCACGATGTGGGGAACACCTCCCACATCGTGCCATCTCGGGAACCTTGTGGTGGACGCCGGTTCCCCCGAACCGACGCCCAAGTTCCCAGTCGCAGATGGGCGGCCTTAGCTGGCGTCCATCCGCGACTCCTCAGGCCCTGCTGGCGGGTTGCGGGATGGCGGCTGCCGGGACTTGGCCCCGGACGCGACCTTCCTGCCCTTCTTTTGGGGCGCAGCGCAGGCCCTGGCTCCCAATCGGTGGTTGGCTGGTTTGCCCGCTGCTGCGCACACCGAGCAGTGGGGCTCGCTAGAGCACCCACTGGCTTTGTGGCCGTTTTGACCGCAGCGGTAGCACTCACCGCTGCGGTCTGTTTTGTCCGCCCCGCACTGCTCCCGGAAGTGCCCCAATTCGAGGCACCGGAAGCAGCGCAACGGCCGAGCTGGCAACACCTTAACTTGGGCCGAAACCCACCCCACCTGGATTCGCACTTTGCCTGCGACCTTCTGCGCTGCAGCCACCGGACATTGGACGTAGGATGTCCCGATGCCGGCAGCGTTGCGACGAATGTCGCCAGCCTTGACCAGGTCAGCCCGACACTCGCCAACCCTGGCTATGCCAGCAGCGACCTCCTCCTTGGTGACCGAATCGTCAAGGCCAGTGACACGCAAGTCCGCGCACTTAGTCGGCCTTGAGATTCGGACGTCACCCTCGTCAAAAATCTCCCTGAGCTTCGCAGCCAGGGAGTCTGCCTTCTCGCCACTGCGATCGCCGGACACCTCCAACATGCGGCCACCAGTGGCCGCTACCCGGAAGTTGACGGTGATGCCCAACTCCGTCAGGTTCACCCTTCGCTTTGCCTCAAGCAACGCCGCCGCATACGTTGCACCCCTCTCCGCCGCTCCAGGCTGCAACGTCATGATGACAGCTGCGGAGCGGGGGACTTGGAGCTTGGGCTTGGCCACCTCTTTTTTGCCTTTCCGACGGCTTTTTCCACCACCTGACTGCGGTTGTCGCGAACCGGCTTGCGCCTGCGACTGTCGCTGCGGTGGTGCAGAAGCCGTCAGGCCACCTTTCTTTCGCCCCTTTTTGGTGACCGTGGCCCAGGTCTCGTTGGCGGGAGCCTGCGGCTTTGGCTGCGAACCCTGCGAGCCAGAGAATGCCGCAGGTTGGGCATCCTTTGTCACCGTCTTTTTCCCCTTCCCCTTACCGCCCTTTCGGGTGTTAGAGGAAGTCTGCGTACCTCCAGTTGCCGCTGATGTTCCTGGAAGCCCCGGATCCGAAACCGGATTAGCGGGGGCTTTCCTGGTAGCGGCGTTTTTGGCATCTGCTGCCAAGGGGGGACGGATGCGCTTATCGGGAAGGAGGCGCTCCTCCAGCGCCTCGAACCTAGCGTTCAGCATCCCCCCTATTTGGCGCAGAACGGCCTGCTCCAGTTCCTCCGTTGGACAAGCCTCGTGCCGGGTCATGAACCCCGAAGCCTGTGGAGGAGCGGAATCCGTTGCTGCCGTCACGTCTCTGCGGAGCTCCACAATTTCCTTGCGGAGCTCTAATACCTCCTCTCTCAGACGAGTGTTAGCTGCCTGTAGTCGACGGGTCTCCTCGGTTGAGGACCTCGTCTGCAGGTCAGCCATCGCCTCCTGTATAGTGGCCGTAGCCATCTTCAGCGCACGCTGAAAAGTGCCCTTAAGGTTGCTGGACTTCGTGGCCACCGTGTTGATGGTGGCCAAGCTTTCCAGCACCTTCCTTTGCAGGTCAGAGGCCAGCCCCTCCTGCTCTCTCGCCGAACACTCAGAGAACCGAGGTTCTGTCGAAGTCTGTGACCGTAAATTTACGGTCAGCTCCTCGACTTCTCGCTCGGCCCTCAACTCCATCTCCTGCCTTTGAGCGGCTACTAGGGCCGCCTTCGCCTTGCTCAGGCCGACGTACTCGCCCGTGGTGGGCGGTCGGCCTCTCCCTCTCTTTGGCACCGCGACGACCTTTGTAGCCGGTACTTCTTCCTCATCGTCAGAGTCAACCGGACTCCCGGCTACGCTCATCTTCTCGCGAGACCGAACCCGCTTCAGATGAGCCCTGCCATCCGACCCATCCAGTGACGCAGTCACCGAAACCATACTACCGACCGAAGAGTCGGACTCTTCGCCGGTGTCCACCTCGGAGCTCTTACGCCCCCTCTCCTCCCCACGAACTTTGAATTTTAGTTTTAATAAATCCATATAGTTCCCACGAGTATGGGGGATATAAGTGGTCCACCCGGGCAGTGCCCCCTGTACCCGGGTAAGCCTAGGCGTCTCCCGCGCAGGGCTTCGGCTGGGCCCCCGCGGGGGTAGCAGTTGCGACCAACCTTCCCGGTGGCCATGCAGATCCTCGCGCTGCTCCGCCGCTTGATCTTCGGGGTCATTTTTTATAGAGGTTTTCTTCCTCGCGGCCCGGGCGGTTAAGCCAAGGCCCTCGGTCCCGCGCCTCGCGGCTAACGGAGTTCCGATCTGTGACACCTCGTCCGGTGGTGGGGTAAGCCACTCACCGGGTGTCCCTCCCATCCGTCCGAGGACGGCCCCCATCGTCCAGGCCTCTCAAGCAAGAGCCTCTCCGAAGAGAGGTATACCCGAGATCCCGGACCGCCTTCTACGCGCGCTCCAGATAAAAGCTCTGGCACACGCGGAGAAGGCCCCTCGAGCTCCTCGCTAGCGCTTCTCCGAGGAGAAGCACGAGCGAGAGCTCCCCTGGGCTGCCTCCCAAAAGGCGAGCCCCAGCCCGCGTCGCCGCTACTCGGCATACGGCCGAGACGCCGACCGGGCCCCGCAGCCAACCAAGGCCGCCTAGGCTCGCACCGCCGCTTCCCGGAATGTCCAGGGCGCCGGTCGAGCCTCCACCTCGAGTTCCTCTTGGCAGCGGCCGCCGCAACTGTTGCGACCGCTGAGCCCCCCCGCCACGGCAAGGCGGGAACTCATTCGGGGGGGGGGGGGGGAACCGAACCTAACCTAACCTAACCTAACCTAACCTAACCTAACCTAACCTAACCTAACCTAACCTAACCTAACCTAACCTAACCTAACCTAACCTTTTTTTTTTTTTTTTTTTTTTCGTGGGGAAATGCACTTACGCATTCCCGCTCCACCCCCGGGGGGAGGTGGTGCGGGGTATGTCGGACTCGATGCCAGAAGGGCACCCATACCGACTAAAACCCCACGGTGTCCCTCGTCGCCGGCAAAGACGGGGTCGCGAGACCGCTTGCTGCACTCCCGCGCGACTTAGCCTATGCCGCTGTCCGTGACCGGACCCATGCTCTGGAGGGCTACTGCTCCTCCATGTCACTCGAGTGATGCCCGGGACACCCAGGCATCATCTCCTCATGGCCACTTACCTAATCGGAAGCGTCGGATACCCCCGCATCCGACGCCCCATGGCCTCCAATCGGAGACGGAGTCCGAGCCCTGTTGGCTCGCCTCCGTGTCCGTCTTCTTCGACTTGGGTGCGCGAGAGGGGCGATTTCCCTCTCCCGCTCCTCTTCTTCTCGCCGCAACATGGCGACCTCACAAAACGACGCTACTGCGTCCCACGACCTCTCTTCGCCGACCATCATTCTAATGACGGCCGGCAAGGAGAGGTCATTCCCCACAACTGCGACCAGGGCCTGGCGCAGCCCACTGTCGGCCGGACATGCCTCCAGTACGTGCTGTGCGGTTTCTTCTGCACAGCCGCAGCTGTGGCATTCCGGAGTCGGCTCCCTCCCGGTGACGTTATGCAGATACCTGCCGAAGCAGCCGTGTCCGGTCAGGATCTGCGTCATCCGGAAGGTGAGGACGCCGTGTTTGCGGTCCACCCACTCGCGCAGGACTGGTCGGATCGCTTCAAGGAGCCGAGTAGCTCCCGCGCCCCGCTTCGCAGGCCCCGTCAGAAGGCGCTCCTGCCAGGTCGTTATGGCCTCTCTTCTGGCACTCCTCCTCCACCGCAGGACCTCTTTAGGCAGGGGGCGCAGGTCTTGCTCCCGCGCCCGCACCCGTCGCCAGTATACCTGGGCCAGGACTTTGGCTTCGAGGTCCCACGGCAACGACCCGGCAAGGACGCACGCCACCTCATGGGATATGGTCCGGTATCCCCTACATACCCTAATGGCCATAGACCGTTGGGGTCTGCGGAGCAAAGCTGCCTCTTTTGGGGATAAGCCGCCCGCCCAAATCGGAGCCCCATACAGGGCCATGGAGCGTACCACCGCCATGTAAAGTTGGCGGCAGGTAGCTCCACCTCCCCCTAGGTTGGGCAACAGCTGGCCTAGTGCCCCGGATGCTCCAAGGAGCTTAGGGGACAGCCTCCGGAGGTGTTCCGAGAACCGCCATCTGCCGTCGAGTACAACACCGAGGTACTTCAGTGTTGTACCGACGGGGATGTCGGTTCCCCCCACCACTATCTTTGAGCCTGCAGGTGGCGCCCGCCGCGGTCCGTGAAAGCAGATCGCTTCGGACTTGTGGAGCGCCACCTCCAGGCCCAGCCTCCGAATCTTCCCCACCATTGCTGCAACCGCGGCCGTTGCGAGGATCGCCGCCTCCCGGTAGTCTTTACCCCGGGCGGTAACCAGTGTGTCGTCGGCATAACAAACGATGCCGACGCCACGGAGGTTAGCACCCCTGAGTACCCAATCATAACCGATGTTCCACAATAGGGGGCCCAGTGCCGACCCCTGTGGAACACCGCGTGTCATAGGATACCTCATTTCCCCTTGCATCGTCGGAAAGACGACCTCTCTATCGGAGAGGTAGTCTCTGACAATGCTTTGGAGATTTTGGGGTACCTTGTGGTACCTCAGTCCTTCCAGAATGGTGCTCCACGGCAGCGTGTTGAATGCGTTCGCTATGTCTAAAGACACAGCTAGTATCACGCCGCCTGTGGAGCAAGCTTCCTCTGATAGGTCGCGTACGTGCGCTATTGCGTCCATCGTTGAGCGACCCCTCCGAAACCCAAATTGTGTTGCCGCCAGGTCCGGACCAGTCCTCTCCAGGTGCTTGACGAGGCGGGCAGCCACGACTCGCTCGAGCAGCTTCCCTGCCTCGTCAAGCAGTACAATGGGACGGTACCCTGAGGGTGCGTCCGCCGGTCGTCCTTCTTTCCTCAGGAGAACGAGCTTTCCTATCTTCCAGCGACAGGGAAAGCGACCTTCCCGAAGACACCTGGTGAAGAGTTCCCGTACTCTGGGCTCTAAGGCGTCCTGAGCGAGGGCCCATGCACGACCGGGTATGCCGTCAGGCCCCGGTGCTGTGGTCTTGGCCCTCATTCTCAGGACAGCAGCCCTCAGCTCTCCCGCCGAGACCTCATCAAGACTGCCCTCCTCCTCGTCCTCCGAGGCAGACACTACCATGGTGGGAGGGATGTATTCGGTCCCCGGGCTACTAGGGAACAATCCCTCAACCACCCGATGCAGTATCTCCGGCTCAAGAGTGCTGGTGACCGGGGGGGCCCAGGGGCGAAGCTTCTGCCTTGCCCACCTGTACGGCCGCCCCCACGGGTCCCTCTCCAGCGACTCCAATATCACCTGCCAGGCCTCCGCTTTTGCCGCACTAATTGCAACCCGAAGAGCCTTGCACGCCTCTCTGTAGGTCGCATAGAGTGCATCCAGCTCTGCGTCCAGCTGTTCGTCACGACGCCTTCTTCTGCGCTGCCGCTGGTAGCGGCGGCGTGTCATCAGGCACTCGCGGCGGAGCCCTGCGATCCGTTCGTTCCACCAGTAAACCTGGCGCTTTGACTGTGGAGGCCTCGCACGTCGCATGGCAGCGTCGCATACGTGTACCATGGCCTTACACAGCCCATCAGTCTCCGCATCCAGATCTACTGGCTCCGGTGAAGGGGCGTTCCAAGCCTGGACTATCGCAGCCTCAAGCAGCAACTCCGAATCCAGGCTGTTTAGCGCCCAACGTGGACCACTCGTAGACAGAGACCGGGAGTCCTGTCTCGCCGAAGCCGAGGAGACGCTAAACCGGATGTACCGATGATCGGAGAGCGTCTCCTCATCGACCAGGACCTCCCAGTCACGGACCCGCACAGCGAGCTCAGGGGTGGCGAGGGTCACGTCGACCACCGAGCCCCCTGATCGTCGAACACATGTGTTTTGGGAGCCGCGGTTCAGGACACACAACCCCATCTCGACCAGCCACTCACCGACTGCCTCGCCTCTTGCGTCCGTTCTTGGGGACCCCCACGCCGTAGACTTCGCGTTGAGGTCACCAAGAACAATAGCCGGTCGGGGGCGGTTCTGGCTAATAAGAGTCCCGACCTCACCCAGAAAGTCCTCGAACTCTGCGAGGGTCCTGTTTGGGGAGAAATAAACCCCCACAATCACCATTCCACTGATGCGAGCAGCAACAAGACCTCTGCCCTTAACCACGTCTCCAAGGGGAGGAGACTGGGCAGGCGACTGTGTGGTTATCGCCACCAAGCCGTCCAGATCCCCAACCCAATCAGCTCTAACTGGGACCCGATACGGCTCGGCTACCACGCACACCTGTACTGACCGCTCTGCCAGGCTCTGGAGGAGAATGTCCTGTGCCCTTGCAGAGTGGTTGACATTCCCTTGAAGGAAGGTCAGGGTGTCCCGCATTAGCTCTCCATGCGCGTCGCCTGCTCCCCAGAGGGGCTAGACATCTGGGACTTGGCTATGGCCTCAGTCGCATTCGGCTTCCCTCGCACCTTGGAATTAGCTGGGGGCTTGGCACATGCCTTACCCCCAGAAAGGTGACCTGCCGGCTTCCCTGCAGCTGCGCATCGAGAGCAGTTTGGAGCGGCGGTGCAACTGCCCGCTTTGTGACCGAGTTGACCGCAGCGATAACACTCTTCGCTGCGGTCAACTTCCGCTTTGCATTGGGCTCTGACGTGGCCCGACGCGAGGCACCTGTAGCAGCGGCGCGGTCTGGACTCGAGGATTTTAACCTGCGCCGACACCCATCCCACGAGGAGACGGCCACTTGCGGTGACCTTCTTTGCGGCCGTAACTGGGCAGCGGACAAATGCGGTTCCCATCCCGCCAGGACCCGACTTGATGTCGCCCGTTTTAATGTCCTCAGCTGGGCATTCTCCGGCCTTAGACAGCGCCCCTTTAAGCTCTGCAGCGGTCACCGAGTCGTCAAGCCCACTCACGCGTATGTCCGCCGTGATAACGGGCCTGGACACTCGGATGTGTTCCTCTGCGCTCCGGAAAACCTCTTTTAATTTGGCGGCAAGGACATCGGCCTTTTCTGCCTTTTCCGCACCAGGTACCTCGATAACCCGGGCCCCCGTGGCAGCTGTCCGCATGCTGATCGGCGGTAACCCAAGCTCCTCCAGGTTTATTCTGGCTCTGGCCTCAGCGAGCACCTTGGCATAGGATAGGCCTTGCTCCGCTGCCCCAGGTTGCAGCGTTATGACAACAGCTGCAGTGCGGGGAGGGCGAAGCTTGGCTGCCTTCGGTGTCTTGGACGTTCCAGCTTGTTTCGAGCCTTGCTTTCTAACGAGGGGTGGTGGCCCTTCCCTGGAAGCTGCCGGCGCCTTCTCGCTCTTTCTGACTCTCCGTCGCACCACTTTAGACCACTGTTCGAGAACAGGGGCCGGACGGGGAGCCGATGGACCAGCGGTTGGCTCCGTCTCCATCGGAGCTTCCTGGGTAGGCTCAGCCTTTCCCGTTGCCTCTTTCTTGCTCTTCTTCCCGTTCCCCTTTCCCTTCTTGGGTTTAGGGGGTGGGGTAGAGACCTCCATGTCGTTCGAGCCCGCTGAGACCTTATTAGGAGCTGCGGCACTTTTGCGGTCTGCAGCCAAAGGGGGACGTAAGCGCTTTTCTGGCAGGAGGCGTTCCTCCAGTGCCTCGAAACGTGCGCTTAACATTCCGCCCACTTGGCGCAATATAGCCTGCTCAAGCTCTTCCACAGGACGAGGCTGTGGTGGAGCGAGGGTTCTTGCCGCCGTCATATCCTTACGGAGCTCCGCAATCTCCTTACGGAGCTCCGCGACTTCATCTCGCAGGCGCGTGTTGGCAGCCTGCAACCTTTGGGTTTCCTCTGTAGAGGACCGCTTTGAGAGGTCGTCCATAGCCTCTTTAATGGTGGTTGCCGCCACCTTCAGCGCCCGCTGAAATGTGCCTTTTAGGTTACTGGACTTCGCAGCCACATTGTTAATGGTGGCCACGCTGTCCAGCACCTTCCTGGTCAAATCAAAGGCCAACTCGTCTTGGTTGCCCGTAGAAGTTTCAGAGAGCCGTACGTCGGTCGATGACTGAGACCGCAAAATCACGGTCATGTCTGCGACTTCACGTTCGGCTCTCAACTCCAACTCTTGCCGCTCGGCCGCTACGAGAGCCGCCTTGGCCTTGGCGAGGCCTACGTAATCGCCTGTAGTAGGCGGCCGGCCTCTGCCTCGCCGTGCTGCGACTATTTTCACAGCCGGGGCGTCCTCCTCACTCCCAGAGCCTAAGCTGCGATTGGCATCGCAGGTGCTCTCACGGGATCTCTCCCTCTTCCGTCGGAGACTGCCGTCCAGCGATCTAGCTGGTGACCCGACCACCGACTTCATGCTTCTAAGCGAGGAGTCAGACTCCTCACTCAGATCCGCCTCGGGGCTTTGCCCCCTCCCTTTCCGAACCGATGAAGATTTACTTGTAAAACTTTCCATATGGTTCCCACGAGTATGGGGGATATAAGTGGTCCACCCGGGCAGTGCCCCCTGTACCCGGGTAAGCCTAGGCGTCTCCCGCGCAGGGCTTCGGCTGGGCCCCCGCGGGGGTAGCAGTTGCGACCAACCTTCCCGGTGGCCATGCAGGTCCTCGCGCTGCTCCGCCGCTTGACCTTCGGGGTGATTTTTTATAGAGGTTTTCTTCCTCGCGGCCCGGGCGGTTAAGCCAAGGCCCTCGGTCCCGCGCCTCGCGGCTAACGGGGTTCCGATCTGTGACACCTCGTCCGGTGGTGGGGTTAACCACGCACCGGGTGTCCCTCCCGTCCGTCCGAGGACGGTCCCCTCGTCCGGGCCTCTCAAGCAAGAGCCTCTCCGAAGAGAGGTATACCCGAGATCCCGGACCGCCTTCTACGCGCGCTCCAGATAAAAGCTCTGGCACGCGCGGAGAAGGCCCCTCGAGCTCATCGCTAGCGCTTCTCCGAGGAGAAGCGCGAGCGAGAGCTCCCCTGGGCTGCTTCTGAAGCGAGCCCCGACCCGCGTCACCGCTACTCGGCATATGGCCGAGACGCCGACCGGGTCCCGCGGCCAATCAAGGCCGCCTAGGCTCGTACCGCCGCTTCCCGGAATGTCCAGGGCGCCGGTCGAGCCTCCACCTCGAGTTCCTCTTGGCAGCGGCCGCCGCAACTGTTGCGACCGCTGAGCCCCCCCGCCACGGCAAGGCGGGAACTCATTCGGGGGGGAACCTAACCTAACCTAACCTAACCTTTTTTTTTTTTTTTTTTTTTACCAGGGAAAACCTTTTATAGGTACCACCCTACCCCGGGGGGAGCAGTGTGGTGATGTGGGAGTCTCCGCCCTAGTGGCGGCATACCCACTAAAAACCCTGGGGTGTTCCTCCTTTGCGCTATGTGCCGGGGCCCGGGAGCATTTCTCGTACTCTTCCGCAGCCCCGGCCTGGGCGCTGGTCCCCTGGGACCCCTCCTCGGGGAGCTTCTGCTCCACCCACCTTGTCACGATGTGGGGAACACCGCCCACATCGTGCCATCTCGGGAACTTTGTGGTGGACGCCGGTTCCCCCGAACCGACGCCCAATTTCCCAGTCGCAGAGGTACCTAACCGGCGTCCATCTGCGACTCCTCTGTCCCCGTTTGTGGGGTGCGGGACGGCTGTTTTCGGGACTTGGCCGCGGCGACTACCTTCCTGCCCTTCTTCTGGGGCACAGCGCAGGCCCTGCCTCCCAACCGGTGGGTGGCTGGTTTGCCTGCTGCTGCGCACACCGAGCAGTGGGGCTCGTTAGAGCACCCACTGGCTATGTGGCCGTTTTGGCCGCAGCGGTAGCACTCACCACTGCGGTCTGTTCTATCCGCCCCGCACTGCTCCCGGAAGTGCCCCAATTCGAGGCACCGGAAGCAGCGCAACGGCCGAGCTGGTAACACCTTCACTTGGGCCGAAACCCACCCCACCTTTAAGCGGCCATTGCTGGCAACCTTCTGAGCCGCGGCCACCGGGCATCGGACGAAAGTCGTACCGATGCCGGCGGCATTGCGGCGGATGTCGTTGGCCTTGATGTGGCCAACATCGCACTCGCCAACTCCTGCGATGGCAGCGGCGACCTCCTCCGTGGTGATGGAGTCATCCAGGCCAGTGACGCGCAAGTCCGCGCACTTCATCGGCCTGGAGACTCGGACGTCGGCCTCGTCAAAGATCTCCCTGAGCTTCGCAGCCAGGGAGTCCGCCTTCTCGCCACTGGATTCGCCGGAAACCTCCAACATGCGGCCGCCAGTGGCCGCCACCCGAAAGTTGACGGTGATGCCCATCGCCCTCAGGTCCACTTTTCGCCTTGCCTCAAGCAACGCCGCCGCATACGTTGCACCCCGCTCCACCGCTCCAGGCTGCAACGTCATGATAACAGCTGCGGAGCGGGGGACTTGGAGCTTGGGCTTGGCCACCTCTTTTTTGGCTGGGCGACGGCTTCTTCCACCACCTGACCGCGACTGTCGCGAATCGGCTTGCGCCTGCGACTGTCGCTGCGGCGGTACAGAAGCCGTTGAGCCACCCTTCTGCTTGCGACCCTTCTTGGTCACCGTCGCCCAGGTCTCATTGACTGGGGCTGTCGACACACACTCAGCGGTCTGCGAGACAGAGCCTCCCACTGGTTGGCCTCCCTTCGTCGCCTTCCCCTTCCTTTTCCCCTTACGGGTTTTGGAAGGTTGTGGTACTTCCATTGCCGCTGATGTCCCTGGAAGCCCCGGGTCCGAGATTGGATTAGTGGGGGCTTTCCGGGGAGCGGTGTTTTTGGCATCTGCTGCCAAGGGGGGACGGATGCGCTTATCGGGTAGGAGGCGCTCTTCCAGCGCCTCAAACCTAGCGTTCATCATCCCCCCTATTTGGCGCAGAACGGCCTGCTCCAAGTCCTCCGCAGGACGAGGGTCGTGCGGGGTCGACGAACCTGAGGCCTGCGGAGGAGCGGAAGTGGAAGCCCTTGCCATGGTCATATCTCTGCGGAGCTCCACAATTTCCTTGCGGAGCTCCGCTACCTCCTCCCTCAAACGAGTGTTGGCTGCCTGTAGTCGACGGGTCTCCTCGGTTGAGGACCTCGTCTGCAGGTCAGCCATCGCCTCCTGTATCGTGGCCGTAGCCATCTTCAGCGCACGCTGAAAAGTTCCCTTGAGGTTGCTGGACTTCACGGCCACCGTGTTGATGGTGGCCAAGCTTTCCAGCACCCTCTTGCGCAGGTCTGTGGCTAACTCCTCCTGCTCTCCCATTGGGGACTCAGCGGGCCGAGTGCCTGTTGAAGCCTGTGACCGCAAGGTCAAGGACATCTGTTCTACTTCGCGCTCCGCCCTGAGTTCCATCTCCTGGCGCTCAGCAGCGAAAAGAGCAGCTTTCGCTTTGGCAAGACCGACATACTCGCCTGTAGTGGGCGGGCGGCCTCTGCCTCTCCTAGGTACTGCTAGCAGCTTTGTGGCTGGAGCATTCTCATCATCGTCGGAGTCAATGCTGCTGGTAGCGCGACTCAACACCTCGCGGGACCTGACCCGCTTTAGGAGGCCTTTGCCTCCTGACCTGTCTGGTGACTCTGTCACCGACAACATGCTCCCGACCGAGGAGTCTGACTCCCCGCCCAGGTCCACCTCGGGGCTCTTACGCCCCCTCTCCTCCCCACGAACTTGGAATTTTAACTTTAAAGTATCCATATAGTTCCCACGAGTATGGGGGATATACGTGGTCCACCCGGGCAGTGCCCCCTGTACCCGGGTAAGCCTAGGCGTCTCCCGCGCAGGGCTTCGGCTGGGCCCCCGCGGGGGTAGCAGTTGCGACCAACCTTCCCGGTGGCCATGCAGATCCTCGCGCTGCTCCGCCGCTTGATCTTCGGGGTAATTTTTTATAGAGGTTTTCTTCCTCGCGGCCCGGGCGGTTAAGCCAAGGCCCTCGGTCCCGCGCCTCGCGGCTAACGGGGTTACGATTTGTGACACCTCTTCCGGTGGTGGGGTTAGCCACGCACCGGGTGTCCCTCCCATCCGTCCAAGGACGGCCCCCATCGTCCAGGCCTCTCAAGCAAGAACCTCTCCGAAGAGAGGTATACCCGAGATCCCGGACCGCCTTCTACGCGCGCTCCAGATAAAAGCTCTGGCACGCGCGGAGAAGGCCCCTCGAGTTCATCACTAGCGCTTCTCCGAGGAGAAGAGCGAGCGAGAGCTCCCCTGGGCTGCTTCTGAAGCGAGCCCCAACCCGCGTCGCCGCTACTCGGCATACGGCCGAGACGCCGACCGGGTCCCGCGGCCAATCAAGGCCGCCTAGGCTCGCACCGCCGCTTCCCGGAATATCCAGGGCGCCGGTCGAGCCTCCACCTCGAGTTCCTCTTGGCAGCGGCCGCCGCAACTGTTGCGACCGCTGAGCCCCCCCGCCACGGCAAGGCGGGAACTCATTCGGGGGGGAACCTAACCTAACCTAACCTAACCTAACCTAACCTAACCTAACCTAACCTAACCTAACCTTTTTTTTTTTTTTTTTTTTTACCAGGGAAAACCTTTTATAGGTACCACCCTACCCCGGGGGGAGCAGTGTGGTGATGTGGGAGTCTCCGCCCTAGTGGCGGCATACCCACTAAAAACCCTGGGGTGTTCCTCCTTTGCGCTGTGTGCCGGGGCCCGGGAGCATTTCTCATACTCTTCCGCAGCCCCGGCCTGGGCGCTGGTCCCCTGGGACCCCTTCTCGGGGAGCTTAGGCTCCACCCACCTTGTCACGATGTGAGGAACACCTCCCACATCGTGCCATCTCGGAACTCTTTAGTGGACGCCGGTTCCCCCGAACCGACGCCCAGAGTTCCCAGTCACAGATAGGCACCTTAACCGGCGTCCATCTGCGACTCCTCATGCCGCGCTGACGGTAGGGTCGATGGCTTGGCCTTGGCCCCGGCTGCAACCCTCCTTCTCTTTGGAGGCAGAGCGCAGGCTTTACCTCCTAGACGGTGGCTGGCCTGTTTGCCAGCCGCTGCACACACAGAGCAATGTGGCTCTTTCGTGCACCCACTCGCCTTGTGGCCCGTCTGGCCGCAACGGTAGCATTCACCGCTGCGGTCTGTCTTCTCCGCCGGACACTTTTCCCGGAGGTGCCCCACCTCGAGGCACCGGAAGCAGCGCAGTGGCCTAGCTGCCAACACCTTCACTTGGGCCGCAACCCATCCGATCTGAAGGCGACCGTTGCCGGCAACCTTTTTCGCTACGGCCACCGGACATCGGACGAATGTCGTACCGATGCCGGCGGCGCTGCGGCGGATGTCGTTGGCCTTCACAAGGCCTACACCGCACTCTCCAACCTCGGCAATGGCCGTGGCGACGTCTTCCTTGGAGACCGAGTCATCCAGGCCGGTGACGCGCAGATCTGCGCACTTCATCGGCCTGGAGACCCGGACATCGTTCGCGTCGAAGACCTCCCTCAGTTTCGCAGCGAGGGTGTCCGCCTTCTCTCCACTTGACACGCCTGAGACCTCCAATACGCGGCCACCGGTGGCGGCAACGCGGAAGTTGACGGCCGGTATGCCTAGTTCCTGCAGATTGACACTACGCTTCGCCTTCAACAGGGCAGCAGCGTACGTGGCACCGTTCTCCACCGCTCCAGGCTGCAGCGTCAAGACGACTGCGGCCGAGCGGGGCACCTGAAGCTTAGGCGTAGTCTTCTTCTTCGCCTTCGCTGGGCGACGGCTTGTCCCACCACCTGCCTGCGACTGTCGCTTGGGTGTTGTTGGAGCCGTCTTGCCGCCTTTTTTGCGCCCCTTTTTTGTTACCGTCGCCCAAGTCTCCTTGACTTGGGCTGCGGGTTCCAGTCGTGAGGTCTGTTGGCTAGAGTCAGCAGCAGCCTGTCCATCTTTTGTTGACTTGGCTTTCCCCTTCTTGCCCTTTTGGGCATTGGAGGAAGGCTGCGTAACTTCCGATGTTCCCGGAAGCTCCTGGTCCAGAATCGGAACCGTTGGTGCTTTCCGGGAAACCTGGTCTCTCCGGTCTGCGGCAAGGGGAGGCCGAGTACGCTGTTCAGGTAGGAGGCGCCCCTCTAGCGCCTCGAACCGAGCGTTCAGCATTCCCCCGAGTTGCCGCAGTATAGCCTGCTCTAACTCCTCCGCTGATCGGGCCTCTCTTCGGATCTCAGATCCCGAGACCTGCGGAGGAGCAGAAGTTGAAGCCAGGGCCATATCCTTACGGAGCTCAACGATTTCCTTTCGGAGCTCCGCCACCTCTTCACGCAGTCGCGCATTGGCGGCCTGCAGGATTCTGGTCTCCTCTGTCGAGGACCTTGTCTGCAGGTCGTCCACTACCTCCCTGATAGTGAACGCCGCCTCCTTCAATGCGCGCTGGAAAGTGCCCTTCAAATTACTAGACTTAGTGGCCACGTTGTTAATCGTGGCCACACAGTCTAGGACCTTCTTGTTGAGGTCGGAGGCCAGCACTGAAGAGTCTTCCTTCGAAACTTCTGAGAGTCGAGCGTCCGTCGATCTTTGCGACCGCAAGATTGCGGTCAGCGTTTCAACCTCACGTTCAGCCCTCAGCTCCAACTCCTGGCGCTCTGCAGCCACAAGAGCCGCCTTCGCCTTAGCGAGACCGACATACTCGCCTGTAGTAGGCGGCCGGCCTCTGCCCCTTCTCGGCACTGCAACCAACTTTGTGGCTGGAGCGTCCTCATCGTCATCGGAGTCAACGCTGCTAACAGCGCGACTCAACACCTCGCGGGACCTAACCCGCTTCAGGGGGCCTTTTCCCCCCGACCTGTCCGGCGACTCCGTCACCGACAGCATGCTCCCGACCGAGGAGTCAGACTCCCCGCCCAGGTCCACCTCGGGGCTCTTACGCCCCCTCTCCTCCCTTCGAACCGATGTAAATTTAAGTTTCAAATCCATACAGTTCCCACGAGTATGGGGGATATAAATGGTCCACCCGGGCAGTGCCCCCTGTACCCGGGTAAGCCTAGGCGTCTCCCGCGCAGGGCTTCGGCTGGGCCCCCGCGGGGGTAGCAGTTGCGACCAACCTTCCCGGTGGCCATGCAGGTCCTCGCGCTGCTCCGCCGCTTGACCTTCGGGGTGATTTTTATAGAGGTTTTCTTCCTCGCGGCCCGGGCGGTTAAGCCAAGGCCCTCGGTCCCGCGCCTCGCGGCTAACGGGGTTCCGATTTGTGACACCTAGTCCGGTGGTGGGGTTAGCCACGCACCGGGTGTCCCTCCCGTCCGTCCGAGGACGGTCCCCTCGTCCGGGCCCCTCAGCATGAGATCCCGGACCGCCCTCTACGCGCGCTCCAGATAAAAGCTCTGGGGCGCGCGGAGAAAGCCCCCTCGAGCCCATCGCTAGCGCTTCTCCGAGGAGAAACGCGAGCGAGGGCTCCCCTGGGCTGCCTCCCAAAGGCAAGCCCCAACCCGCGTCGCCGCTACTCGGCATACGGCCGAGACGCCAGTCCAGGGCGCCGGTCGAGCCTCCACCTCGAGTTCCTCTTGGCAGCGGCCGCCGCAACTGTTGCGACCGCTGAGCCCCCCCGCCACGGCAAGGCGGGAACTCATTCGGGGGGGAACCTAACCTAACCTAACCTAACCTAACCTAACCTAACCTAACCTAACCTAACCTTTTTTTTTTTTTTTTTTTTTTTTTTTTACCAGGGAAAACCTTTTATAGGTACCACCCTACCCCGGGGGGAGCAGTGTGGTGATGTGGGAGTCTCCGCCCTTGTGGCGGCATACCCACTAAAATCCCTGGGGTGTTCCTCCTTTGCGCTATGTGCCGGGGCCCGGGAGCATTTCTCGTACTCTTCCGCAGCCCCGGCCTGGGCGCTGGTCCCCTGGGACCCCTCCTCGGGGAGCTTTTGCTCCACCCTCCTTGTCACGATGTGGGGAACACCTCCCACATCGTGCCATCTCGAAACTCTTTAGTGGACGCCAGTTCCCCCGAACCGACGCCCAGAGTTTCCAGTCGCAGATGGGCGCCTTAACTGGCGTCCATCCGCGACTCCTCAGGCCCCGCTGGCGGGGTGCGGGACGGCGGCTGCCGGGGCTTAGCACCGGTAACGACCTTTCTGCCCTTCTTTTGGGGCGCAGCGCAGGCCCTGCCTCCCAATCGGTGGTTGGCTGGTTTGCCCGCTGCTGCGCACACCGAGCAGTGGGGCTCGGCCGAACAACCACTGGCCTTATGGCCCGTCTGACCGCAGCGGTAACATTCATTGCTGCGGTCTGTCTTCTCCACCGGGCACTGCACCCGGAGGTGCCCCACTTCAAGGCACCGGAAGCAGCGAAGTGGCCTGGCTGGCAAAACCTTCGCCTGCGCCGAGAGCCACCCTATCTTTAGGCGACCGTTACCGGCCACCTTTTTCGCTACAGCTACCGGACATCGGACGAACGTCGTACCGATGCCGGCAGCGTTGCGGCGCACGTCATTGGCCTGAATTAGACCAACTTCGCACTCCCCGAGCCCGGCGATAGCAATTGCAACCTCCTCCTTGGTCACTGAGTCGTCCAGGCCGGTGACGCGCAGGTCCGCGCACTTCATCGGCCTTGAGACCCGGACGTCGCCTGGGTCAAAAATTTCCCTAAGTTTTGACGCGAGAGTGTCCGCCATATCGCCGCTGTTGGTGCCTGACACTTCTAGCACTCGCCCACCAGTGGAGGCCACGCGGAAGTTAACGGCTGGTATCCCGAGCTCTGTCAGGTTAACCCTTCGCTTGGCCTCGAGTAAGGCCGCCGCGTATGTCGCACCCCTCTCCGCCGCCCCAGGCTGCAGTGTCATGACGACAGCTGCGGAGCGGGGGACGCGGAGTTTCGGTTCAGCCTCCTTCTTTTTTGCACGACGGCCGGCCGCACCCTGCGATTGTCGTGACCTAGCTTGGGCCTGTGACTGTCGCTGAAGCGGCGCTGGTGCCGTCCCACCCTTCTTTTGCCGACCTCGTTTGACCACCGTAGCCCAGGTTTCGTTGGCTGGGGCCGGCGTTGGCTGCAGAGTCTGCTGGTCAGTGACTGCCACTGTTTGGCCACCCTTCACAGCCTCCTTCGTTTTCCCCCGTCCACCCTTTCGGGCGTTAGAGGTCTTGGTCCGTCCAGATGCCGCTGACGTCCCTGGTAGCCCCGGTTCCGTAACCGGATTAGTGGGGGCTCTCCGGGCAGCGGCATTTTTGGCGTCTGCTGCCAAGGGGGGACGGACACGCTTATCGGGTAGGAGGCGCTCTTCTAGCGCCTCGAACCTAGCGTTCATCATCCCCCCAATCTGGCGCAAAACGGCTTGTTCCAACTCCTCCGTTGGGTGAGGCGCGTGTCGGGTCATTGACCCTGAGGCCTGCGGAGGAGCAGAAGCCGCTGCCGCCGTCACATCTCTGCGGAGCTCGACAATTTCCTTGCGGAGCTCCGCACCTCTTCACGGAGGCGTGTGTTGGCTGCCTGCAATCTCCGGGTCTCCTCAGTTGAGGACCTCGTCTGCAGGTCAGCCATCGCCTCCTTTATAGTAGAGGCCGCCACCTTAAGCGCCCGTTGAAAGGTGCCTTTGAGGTTGCTGGACTTTGCAGCCACGCTGTCGATGGTTGCAACACTCTCCAGCACCTTCCGACTTAAGTCCGAGGCCAGCTCGTCCTGTTCACCAGCCAACGACGAGGAGAGCCTGGGTTCTGTCGAGGTCTGTGACCGTAAGTTTACGGTCAGCTCCTCAACTTCCCGTTCGGCCCTCAACTCCATTTCTTGCCTCTGTGCTTCCACAAGGGCCGCCTTCGCCTTGGCGAGGCCGACGTACTCGCCTGTGGTAGGCGGTCGGCCTCTGCCTCTTTTTGGTACCGCGACGACCTTAGTGGCCGGTACCTCCTCGTCGTCGTCGGAGTCGATCGGACTGCCGGCTACACTCATCTTATCGCGGGATCGCCCCCGCTTGAGATGAGTCCTGCCGTCCGAGGACCCCGCTACCGACACCATGCTACCGACCGAAGAGTCAGACTCTTCGGCGGTATCCACAACGGGGCTACGCCCCCTTCCCTCTCCACGAACCTGGAACTTTAATTTGAGTGTATCCATATAGTTCCCACGAGTATGGGGGATATAAGTGGTCCACCCGGGCAGTGCCCCCTGTACCCGGGTAAGCCTAGGCGTCTCCCGCGCAGGGCTTCGGCTGGGCCCCCGCGGGGGTAGCAGTTGCGACCAACCTTCCCGGTGGCCATGCAGGTCCTCGCGCTGCTCCGCCGCTTGACCTTCGGGGTGATTTTTTATAGAGGTTTTCTTCCTCGCGGCCCGGGCGGTTAAGCCAAGGCCCTCGGTCCCGCGCCTCGCGGCTAACGGGGTTCCGATCTGTGACACCTCGTCCGGCGGTGGGGTTAGCCACGCACCGGGTGTCCCTCCCGTCCGTCCGAAGACGGTCCCCTCGTCCGGGCCTCTCAGCATGAGATCCCGGACCGCCCTCTACGCGCGCTCCAGATAAAAGCTCTGGGGCGCGCGGAGAAGGCCCCTTCGAGCCCATCGCTAGTGCTTCTCCGAGGAGAAACGCGAGCGAGGGCTCCCCTGGGCTGCCTCCCAAAAGGCAAGCCCCAACCCGCGTCGCCGCTACTCGGCATACGGCCGAGACGCCGACCGGGTCCCGCGGCCAACCAAGGCCACCTAGGCTCGCACCGCTCCCGGAATGTCCAGGGCGCCGGTCGAGCCTCCACCTCGAGTTCCTCTTGGCAGCGGCCGCCGCAACTGTTGCGACCGCTGAGCCCCCCCGCCACGGCAAGGCGGGAACTCATTCGGGGGGGAACCTAACCTTTTTTTTTTTTTTTTTTTTTTTTTTTCGTGGGGGAATGCGCTTACACATCCCCGCTACGCCCCGGGGGAGGCGCAGCGGGGTATGTCGGACTCGATGCCAGAAGGGCACCCCTACCGACTAAACCCCCACGGTGTCCATCCTCGTCGGCAGTGGCGGGGTCACGGGGCCTCTCTCAGAATCTCCGTAACCCCACCACGCCGCTGTCCGCAGCCGGACCCACCTCAGGAGGGGGCTCGTCCCCCTCCCCAGCTCCGAAGCGATGCCCTGGACACCAAGGCATCGACTCCTCAGGAGACCCTCCTTAATTGGGAGCACCAGACACCCCCGTGTCCGGCGCCCCTGGGCCTCCTAGCGGAGACGGTGTGCGAGCCCTGCTGGCTCGCCTCCGTGTCCGCGCCCTCCGGAGCGGGAGGGAAAGAGGGTCCCTTTCTCTCTCCCGCTCCTCGGTCTCTCTCTGCGACATCACCTCCTCGCAGAAAGAGACCATAGCCCTCCAGGACCCCTCGTCGGCGACCATCCTAGATAGGATGGTCGGCAGCGAGAGGTCCGTCCCTACAGCCGCGACCAACCCCAGTCGTGGCTCCGCCGCCCCCGGGCATACCTCCAGCACGTGCTGCGCCGTCTCCTCCGCGCAGCCGCACTGGTGGCACACCGGGGTCTCTTCCCTCCGTGCTACGCTGAACAGGTATCTCCCGAGGCATCCATGCCCCGAGAGTACCTGGGTCAGCCGGAAGGAGAGACCCCCATGCTCACGGTGGACCCATTCCCTAAGTACGGGCCGGACCGCCTCCAGAAATCGGACGGCCCCGGCCCCCCTCCTCCGGTCCACCGCGAGCCGCCTGCTCCAGGACTCCAGGGCAGCATCCCTGGAGTCTCGCCTCCACTGCTCCACCTCTCGTGGGGCAGGCCGTAGGTCCTGCTCGCGTGCCCGCGCCCTGCGCCAAAACACGTCTGACAGGACTCCAGCCTCCAAGTCCCACGGGAGGGAGCCAGCGATGGCGCAGGCCACCTCGTGTGAGAGTGTGCGGTAGCCCCTGCACACTCTCACTGCCATGACCCTCTGGGCCCCGCAGAGCCGAGCGATCCCCCTGGAGTCCAGGGAGCCGGCCCATATTGGGGCCCCGTAGAGGGCCATGGAGCGCACCACCGCCATGTATAGGCGGCGGCAGCTCCCACCAGCCCCACCGAGGTTCGGAAGGAGGCGGCTTAGCGCAGCCGCCGTCCCCACGAGCCTCGGGACCAGCCTCTGGATGTGGGCTCCGAACCCCCACCTGCTGTCAAGTACGACGCCGAGATACTTCAGCGTCGACCCAACAGCAATGGAGGTTCCACCCACAACGATCGATGAGTCTGCAGGTGGCGCCCTCCGAGAACCATGAAAACATATGGCCTCGGACTTGTGGAGCGCCACCTCCAGACCCAACCGCCGAATCCTGGCTACCACAGCCGCAACTCCGGCTGTAGCCAGGACGGACGCCTCCCTATACGTCCGTCCCCGGGCGGTAACCAGCGTGTCGTCGGCGTAGCAAACTACGTCGACGCCACGAAGGTTAGCGCCTCGCAGCACCCAGTCATACCCTATGTTCCACAGGGTCGGGCCCAGTACGGACCCCTGCGGAACACCGCGGGTCATAGGGCTGCAGCCTTCCCCATATTTCGTCGGGTAAACTACCTCTCTATGCGAGAGGTAGTCCCCGACGAGGCACCGAAGGTACTGGGGGACTCTATGGTACCCCAGTGCCCCCAATATTGCACCCCAAGGCAGGGTGTTAAAGGCGTTGGCGATGTCTAAAGACACCGCCAACATCACCCCACCGCTGGAGCACGCCCTCTCGGAGAGGTCGCGGACGTGGGATATGGCATCCACCGTCGAGCGACCTCTCCGGAACCCAAACTGAGTGTCGGCTAAGTCCGGGCCGACACTCTCAAGATGCCTAACGAGGCGGGCAACCACCACGCGCTCCAGCAGCTTGCCCGCCTCGTCAAGGAGAACTATGGGGCGGTAGCCCGCCGGTTCGTCCGCTGGACGCCCCACCTTCCGCAGGAGGACGAGCCGGCCCTTCTTCCACCGCCTGGGGAACCGCCCTTCTCGCAGGCAGCGGTCGAAGACCGCCCTCACCCGCTCCTCCAGCTCCTCTTGCACGAGGGCCCACGCGCGGCCAGGGATTCCATCGGGACCTGGCGCCGTGTTCTTGGCCCTCATGCGGAGAACGGCCGCGCCCAGCTCGCCCTGCGAGATCTCGGGCACCTCCTCCTCGATCTCCGCAGCAGGCACCGCCGCGGTGGGAGGGACGAACTCGGTCCCCGGACTACCGGGGAACAGTCCCTCAACCACCCGCTGGAGGACCACCGGCTCGAGAGTCGTAGTGACCGGGGGGGCCCAGGGGCGAAGCTTCCGCCTGGCCCACTGGTACGGCCGCCCCCAGGGATCCCGCTCGATCGAGCTCAGGAGCTCCTTCCATGCCTGCGCCTTGGCCTGGCTGATGCTCAGCCGCAAAGCCCTGCACGCCTCCCGATAAGTGGAGTAGCGGGCGTCCAACTCCGCCGCGTCCCGCTGCCTCCTCCTTCGGTAGCGCTGGTAGCGGCGTCGCATCGCCAGGCATTCGCGCCGGAGCTCGGCGATCCCCTCACTCCACCAGTAGACCTGGCGCTTGGACTGCGGAGGCCTCGCGCGTGGCATGGCAGCGTCGCACACGCGCGCCATGGCCTCACACAGCCCATTGGCCTGCACGTCCAGGTCTACTGACTCCGAGGGGGGCGCATTCCACGCCTGGACTATGGCTGCCTCCTGCAGCACTTCCACGTCCAGGCGGTTCAGCGCCCACCGCGGACCAACCGCAAGTGGCAATCGCGCGCCCGTTGCCGCTGAAGACATTGACGAGGAGACGCTAAATCGGATGTACCGATGGTCAGACAGCGTCTCCTCGTCCACCAGCACCTCCCAATTCCGGACCCGCGCCGCGAGCTCGGGGGTGGCAAAGGTGATGTCCACCACCGACCCACCCGTATGCCGCACGCACGTGTGCGTATCCCCGCGGTTGAGGACGCACAGTCCCGCCTCCACCAGCCACTCCTCAACGGCCTCTCCTCTGGCATCTGTCCTTGGAGACCCCCACGCCGTGGATTTGGCGTTGAGGTCTCCAAGGACGATGACCGGTCGGGGAAGGTTCTGGCCGACCAGGGCCCCTACCTCACCGAGAAACGTCTCAAAATCGGCAAGGGCCCTGTTGGGGGAGAAGTACACCCCCACGACCACCATCCCGCCAATACGGGCCGCGACGTGTCCCCTACCCTTTACCACACCCTCAAAGGGAGGGGACCGGGCAGGCGACTGGGTTGTGATCGCCACCAAGCCGTCCAGGTCTCCGACCCAGTCAGCTATGGGCGGGACCCGGTACGGCTCGGCGATCACGGCCACCTGGATCGACCGCTCTGCCAGGCTCTGGAGAAAAACATCCTGAGCCCTGGCAGAGTGGTTGGCGTTTGCCTGGAGGAAAGTAAGGCCTTCTGCCATTAGCTTTCCTCCATACTGGCCGCCTGCTCCGCATGGGGGCGAGTCGGCAGCGACTTGGCCTTGGCCTTAGTCGCTGCCGTTCCTCGTCGCGCATCTGTCACTTTTGACGGGGGCTTGGCACATGCCTTGCCCC
Source organism: Peribatodes rhomboidaria (assembly GCA_911728515.1). NCBI lineage: Eukaryota > Metazoa > Arthropoda > Insecta > Lepidoptera > Geometridae > Peribatodes > Peribatodes rhomboidaria. The sequence continues at coordinate 16,317,044 of OU452183.1, read as the reverse complement.
CGGAGAGATGGTCCGCCGGCTTCCCCGCTGCTGCACACAGAGTGCAATGTGGGGCGGCGGAGCAACCGCTGGCCTTGTGGCCTGCTTGACCGCAGCGATAGCAGTCATCGCTGCGGTCAACCTCGGACGTGCACTGGGCCCTCACATGTCCCAGGGCAAGGCAGCGGAAGCAGCGGCGGGGCCGGGCGTCCAGCACCTGGACCCGCGCCGCCACCCAGCCCACCAGGAGCCGGCCACCGCCTGCCGCGATCTTTTTGGCGGCAGTGGCAGGGCACCGGACAAAAGCAGTGCCCATGCCCGCCGCACCCCTCCTTATGTCCCCGACCTTAAGGTCCTGGGCGCTGCACTCTCCGGCCCTGGCGAGGCTCGCTTGGAGCTCCTCCAGGCCTACCGAGTCGTCAAGGCCGCTCACTCGCATATCTGCGGTGGTGACCGGCCTTGAGACTCGGATATCTCCCTCGCCACCCTGGAAGACTTCCCGTAGCTTTTGGGCCAGGGAGTCGGCCTTCTCCGTCCTCTCCGTGCCAGGCACTTCCAGGACTCGACCCCCTGTAGCCGCCACTCTCATTTTTAGCGGCGGGAAGTCTGCCAGGTTGATCCGGCTCCTCGCCTCACCTAAGACCTTAGAGTAGGTCAAGCCTTTTTCCTGCGCCCCCGGCAGCAGCGTGATTACCACGGCTGCTGTGCGCTGAGGGCGAAGCTTGACCTTTCTCTCCTTCTTTTTCGGCGCGGGTGGGGCCGGATTTCTCCCCTGAGGCCGCTCTGGCCGCGCCGTTGTCGCAGGTCGCGACACTCGGGCCCGAGGCCGTCTCCCTCTCTTCACCACCTCCGTCCAGGGCTCTGTCAGGGGTGGCGGTGGTGGAGCGTCTAGGTCCATCTCCTCACGTCCGGCTTCAGGGGCTGGGGTCTTCTTCCCAGTACCCTTACCCTTAACGGGCTTGGGCTTTGGGCGAGGGACCTGCGGAGGCTCAGGGCGAGGAGCCACTTCCCGGCTGGTGCTAGCCACCGCCTTTTGTATGCGGCTGTCGGCAGCTAGCGGAGGTCTCAACCTCTTTTCGGGGAGCAGCCGGTCCGCCATACTCTCAAAGCGGGCATTAATCATGGTGCCCACTTGCACCATGATCGCCCGCACGAGCTCCTCCGTAGGTGCGGCTGGAGAGGCAGTCAGAGCCGTTTGCTCACGCGCGGCCCGGAGCACCGCCAGCTCCTTGCGCATTTCGCCTAGCTCACGCGTAAGCTTCGCGTTGGCCGCCTCCATACGGATCAGCTCCTCCGGCACCGTGCGAGCCCGCATCTCCTGCACCGAGTCCCGGACCGTCTGCGCGGCGTCCTTCAGGGCCTTCACAAACGTGCCCTTCAGGTTGCCGGAGGTCCTGGCGACCTTCTCGATTGTCTCCAGAGAATCCTGCACGAGTCTGTGCAGGTCTGGAGAGTCCTCGGGCGCCTCGCTCTGTCCAGCCGCTGTCCTTCTCGGCGAGTTCTGGAGAGCAGCAGCTGCCGTCTCCCTTTTCCTCCTCGCCTCCCAGGCCAGGTCCGCCTCAGCCTCCAGCCGAAGTGCTTCGGCCTTGGCGGCGTTGAGGTCGGCCTTTGCCTTAGCAAGGCCAACGTACTGCCCTGTTGTGGGCGGACGACCTCGTCCTCGCCGGGACGAGGCTACTTTGGGCGAAGTCACATCCTCACCCACAGTAGCCTCGTCCTCCTCCTCTCGCTGCCGTTTCCGCCATCTTTGCGACAGTGACTTCCCAGAACCCTGGGAAGTCACCGCCGCCAAGCTGGCATCGGAGTCCTCTGAAACGTCCTTGGACCCAGAAGGGTCTTCGTCACCCGACATTCTTTCAACCGAGCTTGGTCGGTCACCTGAGTCGCGCCTAAGCGTCTCCTCTAACTCCTCGGGGCCATGCCCCCTGCTTCCCTCTCCATCGGTGTCCGTGTGTATGCGTAGGTCGTCGTTGGTATCAGTTTCGCGATTTGCGCCCCCCCCAGAGTACGTGGGGCAGCGTGCCGAAGCACGGCGGGATTCCTCCTTTCGGAGACCGGCCTGGGTAGTTTTTTCAAATTCGCTACTTTTCATATTTTTTTTGTTGGGCTTAATTGTGTGGGTAGAGCTCCCCAGTGGGGGTCTCGCGGCCAACTTCCCGTTGACCATGCCCGGGGTGCGAGCCCGGAGCCGCGCCGCGTTAATACGACGCAGCTCCGGACTCGCAATCCGGACACTCTCCTCGGCAACCCCCGAACCTTGAGACTTGGTTTGCTCTGTACGGCGGCGCCCCGCAGGCCTTCAACGTCACCCTTACACCAAAAAGTGCAAAGGCCGCCCACGGAGCACCGCCGCACAGAGCACTCCTCCTCGCTCGCCTATGCGAGCCCTTCGCTCAGCAGAGCCGAGCCCCTCACGAACGCCTTCTACGTTCGCTCCAGATACAAGCTCTGAAGCGCACGTAGAAGGCCCACCTCGAGCCCGTCAGCAAGAACCTCTCTAGCGAGAGGCACAAGCGAGGGCTCCTTCAGGCTGCCTTTTGCAAGGCCAGCCCCTCGGATCGCCGCTACTCAGCATAAGGCCGAGACGCCGACCGAGTACCGCAGCCAGTCAAGGCCGCCTAGGCTCGCACCGCCGCTTCCCGGACTGTCCAGGGCGCCGGTCGAGCCTCCCATCCGTCCGAGGATGGCCCCCTCGTCCAGGCCTATGCTAGCCCTTCGCTCAGCAGAGCCGAGCCCCTCACGACCGCCTTCTACGTTCGCTCCAGATACAAGCTCTGAGGCGCACGTAGAAGGCCCACCTCGAGCCCGTCAGCAAGAACCTCTCACGAGAGGCACAAGCGAGGGCTCCTTCAGGCTGCCTTTTGCAAGGCCAGCCCCTCGGATCGCCGCTACTCAGCATAAGGCCGAGACGCCGACCGAGTACCGCAGCCATTCAAGGCCGCCTAGGCTCGCACCGCCGCTTCCCGGACTGTCCAGGGCGCCGGCCGAGCCTCCCATCCGTCCGAGGATGGCCCCCTCGTCCAGGCCTCTCGAAAAGAGCCTCTCCGAGGAGAGGCACATGCGAGATCCCGGACCGCCTTCTACGCGCGCTCCAGATACAAGCTCTGGGGCGCGCGGAGAAGGCCCCTCGAGTTCCTCTTAGCAGCGGCCGCCGCAACTGTTGCGACCGCTGAGCCCCCCCGCCACGGCAAGGCGGGAACTCATTCGGGGGGGGGGGGGGGAACCTAACCTAACCTAACCTAACCTAACCTAACCTAACCTAACCTAACCTAACCCAAGGCCCTTCCGAACCTTCCCCGAGGGCGGACCACTTTACCACGTATTTTTACGCTGCTCCGTGCATTTTTAATCGCGAAAAATCGAATCGAAGTTTTGCGAATATAAGAGTGCGACATATCAAAGTGTGCGGATTTTAGTGACGATCGTGATCCCGAAAAAATTTTCAAAATCCGGTCATTTTTCACGGACTTATAGTGAAAAAACCGGAAATCTCGACATTTTCGGATCGTTTTACTGAAACGCTGGGCGTTTTTCAGCGAGGACCCACACTTTTTCAACTGCACGTCGAGGCGGCAAGATCTGGACAACAACTTGGCTGAGTCCCGGATTTTCCCCGGGGGAACTCGCCAAGTTATCACCGAAAAACCGCAAACCACGTGGCCACGAGGTCCCTGATCCCGAGGGATTCAGCGGGACCTGACTGTGGAGCCGAGAGGAGGACGCCGAGAGCTGCCGGGCGCCGTTTCCCGCTTCCCGATCGGACCCCCTGGACCGAAGATACATACATTATAAGGTTTTGTGAATTTTGTGACGTCATTATCTCTCAAACCAAAGCGACAACTATAGATTTTTATTAGCTCATAAAATAATATCCGGTAAGTAGTACCGGTGTGCAAAATTTGGAAATTTTATCCCTCATAGTTTTAAAGTTGTAAATTTTTTAGTTCTAAGTGGGGGCGTAAACTACCCCCCACCCCCTTGATAAAATTATATTAGGTTAGATTTAATAATTAATAGGGAATAAAATTTTTTACAGATTTTTAGGTCACTTGGTTTGGGAAATAAAAATAGTTCTAGATTTTAAGCATAGTTTAGGTATCTCAACTTTAAGGCCTATAGCTGAGCGTTCGGGAGACATTTCTTCCCAGATTGACCTAGGCCAAGATAGCTCGCTTCACGGGCTATCCATAGACACTAAGTTTAGATTTTTAAGTTATATAACTAGTGAATTATTGTTATTAATAGAGGTGTCGTCAAATTGGCAAAAATTAAAAAGTCCCGAAATTTTAAAGGGCCATATCTAGGGACCGGGAAGACTTTTCGAGGATTCGTCACCGTAGGTCTCATTTTTTCCGGGAGACGAATCCAACGAGCCTAAAATCTCGTCTCTAGGTCATATTCCTGGGGACCTCGATTTCAAAATCGAATTACGTAAAAGCGAAATTCCATACATTGAGGTACAAACGTAACTTGCGAGCTGGAAAACTCGCATCATCGTTCGTTATCTGGAATATCCTCTGGAACGCTAGGCCTAAAAATTCTAAACTTGGTACCTCTGGATAGGTTATTTCAGTGCCTACCCCCCAAGAGTCTCAGATCCCGCGCGTCTCTCGGGATCACGGGACTGCACCCGGAATTCCGGAGCGCGGAGTTTGACCTCATTTGCAAAGATAAGTTGGTAACCGCTCTGCACACAAAAATAGTCTAATTTATAAAAAATCAATACTTTTAAAATTAAAATCTGGATTGAACGGCTATAATAAAGTAAATTCCCAAAATTCAAAATTTTTCAGTCAATAATTAGCCTAGAATAAACAAATTTGGTTTTTTCTTGATAAGGGTTGTCCTTACCAACCCTTATCTTTTCTTGGCACTCTATATTTTTCTAACATCAGTCAGGAACATTACCCAAAAATTTCGGATTTTTTGGGACATTAGGACCCTGAAAACCAACGCTGCGAAGTTGGAAAACTACAACGTCAATTTTAACACCGTTCCTGTGGGCTCCCTATTGTCCCGAAAAATCCGGAACAAGTTGTGCAGGGTGGCCCAGCTCACCGCCAATCTTGTGGTGGCATCAGATCCCGCGCGCCGAGCAGGACTCTCCTCCGGGAGCTTCCCGCGCACGGCGCGGCTCTCGTGACAACTGCAAATAATTTGTAAATCGACAAAAACGGCGAGCTTAACCAACTGCAGCAGAACGAGGAAAGTGTCCCATCCCGTATCTCGGAAACTAAACGTCCCAGGTAAATTCTGAGAGTGGATCTTGTATCCTACGGATACAAGGAATTTACCCATTTGTTCCCTCCCTTCCCTTCCACCCCCCCAAAACTTTGATCGCCCACATCTCGGAAACTAAACGTCCCAGGTAATTTCTGAGAACGGAACTTGTATCTTAGGATACAAGGAATCCATCCATTAGTTCCCTCCCTCCCCCCTCCACCCCTCCAAAACTTTAAACGCTCATATCTCCGGATATAAAAGACCTAGAAACTTTCTAAAAACTGTATCGTATTTTGCACTTAAATTACTACGCAACCCCTCCCCGCCCCTCAACCCCCCCTCCCTCCTAACCACTTACCTGATCCTGTGCGCACGACTCTGGTGACTACCGCCGTTTCTGGAACCCGGGAGTGTACTCGCTGCGAGACCTGGAACATAAAAATAAATAATTAGTATTTACATAATATTTATCTATACTTCTATACTACTTTATTACTTATAATTGTTGTGTTTGTGTGATCTGAGTCCTTTTGACCAACACACTTAGTGTAAGACGATACTGTTTACGACAGATATCGATTTTCGTTGACGTGCGTGTTACATTGTCTTTTGACTGTACACTTAGGATAAGACTGATATTGTTTATTGACATATCTGACTATTGACAAATTGACGTAGCTCCCCCCGACCATGCCTCTTGCGCATACCCCAATCAAGAGGAACACCGAGATGAGCACCCCAGCTTCCCCTATTGATGTGGAGAAGGCAGGACCTTCTCCCAAAACACCGACGCAAGCCTCCTACGCGAGGCAGAATACTGGAGAACGGGAGAGCTCGGGAGACCCCAAACCCTGCGCTTCGACAGCGCATGCACACGCTGCGTACTCACCCGAGAAACAAGCGCCGGCGCCGGTGGCCCCCACAAAGACCAAGAAGAAGGCGACCTTTTTCGTAGAAAAGCCCGTGGCACGAAGAGTGTCCATGGAGACAGCAGGCGGGTCGCCGAAGCCGGTTGCTGACGTGACCACACCTCTCGACAGGGTGAAAGAGGCCCGGAACTACCTCGTGAGAGTTAAGTCTTGCCTGAGCGAGTCCCGTAACACGAGAGGTGACCTCAGGGTGGGCATCATCCAGGCTGCGGAGAAGATGTACCAGCTGGTGAAGGACCTGGCCGCAGAAGCCGCTGCCGCACCTGCACCTGTAACAGAAAAGCAAAAAATTAGTAAAGGGGAAAAAGGGGATAAAGATAGGGACATGGAAGGACAGGGCATAATGGGAATAGAGGGACAAGAAATAATAAAAATGATAAAAGCACAAGGAGAAAAAATAGATAGAACCCACCTAGAGATGGAAAAACTAAAGGACACAATAGCGTTGCACCACACGCTACGTACACAACAACACAACAGGCTACGTACGCCAGCATGGCAGCAGCACAGCCTGCTAGAAGTGAGAGAACAGCACTCCATTCCATTGTCATCTCGTCAAAAGACGAGAAACATACCGGAGACGAGGTAATGGGCGAGATTAGGAAGGTGGTGAACGCCAAGGACGGTTGGGTGACCGTCGAGAGGGTCCGGAAGGTCAAGGATAAGAAGGTTATCATAGGATGCAAAACAGAAGAGGACAGGAAGAGAATTAAAGAGCGGCTAAAGAGCGCGGACGATCGCCTTGTTGTCGAGGAAATGAAGAACCTAGACCCTATGCTGGTTCTCAAGGATGTGATGAAGATGAACAGCGACGAAGACGTCCTTACCGCACTGAGAAACCAAAATAGGGAGGTATTTCAGGGCCTCGACAAGAAGGATGATCGAGTGGAGGTCAAATTCAAGAGACGAGCCAGAAACCCGCTCACGAACCACATAGCGTTGAAGGTGTCCCCGCAGATCTATAACCGCATGATGGCGAAAGAGGCGGTCCACATAGATATGCAAAAGATAAGGGTCGCAGACCAATCTCCGTTAGTGCAGTGCTCTATGTGCTTGGCCTACGGACACGGGCGACGATTCTGTAGGGACACCATCCCAAAGTGCAGCCATTGCGGCGGCCCGCACATGAGACATCAATGTGCGGACTACCTGGCAGAGGCAGCCCCGAGCTGCTGCAACTGTGCGGCCGCCAAAATGAAGAGTGTGGGACATAACGCGTTTAGCTCCGAGTGCCCGGTGCGTAGGAGATGGGAGGCACTGGCGCGAGCTAAAGTAGCGTACTGCTAAAGTGGTTCCAGGCAGCTCACGGGCAGGCGACCCCACGAGAAGATATGCAGTAGCCCAAGCGAACCTCCGGAAGAAGAAGTTGGCAACCACGGAACTTATGATCGAGGCCAACGAGCGAAGACTCGCATTCGCACTGATCCAGGAGCCATATGTGGGCGGGGTGAGAAGGATGAAGGACTACCGTGGGGCGAGAATCTACCAGTGTGCAGCAATAGGAGATGGGACTGTGAAGGCGGCAATTGCCGTCTTCGATCACGAACTAGATGTCGTACAGTACCCGCAACTCACGACCAACAATATTGTTGTAGTGAGGATCCGAACCAGCGCCTGGGAAATCGCGGCGGCGTCCTTCTACTTCGAGCCAGATCAGCCTATAGAGCCATACTTGGATCAGCTCAAGAAGATCAGAGAGGAGCTGGGCTCAAGAGCACTGCTTATAGGAGGCGATGGAAACGCCAAGAGCATCTGGTGGGGCAGCACCATAGAAGACCACAGGGGCGTTGAGATGTCCGGGACCCTGGAAGAGTCTGGATTACAGGTACTCAATAGAGGTGTAATGCCCACGTTTGACACAATGAGAGGCGGAAAATCGTACACCAGTTTCGTAGACGTTACAGCCTGCACGGAAGATCTACTGGAGTGGGTAGATAACTGGAGGGTAGACCAGGAGATGACGAGCTCTGACCACAACGCCATCGTATTCGATCTCAGACTCCGCAGAAGTAGAGGCCTCAACGTACAGAGGACAACGAGGCTCTACAACACGAAAAAGGCGAACTGGGACCTCTTCAATGCCAAGTTCTCGGAATTTAAATTTTTAAATAGTATTAACGTAGAGTCAATAAATAATGTAAACACAAGAATAGAATTAGAACATTCCATAACAAAATTCACAGACGCCATCACGGATGCATGCAGAGGCAGCATTCCCACAAAAAAGAGTAGAGAAGTACTCAAGGTCCCATGGTGGAATGATGAGCTCGCAAGGCTGAAAAAAGTTACCACTACCTTCAGGCGAAAGATCAGAAACGCGGCACCGTACCGCAGAGAAATAGTGGTAGCTGAGTACCTGAAGAAAAAAGAGGAATATGAGTGCCAAGCCAAGAAAGCCCAAATCGACAGCTGGAAGGAGTTCTGTAGAAGACAGGACAAGGAAGGAGTATGGGACGGTATATACCGGATCATTAGAAGGACCACCAGGAGACAAGAAGACTTGACCCTAACCAAAGATGGTGCATATCTAAACCCAAGAGAGTCGGCGAACTTACTAGCGGAGACATTCTACCCACAACTGACAACGAAGACCATAGCCGTGCGAGAGAAGCGGCAAAGCGGGTAAACGAATGGAAGCATGATGAGACTCATGACCCACCGTTTACACTGCTGGAGCTGAAGACCGCGGTGGGGAGTTTCAACCCAAAGAAGGCCCCAGGAGCGGATGGCTTCACAGCAGACATCTGCAGCAGAGCTATCTACCAGGACCTGGACGCATCCCTTGCCCTCTTCAACAAGTGCCTAGAGATAGGGCACTTCCCGGACATCTGGAAGCAGGCGACCGTGGTAGCCTTGAGAAAACCGGGCAAGGACGATTATACGAACCCCAAGGCGTACAGGCCCATCGGCCTGCTGCCGGTATTGGGGAAGGTCCTGGAAAAGATGACAGTAGCAAGGATCAAATGGCACCTAGTACCGAGGATTAGTACTCGCCAGTTCGGATTCATGCCCCAGAAGAGCACCGAGGACGCCCTCTATACGCTAATACACCGTATCAAGAGTAAGATTGAGCTGAAGAAGCTGGTAACTCTAGTGTCATTGGATATAGAGGGGGCCTTCGACAGCGCGTGGTGGCCGGCCATCAGAATTCGTCTGGCTGAGGAAAAGTGCCCGGTCAATATCAGGAGGCTACTGGATAGCTACCTCGACTGCAGAAAAGTCAGTGTAAGATTCGCCGGGGAAGAATGCACAAGGAGCACCAACAAAGGTTGCGTGCAGGGGTCAATAGGTGGTCCCATCCTATGGAACCTTCTTCTGGACCCTCTGCTGCGGGAATTGGAGGAGATGGGGGTGTATGCGCAAGCTTTCGCGGACGACGTCGTGTTGACTTTTGACGGAGACTCGGGTCTTGACGTGTCGAGGCAGGCCAACGCGGCGCTCGCCCATGTGCGGCAGTGGGGTGTTAGGAACAAGTTGAAGTCTGCGCCGCATAAAACTTGCGCAATGGTCTTGACCAGGAAACTTAAGTACGACACCCCACGGCTGACCATGGGAGGAGTGAGCGTCGTCGTGTCACGACAGGTCAAGATCCTAGGACTGACCATTGACGACAAACTGACCTTTAACACGCACGTCAAGTTGCAGTGTCGCAAGGCACTTGATATCTTTAAGCAGCTGTCGAAGGCTGCCAAAGTTGACTGGGGTCTACACCCCGAGGTGATCCGCGCAATATACGTAGCCACTATCGAACCCATCATCATGTACGCGTCACCGGCATGGGCGCCGGCAGCCAAAAAGATAGGGGTGCGTAATATGCTCGACTCAGTCCAGAGAGGATTCGCCCAAAAGCTCTGCAAATCATACCGTACGGTCTCCTTACACTCGGCACTGGTGTTGGCGGGGATACTGCCTCTCGATCTCCGAATACAGGAAGCAGCCGCGCTGTATGAGGCAAAGAGAGGGTCGCCCCCGCCGGACCTGGGAGATAGAGAGACCGAGCGGCCGGTAGGGTTTGCGGAAACTCCCCATCCGGCCATGCATGTGGACATGGAGTTCGTCCGCCTGGAAGACCAAAGCCTTGTGGACAGGTACAATGTGCAGGAGGTGCAAATATTCACCGACGGCAGCAAGATTGAGGGGAAGGTCGGAGCTTCACTTTCCTTATGGAAAGGTGAAGCCGAGTTCCAGAACCTCAAGCTCAGTCTGTCCGCGTACTGCACTGTCTACCAGGCGGAGCTACTGGCCATATGCAAGGCCACGGGCGTGGTTCTCAAGAGGGGGGAGGTGAGTTATGGTCTATACAGCGATTCGAGGGCCGCACTGGAGACGATCGTTAACCATAGCTCCCTCCATCCCCTCGCCGTGGAGACTAGGGAGAATCTGCGGAAGGCCTCGGCACGGGGCAAAGATGTCTCTTTGTTCTGGGTCAAGGCCCATGCGGGACTCCCTGGTAACGAGCGTGCGGACGAGTTGGCAAAGGTGGCTGCCCTGACGTCCAAGAAGAAAGCAGATTACGACCGGTGTCCTATCTCACACATCAAGCGGTTAATACGAGGAACATTCATGGCAGAATGGGACGCTAGATACAAAGCTGGGGACACCGCCTCCATTACTAAGCTATTTCTTCCGGACGTCAGGTGCGCGTACAGGTTCGTGCGTGGAATCAGACCAGCGGGTAGGCTCACCCAGATACTCACGGGGCATGGTGGATTCTCCCAATACTTGAACCGGTTCAAGTGCAAGGAGAGTCCATCATGCATATGTGAGCCCGACACCCTTGAGGACGTTCCGCACATCCTTACCCAGTGCCCAATTCACGCAGCGTTGAGATATAATCTAGAGCAAAAATTAAGAGTCCAAGTCACTAAAGATAATCTGTACGATCTCATGACAAACAAAGCCAGTACTGACGATTTTGTACAATACATAATGTAATATATCAAATCTGTACAATAGTAAATAAGAGAAATAAAACTGTAGATATATAAGCTCTTGTTATGGTATATATTGTAATATATACACATTAGCAAATTATGGCAATAGCCTAAAAATGTAAATGGTAGATTAGAGTAATAGTAGTAATAAAATATATATATATATATAATAGTATTAGAAATAGTAACATAAAGTAAGAAACTGTAATACAATAGATAAGTAATAGTAGTAACCCTTAAATTTAGATACTTAATATTATTTCTAATAAATTTTTTATTATCAGAGTAGATATAAACGATAAAATGTGTAACAGTACATATATGAATGTAACATTAGATAATAGATACTATAGAAAGATAAATAGAATAAGTAAATAAAGAGATAGTTTAAGCACCCAAATTGGGATATAATGTAAATGTAAGAAATAAAGCCCTTTGAAGTTCAATCCTGAACACATATTCGGGGGACAGAGCTGAAAAAAAAAAAAAAAAAAAAACCTAACCTAACCTAACATTAGGGGATTCATTCGAGACCGCGCGTAGGCGTTTTTTCTCTTTAGAAAGGAAACTAGAATCTTCGCACGAGCTGCACGACGCCTACGACAACTCTATCCAGGAGTATCTGGAAAAGGGTTACATATCACCTGCACCACTATTTTGCTGGGAAGATCGTAATCCGCCGTACATAATACCGCATCATGCCATAGTACGGGACAACGGAAAATTTGTTCCGTTCTCGATGCCAGCTGCAAGACACTGCACTAAGAACGGTCAAGAGCCTTATCGAGGAAGAAGGAGATACGCTTCCAAAAGCCGCTGAGGTTGCATCGGTCTCACTGTATATGAATGATCTAGTTTTCAGCGAGAGAGATGTAAACACTGCCATTATCGCATCGCAACAGCTGATTCAGCTCTTCAAACGAGGTCAGTTTGATTTGATAAAGTGGACTAGTAACTCAAAGGCAGTGCTAGATACCATTCCCGCAACTCATTGATCGCCTGAGTCACTTGAATTCGATAAACCTGCAGAACATAAAATACTGGGGCTTCGTTGGTCGCTGACAAGTGATTACTTCGAAGTCTATATTGCACACCAAATGAGCGACAGAACTTGGACAAAGCGTTCGATTTTGTCAGAAGTAGATAACCCCTGGGACCTTATGGGCCTTGTAGCACCCGTAATATTGTATGCGAAGTTGCTGATTAAAGAACTGTGGCTGAAGAAGTGTGGTCTGCATTCTGGATCTGATCCTGGATCCAGGATATTATTAAGTTCCGAGATCTCCAACTTCCTATCTACTAATGTTTCGAGATCCTGCCGCACAGCCATGAATCTAGGGCAATCGATGATCACGTGCCAGACCGTCTCGGCCACATAGGGGTCGCACTCGCAACCAGGGCTGTCTTTGAGCTTGAACCTGTGCAGATATTCAGCTATACCTCCGTGTCCCGTCAGCGCTTGTACCTGGAAGGGAGTCAGTCTTGTGGCTCGCGTCACCCGATATGCGTTTGCAATATCAGGGAAGAACGTTTGCGTGACTCTACCTGTTTCCGAGGTTTCATATCGGTCCTGCCACTTCCGTACCGATTCTTCGCGGATTTTCTTTTTGACGTAGGACAGAGGAATCTCTCCGTAGTCTCTTGAAGTGCCGGTGAGTGCCGTTGCTTTAGCGAGCTCATCAGCTCTTTCGTTACCAGCGGTGCCCACGTGCGCTCTCAGCCAGAAGAAACGAAGAGATACCCCTTTTGCAACTATTTTCCCAATGTTTTCCTTTATACGTTTTACCAAGGGGTGGTTTGTTTTAGGGTTCTGAAGCAGTTCGAGTGAGGATCGTGAGTCGCTCAAAACGTTAACTTCAGAACTCTCGCCTGTTGCCACCAGTTCAGTCGCCCGGTAAAGAGCATAAAGTTCCGATTGGAAAACTGCGGCAGAAGAGTGCGGCTAGACCTTAGCACAGCCAGCTTCATAGCCGCACTTAAGCGGTTCCTTTCCCGGAGAGGTCCTGTGCAGTGCCTATACAGCGACAATGCCACTAACTATCATGGATCTAATTCGTATTTGTGTGACCTGTATAAGTTCCTAAATAAGGAATATCGACCCCGCTTTGAGGAAGTAAATAAAATAAATAAATAAATAAATAAATTCGGGACACTTCCACACACGGTCGCCTGACCCCAAACTAAGCAAAGCTTGTACTATGGCTGCCAGAGACTGATATACATACTTAGATATTTTTAAATACATACTTAAATAGATATTAACACCCAGACATAGAACAAACACAAATGTTCATCACATAAATGTTTGCCCTAGGTGGGAATCGAACCCACGCCCCCAAGCTCAGAAGGCAGGTTCACTACCAACTGAGCCATCGAGGCAGTCAGTCAAGTGCTTGCAGAAAGCAGGATTGATTGGAAATTCATCCCGCCTGTGGCGCCGCATTTTGGGGGCTACTGGGAATCCATGGTCAAGGCCGTAAAAACACACCTTTTTAGGGTCATAGGCAGGGCCTGATTTACCCACAGGCTAATAAGGCTGAAGCCTAGGGCGCAAGGACCAAGGGGGCGGCGGGCGCGGCGCTGAGCTGACAATGAGACTAGACTTATTTGTACGTAATAATAATTGGTAATTTTGGGAAAATAAAATTCCTGCGTGCGCTCTGCTCTGCGTGCCCCCGCCCCACTCGCGCCCGGCTGCGGCGGCCGACACAGCCGCGCCAACGGCGCCCAAGCAACGCGTTCAAGTTTAAACCGGTTTTTTCGGCTATTTATTATTTCTTACTTTTTCTTTCATTTCGTTCCACACTCCAGAGAGAGTGCGATAGTGGGGTAGGTAGATTGAGTGAGAAAAATAGAGGTAATTAGGTCAGTGAAGAGTTATTGTTATTATTTATGATAGCATAATAATAGGTATGCGCAATTAATTGTTTTTACTAAACAGTTTTCACTACAGATTATTGATAATCGCACGCTCGCCTTTTTCGCGACTTCATTTAGATTGATATTTTTTTTAACGTTTTCGTTAATTTTGTTTGTTTTGTTTTATCGAAAACATAAAATGAGTAGTAATAAGAATACTTCGACTGCAAAAAAGCCAAGTGGAGCGGAATATACCCATATATATATTAAGAGTTTATTTAACGATGAGCGTAACCAATTGCAGCGGTGAAAGATCTTTCTCTGCATTAAAAAGAGTAAAGAATTACTTACGCTCAACTCTTCGCCAGCAGAAACTTGACGCACTTGTTCTATTATTCATTGAGAATGATTTTCCACTAAGTGTTACTTTTGATAATGTTGTGGAAAGATTCGCCAGCCAGAGAGCAAGAAAAAGGAGTTTTATATAATATAAAAAGTAATAGAGAGATTTAAGATTTCTTTTTAAACTTGTTGTTTATTTTTAGGATAAAATAAGTAGATTTTTAAAATACGTGTTGGAATCATTTGGTTCCTTTCGTTTACCTACCTCCTGACAGTTTGATTCAAAGATGTTAGGTTACGTAAGCTCTCTTTCTTCTATACTAGTAATTTAATTAATTGCACCTGAAAAAATGAATGAAAAGAGATAGAACAGGACAGGATGGGGGGCGCATATTCATAGTTAGCCTAGGGCGGTCAGAACTCTAAATCAGGCCCTGGTCATAGGTCAGCAGACTCTTTCTTACGAAGAGCTCGAGTGTATACTCAATTCTCGCCCTCTCACAGTTCTCAGCGCGGATCCATCAGAACCCGCCGCATTAACGCCCGCTCATTTTCTACACACCGCCCCACTTCTCTCTTTTCCCGCGGCCGAAGTACCACAATCCATCAATCAGATCGTACAGAGACATACTCTCCTTGACAAATTAGTCCAATCATTTTGGAAACGTTGGCGTGATGAGTATTTACATACACTACAAACCCGGGAAAAATGGAATACCTCTTCGGTTCCGATTAGGAAGGGAGTAGTGGTTATCATAATGAACGATAATGCTCCACCTCTTTCATGGCCTCTAGGGGTTGTAAATGAGGTTTTTACTGCTAAAGATGATCAGGTTAGGGTTGTTTCAGTACGAACGGCCCGTGGGACATATGTCCGTCCGGTAGCGAAGCTAAGCCCGTTGCCAACGCAATAATATTGTTTATTACCACAATATTTCTTATATTATTTTGATCCTTAGCATGTAAGTTAACTATACGTATGTACCTTTCACACAATCCGCACAATCCAGACGCTGTCATGCGCCTCTATTTATTTAGTTTATTTAAAGGTGACCCTTTAAGGCCGGGGGGATGTTGCCGCCATAGAGCGCCATCTATCGCACACAATGCGAACCTGCAGCGCATAGCGCGGTAGAATAATTGTCAGACGCGATTCCCGCCAATCATTACTTCCATCCTTGCCATCGGGCGCACCTACGTCACTTGTCACCGAAAACGGCCCGCAGCGGTCGCGCGCGCATCCACGATCCGCTTTGACCGTGCCCTCGCAAATTCATCAATATAATTACGAAGATCCTCGATCTCCACGGCCGTGGAGAAGAAGAAGACAGGCAGCAGAACACCAGCATCAGCTCCACAGGTGCACTAAGAAAAAGGAGAATCAGGTGTGCCCGTTTCATTCCATTTGTCTTTTCCTATCACCCAACTTCGCGTCTCAAATTATCAAAATCTCGCTATCCCGCTGGTCCTTCGAATCGTTTAACTTAACTACTTCGCTTAGGGTTTATTCGCTTTGGCGAAATCCGTAACGCACTTTTCAAATGTGGATGCAGTGACAACGAAATTCTCACAAATAAGCTGTCGCCGCGCCAATAAGTTTTTAAGATATTGTAGGTATATAATACAAAATGTAATAAATAAAAATAAAAGTACTTAAGAGGGAATACAATCATATAATATACTATATTTATACATGAATTGTATCCCAACCCAAAATTTATTAAGAATATGTATACCCCATGTCGAATCTCATTGAAACGTAGCCAGGTACTCACTGTAAAACAATAGGAATTGGCATCCCACCAATATTATGATTGAAAGAGATGAATGAAAGACGATAAAAGTATGCAGAATGAAAGCGATCATAGAAAATGCGAGAACTGGTATGAAAGGAAAATGTACAAAATGTCTCCAATACGATTGGAGGGTAGATAGAAAAAAAAGACTAATAAAAAAAAAACCTAACCTTACCGAAATTTGAAGACTCTGAAACCTTACCTGACCGTAGCGTGTGATACGCGATGATACGAGTATAATCTGCAACAGAAAATTAAATAAATTCAGTAGTTTCAGAAATATAGTCAAAAAACTTGTAAAATCTCAAACTTACCCAATTTTACGTACATTTTTGATCATAACTTTTTATTTTGTGTCTAGGATTTTTTCTTTCATTTTTCTACAGCTCGCCGGGTGAATGCGCATCACGCCCCACCGTAAAAATCACGAATTTCGCGCTAAATTTCGAAATTTTATCAACCGAGTTCACCTTAGGACTGCTCATTTTTCATACATTCGAAATTTGAAGACTCTGAAATCTTACCTGACCGTAGCGTGTGATACGTCGCTGTGCGCGGCTAGACGAACTCCACCAGAATCTGCAATCTACATGCGCGTTCTTGCGATTTGCGCGGTGCTCCGTGCGAGTAGGTACAAAATGCCTTGACGCGCCGCCCGCTCTAGACGGGGCGGCGGCTTTGATAGACTACGTGAACGAATTCCAGGGGTAACGTACACTTTTTAATGTAGCAATATTGTTTTTTTTTTAACTTTTTGAGTGAACATTTAAAATTCCATATCTAATTTAAGCTAGCATTAATGCAACCTCTACTTGATACTGGATGCGTACTTCGTGCATACAACGGAAATTTTGTAACTCCCTGTATATATGACGGCGAAAGTAGGGAAGGAGCCGAGCCGTCACATCTCACTTCTATGACGGGGAAAGTCGGGTAGGCCGAGGTGTCGTGTCTGATTTCTGATACGTGAACTCGTCATCATGGGTATCTATGGTAAGCGAAAGACTTCAGGAACGTTGAAATAAGGGGACAGCAGTGTAGACTTTACATTATTTTAATAATGCAGACATTCCGATAACTTAATTAGAGAAGGATTGCAGGAATAATTGTCGATTTAGAGTATTGGCGTTGCGAATGACCATTTCGTGCGACTGCCCTCAACCAAATCAAGTAAGTGAATGACCGACAGACCAGACGTTCACCCGCCATCCCAAACACAACTGCATTCGGTGTTAACCGCTCTAAATTACCATTAACAAATCGATTAATCGTCAAAAATAACAGAACAATTAACAACTCCCATCGATTAACAACTCTCAATAAAAACTGATTTTCTTAATCTAATGATGTCACGCGCCGTCATATGTATATATCCGCGTCGACTTGTAAACCTCCTCCGTTTTGTCGGTCAATGATGCTTTTTGTTAATTGATTTGACGCGACTGTACTCGCTCACGTTCACCGTGCATTGTATTCCTGCGTGACGTCACCCACCGGCCGCAACCAATTTTTGTCATGTGTATTTTTGCCAAAAACAAAACTATGGTCTGTTTTCTATTCTATAGTCCTAACCTAATATTTTTTAATCTGAAAAGGAGTAAGGTTGTGTGTTTGTTACGCTTTTATCAATTATTGTGAAATGCTTACGCGTTGTCCGGGGTAGGTACAGAAAAGAACATATCCTGAGCACCTTTCATCGGAAGATGCTCAGAAAAAAATATCGGTTCTTGTGGAACCTTGTGGTCTAAATGACATAATGGGATTCTTTCTGAAAGAAAAATTTAGAAATCAAATAAAATTTGACCCGACTTGATGAGAAAGGCAATTTTTTTTCACGAATTACTTTGTTTACCACGAAATTACATGGAGATAAATTGTATAAACAGTAATAGACCTAACCAATCAATCGCCAACAACTTTTTTACGGTCATTCAGTATTAGCTAAGTACCGCATGAATTTTATCGCAATTAGGGTGAAGTTCGTTAAACATCACCAAATCACGATGTCTCCATGAGCCGTCATAAATGATAATGAATTGATAGATTATCACTTTAATCATTGAACCAGACTAACCGAGCTTTAGGCAGTTATTATGCACATTCGATTAGATAAAACACTTGTATAATTAGAGCTGTTCCGCACCCGCTATCACAATCATCCTACGATGCGACCGACGCTAACGGCCGTCGTCGTCTTCGTGTGCGCCGCGGCGGCAGCGGGCGTCGTCCGCGGCGACCGCTACCACCCGGAGCGCGCCACCGGGGGGAGCGGCCGCGCCTCCGCCGCCGTGGAGCCGAGCGAGCGCACCGCGGAGCACTGGTACAGGGAGGCGGCGGCGGGCGTGGCGGCGCGGGAGGCTCGCGGCGCGCCCACGCAGGCCAAGGCGAAGAACGTCGTCATGTTCCTCGGCGACGGCATGTCCGTACCCACACTCGCAGCCGCGCGCACTCTTCTCGGCCAGCGCCAGGGACGAACTGGCGAAGAATCGCAACTTGCATTCGAAAAATTCCCCACAGTGGGACTGGTAAAGGTAAGTGTTAGTAGTTTCTCGGTGTTGTGATCACTATTTCAAAGCGTTTTTTAACATTAACATTTACTGAATATATTTGCAGACGTATTGCGTTAACGAGCAAATCCCTGACTCAGCATGTACCGCCACTGCGTATCTGTGCGGCGTGAAGAATAACTACGGCACGCTCGGTGTGACGGCAGCAGTGCCGCGGCGCGACTGCGCTGCCTCCACAGAAGCGGGCGCGCACGTGCAGTCCATCGCCGAGTGGGCACTCGCCGAAGGGCGCGATGTTGGTATCGTGACTACGACTCGCATCACGCACGCGTCGCCGGCAGGCGCGTACGCTAAGACCGCAAACCGCGGCTGGGAGAACGACAACGAGATCATCGCCAACGGCCAAGACCCGGCGCGTTGCCCGGACATCGCGCACCAGCTTGTGCACATGCACCCCGGAAACCAGTTCAAGGTGAACATGAATCGCTCTTGTACAGTTATAATGTGTCTTCCCGTCTTTGAACAATTTTTTATAACTATTGTTTTCAGTTATTCTCATTTAAGATTTTCATGTAGTTTTTGGTGTGCAATAAAATAATATTGTATTGTATTGTACATTTCACGCATTGACTTTTTTAAAGTTGGAAACAATTATAGGTACCTTAATGAAAATAGTTTCTAAATCGTAGGTAATACTGGGCGGTGGCAGGCGTGAGTTTATATCCAATACGACAAGGGACGAAGAGGGTACGCGGGGAAGAAGAGGAGACGGTCGAAATCTGATACAAGAATGGCAAGATGACAAACTGGCCAGAAATGTAAGCTACAAGTACGTCTGGCACCGCAACGAATTGATGGAAGTGTTTTCGTCACCACCCGAGTACTTGCTCGGCTTGTTCGAAGGCACGCACATGCTCTATCACATGGAAGGCGATCCGGTAGCCGAGCCGACTCTGACGGAGTTAACCGAGATAGCCATCCGCTCGTTGAGCCGAAACGAGAAAGGTTTTTTCCTGTTTGTGGAAAGCGGACGCATCGATCACGCACACCACGACAATTATGTGGAGCTCGCCCTCGATGAGACCATACAGCTGTCACGGGCCGTGGACCGAGCGACAGAACTTCTCTCCCAAAATGACACGCTAATAGTTGTGACGTCAGACCACGCGCACGTGATGGCTTTCAACGGTTACACGCACCGCGGCGGCAGCATCCTCGGGCCCTCCGACGACATCGGTGACGACGGCGTGCCCTACATGACGCTGTCGTACACTAACGGACCCGGTGCCAGAACACATGTCGGTGGTGTTCGACCCAATGTCATCAATGATCCGAACTATAGTGAGTGTCTCGTCATTTGAATCTTTTTAATAACCACAGGCAAAATCACATCATACTATTTAGATTACAATATTGCGAAACTTGAAAACTTGTACTTGTACATGTACTTGTGCTGTGTAGTTTTGCTTAATACTTGTACATTCAACCGTGACAGAATTTTTTATAACAATATAAAATAAAAAAATAATTCATGCAATAGATCGTGTTAAAAAATTCAAGATTCAAGATATTTTAAAGCTGCTTCTGATGCTAAGCAAAACATGGCATGAGACAAGCTTACACAGGCAATTTAAAATAAATATGATACTAGTAATATGGTGGGTAAAATAGTCGGACGCTGCTAGTATGACATTCAATTTGAGCATTTTTCAGGAAATTTGAGATG
The DNA here is from genome assembly GCA_911728515.1 of Peribatodes rhomboidaria. NCBI lineage: Eukaryota > Metazoa > Arthropoda > Insecta > Lepidoptera > Geometridae > Peribatodes > Peribatodes rhomboidaria. Next base: position 16,296,749 of record OU452183.1, on the reverse strand, counting down.
GCGAACGCACGCAGAAGTCCTTGTCGATTCGGAGACGCACGGCGGAGACGACGTGGGCGTGTTCGCGTGGGGCCCGCAGCACGGCATGTTCTCGGGGCTGTACGAGCAGAGCCAGCTGCCGCACCTCATGGCGTACGCGGCCTGCCTCGGGCCCGGCGCGCGCGCGCAGGCCTGCAGCGCCGGCGACACGGACGATGAGGGCGATAGTGGCACTGATACGGACGACACGGATAATCAGCCCGGCAATGCCGTCGCCACGCTGAACATAAGGCCATGTGTTATTTTATTAGCCACGCTCACCGCCCTTAAAGCTTTAAGCTAACATTCCGTCATTGGCTTCAGTGTCGCCGGCGACAGTGACGCCCCGCCATTATAACTTTTTATCAGATCTCAATGTCCTTACGTAGAGTTTTGTGAGTTTAATTATAACATTTTTTTTAACTCACGCTCGCTACGATGTGGTTGACCGAATAATTAAAATAATCATTAATTTAATACATTTTAGCAAGATCAGTGGTGAATCTAGGCTTCTGGTTTGGGGGGTTGACTGAGGTAAAGTAAGTTTTATCGCGGTCTTTCTACGAGGAGGTAATGTTGCAGAGAGAGACCGAGGAGCGGGAGAGATAAAGGGATTCTCTTTCTCTCCCGCTCCGGAGGGCGCGGACACGGAGGCGAGCCAACCGGGCTCGCACTCCGCTAGGAGGCCCAGGGGCGCTGGACACGAGAGTGTCTGGTGTTCTCAACTAGGGAGCGTCTCCTGAAGAGTCGATGCCTTGGTGTCCAGGGCATCGCTTCGAAGGCGGGGAGGAGGACGAGCCCCCTCCTGTTGTTATTTTCGACTATTTTGAGTGGTGAGGATCCGCTAGTGAGCAAGATGATACCGCAAAATAATAATATGTGTTAAAAAAATAATATAACTGCAGTAGATCTCTGTAATAACATTATAATAATTTGAGAACAATATTTGAGACTTTGCTTTGAACCCTTTCCTTTTTTTTAATAAACGCTGAATTAGTTCATGTGTTCTATAACAAAAACTTAAATGATTTATGCTCTTTAAAGCTTTTTTCGCTATTTATAGAATAAACAAACATTTGGAAGGATTCCTTTATTTTATAACTCATGTTACGAATAAGGCATGGTTATCATATTTTTTGATCAAAATTAAGGACATTTCTTAATACACACCAGAAGGGCGAGGAACACCTTAAAAATGACACCAGTGCTATATAATTGTTGTTTTCCACTTATTTTATTGAATATGAGTAAAAACTAGCTGAAGAAAATTTGACCTTTTCTTTCAAGTCGCTGTACTGAGGATAGGGTTCAAATTACGAATTGAAACTCCGTATCAGGTGTTAGAAGTATATTTAAATAACCGCGCCACTCAGATGACTCGCTGTGCAGTGAATGAAACGCTTCCGCGGGCTAATTTTACCAGTGGCGCCATCTCGTGACACAGTAATGAACTGAATCTAGCATGGATATAATTCTGTAATGTTTCGTTTGAGACATATCGCCCACCAAGAACGTAATTGACGTTCTTCACGTCCTTATACCGCCCACCATGAGGTCAAGGGGGTTGAGTAAACAAGACTGTAGCTAAATACAAATCAGTTAAACATTTCTTCGAAAACCTTTAGCTGCATTTACTTACAAAAATATCTACTTAAACTAAATACACTGATTAAAACTAGAAAAAACCTAATACAAAATAAATTGAACCCATACTAATCGGTAACCGGCAATATGCAGAGTTTTGAAGTAGGTCGCTTAATCAAAGATTTATTGCATTTCAAAGTTACCACCCTGGTGATTCCGTCCAATCCGGGATGCTGCTTAATGACCTTGCCTAGTAACCATCGAGCTGGAGGAAGATTGTCTTCCTTGACAAGAACTATATCTCCCACCTTGGGTTCAGGAGTTATCTTCGTCCATTTGTAGCGCTGCAAACAATGCACAAGGTACTCATTCGACCACCTCCGCCAAAAGTCTTGCGTCATCCTCTGAATCAGCTGCCATCGCCTCAGGCTACTGATGTTGCCTTGCTCGTAGCTACGTTCCGGAACTACAATTAATGGCTCTCCAATCAGAAAGTGTCCCGGAGTTAGTGGTGAAACATCGTCAGTTTGTTCAGGTAGTATAGACAGTGGCCGTGAATTGAGACAAGCTTCGATTTGCGACAAGACCGTGATCATCTCTTCAAAAGTGAGCGTAGAATCTCCTATAACGCGTTTTAAATGAAATTTTGTAGACTTTACACCAGATTCCCACAAACCGCCGAAGTTTGGTCCATGCGGTGGTATGAAATGCCACGTGACATTGTTATTGCTCAACCACTCGCGTATTTCAATAGCTACAGACGATTGTTCTACATTGACCATGTCTTGGAGTTCTTTAGAAGCTCCTACGAAATTGGTGCCATTGTCGCTCCAGATGTCACTCACGTATCCTCTTCGTGATACAAATCGTTTGAACCCTGCGATAAATCCTTGGGCAGTGAGGTCACTAACGGCCTCCAAATGTATGGCCTTTGAAACCATACAAACAAAAAGGCAGATGTAGCCCTTGTAGCTACGATTACCTCTTCCCTTTGAAACCCTCATGTTGATGGGTCCTGCAAAATCAACACCACTGTTTAGAAAGGCTCTAGCTGGTGTCACTCTTGCCTGTGGCAACTGACCCATAAATTGGGGTTTGGTAGATGCTGCGTATCGAGTACAAATAACACATTTATGTACATGTTTTCTGACCAAATTTTTGGCTGATACAATCCAATATTTGGTCCTTAGGTAGGTCAACATCAGCTGAGGACCTCCATGCAGCGTTTTCTTGTGGGCGTCGTCAATAATCAGATCAGTGAGATGACTTTTATGAGGAAGGATGATAGGATGTTTGACATCTTCTGGGAGATTGGAATTTTGGATTCTACCTCGAGCCCTTAAAATTCCTTTATCATCCTTGTAAGGGTTTAGTGGCTTTAACTTTGTCTTCTCGTCTTCTAATTCCAACAACTGACATCGCCTAATGCACGATTCCATTGCTTCTTTGAGCTCTGAACTCTCTATAAAAGGTTGAAACTTGTGTAGCTTCATGTTAACTTCTTTGAACCTTAAAAATCTTCGACAAAGAGCAACGACACGTATAAGCCTTTGAAGCGACGAAAATTTTGTCCAAATTGGGGGATCAAGTTTTGTTGTATTGACGGATAGATGAACCTTGACCTTTCTTTGTTCTAACTCAGTCAATATGGACTTCGGTTTTTTATAATCAATAGTTGACTTTTTAAGCCATGAGGGACCTTGAAGCCACGTTGCATTTTGAAATAATTGTTCTGGAGTACATCCTCTAGATGCCACATCAGCGGGGTTCTGACTGGATTCTACATGAAACCAATGAGTGTTGTCTAGTTTCGTTAAGATTTCAGAAGTCCTGTTAGCAATAAATGTCGTCCACCGACTGGGGTGACTGCTTAGCCATGACAATACTACAGTTGAATCTGTCCAGCCGTGAAGATTTGCACTGTCAATATTCAACACTTTAGCTACTTCGATAATCAATCTGGTAGCTAAGACAGCACCCATAAGTTCGAGGCGTGGTATTGATATCTGCATTGTCGGAGCTACCTTGGTTTTTGCTGCAATTAGGTGAACGTGAACATTTCCTAATGCATCTATTGTTCTCAGATAAACTGCCGCTGCGTATGCCACGCTACTCGCATCGCAAAACCCATGGATTTCTCTGTGTATATCATCATTCTTAACTTCTACCCATCTAGGCACAGAGGCATCACGTACGCGGACCAGTTCAGTTCGGTAAGTTAGCCATTCTTGAAGCAATTCTTCAGGTAATTCTTCATCCCAGTCTATGCCAGCCAACCACAATTTTTGGATCATGACCTTAGCGACTATGACACAGGGTGCGACCCAGCCCAAAGGGTCGAACAAGCGTGAGATGTCAGATACTACCCTTCTTTTCGTAACGGGATTTTGCAGAGCAGGCAGTTGCACAGAGTAATGGAAGGAATCCGAATCCTTGTCCCAGGTAAGTCCTAAAATCTTTACTACTTCGTTCATTTTTATCTCTATTACACCCTCCTGATTTCCTTGTCTGTCCATAATTATTTTGGCTAATTCTTTGTTGTTTGTAATCCATTTTTGCAAATCGAATCCACCTTTACGTAAAAGATTCTTCATTTCTGTATAGATCTTTAATCCTTCTTCCATTGTTTCACAGTCTGTTAACAGATCATCCACATAAAAATCTGTTTTAACTCTTTTTGCTATTTCAGGAACTTCTGCGCCTTCATCGATTGCCAGCTGCTGCAAGGTTTTCACAGCCAAGTAAGGAGCAGATGCCGTCCCAAATGTAACTCTTACTAATCTAAAATCTTGTATTTCAGATTTCGGATCACTTCTCCACAAAAGCCGCTGAAATTCGGCGTCTTCAGATGCAACAACGACCTGCCGATACATTTTGACGATGTCGGCACTGAGACAAATAGGGTGTATACGCCATCTCATCATAATATGCCGTAAATCCTGTTGCAGTGTAGGGCCAACTCTCAAATTATCATTAAGAGACACTCCGTTAGTTCCTCGGCAGGAAGCATCAAACACTACTCTGACCTTACTCGTGGCTTTGTCCTCTCGTATGACAGCATGATGTGGCAGGTATACACCCTCAGATTCCTTATTTGTGCTTGCCAGACATTCCATGTGACCAAGGTCCAAGTATTCTTGCATCACTTCGGAGTATCTTGCCTTAATTTCAGGATTCTTCTTGAAACGGTTCTCAAGAAGATGAAATCTTTTGAGGGCAATTTGTCTTGAGTTTCCGTACTTGCATTGAGGGTCGTCATCATTAAAAGGGAGACGTACAACATATCGTCCTGTCGAATCTCTTTTAGTAGTTTGACTATAAAAGTCCTCACACAATTGCTCCGATTGAGAGAGCATTTTTGTGTCGAAAGAGTCTGACTCAATTTGCCAAAACTGTTTCAGCAATTCATTATCGTCTACATGCGCATGCATGCTTACGATTGTGTTGTGGTAAGACTTTGTTAAAGATGACTCATGGTTATTATCATGGTAAATTGGACCTGATAAGATCCATCCCAATGCTGTATGTTGTGCTGTTAGTAAACTGTTGGGCGCCTTGACCATACCATCTCTTAATATTTGCCCATATACGTCTGCGCCAAGCAAAATATCTATTTTGTTTGGATCAGTGAAATGAGGGTCAGCAAGGGTGATATCCGCTAATTCTGGCCAATCTATGTATTCAATTTTCTCAGATGGAAGCAAACTCGTAATTGCACTTAGGACGTGTGCTCGAACCTCTACCTGAAAATTGGGATCGTGACGTGATTGGATCGTTATCACAACCATGTGTTTCGAGGCTAAGTTACCCTTTTCGCTACCCAATCCTGAGATGACGCTTTTGTTCGGGATTTTTTTTAGACCCAGCAACTGGACAGCCGATTCTGTGACAAACGATGCTTGCGAGCCCTGATCCAATAGAGCCCTTAGAAGTTGCAGGTTGCCGTTTGTTGCTGAAGTTTTCACTACAGCAGTGGCCAATAAAATCTGACTGGGCCTGGTCTGCTTTGAAAAATGTGCGCTGACATTCGAGGTTGATGCGGTATTGTCTAACGCTACACTGACGTTAGACCCTGTGATGGTTTCTTCTAACTCCTCTTCTGATTTAGCTAAACCAGATGTATGCGACTCTGCAGACGGCGGTGGATGAATTAAAGAGTGATGGTTACGCTTGCAGACGCGACACTTGCTAGCGGACCGACAAGCGTTAGCTGAATGATTCCGACCTAAACAGTTAAAGCAAAGTCCACTGGTTTGAACGAAATTGTACCGGGTGTCGTAATCACCGCTCGTAAATTCCTTGCAATTCCACATTTTGTGATCACCTTTCTTACAGTATGGACATTGCTGCGACTCTGCGTTCGAATCGGTCGTGATTGCGTGCAATACTTTGGGTTTTTGGTTTGAAATCTTTGGCTTGGGTTTGTTGTCTAAAAATTCAAGAGAACGAAACCTAGACTCCAAGAAATCTTTCATTTGTTGCAGGGTAGGTAATTCGTCTGAATTGCTTATTTTAGCTTCCCACAACTTACGCGATTCAGAATCTATCTTGTTGCAAATAATGTGCACTACAATGACGTCCCAAGAATCAACGTTGATATCCAAAGTTTTCAAACCATTCAATGTATCGTTGGTTGTATCTAACATATCCTTAATTGCACTGCACGACTCGGTACCAATGTTAGACTGACTCATAAAACGACTCAACAGACAGTTAGCCAGAAACTTTTTATTATTATACCTACTGTCAAGAGTGGTCCATGATTCGTTGTAATTAGCAGCTGTGATAGGAACGTGTCTTAAGAGCAGTTCAGCTTCGCCCGAAAGATGGCCTTTTAAGTAATGCATTTTCTGTACGTTATCTATTGAATCATTTTTATGTATCAACGATATGTAAAGATCACGAAATGTGGGCCACTCTGCATATTGACCGGAAAACGTTGGGATTGTAATCTTTGGAAGACGAACATTGCATTCAGTTTTAGTTACAGTAACACTTGAAGCGCTTTTAACGGGACACACTAAGTTCAACGCTTCCTTTATATCGAGCTTGTAAGCTATATAAGTCTCTTCGATATTTTCATACACTTCGTTTTCAAAATAATCATGTTTAAGAATGGCATCAGTAGCTTCGGCTGATAATTTTAAGTGATATTCCTTTACAATACTCCACTCTTGTTCCAAATTATCAAGTCTAATTTTCAAATAAGATTCTTTAGCCAATCGATCCTTCGGAGATTTCTTAAAATTATCATACCCTTTCTCTATAATTTTTTTTGAGGCCATCAAACATTTAATTAAAGATGTCATTTTGAAACGAAAACAATTTTATTGTTACTACACAAAATATTCACTACTTTTCAAATTTTCTAAGTGTTTGAAATTATAATTAGTTCTGGGAAAAAACCGGCATAGGTTCCCCGTATGAACACTTTTAGAGAAATTATTCTAAGTTAATGACTAACATGCATGAAATTTTACAAGTCCCAATATTGTTCAAATTTACGCTAAGTCGATGACTGACGTTTCGGTATGACACTTCACAGATAGTAATTGTTATAAATTGTACTCACTGTTTTTTTACTGGCAAACCCATCACATCACTAGTATTGTTCTTCTATGCTCGTCACTGCTGTGACGTCTCCGGCAGGTTCCACTAGTCACGTAGTCGCTGACGTCACGCTTGGAACCTCTTGCTTTCTCTTCCTCGTCGGATAAGTGCTCTTCCGCACTTCCCCGACCAAATCGCAACAATCCACTTGACGGATTGATTACGATAAGCACCTTGTTCAATGGCGATCCACCATCGGTTTCTAGTGCTTGCAGGAGAGTTGTAACACTCTCACGTACTTAACAGATCGCTGTCTGTCCGACTCGTGAAGGACCATGAAGAAAATTTGACCTTTTCTTTCAAGTCGCTGTACTGAGGATAGGGTTCAAATTACGAATTGAAACTCCGTATCAGGTGTTAGAAGTATATTTAAATAACCGCGCCACTCAGATGACTCGCTGTGCAGTGAATGAAACGCTTCCGCGGGCTAATTTTACCAGTGGCGCCATCTCGTGACACAGTAATGAACTGAATCTAGCATGGATATAATTCTGTAATGTTTCGTTTTAGACACTAGCATTATGTATTTAACTTAAAATCATGAGTTCTCAAGCTGTTTTTGTTGCATTTTATTTATTTCCAATTTGTTATAACTTATTGTGTTTAAATTCACACTATTGTTCTTTTATTAATTTATCAGTTTTGTTTATTTATTTATTTATGTTTTATTTCATGTTAATTTAATTAACTGTTATGTAGATGTGCCGCGCACATTGCTCGACGTCCGTGCGTGACGTCACCTGCCGGTTCCAACGGAAGACCAGCGCCGGCAGCTGCATGCAGTCAGCAGCCGGCATTATGCTGAGTTGGGGCCGGTTTGTGGCAAAAAAAGTTACTTTTCTGTTACTTCTTAATATTGTTGACTTACTGTTTTATTTTGTGTTTTGATAAGACAAATAAATGATTGTTTATTGTCTATTGTCTATCAATGATTGTGGAGACTGTTGATAATTTGATAAATTCCATAGCAAATTAAAGAACTCTGCGAATTCCGCTTTCATGTTAGAGTATGTCAGTCTGTGTGACCTTTTAATTTGGAGTCGAGACTTTGGATTGCGAGAAAGTTTGAGATCAAGGGTGTCCGACCACCTGGAGCCTCAGCCCTTTGCGATGACACGTACGCGTGACGATGATGATGATGAGATGACGCGTACGGAACCATAAAAAGATTCCGACGAATTGAGAATGCTCCAAAAGCCGGTTAAAAATGCGATTAGATAATCAATGTATACTTTCAAACAGTACAAGGTTTTAAAAAACTGGTTTATTTGCTTCCTAGGTGCCTAATATATCTTCAAGCAACATAGGCTCATAAATAATAATAAAAACAAAGCAATAGTCCTTTTTATTTATTTAGTATTATTATTTTGGTAAATTTATAAAATGTTATTATCGACCACACCGAAATCAATCATAATTATGTATATTTAAATAGGTGATAAAAATAAATTTTATTGTGCTTCAGATTAGATTATCATAAGGTTTATAAAAGAATCGTTCGTTAGGCGCGTGTTCTAATCGAAGTAAGCCACTATGAGTCTATCATTGAGAATTGTGCTGGTAGTCGCGGTGGCAACCTTAGTCGTTGGTAGCGACCGCTACCACCCAAAACACACCATCACGAATATGAACCGGAATCCCGCTACTGTGGACCCTCGGGAACGCACCGCAGAGTACTGGTACAGCGAGGCTGCGGCGGGCGTGGCGGCGCGGGAGGCTCGCGGCGCGCCCACGCAGACCAAGGCGAAGAACGTCGTCATGTTCCTCGGCGACGGCATGTCTGTACCCACGCTTGCGGCCGCGCGCACTCTTCTAGGCCAGCGTCAGGGACGAACAGGTGAAGAGACACAACTCGCATTCGAAAACTTCCCTACGGTTGGACTCGTAAAGGTATACATTTTTAATTTATTACCAGTCGCAGCTACTGATTTTGCATTAATGCGTGTTGCGCACAAACTCCTTCAATTTCGATTACAGACATACTGCGTGGATGCTCAGATAGCGGACTCTGCATGTACGGCAACGGCGTATCTTTGTGGAGTGAAAAACAATGACGCCACAATCGGTGTGACAGCGGCCGTCCCCCGCCTTGATTGTAACGCCTCCACCAACCGCGCTACTCATGTCGAATCCATCGCCGAGTGGGCACTCGCTGACGGCCGGGATGCTGGTAATGTATTAATAAATAATAAAAAAATGTGTTTATTTCCAAAACCTTTAACTTTACAACACATTAAAGAGAATTATAAGTACTTGTAACACTTCACCTAAACTAAGAATAATTATAAAATTGTTTTGGCAATTGGAGTAGGCTCGGCACTGTTCTGCGTAGACGAGGTCCACGCAGAGCTGGTTTTCAGTCAATTGCTTGAGGTAAGATGTTTGTCAAGGATGGGAAACATGTGGTTGTAACGGGCTTTAATGAATGTGTTGTTTTATGCAAAGTAGTGCTGTACGTCGATGTAGTGGAGATAATGTGACAAATGTTTCGTCGGCAGGTATCGTAACGACAACACGCGTGACACACGCGTCGCCAGCCGGAGCGTACGCCAAGGTGGCGGAACGGGATTGGGAAAACGATGCAGAAGTGAAAGCAGATGGGTTTGATACGGATATTTGTCCAGATATAGCAATGCAACTTGTCAAATCCTACCCCGGAACTCATTTCAAAGTATGTTTTCCTGCACATGATAAAATTTGTATCTGATATTAGATTGAAAGGTGATTTTACTTCGTAGGTAATTTTGGGAGGAGGAAGACGAGAGTTCTTGCCAAATACAACAATCGACGAAGAAGGTACCAGAGGACTCAGAACTGATAATCGCAATTTGATCCAAGAGTGGCAAGATGAAAAAGCTGCACGGAACTTAAACTATCGTTATGTATGGAACAGAAGCGAGTTGTTTGAAGCGTCTGAAGCTGCGCCCGACTATCTGCTTGGGCTATTCGAGGGGGGACACATGCAGTACCACCTTGAGGCGGACCCGATAACAGAGCCGACTCTTGCCGAGCTCACGGAGGCAGCCATCAAGTCGCTCAGCCGCAACGAAAACGGCTTTTTCCTATTTGTAGAAGGAGGTCGCATCGATCACGCACATCATGACAATTTCATAGAGAAAGCTTTAGATGAGACAATAGAATTCTCTAAAGCCATCGAGCGAGCCACGACACTGCTGTCAAATGAAGACACATTAATAGTGGTGACATCAGATCATTCTCATGCGATGGCGTTCAACGGATACACGCAACGTGGCGGCGATATCCTTGGGCCCTCCGACGATATCGGTGACGATGGTGTGCCGTACATGACGCTTTCATACACCAACGGACCAGGCGCCAGGACGCACATTAACGGTATTCGGCCAGACGTCACGAAAGATGAGGATTATCGTGAGTAATAGTGTGATAATATAATAATTATAAACTTCATATAAAGCGATAAGCTGTGTTGAAATTTTATAGCACGTAATATTGAAATAAAAATCAATTTTAGGTGAGACTCAGTGGATGACTCATGCAGAAATTATCTTGGATTCCGAAACTCATGCTGGAGATGACGTGGGCGTGTTCGCGTGGGGCCCGCAGCACGGCATGTTCTCGGGGCTGTACGAGCAGAGCCAGCTGCCGCACCTCATGGCGTACGCGGCCTGCCTCGGGCCCGGCGCGCGCGCGCAGGCCTGCAGCGCCGGCGACACGGACGATGAGACCGACGGCGCCGCCGCCACGCTGCACGTAGCGCCACTCATGCTCCTACTAGCCACGCTTGCTGCACTTAGATCTTTCATATTATAAATGCAGCCCTAAATACTTTTCTAAGTTGTAACAAAATGGATACTAGCATAATAATGTATCTAGTTTAAGCTCATTAGATTATTCTTAGAAAGTCATTTTCATTGCAAAGTGTGTTTTTAAACTATAATTTTTATTGTTTTGTATAATCTTTTGTAAATGGCTGTAGATCTGGATAGATAAATTATATGTATTGTGTTGACGTTAGATAATGAAATATAAAAGACAAATTTAAGCAATAAAATTAAATAATAACATGGTTTTTTTTACTTAAATAGTTTTTTTACATAAACTAACTCGGATTCGATCAGCTGCACTGGACATGAAGCTTTATGCACCATATAAATCTCATTTTAATGCAGTTGCAAATGCCTGGGGGGCTATTCCTGCACGGTGAGATGAGATGAGATTTTATCTTGGTCACTCTCACACCTATGACGTTTTAAACGAATCAAATCAAATCAAATCAAATATTTTTTTTTGCAAATCATGGGTTACATATAGTGCCTATTAATAAAATTAGTTCGCCATGGTTCAACCGCTTGGTATGCAAAAGTTTACAGAATACAGAAAAAATAATTACGTTAGATAAATGTCAAAGTAAAAATATTATACAAAATCAATGTCAGTGTCCTTCAAATATTCGTCAATAGAATAGTATGCCTTGTCAATAAGATATTTTTTAAGTTTCAAGACCTATGTAATAGAGCATATTCTGTGGTTTCAATTTAAAAATGTTGTACGTTTGCGTGTCTTTTAAAAGTTGTAGTAGCTTATTGTAAATTTCAACCCTGATCACAAATATGCTTTTACTAAAGGCAGCTAATCTGCCATTCCGTACTCGTAAAATAAATAATTTGACATCATACTTATTTACCTGCAACGTAAACGTTTTAGGGGGCTGAGCTACCCATGTCCGTAGGAGTGTACTCTATTCTGATTCCCTACACGTGGTCCCCGGGTAGTGCTAACCGGGTAGCAAACTCTGGTGGGAGGCTTCGGCCGTGGCTACTTACCACCCCCCGGACCAAGCCATGCCGTGAAATGACCAAGTCGTGTTTCGGGATGTAGTCCGGTGTAACCGTTTCGAAGACGGGTCTGAGCAGTAGCGCACTTGTAGCGCCTCACTCAACTGCCGCCTTTGTACTTCTTTACTCTACAAAACTTTAATGCTAGAGAGAATAAGTACCTTATAGGTCGTCGTGCTCCATCTTAGACCACAACGTCGCTTAACATCAGGTGAGTAGGTGGTCAAAGGCCGACTTATTCTACAAAAAAAAAACGTACAAAAAATTGGTTGATAGTTGAGTGAGAAAGTTGACCAAACTGACCGAAGGTAATAATAATAGGTTAAGTAATACGGTTTCCATCTGCCAATCAGTCAATTATAAATCATATCTGTCACTAATATCAATTTTATTGATCATGATGATGTATGTAAATGTGTTATTGGGTATGTTCCACAATACCTCAAAAATAAATGATTATCTAGGGAAACTACAGAAATCCATAATAATAAAATAAGCCTTTATTCAGATAGTTGAAGTTACATACTACATTCTGTCACCGTGCTCCCGTCTGTTTGCCTTTTGGCAAAGGCCTCTTCCAGCTGCTTCCATATCCTTCGTCCCAAGCTTTTCAAGTCCATGTCTTCCCAGCTACATATATGTATGATTTCATCGACCCATCTTTTAAATGGTCTTCCCCTTTTTCTTTTCTTGTGTCCCGTGCGCCAGTTCATTATAATTTGTGACCACTTTTCTGTACCTCTAATTGTATAGCCAGTCCACTTCCATTTTAGTTTTTTGATGGTTATTGTAACATCTTTGGTTTTAGTATCTTCTTTTAATATCGTAGTTTGTATTTTATCTGATAGTTTTTTGCCCATCATGCTTCTCTTCATGGAAGCCTGGTTGGCAGCTCTCTAGCTTCCTTAGATGGTTTTTAGTGATAGCCCATGTTTGGCAGCTATAAGTAAGTACTGGCAACACACATGTGTCAAACAGGTTTCTTTTGATACACATGTTCATGGTTTTGTTTTTCATCACCTCCTTAAGGCTCCAATATTGTTTCAATGAGTTGGCTATACGCCTGTCTATTTCCTTTGACGTTATATTACCAGGTGAGATTATTTGGCCCAAGTAGACATACTCATTTACATAGTCAATTACATTGTCGATAATGCTAATCAGGTCTTGTTGTCCATTTGTCATAAGTTTGGTTTTATCCATGTTCATGAGCAGTCCCTATTTTCGACTCTCTTTGTCTAAGTCATTTAGCATTATCTGAAGTCCGTCTTTCGATGCCGAAAATATGATCAAGTCGTCTGCAAATCTTAGATGTGTAAGATGAGTTCTCTCCATTTATTGATATACCGCATTCTACCCAAGCCAGGTGGCAAAAACCTCCTTCAGAACGGCTCTAAAGAGTTTAGGTGACACCGGATTGCCCTGACGTACTCCTCTTTCTATTTTTATCTCTTTCCCTTCTTTTTCCATCTTTATTTTGGATGTGCTGTTTTTGCTTATATTTTTTAGTATTCTGATGTATTTGTTCTCAACTCCTTGATTTTTAAGTGCATGCCAGATTTTTCATGAGCTAGTGAATCGAACGCTTACAGTAGCAGAAGTACAAAGTAAGCTTACAGCAGTAGAAAACTATATTAAATTCTTTTCCTTTTTCGAATATTTGTTTCACAACATGAATATGGTCCAGAGTTGAGTATCCACTTCTGAATCCTGCTTGCTCTCTTGGCTGATTCTCATCCAGAGTCCTAGTTATTCGAGAAAGGATTACTTTAGAGAATACCTTACAAATGTTAGAAATCAAACTGTTTTAACCTATAATTGTTTATGCTGTTCTTATCGCCCTTTTTGTGTAAAAGTATGATTGTTGATGATGTCCATGGGTCTGGTATTGATTCAGTCTGCATTACCTCATTGAAAAAGTTGGGGAGTATTGGTACGAGGGAGTCTTTGTTTACCTCTAGGAGTTCATTAATTAAATTAACTAATGCAAAATTTAACTACACCAAACATTAAAGTGGCTAGATGGAGTGTACGCCTGTGCTCCATTTTCAGAACATTATGGGTATTGAGAAAAAGAGTAACGTGACTACCAGGAGGCACTTTAAAGCAAAATCGAGTACAATACAATACAATACAATACATCTTTATTGCACACCAAAAATACAAAGTAAAACAAACATAAAGAGAATATTAAAAATAAAATATCATTCGGCAGTACAAGGGTTTTGTACTCTTTGAATGAGACGTGAGGTTTTTTCGAAGAGACACGGCCCGTATACTGTATCAACATAATTGAACTTGGACAACACAAGCGAGTCTACAAGCATTACGCGAAGATCAGTGCTAATGTAGTCCCTGATCTTATATAAAATTTTTAGGCGATAAAAGCAGTTACTGACTATCTCACTGATATGACGTTCAAATTTTAACTGCTCGTCAAAAATGAGTACAATGAGTACTGGTATTCAAATCAAACTCAGAGGTATTACTAAATTTAATGTTTGGTGTAGTTAAATTTAGGCTGCCTCCTTATCTCTTCTCAAAGCTCAAATGGGCTTCTGACTACAAACCGGTTAGAACCACCTGTAAGCTACTGTTGAGAACGCCGAGACATGGCTCTGCTGCGTTTCGCGGTAGTTTCAGGTATAATTCGACAAAATTTTGGAACTCACTGCCACCGCTCATATGGGAGCTTCAAACAAAATTTAGTTTTAGGCTGAAGCTTAAGAAGCATTTGCTGGAGTTGCAAAAAACTATCAGCATTACTAAGAGCTTCTTGGGCTCCAAATATTACTTTTTGTAAGGTTGTTTTTGTTCTTTGGATTATATTTTTATTTCTCCAGCAGTAGAATCATTTTTATCACAAGGATGCTCAGTCCTATTCTTAATAATTTTTTTCCTTCTTATATTTATCATAAGTATCATTCCTAGTCTGTTCCCGATATATTTGTTTCGTTTTTATTCCTATATTTATTTAACATATTTTATTTTATGCGCGTTTGTTTATTTTTTTTTACTACTTTCTTTCTCTATCTTTTTCAACAGTCCCGTGCGTCTCAGAAGGTTAGTGCTGAAAACAGCGCTGCTAAGAAGTTAGCAGCACCATTGCTGAGCACTAACCTTTTTTTGTCGCATTGGACACTACAGCGACAACTGAAACTTTATCATCTAAACATTTGTTTATGTCTTAATATAAGTATATGTAGAAGTTATTATATTTTTGTATGTTAATGTTTTATTGTGTATTTTATATTTACATAATATTTTCAAAGATATACAAAGAAGGTAAAGTTAATATATTTATTTCTTTAAATAAATATCTCAATGATTCATGGGGACCCAGCCCGTAGATAGCGCGGACCGCTCGCTTTTGCAAAATAAAAATGGCCTCTACTTCAGCAGCTGATCCCCACAGCAAAATGGCATAGGACATTATGCTGTGAAAGTAAGCAAAGTAAACCATCCGAGCTGTAGCTATATCTGTCAGTTGCCTAATCTTACGAACCGCAAAAGCAGCAGAACTAAGTCTCCCAGACAGAGCACTAATATGTGGACCCCATTGCAGTTTGGAATCTATGCTTATACCCAGGAACACCGTAGCCTTGTCTATGTTAAGTTTATCGCCCTAAAGCATTACGTTTGGTTCTATATTATCTAACATTAGGCATGGAAAACTTTAAACACTTAGTTTGTTTTCCATTTAGTAACAAATTGTTCGCAGCGAACACTCTCGAAATAATAGTCAGTACGTTGTTCACATGCACAAGCTCACTATCTTTCCTGTCTGTTCTAAAAATAAGAGAAGTATCATCAGCGAATAGAATAGTCTGTAAGGTCCTTAACCAAATACGGCAAATCATTTACGAGTATATACGCTAAAAATAAGAACGGGCCTAAGATAGAACCTTGTCGTACTCCCATTGTAACTGAAGATCCGGAAGATGTGACGCCATTAATTCCCACTTTTTGTTGTTTATCAGTTAAATACGACTCGACAAGATCTAGAGCGATTCCACGAATTCCGTAGTGGTATAATTTACGGATCAAGGTGCGGCGTTCTACACAATCAAACGCTATGGAAAGATCACAAAAGACACCGATGGCATCCTGTGAACTCTCCCAAGCTTCCATCACATGCGTAACTAATCGAACTCCGCATCTGTTGTTGATCTACTTTTCGTGAAACCGAACTGATTTTCGTTTAATACACTGTGTGTGTTAAAGTGAGACAACAGTTGATTAAGTATAATCTTTTCAAATATTTTGCTCAAAGCCGGAAGCACAGTGATGGGTCTGTAATTCGAAGCATCAGACTTACTACCCGATTTGAAGATAGGGATAATTTTGCTGTTTTTCATTAAATCGGGAAATGTGCCTCTGTCAATCCACATGTTAAATATGACCATGAGGTGTGGTGCAATAGTTTCTATTAAAAACTCTTACACTTTTACTGATAATACCAATAAATCTTCACTAGATTTAACTCTTAAGCTTTTAAAAGTTTTGATAATTTCAAAGATGGAAGTGTATCTGAACCGAAAGTCTGGTATATTCCGCGAGAAGTGTTCTTTTAGAAAAGCACCTGCATCATCTGGAGACGAGTTTTGGTTTTGATACGAGAAGCGTTTTGGTGGCATCAAAGGGTATGCTTGAGAAGAATTATTCAAAAGAGTTGGCTACCGATTTTGCATCAGAAACCGGCTGATTCTCAACTACCAGCGTATATTCTGAATCCCTCGACTTACTTTTTCCCGTCTCTGTGTTGATGGTCTTCCAGACAGCTTTTATTTTATTATCGGATTTGTGAATTTTATCTTTTATAAACAAAGCTTTAGCGCGAATGCAAACCTTCGCACGTTTCTCGATTGACTCCAATGCCTCGAGCTGATACTTGGCCGATCCATCCCAAAGGTGCGAACAGTACTCCATGCACGGAATATAATTAATGAAATAAATGCAATAAAAATGCATGCATGGAAAGTAATCAGTTGATAAAAGTAATGTCAAACGAATGCGAATGCAATTTTTTAATCCTTGGCCTTTAACTAAAGGCAAAAAAGAAATTGATAAGTTACGCTATCACAGAGAGAATCAAAATCTAGTAATTAATTAAACAGTTTTAAATATTAAAGCTCTATTTTAATTTATGTACCTAATTATTTATCTAACTTATTAAATAATTAGTTTAATAACTCGTACTTTTAAGACATCGCCTTAGAAAGCGTTTTAGATGAAACGTCACATGTTAATAGTAGCCAGTACTGCTAGCAAAACTGGTATAGGTGCTATGTGCAGCGTGACTGCAGCGCTTCCAGTCTGATCGTCCGTGTCGCCGGCGCTGCAGGCCTGCGCGCGCGCGCCGGGCCCGAGGCAGGCCGCGTACGCCATGAGGTGCGGCAGCTGGCTCTGCTCGTACAGCCCCGAGAACATGCCGTGCTGCGGGCCCCACGCGAACACGCCCACGTCGTCACCGCCGTGCGTCTCGGACTCAAGAGGTACGTCTGCATGAGTCTGCCATCTCAAAGTCCCTATAAAATCGCAAGGTAGATAATTAATTTTCTATGTGTATGATGTGATATTTATAAATACGACGTGATAATTGTATGGCGTTATAGATTTTTGTTTCATAATAAAAAAATCAAGTTATGGTAACTAAACTTACTGTAATTCTGATCTTGCGTAACGTCTGGTCGGATCCCATTAACATGTCTCCTGGCTCCGGGCCCATTGGTGTATGATAGCGTCATGTAGGGCACGCCGTCGTCACCGATGTCGTCGGAGGGCCCGAGGATGCTGCCGCCGCGGTGCGTGTAACCGTTGAATGCCATAACGTGCGCGTGGTCTGACGTCACAACAATCAGCGAGTCATCTTTGGAGAGAAGTTCAGTCGCGCGCTCCACAGCACGAGACATCTCGATGGTTTCATCGAGCGCGAGCTCCACATAGTTGTCGTGATGTGCGTGGTCGATGCGTCCACTTTCCACAAAAAGAAAGAAACCGTCTTCATTGCGGCTCAGTGAGCGGATTGCAATCTCGGTTAGCTCCGTCAAAGTCGGCTCGGTCGTCTGATTGCTCTCCAGATGATATTGAAGGTGATTATTCTCAAACAAGCCGAGCAAGTATTCCGGCGGTGACTCTAAAACGTTCATCAATTGATTTCTGTTCCATACGTATTGGTACGAGACGTTTCTGGATTGCTTATTTATTTGCCATTCTTCGATGAGATTACGATTGTCCGTTCTGAGACCGTTTGCACCTTCTTCATCTACCGCGTACGTGGGGATAAACTCTCGTCTTCCACCTCCTAATATAACCTGGTTTTGAAAATAAACAAAAAGTCAAATAAGTATCTTTTCAATTGCTTGAAAAAAGTTACAGTTGAAAGTAAAACTAATAAGGCAAAATTTTACCTTAAATCGGTTTCCGGGGTGCATGTGTACGAGTTGATGCGCGATGTCGGGGCAGATGTCGGTGCTGAACCCGGAGGCGGCCACATCGGCATCATTCTCCCAGTGCCGGTTGGCTGCCTTCGCGAACGCGCCCGCGGGCGAGGCGTGCGTGATGCGCGTTGTCGTCACGATGCCGGCGTCGCGTCCGTCTGCCAGCGCCCACTCTGCAATGGACTCGACGGTGGCGCCCGGCTCCGTGGAGGTGGGGCAGTCCCAGCGCGGGACGGCTGCCGTCACGCCGAGTGTACCTTGGTTCGCTTTTACGCCGCACAGATATGCCGTGGCGGTGCACGCAGAGTCGGGTACTTGTGAACTCACACAGTACGTCTGCAAAATAAAGGATTAGTATCAGTTTGTTTAATTGAATTGTTATGTGTAAAATACGAGTACATAGAAAAAAATAATATTTTAATAAGTATCGTGTTGCTTACAACAAGGCGAGTAACTTGCCTATCTCGCAACTCATTTGCTTAAAAATAGTATCTATTATTTTACTCACTTTGGTTAGTCCCACTGTGGGGAATTTTTCAAAGGCAAGTTGCGCCTCTTCGCCTGTTCGTCCCTGACGCTGGCCTAGCAGGGTGCGTGCGGCTGCGAGAGTGGGCACGGACATGCCGTCGCCGAGGAACATGACGACGTTCTTTGCCTTGGCCTGCGTGGGCGCACCGTTCTCCTCTCGCGCCGCCACGCCCGCCGCCGCTTCTCTGTACCAGTACTCCGCGGTGCGCTCGTTCTCGTCCACGGTGGCGGAGGCGCGCTGCCGCTGGGACTCCACACTCCCGCCACCACGCACGGGGTGGTAGTGGTGACCCCCGGCGACAATGACGATGACGGCAGCCAACATCAGCAAATACGCCGAGCCCATTGTTCCGTCGCACGATATTGGAGTCGCGAAAGGGGAAGGCTGCCTTATATTATTTATGTCGTGTATCTAATCAAGAAGCGTTATAATACCTTTTACCGGATAAGGAATCATCACAGCTCGGAGGCGTGCGCGGATAAATGTGACATCATTAGACGTCCGTGCTGATGTGCTTTTAGATTATAGATTATAGCTTAGTTGACTAATAATAATGACTGTTTTGTTTGTGCTGGGGTTGATTCTGCTCCTAGGCCTCTGCGGCTCTCATCTGGTGAGGTGATAGGACAATACCTCTCGACAGCGAGCTGAGCTTGCCAGCTCTCGTCGGGTGATTCTCACCATCCAGAGACGTGATACTCGATAAGATAGAAATGGCCGCTTTACCTATCCACTATCGTTAATGTTATTTATCTCATTTCAAATTTTTAGGTGTTTTGATAAAAAACGTAACATTTTGAATAGTAGGTATATAATGTAAGTAAATGGATGTTGTAATAATTTTAACGATGTTATAATTATACATTGTGCCTGCGTGATATTTATAATCTAAGCGTGATTTGATAAAACTATACCGATTATTATGCATTATAAAAATAAACTATATTTTATATATTAAATAAACTCTCAGATCACCGGCCAATATTTACAAAACCAGAAAAGAACACAATTTTAGACCTAACATTAATGACAAAAATCATGACATTTATTTTTTGGATTGAATACCTACTTAGTTTTTATCCAGAGCCGTTATAGCGCGTGTAAGTCGGCACGCTAAGTATGTGGTGGACGAAATAATTATCGAAAATGTCTCTGGAAGACCGACGCCGACATCCATTACGTCGTACATATACTCGTATACTGTATAGCTACGCCAAACATGTTTTATTTTTCGTGAAGGAATTATTATGTGTGTAATTCTGAATCTCAATGTGTGAAATAAAAGTACTTTGTAAAGTGATTGAAACACTATTATTTTCACACTGCACCGGTATACGTCTCCCACATTGACATTGAAGGCCTGCAGGCGTCGCGGCGGCGGCGCTTCCCGCGGCGTCCATTTTTCATGGAAGCTCCATGAGGCGTGCGAAGGAGCTACAATACAAGGCTCGGGGTAATGGCCCGACAAAATTGGCACTAGTAGCAAACTGCACGTTATATTATGTTACGATTCTCCCGTATGTTACACACGGTCTACGAGTGTCCTCGTCCACCAGATTGTCATCGACTTTAGAAATGATTTTGATATTTACTATCGTTCAGGGAAATGATGTTTCCGTTGATTCATCGAGACTGATAATATCTCTTAACTAACCGATCGGTAGGTATTGTCATGTTCTCGTATGGTAGCTGATAGCGCTCTCGAAATAAATTCTGCATCCGTGATCGACGAGTCTGCACTGCCGCCCGCGCTGTCGGGTTCTTCGAACATTGAGCAACAAACATGAAACGTTTCAAAATTGTGGTTTTCTTGGTGTATTGTTTGATTTTTATCGCTTCAAGTTCAGAGGGTAGGTAGTGAATGTTTTATAATTAATAATTTGAGACGGTAAGTAAGTGAAAGAAGTCGTGTCTCTCGTAACTCTTCAAAAGTAAGTAAACTGTCAGTTTCTTGCCAGTTTAAACAATAGTTAAACTCCACGTGCACCTTCCTAATCTTCTACCTCACGTTTCAGTTCTTGTTGCGTTCCGTCTTTTCCTTTTTTGATCAAAATATGTACTATTTAGCGACTACATTAAGATTGGCCGCTGGTGTTAATAAAATATAAGTAATCTTTTTTGTATTTTACCCATATAATAAAAATACAAGCCAAAAAACTGTATTTATTCAGGCCGCGATGCATATCATACGTCTCATTACCGGAGTTCAGCGCAGCCGTTAAGGAGCTTCAGGACAGAAGCTGAGCTGGAACCCGAATTCTGGTACTCGGAGGCACGGCGCGGGATAGAGGAGCGAGCGGCGCGGGGCGCGGGGGGCGGCGGGCGCGCGAGGAACGTCGTCATGTTCCTCGGGGACGGCATGTCCGTGCCCACGCTCGCGGCCGCGCGCGCGCTGCTCGGCCAGCGCCAGGGGCGGCCGGGGGAGGAACAACAACTTGCATTTGAAAAATTTCCCACCGTCGGACTCTCCAAGGTCTGGCCAAATACTGATTTTGTAAAATACCTTGAAAACTTTAAAACATTTTCATATACTTTGGAAATCTGGGTAATTGCCAATTGCAATTATTTGCCTTTAATTAACCGCTGTGAAAGTATGTATAACTAGCTGCACCCCTCGGTTCCACCCGGTGTTAAATGTACCATAATATGTGCTATTCCAGAATATAATCTGTCCCTGTGCCAGATTTAATCCAGACGCTCAACCGTTCTGACGTAATTAATAAGTAACAAACATATAGATGCCTGTTGTTCAATTACGCCAAAACGGCACCATCCATCCAAACTTTCGCATTTTTAATATTCAAATTTAAAGTCAAAATGTTTTCATTCAGTTGGGTATCAAAGATGTACACTTATAAACGTCAAGGTTTTATAATAGACTCGACCACCTTGTTCGAAAAAAATGACACTACTCAGAACAATATTATAGGCAAGAAACTGTAGGCATTATTAAAAAAAATGCTGTCTCACAAATTTTTGCTCACAACTAGGTAATTAATATCTATGTACTAGAGGCTACTTGGTGGAAGTGGAAGGCTCCAGACATCTTTGTCTTCTAAATAATTGTTAACTTTATAATATCCTCTTTTCATTAATATAGTTTTACATATGATTTGAATTTTCCTTCAGTGAGGCCTTTTATATTATTTGACAGTCAGTCTAAATCTCGGTACAGCTATCCTAGATGCGCCCCGCGGTGTTCGCCGATTTTAAAAAGTAGCCTAAATTAGTTCCTCCAGGGTATAAGCTACCTCCATACCAAAGGGGAATGCCCACCGACCATAGACACATTGGCCCTGGGTGCCCACATAAATAAAAGCATATGGAAATGATAATATGCAATTTTAAGAATGAAATGGTAAAGGAATTGGTTTAGAAAAAAGTCCGGATTGTTAAGATATTAAATGGGTTTTTATTGCACAAATACAGTTTTTAACTATCATATTACTGTAATACATCCATACATTATCGGAGTTGTCGGAGTCCATTAGATAATAAATCCGCACGAAAACAAGCAAAATAATTCATTGTCCTGTCAAAATCACAGTCAAAATATTAGATTAGAAGTTGCCACTTCTCATCGATTTTTTCTTCAATACGAATTAATTAACGAACGAATTAATGAAAGCGCCTCAAAGATAATTAATATTATATTAATTAGCAATTATCTAGTTTAATTATCATAACATCATAACAATAATCGAAAAAAAAAAACGAATAATATTGGCATTATAACATCATAAAAAATATATTGCAGAAAACAGAATCGATTATATTATGAATGAAATTAGTTACTGACAACACATTTTATTTTATCCACAAACCTTTGGATTTAGTTTATTTTATTTTTTATCTTTTCGGTATTTTTTTTTTTGTGTAAAATGTTGCAATCTTGTTTGGTTAAATGAAAACAAAAAAAGATGTTTTTTTAACAAAAGCAAATTGTTGGGCGTTTCATGGCCAAAAATGGGCATTCCCCTTTCATCAATATTCCTGCATGTCTTTGAGCGTGAACAATCACACACACATACAAACTTTGTTTGACCTTTATCCACAGACGTACTGCGTGGACGCGCAAGTAGCAGACTCTGCATGCTCGGCGACGGCGTATTTGTGCGGTACAAAAGCGAATATCGGTACCATCGGCGTCGATGCACGAGTTCCACGACATGACTGTGCTGCTGCTGGAGACACGTTGCGGCAGGTGCAGTCTATTGCTGCGTGGGCGCTGCAGGATGGTCGCGACGCTGGTACATACCACGAATTGCAGCGATCTAAAACGCTAACTTGTGAAAAAGACCTGTTAGATACCTACCCGTATGTTGCAGGCATCGTAACGACAACTCGGGTGACACACGCATCTCCAGCAGGCGTATACTCGCACACAGCTAACCGCGACTGGGAAAGCGATGCCGACGTGGTGGCCACCTGTGGGCCATCTGCGCAACTGGACATTGCGCTTCAGCTAGTGCACTCGTACCCGGGGAACCAGTTCAAGGTGCACATGTCGCTCGTAGTTCTTTATGTTGTAAAATTAATCTATTTCCAATTTGCGTCATCAGCGACTATGTTATTTACATATGTACGAGTACATGTATCTTTTCTAGGTAATTTTGGGCGGAGGCCGAAGAGAATTTTTGCCTAACAACACCGTCGACGAAGAAGGCACCCCCGGCCGAAGACAGGACGGTCGTAACTTGATACAGGAATGGCAAGACGACAAGCGCGATCGTAACGCAAGCTATTTGTATGCATGGGACCGTGATGGGCTGTTAAAGGCACCGGAACTGCACCCCGATTATTTGTTGGGGCTGTTCGAAGGGAGCCATATGCAGTACCATCTAGAAGCGGACCCAAAGACCGAGCCGACGCTGGCCGAACTCACTGAGATCGCTATTAACTCACTTGGCCGTAACGAGCGAGGGTTCTTTCTATTCATAGAAGGAGGTCGCATAGACCACGCTCACCACGACAACCTGGCACAACTAGCGCTCGACGAGACCATCGAGATGTCACGAGCCGTAGAGCGTGCCACGCAACTTCTTTCCGCAGAAGACTCACTTATTGTTGTGACGTCAGACCACGCACACGTGATGTCTCTAAACGGATACACACACCGCGGTGGCGACATCTTGGGGCCCTCCGATGACATCGGCGATGACGGCGTGCCCTATATGACTCTCTCATACACCAACGGACCCGGGTTTCGAGCGCACGTTGACACAGGCATCCGCGAAGACGTCACACAGCAAGATTACCGTGAGTATTGTTACGAGCTGGGTTAAGATAAAAGGAATTAAACGTCGATGTATCCGAAGATTCACTTTATTCACCAATTACACCAACTCACTGTCACACTACAACAGGCACTTGCACTATAACGCTTTGAACACTACTCGTAGAATTACTTCGATGTTAACACTTCGATCGCGTAATCAAAACTGACTACCGAGTCGTTGGTCGTCCGCGTATTTATACAATTTTAAGATATCCACAACATTCCATTTAAGAATAGCGCACGGGCACAAAAAGTTGCTTATCAGGCGGAGCCACGCGTTCAATCTAGAACATTCGGACAGTACAATAAATTCAAATAAACACCCTACTATTAAATAGATAAAAACATCATAGAGACGGTGCACAATAATTGCTTTCGAGAAAGATTTATTTTATTCCGGATTTTAACAATGGAACGCGCGACTCGAGCGGCTACTATTGTCTAATCTGCGTTACCTATCGGTAGTTGTAAACAAACATCGCCACAGATTAGCATATAGTTTCACCATCGGCTGCGACTGGCGTAACAGTAACTATTGCGGTAATGCGATATGCAATAGTCATCGTACAAATGAGATCGATTGTGAGTGTTCTCTTTCCACAGACGACGTGCAGTTCGTGTATCCGGCGAGCGTGCCACGGGCTTCGGAGACGCACGGCGGTGACGACGTGGGCGTGTTCGCGTGGGGCCCGCAGCACGGCATGTTCTCGGGGCTGTACGAGCAGAGCCAGCTGCCGCACCTCATGGCGTACGCGGCCTGCCTCGGGCCCGGCGCGCGCGCGCAGGCTTGTTTAAAACACGAGCAACAACCCTAAATTCATGATGATTTTGGACTTTTTTTTTGTTCGGGAAACGTAACAGTGCGTACAAACTATATAAGTTTAACAGTAGTATAACTATGCACTAATCACACATTTCCGCATATAGATGACTACTTTACACCTTGTCTAATTATATATTACAATTTAAAAGAGATGGCAAGAAGTGAGAGAAAAGAAGAAATGGTTTAAGCCGCATCCAATCAGTTCTTTGAGAATGAAGTTTTAAGTGTATGTATGGTAATTTTTGATACGTATTTTACGGCTATTATCTATCTTGCTCATAATTTTTTGCAAATAGATTCGAGGTATAACCATAAAAGCCTTTTGATTTTAGTAGCCTTTTAGTAGTTAGCCTTTTGGGGGCTGAGCTACCCACGTCCGTAGGAGTGTACTCTATTCTGTTTCCCTACACGTGGTCCCCGGGTAGCGCTAACCGGGTAGCAAACTCTGGTGGGAGGCTTCGGCCGTGGCTAGTTACCACCCACCGGACCAAGCCATGCCGTGAAATGACCTAGTCGTGTTTCGGGATGTAGTCCGGTGTAACCGTTCGGAAGACGGGTCTGAGCAGTAGCGCACTTGTAGCGCCTCACTCAACTGCCGTCTTTGTACTTCTTACATTAAAAAAAAAAAGTATAATCTGTTCACATTTTTCGCAGTGTCTAGACGATCAACAACTTCAGACTAAACTGCAGTGGCGTTTTTTCAGCCATAAAGCTGTTAACCGCCAGTCGCTCAAAAACTGAGCCAGTACAGTATACTAAAACAGTCGATAGTAGAGGCATCTATAAAGATCGTTCGAAGCTCATCATCGTAGCAGGTTGCGAGAGATAGCAAAGCAACGACATTTGGCTGCCAAATGTGTTGATGTTAATGTATAATCGAATGTTGCAAATGAGGTGATCTCAGTCGCGTTTGGATTCCAAAACGGAGAGCCAGCTAAGTACTTAATATCCTGAGGTGGCTGCTGGCGCGCGGCCAATCTCTATCGCTTATCTATTGTCATAAACACTGAAGAGTACTACTTTTCTTTCTCGGTGACAACCTACTTCTTTGTTCACAACCAGTTCCTCAGAAATTTATTAGTATCACGACATTTTCACAAAATCTCATGCACAAATACTGGACAGAATGATTAAAACTACACTTTAGTTACATACGAAACTCCCTAATACCGCGTACGTGTAGGTACGCGTAGCCTTGAAGAATCTACTGAGCGAGAAATATTATAATTTATCTTTATCATTATAAATAAATTAAAATTAAAATAAATAAATAAATTAAACATTTGTGTTTGTGCTATGTCTGAGTGTTTCTATTTAATTATGTATTTCTAAATATATAAGTATGTACTCGTATATCAGTCTCTGGCCGCCATAGTACAAGCTTTGCTTAGTTTGGGGTCAGACGACCATGTGTGTAAGTGTCTACTAATTGTGTTTGTCTAACTAATTTTAATAATGATATACGTTAAGTGTATCAGCATGTGAGGAACCTGACACAAGCATTTACGTTTTCTTAACTTGCAGTGATTGTTCTCGCAGTGATGATCACTGCAAAGTTTTCTTAACTTGCAGTGATTATCACTGCAAAGTTTTCTTAACTTGCAGTGATTATCACTGCAAAGTTTTCTTAACTTGCAGTGATTGTTCTCGCAGTGATTATCACTGCAAAGTTAGGCAAAATAAGTTATGTGAAAGCACATCATGAAAGCTGTAACGGCCACGGCGACTACTGTTTTGTTAGCTAAATGATTAGCTAACAAAACAGTAGTCGCCGTGGCCGAAATCAGCTTGAATCGGCTTCATTATCATCGTTATCATCAAGGTAAAAATAATTAATAATTAATTTAGTAATTTTATTACCTACTTAATTAATTAATTAATTTAGGAATTTAATTTAATTAATCTTTAGTAATTTATAGGACTTTACCCGTTTTGAGCTATCATTATCTATCATTTCATCAGTAGCAATATTTATAGGTTAAAATTATATTCTATTCTAAACACCAATATTGATATAATATTGGTGTTTAGAATAGAATATAATTTTAGGGAGTAATTTGGTAAAGTGAACGAGTCGCGTTAGTAAAGATTAATTTCATAGGTCATTTTGTAAATTCATCGTCGATCCTGTATTGTGTTGTCGTCCCTCGGCGCCCGTGTGCGTAATGTATCACTCATAGCATAGCGCGGAGACGCGCGTCGGCCCGCGGGGGGCCACTCGCGATAAATCTAATAGCAAATGTAGTGCAATGGACGCGTGCAGTGCAGAGTGCAGTGCAGAGTGCAGTGCAGAGTGCAGTGCAGAGTGCAGCGCGCACCCTCGCGCCATGTTCCATTGGATCTCTCCGAACGGAGCGGAGGATGGCGGTACGAGTGAGTACGACTGCTGTAAATGGTAAGATAATATGATATAATTATTATGATGGTTAAACGCCAAACTCACATGCGACGTATTCTGTTGCTAACAATAATGTGTACCTAACTGGCAATAATAACTAATTCAACAAACCATGTGGATTGTTCGATGCAATATCTGTACCTAGATTTAGACAGACTAAGTCAAATAAGTATATTTAGGCAATTGCGTTCGTTTTTATAATTATATCCCCAACATTATAACAGAGGACAATATAATTTAAGTAAAGGAAAATCCCATGTAAAAACTACACAAATAAAAAAGAGGATATAATAAATAAATAAATTCGGGACACTTCCACACACGGTCGCCTGACCCCAAACTAAGCAAAGCTTGTACTATGGCTGCCAGGGACTGATATACATACTTAGATATTTTTAAATACATATGAACACCCAGACACACAACAAACACAAATGTTCATCACATAAATGTTTGCCCTAGATGGGAATCGAACCCACGCCCCCAAGCTCAGAAGGCAGGTTCACTACCAACTGAGCCACCGGGCAGTCAGATATTTATTAGATTATCAATTATTTAGAAGACAACGAGGTCTGGAGCCTCCCACTTCTACCAAGTAGCCACTAGTACAAGATATAATAATATGATATTACCTAGTTGTGAGCCAAAGTTTGTAAGACAGTTATCTATTTATTTTTGAAAAAAAAATGGTTTGTGACTCTTTTTCCGAACAAGGCGGTCGAGTCTATTATAAAACTGTGAGCTTCCTTGATACATAACTGAATACAAACATTATGAGTTTGACTTTGACAATGTAAATTTTTAACCTTCCGTTACCTCGAAATTATATTGGCTGGGCTTAAAATCTGGGTTTAAAATCCTTTTTTAACCCCCGACGCTAAAACGACAGGGTGTTATAAGTTCGACATGTCTGTGTGTGTGTGCGTGTCTGTTTGTGGCATCGCAGCTTCCGAACGGATAAACCGATTTTAATTTTGTTTTTTTTTTGTTTGAAAGGTAAAGTTTGAGAAAATCGGCGTCGATTTAAAAAAATTTAAATTTAAACTTGTTCGTTGCTTTTCTGGGTGCTATACTCGTAGTTACGAGTATAGCACCCAGAAAAATCTTAGTAATATAATATAAAGAATTTAGTTATCTTCTATATATTAGGGAACTCCCTAATATATAGAAGATAACTAAAAAATGAAAAATAAATTAGACGCAAGCTATGAGTAAAAGTTAAGGTCCATTAGCACGATGAAGGTTTCTTGCCTGTTTCATACAATATAATTGATGCAATAAATGACTTGCATGGTCTAAACAACACTTCAAATTGTTGATCTGTTTAACAAGTTTTGCTTCAAAACGTTTCTTGGTGTAAATAGCACATGCTATGATTTCTTAAGCAATTCTTGTATTCAACTGCATACTCTCTTCATTTGCAAACATGAGTTAAGTGAGTGAGGTTATGTTAATCGTTTTGCTCTTCTGAGAGAAAAACTACTGAGAATACGTCATAAGAAGAATACGTCTTAAGAAGAATACGTCATAAGAAGAAGAAGGTTTTCGATTAAAAAATGAATAGGAAGAAGAGATGTTCTCGTAGCTTCTAACAATCTTTGTGTAGAGCTATAAGGCGTAGCTTCTACGCGTTCAACACTTGCATGAAAAATTTGCCAACGCAATTAATACGTGCAAAGCTTGAAGCAACCCACTAATAAATGGTAAACGCACATACAACCCTGTGTTTAGACAATTCAAAACTAGTGAGCAATAATCGCCCAAACATAATTGTATTGGTGTAAACAAATGATATTTGCAATTATTTCTTGGCAAGAATTTCATATTATAATTGCATTTAATTTTTTTACTTATACCCGCGTGTAAACAGTTGCTTACAATTCTTGGAGATCAAAATTATTGCACGTAATGTATTCAATTCAATTATTGCTCTTGTATGTACAAGAAAATCGTATCGTGTACGATTAATATCGTACGTGGACCTTTACTCTCTGAGGCAACGCAGAGCTGCAGCTCTGCTCGCCGATCTAAACGAATCGAATAAAACTCGCGATCGGCGACCACCGAACTTTGCCAATTACACAAATTGCTCGCTCATTACTCCCCCTCCGGACCTCCCCGGGCGTTCCCGCAACGTCGCATCAGTATTCATTAAAAGCGCAATTAGCGGAGTGCAGGCCCTCGAGTGGCGTTGCGTTCCTCTCAAAGTGAAACATTACGAAAATGTCATTCGTCAAAATTTCCCCGAAGACAGCGCGGGTGGCCCCGCCCGCGCCCGCGCCCGCCGCCGGGCGGCCGCGCGCCGCCCGGCAGTCCCTCGCGCGCCGAGCCGCGTCCCGCCGCCTCCAGCCTCCTCGCCGGCCGCCGCCGAGTTACAAACTTTACGATCTTTACCAGAGTTCCGTTTTCAATCCCACCACCCCGAGTGACTCTCATTCTTAGCATGATATAGTTTGAGTGTAACACGTTGAGCTTCGTCTATCAGTGTCACAATTTTTATCTGTTTATAAACAAGTTATTAGTTTGTAAAAGTGCGTAAGTTTGCGTGTTGGTTATCTAAGTTCTGTGATGGTGACAGATTTGATTGGACAAACATTACAGGTAAGCCTGAATCATAAGCAAAACCTTGAAATTGTTGATAGGGCAGGTACGTAGATAATACGTATGCGTAAATAATAGAACTCAAGTTTGGATCTTTCAATATCCGCTCCATGTTGGGCGCCAAAATTAAAATAAGGTGTTTTATGGCTCAATTATTTTAAAAAATAAGTCTAGATTTTGGTGTTTCGCTATGTCGCTCGTACATTTAAAAATTTTTGAAGGCAAGTCGAAGAAAATCATTAACATTTAATGGAACATCTCGGTTTATAAATTTGCTGAATATAAAACTACAAACATTCAGTGAAAATCAATATCACTTTTATCTAGACAAGTTTATATAGTAGCCTACATAAAAACGGGCAAACCTTAAAATCCTAGTTTTAAGTGATGCAAACATAATTTTAATACAAATGATATTTTTGCTGAATCTTTGTGTAAGGGTGCTCCTAAGACTGGCCATATTTTCACTGTAATACTGGCCTGCTAATACTGGCAATAACGCCGACTGTAGTCTGGCCATCATCAGCCATGTTAGAAACGTATGAATTACTGGCTGGGCTACACTAAAAGAATATTACCGAGCCAGAATTGCTATACAAATATGGCCTGTGTAGGAGCACCCTAAAGACACTAGTCTACATTTTGTATTTTTAATCTCAGCCGATTTCATCGATTGAGAATTAGCATAGCTAGGTAGGTATCAACAATACAATGAATGTGACTGTTATTTTACCAAAAACCAATACTGCCAAGAATCTTAAAATGTGAAAAGTATCGTAAGACTATTTACTCTGTAGTAAATCTTGCATACCTACTACGAGTATATAACTAATCTAAAAACTCAGTTCCTTTACAACAACGTACCTAGCTTCCCACTACGCCATAATACGCGACTACTCAGTTTGCCGGCAGCCTCTAGTCCAGCACGCTAAGAGGCGACGGTGGTACGTTGGGCCCTAATACTTATCATCATTCATGAAAAGCGTGCCCGAAACGCTGGCGTTTGTTTAAACGCCAGCGCTTTCGGCGTGGTTATATGAGACAGGGATGCGAGCATGGACATTTAAACTAACGTTTCAAATTGTCTAAATCGACATATTTGTTCGCGGAAATACCGATTCAGTCGTTTTACACGTCGGTTTGATTAGCCATGCTCGCACCCTAGGGCTTCAAGTCTGCTATTGCTTAAATGCTTAAAAGTTGTGGTCCGTACTATTATTGACATTTTTAGCACTATTGATTAGTATGCACTTAGTCTGGTACAATTCCTATCTTTCGGTTGTATTCAGCTGTAAATAAATACATACAAATTGTAAACAATTGAAACAGCAGGCTAGAAGCCTGGGTGCTCTGAAGATCTTTGAAAATGACATGAAGTGCGTACACTCACCGTCACTGTTTTGTTTTTTTGTTGGATTTGCCTATACTTTGGTTTAATTATTTTGTTTGGAAACAAACATCTAATCATCACGTCTTTCCCCTGAGGGAGCTGGCAGAGGCGTAATACAATACCCAAACTTCGCCGGACGCTATTCAGAAAGAACCTAATACATCCCCATAACAGTGCATTCGTAAATTAGGTATTTTAATCCTAATTTTATACCACATCACACTAATCACGAAAGATAAAAGCGAAAGTTTGTGAGTTGTATCTTTGTTACTTCTTCACGCTCAAACCAATGGAAGGATTTTGATGAATTTTGGTATGAATGTAGCCTATACCTGCATTTAATACAAGGGATACTTTTAAGTTGCGATAAACAGTCGGTAGTGTGCAGCTAATAATAAAATCGTCGCACTAAAGTTAACAAGTAAATTAACAACTAGCTGCACCCTACGGTTTCGCTCGCTGTTAAAAAATATATTATGTGTTAATCTAGACTATAATCTATCCAGATCCGTTCAGCTGTTTCGGCGTGATTATGGAACAAACATCCAACCATAGTTTCGCTTTTTAATTATTGAGATAATTAAAAGACTGTGTTATATTTGTGATAATATCAATAACAGTAATTATAATTATCAATATATGTGCTGTAGTCGAAAAATTAAAGGTACATAGGTAAAAAAGATCACAATGAAGTGAGACCACCACGAGTGAAAGCGCTGGTAGCCTCGAGGGAGAAGCCACACTCAGTAAATGTCAAACAATCCATCAAACGTATGACTGTCAACTTCCAATAGTTGGCTTCAAATACGCAGATGCTATAGCGGCGGTGACCCGTCTCTCCCTCGGGGGAACCTTGACGAGTCGATGCGCCCAGTAGGGTCGAGGGAGATCAGACCCGCAGGACTTGGAAGTATAGTTTGATGGAATAGGTACAACTGGTAAAATATAATATAAGGCTGTATTTCAACTATAGGTACTTAAT
This sequence comes from Peribatodes rhomboidaria, assembly GCA_911728515.1. NCBI lineage: Eukaryota > Metazoa > Arthropoda > Insecta > Lepidoptera > Geometridae > Peribatodes > Peribatodes rhomboidaria. The sequence continues at coordinate 16,264,279 of OU452183.1, read as the reverse complement.
TTATAGTTAGGTACCTACCGGGTACTTTTTTTGTTAACTTCAAGAAGTCAAACTTAAATTCAAATGGGCGCCTCGGTGGCTCAGTTAGTAGTGAATCTGCCTTCTGAGCTTGGGGTGTGGGTTCGATTCCCATCTAGGGCAAAAATTTGTGCGATGAACATTTGTGTTTGTTCTATGTCTGGGTGTTAATATCTAAATTAGTATGTATTTAAAAGTATATATGCGTGGTATAACAGTCTCTGGCAGCAATAGTACATACACGTTTTGCTTAGTTTGGAGTCAGACGACCATGTGTGCAAGTGTCCCGAATGTTATTTATTTATTTAATGAGCTCCTAACTTAAAAGTTGCACACATGGTCGTCTGACCCTAAACTAAGCAAAGCGTGTATGTACTGTGGCTGCCAGAGACTGTTTTAGTCAACCTAACTTAATACTATAATAATAATTATAAAATAACACACATAGAAAGAGTTGTAAACACTTGTAATTCATGTTATTACGAATCTAAATAATTATTACTAGACCTTGCGGCTGACGTTTGTCTTCCTCTATAGGTTGCAATACTGAACCGATTCTCGTGAAATTTTGTGAGCAGGCTCAATAATTGTACAGATATTTTTTCGACGTAGTTTTTTTTTAAATGGCAGAGATATGAATTAAAAAAGAAATGCGACCTTTCGAGGAAGACACAGATCCGAACAGAGATTCAGAAAGAGATCCGCACGGAGATCCAGACAGAAATCGGACACACGGAAAGCATTTTTGTCAAAGCTGAAACATAGACGCTTCGCTTGGTCAATTATTATACTCGTAGGAGAATTCTTAACATTTTTCGCGTGTAATTAAGATGAGATGATCTCTCATCTCAAGCTCTTTTTCCGAACAAGGCCAGTCTATTATAAAACTTTGACGTTCATAAGTGTAACAAATTGTATTAAATTTTTGTTATTGTTTGTCTACTTAGTTTTCGGACCGGTTTTGTAGATACAATCAATGATACCTCTACTATTTTCAAAATACGTTAAAACATTAGTGCGTGCATAGTTATTTTGAAAATTCATTAATTTTATTCTTAAAAAATGGACGATCCACATTAAAGTTAGAAAGTCAAAGTCAAAATTCAGTTCTCGGTTAACGTCGGACGCGCGCGGACGTGCGTGCGGACGTTTATGTTACAATGACAATGCATTCTCCTCCTCCGGGCGCTAATAACTACAGATTTAACGATGCAATTAGTGACTCAAAATGTGAAAAGTGTAATGTGGTGATAAACGAATTACTGGCTTTTATAAGCAATAAAGTCGACACTGTGCCCGAATCCGGAATAATACAAATTTGTGTTGGAAGTTATTCCATGGAAGAAATTGAGACAGCGAGATCCATAGCATACAAACTAATGGCTCCCAATAAAAGAATAATGAGAAGAAAGGAAGGGTCTGAACAGAAAAGTATACAAGAGATAATTAAGATAATAAAAGAGTTTGAACCCCAAAGTCTACCCTGTTTTGTAGCAAAAAACTTAAATAAATTGCCCCCTGTATCGTTTGACCATATAGATATTACGACTTTTTTGAAAGATATGGCCTTACTTAAAACCGACGTGGCTTCCATTAAAGCCAAAAATACTAGCGAGAACGAGAACTCTGCATTAATATCGGACATCGAAGAAGTTAAAAATGACATTAGACTAGTCAAAAAATTGGTATCTGAGCTGAAAGAAACCCGTGCGAGACAAATGACGGATGTGAGCAACGATTTGGACCCGTTTCTAAGGTCTTATCATGATGATAAGAATAATAGAAACGAGAAATTAATGACATCGAGCGAGGGTAGTAGCGACAAAATCGCTGCGCTCGGACCGGCATTTTTACCGACGGCAAAGGCCCAGGTCTCCGATACTAAGAGACATGGAGGCGGAGGAAACGGCAAGATGACCTTGCGCACGCACACACCCTCGCGCATTGATAACACAATAGCGATTCCACCTGTTGCGCCACCTAGCGCGTCCGCACCTTTTAATAAACAACTGACTGGGTCAACGGACATGACAACTGTATACAGGCCTACCTACAGAGAAATTGTAGGCACGGCAGGGAATGATATAAGCAATCAGCACGATAATGATGGGTTTACGACAGTAACCAATAAAAAGAAATATTCGTATAGGTACAGAAATACACGCGGCACATTGCAAACTAGTACTAAATTGCAAGCAGCGGATTCCTTTGCGTTTATATACCTATCACGTACAAAGAAAGATATTAAAGAAGAGGACATAAAAGAGCATATAAAGGAAATGCGAGAAGAGTGTATGTCTGTTGAGTTGCTGAAACAAAGCCGAGAAACTAATTTTAATTCATTTAAGATAAAAGTACCAGTAGCGAAGTTGAATAAGTTTTTACAAAACGATTTTTGGCCGGAGGGTCTAGTATTTCGTCGTTATAGGCAACCGCGTCCCGCGAAGGACGGCAACGTCACTATCAGCAGATAATATGGATGTACAACCTACAGATTTAACCCTGGTATCTTTTAATTGTAAATCTGTTAAAAGATCAGTCGAACATGTGAGAGACTTGTGCAAAGAAGTAGACTTGATTGCCCTGCAGGAGACTTGGCTGATGCCATACGACTTGGGTTTCATTAACGAAATTGATAAGGAATTTGCCTGCTCCGCGAAGTCTTCTGTAGACACATCCGCTGGGCTGCTGCGTGGGCGTCCATATGGTGGAACTGCGCTGATGTGGAGATCCAGTTTGTTTACAAGCTCTAGCGTCGTTCAGTGTGACAGTGACAGGCTGGTAGCTGTGCGGTTAGTGCTAGGTGATAAGAGCGTACTCGTGTTTAGTGTCTATATGCCTACCAATTGTGAGGATAATCTTCCGGAATATACCGAATGTCTTGCGCAAATAAGTGCTATTATTGAAAGTTTTGATACCGAATGTGTAATAATATTAGGCGACTTTAACGCGCATCCCGGTACACTTTTTGGAAAAGAGCTGATGGACTATTGTGACGAGCAATCACTGCAATGTTTAGACCTGCAGAGACTTGCGTCTGATACCTATACTTATGTGAGTGAAGCGCACGGCACGTGTCGATGGCTTGACCACTGCGTCACGACTGTTGCGGCCGCTAAGCTTGTTACGGATATGTATGTACGATATGACGCCTTCTGGTCAGATCATTTTCCTTTAGTAATTAGATGTAATTTTAATTCTGTAACGGCTAAGGCCACGGTGTGCACAGAGCCTGAATCCAACTTCAAACATATGTGGGGAGTGAGAGATCGAGCCGAAATTGACTTGTATTGCAAATTGTGCACTAAAAACTTTTATGACCTATTATACAACAGTAGTATTTCCAATTTTAAGTCTTTAGATGTAACTAATTGTACTAAACGTAATTATTGTAAGGAAATAGACAGCTTTTATTCAAAAATTATACAGATATTACAATCTGCAGCGGAGCGGAATGCAAATATAAAGAAACGTAGGTTTAAGTTAACGGGCTGGAATTTTCATGTAAAGGCTATACACCATAGGGCTCGGCAGGATTTTCTTCAGTGGATATCATTTGGAAGGCCATGCTCTGGTTACTATTATGATACAATGTCTACTTCTCGTAGAGAATTTAAGGCAGCGGTTAAATTTGTGCAGAATAATCAAAGAAAAATTCAAATGGATATTTTGGCTCGACAACATGATGCAGGAAATTTTGTACAATTTTGGAAAGAGACGAAAAAATTAGAGAGTAAAACTAGTATTCCAAGTAATATTGAGGGCGAAGAAAACAGGAAAAATATAGCAAACTTGTTTAAAAATCATTTTACTGTAGAAAGAAGTAATAATGTTGCAAATAGCGTTTATGGTAGATATAATCAAGGCTCTAAAATTAATACAGAACCAAAAAAGGTAATGGTAAAATCTAATGATATTAAAAATATACTTACAAATATGAAACGTGGAAAAAGCCCGGGTCATGATGGGTTAGTAATAAACCATTTAATAAATGCAGGACAATACATATGTGAAGTACTCGCACGACTGTTTAATCTTTGCTTGAGCCATCGTTACATGCCTGAAGATATGATCCGCACAATTGTTGTACCCATTCCGAAAAATAAAACAGGAGATGTTTCGAGTATGACCAACTACAGGCCTATTTCGCTTGCAACGATATTGGCCAAGGTATTTGAACGATATCTACATAAAAATTTAACCCCGTATTTATCTATTGACGACGCCGACGGCCAATTCGGATTCAGATCGCAGGTGTCAACTGACATGGCGATTTTTGGCCTAAAACAAGTAGTCAATTATTATAAAAGTGGCCAGACAAGTGTCTACGCGTGTTTTTTGGACCTCAGTCGTGCCTTTGACACTTTAAATCATGATATCTTATGGCAGAAACTACACCGTACTAATGCCCCGGAAGATATTGTTGGTTTGCTTACGTATTGGTATCGTAACCAGACCAACAATGTCAGATGGGGGCAAGAGGTATCCGAAAATTATAGGCTGCCCTGTGGTGTGAGGCAGGGGGGGCTCACCTCTCCGGATCTATTTAATACCTATGTAAATGATCTGATCGTGGAGCTGAGCAGCACTCCGGTGGGGCTCAGGTTGGATGACAGGTATGTTAATAATCTGAGCTACGCCGACGATATGGTGCTGCTCAGCCCCACGATAAAAGGTCTTAGACAGTTAATTTCAATCTGTGAACGTTACGCTAAAAAACACGACCTAATTTACAATGTCAAAAAGACGGAAATGGTGATATTTAGATCTGGAAAGGGACCCGACAATGTTCCCGGTGTTTGCCTCAACGGACAGACTATTAAAATTGTAGAGAGCTTCAAATACCTTGGCCATGTCGTGACTTCGGACTTAAAAGATGACAAAGATGTCGAGCGACAGCGAAGAGCCCTATGTGTTGTTGGCAATATGATTATTAGAAAATTTAGTAAATCATCTTCGGAAGTGAAGATCACCTTATTTAGATCTTTCTGCCAGTCTTTTTACACTTGTCAACTCTGGACAAAGTACACCAAAAAGTCATTAGACGGTATCCGAGTTGCCTATAACAACATTTTTAGGCAACTAATGGGGCTCAAACGCTATTGCAGTGCCTCTGGCATGTTCCTGGAAGCGCGCGTTAATTCCTTCCAGGCTATACAGAGAAGCCGAATAGCGAAGTTTATGTCCAGAGTTTTCAAGTGTAAAAACACTATTATTAGGAGTCTGTCAGAAAGAATTTTTTTGACACCTGTGTACGGACGATGGCTGCAAATTGCAGCTTGAACGTAGGGAACATGTACATGTACTATTTTATTGTACCAATTTTAATTTTAAAAATTTTATTTATTTTTTTATTTTATTTTAATTTAATTTGACTGTTACTGTTATGTAAACAAATATTATGGATCTCGTGTCTGAATTAAAGCTATATTATTATTATTATATTATTATTAAAATGTTTTTATTCAATTTTGGTACCTATCAAAGATACCTACACTTATGAACGTCAAAGTTTTATAATAGACTCGACCACCATGTTCGGAAAAAACAGCCACCACTCAGAACACCAGGCAAGAAACCGAGGAGCATTATTTTTTTCAAAAAAAAAAATTAGATAATAACTGTTTCACAAATTTAGGCTTACAACTAGCTAATATCATATTAAATCTATGTGCTAGTGGCTACTTGGCGGCAGTGGAAGGCTCCAGACATCTTCGTCTTCTAAATAATTGTTAACCTTATAATATCCAAATTAATATTATAAAATTCAAAGTAACTCGTCTGTCTGTTTGTACGCTTGTCACGGCGAACGGATCTTGATGAAATTTGATAATGAGTTATAGTTGATAATGAGTTATAGTTGATAATGAGTTATAGTTGATAATGAGTTATAGTTGATAATGAGTTATAGTTGATAATGAGTTATAGTTGATAATGAGTTATAGTTGATAATGAGTTATAGTTGATAATGAGTTATAGTTGATAATGAGTTATAGTTGATAATGAGTTATAGTATATAACGAGAAAGGTCTTTGGATACTATTTTCTTAATAAACGCGAACAAAGTCGCGGGTGTAAATATGTAAGAAATTCCGTAATATTTAGGACAAGATATTTTAGATCATTTTACAATTAAAATATTACTAATTCTAAAATGATTTAAAATATCCGGCCAAGTGCGAGTCGGGCTCGCGCACCTATATAGCGTTCCGTACAAACCTGTAGGTTTATATTAAGTAAATAAAAGTTATGGTATTTTTGTTGCATAATGAAATCTATTTTCGTAGACATAGAAGTTTGATTTAACTACAGCCTAAAGGTGCTATAGACCTGAGTATTTGATATGAATTTCAATTTAATACCTCTACGCGTTCATGAGAAACAGGGTAGTAAGTTTAAAATTATTAAAAATATTTATATTAAAAATGTAATGTAACTAAAAATATATGCTTTACGCAATTTTTCCTTTATCTGGGGTAGACTTTGCTTCGTACCAAATTTCAAGATTCCAAGTTCACGGGAAGGTAAACTCAGAATCTTGAAGGTTTCTCAGTTCTGTAGGTTTTTTTCTTTTTGAGGTACGAAACCCTAAAAATAATTTCAAAATAATATTAAGCTTTGATTTTGCCTATGATTGCGTTCCTACTCTTCCTACCGAGTATTGAAGAAAAGCTGCTATTTCCAATGTGCCCGAGAGCCTCAGAGTACAAACGGGCTCGAGTCGAGCGGCGCGACCGCTCGTATTAACTTAATCCCACATAACCCGCTTACTCGAACCATCTGCCGTTCGTTACATAATGCACTCTTTTGTCTGAGCACTAGAGTGCAAGTGCGGGGCTAGGCGTCACAGCGCAGCGTGCATGTGGCGAGTCTAGACGAGAGGCAGGTTCGTTTCTATAGCTTACGGGCTCGGCACCGGCTCCTTCCTCATTTAATTTTTATTAGGGAACTTCGTCAGTCTCATTATTGGTAAGCGGTTTTCTTGAGGATCGATTGAAATTCATTGCCCCGGACCGTCAATCTACGTGTATGTAATCAACTTATTCCTAAAAAAATTACAAAATAAATCTAACGCTTGTATAGGATAATCATTATGACTGAATGAATTTTAATGACAGGCACGGTGGTAGGCCATAATTCGGGTTAATAGTGTAATAATCACTGAATAAAACCGCTGGTTTTCACCAGCAGCATAGTAAATAAAACTTTTATATTCATGTTTAATACGAGTATGTATGTATACTGATTAAATTACTCGGGTCGTATTCATAGGGTTATTAGGGTAAGCCACACTTAGATAATACCTATTTATATTAGTTGGAATACGGTTACGCATAGAAAGTAAGCCTCCTATCTGTAAGAGAAGGCACTAAACTTAGTCTTGGTCCTATTTAGCTCAGTGTAGGAACGGACACGGGCCGGCTGGGCTTCTCTCCACCTGCAGAGATATTCTTATCGCTACCGGGTACTCTAGGTCTCGGAAGCCAATTACCCATGCATTCGGTCATTACCAAATCTCCGTGATGGTAGCCAGTAAAGTCTGTGGGAGAAAGGTATTTTGTCACGCGCATTCATCTACACTTCTACGCTAATATTATAAAGAGGTAAGAATTAGGTTATTGTATGTTTAAAACGAATAAACTCAAAAACTACTGATCCGATTTCAAAAATACGTTTACTATTACAAAGCTCCATTATCTTGAAATGACATAGGCTACGAAACGCGAGCGAAGCCGTGGGCAAAAGAGCTAGTGATGTTATAATATAGGCTCAACCAATGATTAATTTTACTAGGTCGGAGCTGTAATTGAACAGACTATAACTGACACAAATATTAGAAGAAAATGACTCTAATACAGAACCTCTTTCGTCCACAGGTAATGAAACGGGAACCCGTAGTGATGTGAAGTAGGTGCGTTAAGTGCGCGGCCAGTGAAGTGCTTCGAGTGACGATGTGATGACGCCAGTGTGATGTGATGGTATGACAGTGCTATGTGATGCTGTGACGAGCCTCCTGTGACCGTCACACCATGGCGGATGACAGCACCATCATCGAGGGCACGGTCAAGTTCAGGGACGGAAAAAAGGTGAGATAATATTTCAAAGCTGGCAAAACTTTCAATGTATCACAGCCTGTACTTTATATACGATCAACCTTTGGTTTGGTTATGGTTCTACAAGTTATATAAACTGACGATTGTAGAGCAAGGTAAAAGACCAGTTTTTTCGAACTGTATTTCCATAATGATAGAACTGGTTGACTCTCAGGATACGCTACGTAATCCAGTATCAGATGATTTAGATAGGTGTCACCATAGATTAACTGGTGCTCGTGTTGTCCGCAGTGGAAGTCACGATGGTGTGTGATGCGGAAGCTGTCTCCGGTGGCAGGTGAGCCTCGCTCCCCCTCCTTCACCCCCTCGCTCTCGTCCCGAGTCACGATATCTCCCGCAAACATTGCGTTTGACAACTGCGTCAACACGAAGCTTAGCAAGGAACAAATATGACGCAACCTTCCTCACTGACATATTTTCAAAGATAAAACATTAAATGGCAAGGTTAAGTAGAAAATACAAATATTATGTCGAGAGTGTTTTAAATTTGAAGCAACTCCTGAAGAACTGAAGGGTGCGCAGTTGTACAATTGTCAGTTATAATTTTGTTAATTTCGGTAGGTACAGGTACTTATACCTGACATTATGATTATGCACATCATGTACCCAAGCGACATAATCTATAATAGTAACCCTAGAGTTCCGCAGATCACAGGTTGCTTTACGTTGCCCGTATTATGTGGGTGTGTACGTTGGCCGTCAGCTTCAGATAGGATGGCGACACACCTACTACAAGCGGCTTTATAATTATGAGAACCGGGCAATAGTGATAGCAGCAGCAGTGCGCCGCCGCGCCGCACCGTCGGCGTCGGTGGTCGCGGCGCAATGAGACGACGCTGATAACTGGATTGAGGGATTACCGAAGAACAAAGCCGTCCTTTAGCCGCACGAGTCTCGTTATCGTAATTTACAATCCAAGAACAATGTAATCTCTTTGTGTTCAAACAATGTCAGCGTCTTGACAATTAACAAGCATGGTAAATCATGGATGAGTCCACACTACTCGGGCAGTTTTCAATACAATTGACGTTCTTATAGTTCCTAAATTTATCAGTTTAGCGTAAAAATATCTGTTACCTTGAACTTGTAAATATTTGAACTTATCGTCTGTTTGAAATCGGTTTTGGCGTGCGTAAGAGTGCGCTAACGTTAGTAAATAGGCCATGAATCAGGCACGTGTATCACGTCGCGGCGTGTCGCGGATAAATCGCCGCTATCTCGCGCGTGACGTATGTGCATAATCCTCTCCGCCCCTCTCCGTCCCGCTCTAATCTGGTGCAATGCTTCATTTGAGTTCTACTCATGTAAATTCAGTTGGAGTCCTCATTAGTACTATCGTATGCTCGTCTCATGTAGCACACGCTATCATTGAAAAACTGTTCTTCACTAAGCTTTCGGCTACCCAGCGTAATCAATATTAATATTCAATTCTCCGTTACTAGGTATGTGCAACGTTTATTGTATGTCGGATTGCTCAAATACGCACGTGTCTCGGACGATCGACCGAGAACCATGCATTCTGTTAGAAGACAGGTACTCTCGTAACTTCAAGGTGTTGTTTGTTGAGGAGCTTGCCGCGTATAGTCAGGCCTCCTTTCGCGTCACTTGTCACGTCAAACTCTAGTAAGCGACGTCGGCGCCCCGGCACAGCCCCCGCTGGATGTCACGCGGCTCATGATGCTAATCTCTGAGCTCTAATGAAGGGCGCACCGTAATTGCGCCACTTTTTTCCGAACGAGGCTGCCGCATCCATCTCCGCGCTGAAATTAATATCGCGCTCGCGTTAACTCGACTACTTGAAATGTTAACTAGACAAAACTTTAGACTTTGCTGTGGTTGCAAGCTTTTTATTACCTTACAACAGTTTTTGTTAAAAAGTAAGGTATTTTGTGTTAGTGAACTTGACGAAACCTTTATCGTTCTGACATCAAGGTACTTTATAACTATGACGTAATGAGCTCTCCCACAATTAATTTGTTTGCTCACACTATGACGAGGCTAAACAGGCACTCGACTTCGTAATCAAGACACTTTGTGAAATCATTTGAAAGCAAAGCAAAGCAATTTCTACAGCAACGAGTGGCAGTGCAGCTTAAATATTTCTTCACGTACCTTCCTTTAACATAGGAAGAATTTAGAATAGGAAGGTGTAATTGTCATAAATACACTGTACAGTCTACATCAACAGTGACGGTAAGATCGAGTAAAGCATGATCCAAAAAAACAAGGTCTAGCATTCAGCAAACACATAACGACGTCATCGTCATCCCTCTCTTTCGAACATGTTGTAAATTACTTATTTCGGTCTTGCCCAGGCATCGATTGACGTCACTACGTGTTTTTGAATGCTATACCTGGTGGAGTACATTATTATATGATGGAGGAAAGCCTCAGGACGGGGGCAGCGTGCGTGACGCAGGCACGGCGCGAGGAGCGCGACACTCGATCCACGCCGTCTCCGCTAATAAGCACGTGTCAGGACGCGTCGAGTTAAAGTGTCCTAACATCCGCAAAGAGATAGATTCTGTTACCAGTTGTTGACAGCTGTTGTTTCGTCGTAACGGCTGTGAGACAAAATAAATTACTTAACGTCTGAAATGACAAACTTTATTTAACTGCCTAGTTGAAAGCTGCGATCAGAACCTCTCGATAGAAGTTTCGCCCTAACAGGATTACTATCCTGGATACGGCTCATATTGTCAGGATTTAGTCCTGACCAGGGGCCCTATTCGGAGATTTGAGATTTTCATCTCACCCTTTTTTGTCCTTGTTGCTCTCGTTTGAATAATCATTGTTGAGAGAGTGACCAAGATAAAATTTCATCTCATCTCACGAGTAGGAATAGCCCCCCAGGAGTAACTTGTAACAGGAGTATCTCTGTGCTGACTGCCGTCTATTTTTTAATATTGCAGAATAAATATTTTCAAATATTTTCTATTAGGTATGTTTTTAATTAAGAAAATCAGACTAAGATATAATGTTGTCACGCCTTTCCCCCGAGGGGGCTGGCAGAGGTGTAATACAACACCCACACTTCGCCGGACGATATTCAGTCCCAAATGTGACAGAGGGCGAGCCTGTCGCCATACACCGGGCTCCAGTCATGTAGCAGATGACATACAATACACACATATTATGTATGTTCACTCAATGAATAAATTGGTGCGTGCCGTCCGCTGGGTTCGATCTCGCTTCCTCTGGTTTGAGAGGCAGGCCTTCTCCAACTAGGCTGTCATCGCTTATATTGCCAGATATAAATTGGCCAAAAATCTAAAATTGAGGTTTAGCTACTCGCGTATTACATAAGATGCAGGGCATAGCGTTATCTAACGTAAAACGTTAAACATACGTCAGTAAGTTGATATCAGCGTATTCGTCACAACATTATCCGGGGTGACAGGACTCGGTGTAATGTTCTGTCCTCGAGCCAAGCAGTCGCGCGTTACTGCACGTGATACACGACACCATGTGACTCGCAACAACAAGCAATAATGCTGCGACAAAGTCGCAAGACCATCACGTGTCGCTCTGTGTCGCAGCACACATCAGGAACACCTGACTGTTTCTGAACTATTCTCTCCGAGAATGGGTTAACTTTCCAACTTTGCAATAGTTTCACTCCGGAATGTAGCGTTGCTTTATTAGTACCATGTGGGCCGCCGGATTTACTTTGCAGATTTGTACTCACGACAGAACTTGACCCGCGAGCTGGTCTTTATTGATCACCACCACGTTGGATAACCGTATATGCGGTCAACTGCTGGACTGATTTAGGTAGCATTGAGAATTGAGCGCTACTGTTGCGCAGATTGACAGGTCATAGTTTCCAACTCTAATATCTTTTAGGTAACAGTAGCCATTCAGAATCGATATTAAGGATGACAATGGAAGTTAAACGCCTATAGTGAACGGTTTTTTTCTTCCTTAATTAAATAACTTAAACCAAGTTGACTGTTTGACTGTTGTCTAACAACGTTTTCACGCGTCCGACCGATTTATTTTCTTGCCCTAAGTAACATATTTCGTATTCCGCAACTGAATGCACAGATACATTTGAAAAATCTACCGTAACATCTACATGAAACTCTTAATTTTGTTTAGGTACTGATTTAGTTCTAGAAGTGTAGTGCAGTTTCCCTCGGGACGCTGGTAGCCGAGGGCGGTGAGTGCCGGCGTGCTCGGGCTCGCGGCTGTCTGCTCGCTCCGCAGGGAGACGTACTTGTAATGAACCTCGCTCGCTAGCACACGCACGTGCCACTTCAAGTGACGATAACTGGAGAATCGACTACACTTGATTTTTGATTAACCTTTGCACTTTTCTATTTATATGTTTTAGGTACTACATATATCGCCCACCAGGTTTAAGGTAGAACAAATCGTATAAAACATAATTATTATGTATCTATGTAGATGGAAACATGGTTTTTAAAAAGTTGCTCGCCAAGTACAAATGCTTGACGGAGGGCATCGCAAAAAGAGCTAGACATAATTTTAACTAATTGCTATAGGTAGATGCTTTTCAAACACACAGTATCTAATGAGTTTAGTTGGGTACTACACTATGTAGTAGGAATAGTGATTATATTGTAATGAATACGAGTTTTGTTAGCTTAGGCACTTAATCACAATGAAATGTATGAAGACGTTTAATTACGCGACATGTTGCGCCCCGCGGCCTCGCCGCCGCTGCTCCGCGAGCATATCGAAGGAATAGCTTACTGAAGAGGGCTCTTCCGGAGGGTAGATTTTAATTAATGTTCTCTTTATCACAAACACGTTCTTAATGAAAAACTTTTGTTGCGGATACATGCTCAGAATGACGTATTGTCACTGAAATATATTGACTATGTAAACATTGTAAATCCTGTGCACTAATTATTAAACCTTTAAAAAGAGTCTTTTTTTCCTATTCTTAGTTGTCACTAAAATCGCATGTACTGATCATATTAAAGCTAATACCGAAACTTAATCAACAAAGCCTCCGAATCCCTTTATTTGGTCTGGCCACTTGACGTCCGAATTTACGTACGGATCAGAACGAGGCGGCGGCGGCGCGGGTCCGACTGTCCCCACATTAGGAGCCCTCTCCACGCGCGACCACGTGACGTGAATAGCGAGCCCGCGGCGACCGCTCGCTCCATTCATCCCGCCAGTAATTGGGGCATCCCCGAATATCCGCTCCCTCGCCGCTGCATATTTCATGAGCTCGAATTACGTATGACGAGGTAATTCACGTGATGCCGGTTTATGGATGAAACCGGTCGCTCTCGCCCTGTTTATATACCAGGCACCGACTCATAGTGATCTGTGCTAACTGGGAGCTTATTCTCAAGTTAGGTTTTAAGTATTTTTGTCACTTTCAATCATAAGGGTTAGGGAAGTATTGGGTATGGAGACCTACAATGCCGATGGATCTAGAATTGCTTCGCTAAATCGTATTCGTGCAGTTGAACCTAAAGCATGCGTTAGTGGTTTTTATAACGAAATACCATGTCCACCTAATTATGTCCACAAATGGTTTTGATCAATTAACGATTGTGCATTGATTAGAATTTCGATTAACGTCTGCAGTAACTTATAACTGTAGTACGAGTAATAACGACTCAGAAAAACGAGAGCATCAGCTCATAAAATAGTAATAAGGAAGTCTTATACATAATTAGTTCATTAATAATAATTTATTTTGTAGTACCAAAAATATGATGGTTAGGAACTTAATTAATTTTCTCGGCTAACTCTTTTCCACTCTCGTCTATAAACGCTCAGCGACGAGAGTCCGCCGGCCGCCGCCGCCCGTCGCGTCGCATCGGTCGGTGGCCAGCAGCGGTTCGTTCTTGATAGAATTCAATTTGCTCGTCACGTCGGGAAGTTATCTCGTGCCCGCTTTCAATGTTTCGCGAATTTGCTAATGGGCAACATTAACCTCGTTAATCCATTTATACATTTTAATAAAAAAAACATGTTTTTTTCTAATCTGAAACGGATAGATAATTCTAAAAAAAGCGCAACATCGCATTTTCAGAGCGCTCTTTGAGTATCGCCAGTAAAATCAAGGTGTGAACTGTGAATCAATGCTATACAGGACTGGCAGCGCGCGACCATCGAGCCCCCAGCCCCCAGCGTCTCAGGGGACGAATAAAACCCGCCATCTAACGCAGGATCTCCGTAATAATTACCTTGTTTTATTGCTCTTTCCAAAACCTCTGCTGGTCGGAGACTGCACGCCTGGTACAGGTGTCACAAATCAATAGCTGCGGGTGACGAGTGGTTGTGTCGAGTCAGGCGCCGCCGCGAGTGGTTTATGGCGTCTCTAAATAGTTTGTTGTTATGGATGTCGGTGTGTATCACCTCGCGACGCGACGCGACGGCTGTTTACTTTAATAACACCTTTATTCTGATAACGCTGACAAAGGGGATTAGTGACCGATGCTCTGTGAGCTGTCGACCCAGCAGCCGACGTCTGCCCTCCTCTACATCGAATTCCTGAACCGATTCTCGTGAAATTCTGTGAGCAGGTTCGATGATTATATAGATTCTTTTTTGTCGAAGTTGAAGCATAGACGCTTCGCTCAGTAACGCTCGTTCAGCCGATTAATACAATCACGTATAAATAAGTACTCAAGACGAGTACATACTCGTACCTACTTAAATACTTACGTCTATAGGTCAACTAATGGCACTTCAGTTTTACGTGGCAGTTTAATGCAAGGTACTCTCGTGTCAGCGAAAGGTTAGTTAGTATAGGTACATCGGATAGTATTACATAGTATCTCGGTAATCTGCTCTAAAACATGATGTCTATAGCTGCATAGCGTTTTAGCTTGTGCCAGCGGAACTGACAGTCTGAAGTTTCCCCAAACCAGCCAATACAAGTTTGCTTTATAGCAAACGTATAAAGCTAACCTCATTATGCAGATAGTGTTCAGTTTCAGTACTAGCGAAATAATGAGTTTGAACATTCGTTGGTACTAGAAAGGTGATATTGATGATCCAAATTACAGCGCTAGGCGATTCCACACGGCCGCGTCCGTGGAGCCGTGGAGCGGCGCGCGCTGCGCTCGCCTCCAACACGTTCATTAATTACCGCATCGAGCAGCGCCACTAATTGAAACGCAAATTATACGAACCACACAGCGCTCGGTGCACCGCGCCGCACCGTGCCGCACCGTGCCGCTCCGTGTCGCACCATGCCGCGCTGCGCCGCCACGCGCCGTGCGACGTGTGTCGCCACGCGCTACCACACCGTCCCTAACGACTGCATTTTAATTCACTGTACAATTATTTAAAAGCATTAATTGAACGCGACAGTTAAATTTGATACCAATTTCGCTAATTTACATTTAAAATTGCCTGTTTGTGGATCGCCAATTTGCCACTGTAAGTACTGCGTGTAGTTTTTCGCTAATTGGCGAGCCTCGTAAAATATTCATATTACTTAATCACGTGATAATTGAAACAAGCCGCGCATCTGATCTGCTACAGTACACTATTTTGCATTTCCGGACACTAAAATATCTGTTTAATATTATTTCGAAATCAGCGTCGTATTAAGAAAAAGTACCAAGTGTCTGAGTGGAGGCAGAAGCATGAAACATACATAAAAGCTCAATGAATGGGCCATCCACCAACAGCTGTCAATGAATGTACTATTGGAAGAACGCGCGCGCGTTTGGCCTCGCTCGTAATGCGCGCCACACACGACGCGACGCAACCGCGACTGTGTTCAAAACGCGATTAATCAGCTAGCTTATTACCTACCCGCAGTGTCGCACTATGCCGCTAGTTCTGAATTGTAATTGCCTACGAATTAATAATAGGGTGCCTCACTGGACAGATATACAATTATACACCTATCAAAATTTAAAAGATATGATTCAGTACTTATTTTATTATTATTGTGATAAGCTATTTGAATCATTCTATAATAACTTAAATTTATACAATTATAATCTGTAGGTCACTAATAAGTACGGTCATGCAGAAACAGTCATCTATACACGGTATACCGTATATAGAAAATTATACGAAAAACTACATCCCAATGTAACGGCAGCTACAATTTCGAAAGCTAATAGCAGCGTTCGTATTCCCACGTATCATTCGACACAAACGTGTCGCAAATACTTGCGGGACAATAAATCGAGCAAATCACGCGTGACTGACGTATGGGGCGAAATAAGGCGCGCGACAAAGGAGGCGCTCGCTCGAACAACGCGCGACAAATGTGGCGCGCTGTCGTTCACGCGTCACTGGCGCCATTCACGGGATGCAGCGCGTCACGGACACGCCGCGCGCCGCGCCGGTGACCATCTTTCATCATTGGCGTCTTCTAAATTAGAATAACTCTGGTGCAATCCACAAAAATTACGTTCCGTGTCACGTAAACGTCAAATTGCACTTGTACTTTATGGTAGAGCTCCTATACCATAATTATGTTTTGAGTGGCTCGCCGCCTCGTAGTCGTGGGTGGTCGTCAAGTCATCGAGACAACTATCAGCTTCACATTAACGAGCGGCGACGGCAGCAAGCTGTTGTTGTCATTATAAACTTCCTGCGTTTACTCAGCGCTACTAGTTAGTAGAGCAATTACCGCTTTGATCACTTCATTCGTTGTTTGCGAGCTCTAGCTCCACTTCAAATCTGGCAACATCTTGGTATTATGTGTAGATAACTGAATAGTACTGCAAATCTAGTAGAACTCACAATAAAGAAGATTCTTATTTACTTCGTTCACCAAAAGCATTTATTTCAACAATGATGCCTATAAACAAACACAACACTTCAGATATCTCTAAAGAGAAGACTAAAAATACGAATACCTTAGACAGCCATCACGCGTCGACTTGTCACTTCACGCACAAATGCGTCAAAAAAAAAAACCAAAGAAAAAATACAATTGATGTGGCGCCTGCGACCGACCGCGAGACCGCCGGCCTGCTCGCTCGCTCTGCTTGCCTTCAGACAGAACAGAAGACTGGGATAAAAGTTAAAATGTAAATTGCAACAAAATATCTGGCTGAAGCGAATGTGGCAGCATCGTTCGCGGTGAAGCCACTCCACGCCACTGCACGCTGCTCTGTAGGTACGATATTATAGTCTGTAAGTGTTGCCAGCGCTGCTCTCACTTTATCTGATTTATGCACGACAGAACTTGAAATATAAATTGCGGCACAGCCGCACGAGAATAAACAACCTCGGAAACATGCGATAAGTTTTTCAGCTCTTTCGTTATGTATTGTTAGCGAAAGTTGTGCGCTAACAAAGCCAACTGAATCCACGCCTGCCAGAAGTTATCTGTTTTTTGTAAATAGATTTATTGTATCTTGTTGTAACCGCGTGCAAGCTCATCGAAATAAAAACGGCGCACACAAGTCAGATTATTTAAAAATTAAAGCAGTGAGAAGGTTTGTAGGCGATTAAAAATTTCGTTTGCTTGCGTTCTATCTGTAATTCCGAGCCATTAGGCGTGCGTCGCGAGTCGACTTGATTCACGGCTGTCGTCGTTATAAAGCGCTGAAAGAATCCCTCCGTAAATCGTGCTGAATGGGCTCGAGAGGGAAGGTGCTTCCAACCCTCAACTACCGACTCAATGGCTCGACCACTGTAGTCAATCGGTTGAGTTCTTTGTACATACTTACTGAAAACCGGTCTCAGTAAGACATGCTTGGCTCATTGTTTTCTGACACTATTATTTCTAATCATATTTTGTAAAATCAAATCTCAATATCTCTCCGTTTTTTAAATAAAAGTAACTTTACCCAGCTATCCTGTCACATAATAATATAAATTAATAAATAATTTTATTAATTATTTTACACACATTAAAATATAACATTACAGAATTCGATTTCAGCTTACAGCTTATTCTAAATTAGTTAACATAGGAATATAATATATGCTTATTTACTTGAGATCACCGATTATTAAAGAAATGAAAAGGAACTAAAGGTAAATAACAACATATTTTAACATTATGTTTGTAAAGGGTAATCTCCGAAACTACTAAACCGATTCTAGAAGTTTTTTCACTCCTAGGAATTATTATAGGAATTATTATTATTAGGATATTATTATCTCTGAGTGAACTGGACTATGAAATTTGAGCAAAGCTGCGGGCAAAATATTTAGAAAAGTATATAGCTTCAATTCTCAAACTGGTGTGCAGAATGTATCTCATTTTTACCCAACCCAACATATTCACCTATTTTTTTTAACATACATTGATGCATTCATCTGAAAATAACAATGTCCCACTAGAAGGTGCCAACGCGCACTAGTTTTAGCTCAGCGTCAGCGCAGTCCCGCAGCGTGGCTAGGAGCATTCCGTAACGCTTATTTTCGACTCCATAAAACACGGAGAATGTCGCTATCCCTAGCTTTTACGAGAGCCGCGCTTTATTGCGATCGATGAGCTTAAACGTTACCACCCTCCCGAGCGCGACTCTTTGAAGGTTCCACTGTGTTCCAATATATTCTGGAATTCTGTCAATTTTACAATTGGAAATACTGCTTTAGTTTTTATAGTAGAGCTATGTCCATGAATAATTAAAGATTAGGCTATTAGCAGACAATTTACGATACATTTATAATTATATTTATGAGAGATGTAAAAAAATACCGGAAAACGATCACAATATGTACATAATTCAAGTGCCCATGTATTGTGTGTTTTTTAATCGTAACTCGGGCGCAAGGCTCTCGGAAAGCCGGCGTCTCAAATACTCCTGAGCCACCATAGACGAGTGTGGGTAGTAGTACCGGTAGGGGTAGCATGAGCCGTGGACAAATTGTCTTCCCACAGTTTTTACACAGAGAAAGAGACAAACATATCCGTGCTCTCCCTCTGTCCAAACTGAGCGCGGTTAAAAACGGTGAAAAGACAATTAGTCTCCAGGCCGTGCCAGCCTGCAGCAGTGTGTTGTGTGCGCAGACTGCGTGCACCTGCAGCTGTACCGCGACTCGCGCGGGCGCTGGGGCGGCGCGGGCTGCAAGGCGGCGCTGTCGCTGCAGCACTACCTGGGCTGCGAGCTCGGCTTCACGCTGGACAAGCACTCCAACACGCTGGCGCTCGTGTGCCGCGACCTCGTCGCCATCCTTGCCTTCGAGACGCGCGAGCGGCTCATACAGTGGCAGGTAAATATACCCCGCTTACGTAACGACTACCGACACATTGTAGGTATTCTACGTCTCAGACGTTTGATCGTAGCACCGGTATTACTATTATTACACAAAGCCTGTTAATACTTTTTGTTTGTGTGAGCGTATGCCTAAAACCTTTTTCCTTATAATTATGAGTTCGCTTGGTTTTCTCATGGAAATGTGTGCCGTTTGTTTGTTTGACGCTTGTAAACAAAACATGCATCACCAATATTAACATTACAAGCTATTTTAGTGAGTGGAAAAGTTAAATTCTACATGAGACAAGATCGTTGTTCAATAATTATGTTTTCTTTTCTTGAAACTGGTTGACTATTGATGATCAACACTGTAGCTTAGCAGCCAATCGTGGCAAACGTAACCGATGTTCGTGTGCAGGTGAAGGTGAGTGCGCACTTGGGCGAGGCGCGGCACTACCTGGTGCTGGTGGGCGCGGGCACGGGAGGCGGCAAGGCGCGCCTGCCGCCCGGCCCGGCGCGCCTGCATCTGCACGAGCGCCGGTTCGCGCTCACCGCCGGCGTGCCGCCCCGTCTGCTCGGCATCTGGGAGTTGGCGCACTTGAGGTAATACCACAACACCAAATAACGTACTATCAAATGAAATCAAATTATTACAAATTTATCACAAAAGTTTTGTGAAAACTAATAAGAGAACACTACGCAACTTCAAGAGACGCGTAGGATCAAACTGAGTATTGTATAAATCGTAGTGATTTCTTCAACTCCTCAAGCAGAGCTGACCTTCTAAGATCTAAATACAAAAATAACCTATTAATTCCTCATGCAAATAACGCTTTATTTTACAAAAACTCATACTTTACAGCTATTAAAATATACAACAACTTGCCCTCCGACATAAAGACTCTAGAAGGGGCACTGTTTTCCAGGAAATTGAAGAAATGGCTATTGACAAAAGGGTTCTATGATTTAAAAGAGTATTATAATGATAAAAATAGCGATTATTTGTTGTTATTTTGATAATTGTTAATTTGTTATTTTGATAGTGTTGTTATTTCATAGTGTTTAACTACATTTATAAGTACATCACATTGCACACCCGACTTGGGTCTTCTGTTGAGACTATATTTAAATTAAGACCTTTGTACACAGTTCTGCAATAAATTATTCTTATTCTTATTGTTATTCTTATTCTTATTCTTATTGGTACTGAGTGTTAAATAGTGGTATGTCCGAATTCGTCATTTATTACTACGTCAATATATTTGCTTTCCAATAACTAAATTTCTAATATTAGAGTAAGCCTCAAGCCTCAAGGTATAAACGAACGTATTTTACTTTGAAATCGATAGATTTGATGTCAAAGCTCCATGTTTGTCGTGCAGGCGATACGGGGTCGTAGAGGGGCGGTTCTGTTTCGAAGGCGGCTCGTATTGCGGCAAGGGCGAGGGTCTGCATGTTCTCATTACTGACCAAGCCAAGGAGATCGCGGCTGACTTCGACCTCGCTTCCCAGGGACGATTGTCACCCAAGCGACGACCCCTCAACTCCAAAAAAGCCAATGGTAAGAGTGAGATAGTGTTTTGCCGCCGTTTACATATTTGTTTCTTTTTCTTGATTAGAGTCATGGAAACAATTTTTGTTTCAGTTGCTGAAAGTCCAAAATCACATAAAGCTTATCGGCCAGACACCCGGCTTTCTGAACTCAACACCATCGATCAAACGCTGGCCCCAACGGACCTCCGACTTTATGAAGACCCTTGTGGGGGTGAAGAGGCCGGAGCCATCTCTCCGTACTGGCCATCCGCGGAGAGAATGCACTTCCAAGATATGGGTCACGGAGACACGGCCTCGGTGAACGAAACTATGGAAGGAACGGATACGGCGCCGTGGAGCGCCACGGGTAACGTGTCACTGGAGAGGTGCATGAGTTGTATATCGAAGCTGGGAGCCCTGTCTCGATCCTCGACGGCTGCGCTTACGCCCGGTGCCAAGCACTTCAGCCCCGCTTGGACAATGGACGCGCTTGAAGAATCATTTCCGGAACCCATCTCGACCGTATCGACCACCGACGCGCTCTATCCACCGATTAGTAAGATTGAGGAGGTGTGTTGCTGTCTGGAGCGGCCGCCGCCGGCGCCGGACCGTCCGCCTAAGCCGACCAGACTAGAACTGAATCTCAACAAAAAGCCCCCGATGCCATTGCCGGCGCCGGTACAAGCCTGCACTTGCTCGTGTGTCCGCTCGTTAGAAGAAAGTAAAACAAGTAAAATCGGCCCCTATGAAAATTACGATGTGCCAAAACTAGCGTCAGTAGAGGTATGAGTTGTTTTGTACCTCGTTGATAGTTTTTATTTAGTTTCGAATGTAATTTATGTGTGCAACTTCTGACTTACAAAGTTTTATTTTCACAGGTCGATGGAGAATATTACGACACACCAAAACGACTAAAAGAATGTTTGAATAATGAACTATTTAAAATAACCAAAAGTTCAACGTCTAATGCCGTTATATTAAAGAAACCTTGTGGATGTCTGCTCAAATTTGGGAAGAGACGGAAGGAGCCTACCGTCGTCGACACCGATGAGAACATACAGCCCGTGAACTGCCCGTGCCAAAGGGTTACCGACTGGGCTAACAGCTGGATTAGACTCCCTTACTGCAAAAAGAATACCATTTCAAGTGACAATTTAGTGCCAAATAAAGAGAACATGAAGCCGAGCTCAAGTGATCATAACGCTATTTACGCAACCATCGATGTTTCCAGAAAAACAAGAAGAAAAACCCATCCAATAGATCCCGACGAGCTCAATCACAGCATCGATCCTCAAAAGGTAGAGGTCGACCGAGGTCCTCTCGCCAATTATGAAAATTTGAACTTCGCTCTATCCTTAGAATACTATGAGAATGCTAAAGACTTGTTGCGCCGCGCGGGAGTGACTCAGTCTGAGCTGGATGCCATCAGCGCTAACCTGCATGCCGACAAACTGTCCGCGGTGACGGTGGACGACCGGGGAATGTGCCTCAAGTGTGGCCACCCACCGGCCGTCCGGGAGAGTAACAGAAACGTCGAGAGTTTAACGGTCACTTCGGGCGACGACTACCTGATGATGGAACCGAAGTCGCTAGACAATAACAAACAAGATCAGTGCAAATCTTTACCGTCAGGCTACACACCGATGTCGCCAATCGGAGGCTTTGCGTTCAATACTCTCAAGCATCCCGCAAGAAGCCCTATAAACAGGCTACTCGAGGAGAAATCTGCAAGCAATCCTACGTTATGTATTCCTGAAGCGAAACATTTTTCGGACGGGGGCGAAAACGCCGTCAACATGCGACCATCGAGGTCGTCGACCGACAGGGACAGGATAGAGTACAGGAAGCGGTCGAGCTCAGCAGACTCGTCTCGTTTCTTAGAGGACGTGAAGGAGTTTGAGGGCAGCGTCGGCAGCCGCGGCTCTGGCTCCTCTATCGAGACGTTACGCGACGCCGATCTGGCGCCGGCCGACGCAGGCGCCGCCGCGCCGTGCCGCTGTGCCAGGGAGCACAAGCATTCGGACGCGGACAGCTCGGAGGCATCAAAGGGGCGCGGGTGTGGGAGCGCGGGGGCGGCAGCGGCAGGCGGCGGACCAGCTGGCAACCGAGATTCGTCCAGCTCCAACGACTCGGGCGTGTCGAGTTGTTCCCTGCGCCCGGCCGGGGGGGAGTTCGAGTTGCCGCTGACGACGGCGGCAGCGCGGCGGCACTACCGCTGCGCTCGGCGCGCGGGCGCGGCCCCGCGCGGCGCCGGCGCCGGCTGCGCGCCGCGCCGCTCGCGCTCCACCGACCCGCTGCGGGACGGCACCGCGCTGCAGCGGGAGCGAGTGCCCGCCAAGTCCTCTTCCGCCGAGGCCGAGGTGCCCGTGCTCGCCATTATTAAGCCGCTTAAAGGTAACTAGCTCCTACAACGATCTCTCCCCCAAACGTGAACGAGAACGCCAAAAAGTTTTAAATTAACCGTTAATCGTATTCTCAGGTGTACTGGACACGCACAGTACGTCGAGCGGCACGTCGGACATGTCGGACTATATCGAGACACTCTCCATCTGTTCCTCGCACTCCTCCACCGACACACCTATCACTATGAGGTGAGCACTGCACTCTTATTTAAATTATGTATCATTTCAATTCTTTTAATTCGTTTAAGTTACTTAATATGAAAGAAATAAAAGAGATGAACGCTGATTACTAAACACACAACTGATTTCACACAGATTGACAGCCAATCTCATCATAGTTGTGAGGCAATCATCTGCTAGCATACGACACTTTGCTAATTTTGATGCCAGGATTTGTGTGATCTAAAATTTAGCTCCTTTTATAACTTCTTCAAAAAAGGAGGAGGTTGTCAATTCGTCTGTATGTTTTTTTTGAGTGCATGTTACGCAATTACTCCGCCAATTATGACTAGATTCGAAATCGGTCAATCAGTTTTTAAATTTCAACTAAAATCTAAAAATTGTGTACATGGATGACGGGAAGTCGGTTTTTTAAGCTTCGTTATTCAAATTATCATTGATAAATAAAATCTACATGTACCGTGTGTGTTGTGTACAGGGTGGTGCGTCAGACGAGCACGCTGCGGCCGCGCTCGGGCAAGGAGTACGGGCTGGCCCCGCGCCTCACGAGCGTGCCCCGCGCCGCCCCCGCCCCCGCCGCGCCGCCCGCGCCGCACAGACCACACTCGCATCTGTACTCCAATCTGCCATAACATACGCTACAATACTAACTAAATTATCATAGAATTGAAACTCCATTGATCTCAACTATTTTTAGTAGATTAGATCGGCACAGTAGGTACAACCTAGTAATAAATGTGTACGTTTTGTGTGAGCCCATTTAAAAGCAATAAAATTTACTAAAAATAATTAAAATCAATGTGTGACGATAGCGAAGTTTAGTCTTACATTTTGTATTCCGCGCCAAGCATCACTCTATTGGTCTAGATTTTTTATAAACCTTACTGAGATTATTAAAGAGATTTATAACGTACTTAATGTTTATGAATAATGCAATTATTATTGTTACTATAAATAACAAAGAAATTGCTCTTAGGAAATGTGATAGTGTACAAACAATTTCACTAAATCTGAGTTAATTATTATAGTGTTAAAACAATTTCTCGCGGTATTTTGAGAGTTGGAACTGAAAGTGAAGAAGTTGCTTCGAAGGAAGAGTGCTCTGCTCCGGTGAGCTCTCTTGTTTCCTTACTTCTAAAGTTTCAGCGTCACTGACTTCAATGTTTCTATATTAAGTGAGATCCGTCCATGGTCATTTACTGAAAACACTTTTTAATTTTTTCATTAGTTTTAATCAGTTCCGTCAATTTGTTTAAAAAGTATAGTAAATTATTAAACCCCATCAGAGTGATCTTTGTAAGTAACCGAATTTACTGCGTTTCGCAGTGGATAAAATAATAATTAAAAATGTAAATGTTTATTATAATTTACAACTGTGATTTGTTAGATAATTGTAATTTGACGTCAAATTATTCTTGATTTTTGCTACATGTCTACGTACTCCATGAACAAAACCTAGTGTATATTTTAATTGATAACTGAACGAATTATAAAACACAGGTAAATGTAATTACAGCGACCGTTGTCCACTTGTGGCGCGTCAGGTGACAGACCGCTGTGTGCTCGCTGCTCTCAGTAGTAGACTCGGTGCAGCTCAGCCAAGTATTATTTCTAGTCATTCGTAAATATCGATCGTAGCGACGTTTGTAAATAACAATAAAATACTGGCATAGCTTAGGGTGATGTACATTGTAATTAGAATCTCTACAACGACTATCTTGTCTCTACTTTGTTATGACGATGTATTTTGATATTCGGAGTTTATCTCAAATATGAATGGTATTTTGTGCGTGTGGGAGGGTGCGGTTTGAATGTGTGCGTGACTGGGCGACAGGTGTGCGTAGCCAATGTTCTATTGAAACTCACTATAGCAATA
The DNA here is from genome assembly GCA_911728515.1 of Peribatodes rhomboidaria. Taxonomy (NCBI): domain Eukaryota; kingdom Metazoa; phylum Arthropoda; class Insecta; order Lepidoptera; family Geometridae; genus Peribatodes; species Peribatodes rhomboidaria. Next base: position 16,239,039 of record OU452183.1, on the reverse strand, counting down.
AGCAGTGCAACCAAAGGTGATTTGTATTATAATTATATTAATTAAATAATATATTGTACTTAATAAATAGTTTATTAGCAAATGTAATTTACGGTATGTACAAGATTTCTGTGAAGGCTGACATTTTGGATCATTGTGCTCAATCGAATAATAAAATATCATCGCAATAATTATGACAGTTTTGCAGCATCCTGTACTTATATTCACTTGACAATCATGAAGAACATTAAATAGTACTTGTAGTAATATTTTACAACCCCTGTAACAGCATCATAATAATAATTACAGATAAATAAAAGTCAGTGCGGTAATCAATGATCTGAGATGTGAGCGGGAGCGGAGCGCTCAGTCGTGTTGTGAGAGGCGGGGCGGGCGGCGGTGGCCGCGCGCAGACTGGACTGTAAGCAGGTTGTTTACACATTACGCTAGCGGATGAATTTATAAAACGACTACCACTTAATTGAAATTTCTGAATAAAATGTCGATAAGAAAGCGTGATCTTTCATTATGAAACTAATTAGTGCAGGAGCTCCGGCTCCGGACGACAAGAGACAAAGCGAACCGACGAGTAATGACGTCGTCGAGAAAAATTCCAAGAAATTTTATCGGATGACAAAGAGAAATTGGCTTTTTTAAGAGTGATGGCGGAGCGAGAGAACGGAGGCGCAGGGACTTGTTAATTAGCGGGTTCATGATGTTCGCGTTCCGGAGCGAGGCAGGCAGCGACCGCGCGCCTCGCCTGGCGCCTCGCGCTAATATTTGATGAGGCGGCGGGGCGCGGGGTCGGTGTGGAACATCAAAATGTAGATATTCGTTTCACTTGTCTGTTTACCGAAGAGATTTGCTCTCGCTTTTGTATCAAATTCTGGTTTTTGGATTAGGAACGGCACAGAGAAGCATTTAAATCTAGTTCCATTTCCTCAACTTCACGAAACAACCAGTGAATTGATATCGGGTCTAGATTGTATCTTATCTTTAAAAGTCAAGAGCAACTCGTCTTATCTTGCATCAATATGATGGATTACAATTATGATAACAGAAAATATCGGTGGGTAATGCCCTGATTACAGCGTGTTCGACAAAGGAACAATGAAACCATTAAATATATGCGCAGAAGGAAAAAAAAAATGATTAAAGATGTTTATCTCTGAGTAAGTATATGTAGGTACCAAAGAACAAAATGTTATTAAGTATAGCTAGCTATTGCAGGAAAGTGCTTGTTGGTCGACAATTAATATAATATATCCGGGATATATTTACCTAATAATTATGTCTGTAATTAAATGTGCCTTCCGGTACACCTTCGTTAAAAATAAACAGCGAGTCGAGAGGAGTCATCAGCGGGTGCGGACTGCGAGACGAGTCGCCGGCTCACGTCCGCCGCTCAGTCAGACGGCTCTTCGTAGACTTCTTCCTCCAGAAAGATTTTTTAGTTACGGCTTTTACAGGAGGTACTATTTCTAATTAGCTGGCTCTTATTAATTAACTAATGATTAATTTACTAGCGGCCTGTGAGCTGTAGACCTCGCGGCTGACGTTTGTCTTCCTCTACAGGTCGCATTCAAGAACGGATTCGCGTGAAGTTTTGTGAGCAGCTACGATAATTATACAGTTCATTGCATTTACACAATTTTAATTTTTATTTGTCGAGTCAGTTATTGGAAAATTTTCGAATATGCGGAGATATGAGTTTTTCACAATTTCAAGAGAATTGGTTAAAAAATGCAACCTGTAGACAAAGATCCGGACAGAGATCTGAATAGAGATCTGGACGGAGATCCGGACAGAAATCGGACATACGAAACATTTTTGTCGCAGCTGAAGCAGAGACGCTTCGCTCGCTATCACTCGCTCGGTGGACAATTGTCAGCCTCTGATAATTCCGATTGTTTGCTGTATTTTCGATGTTTTTGGTTTTATAGCTATTCGCAGGAGACGGTCACCGTAACTGTTAAGTGCCTCGTCAAAACTTTTAATTTCGAAGCAAAATGTGAACCAGTAACGTCACCTAGTGTGGATTTTTTTCTATTCTAATAGATTATAACAAAATATCTGCGTGTATATCTAAAACAAAAATTAATGAAGGTTATAAAAATGATAACATTGACATTATCAGTTTATTACTCTCGATTGTTGATAAGCTCAGCAGAAGTAAGTAGATTCCTGATATAGAGTGATTATTAGAATCATTCACGTGCTGGCCGAATTAGCATGTTATCTTATAATAAACACCGGCCTTTTTATGATATTTGAAGGCGGCACATGACTGGGTGCGGTGATACTGGAACGTGTTTCGATCGTGACAGGCAGGCCGGACCGAATCAGTGTCTAGAAGTCCTCATTCGGCATGGTTGTTTTTATCAGAAAACTAAAGTATTTCCATAGTTTTGAACTAAATGCTTCGTGTTTTTGGGTTAGGACGACCTAAGCTTATTAGGGTTTCTACGCACTATGTAGTTAACCAGGTAGCTGTTCAGGGGGCTTATCACGAGTTTTGATAGTTAACGAAAATTTTTTCGTTTTCGTTTGGCACCGTACATTTAGTCTAGTTCCTGAACGTTTCCGCCAGGGGCGCTTTATTGAAGTGTATGGAGCCAAACGAAAACGATAAATGTTTTCATAACGATCAAAACTCGTGGTAAGCCCTCAGTACGCACGCGCCATTGATAGAGAAACCAAAAAGATATATGTATTTAGATTGATCTCGATTTGAAATTCCTGTTCGCATATTGACCTGAGAAAATGGGGCTCTGGAGGATTAGTATTTCTTCGGAGGCCCTGGTCGCGACGAGCAGGGACATGCTCGCGCCCTGCTTGATGGTCGCGACGAGCAGGGACATGCTCGCGCCCTGCTTGATGGTCGCGACGAGCAGGGACATGCTCGCGCCCTGCTTGATGGTCGCGACGAGCAGGGACATGCTCGCGCCCTGCTTGATGGTCGCGACGAGCAGGGACATGCTCGCGCCCTGCTTGATGGTCGCGACGAGCAGGGACATGCTCGCGCCCTGCTTGATGGTCGCGACGAGCACGGACATGCTCGCGCCCTGCTTGATGGTCGCGACGAGCAGGGACATGCTCGCGCCCTGCTTGATGGTCGCGATGAGCACGGACATGCTCGCGCCCTGCTTGATGGTCGCGACGAGCACGGACATGCTCGCGCCCTGCTTGATGGTCGCGACGAGCAGGGACATGCTCGCGCCCTGCTTGATGGTCGCGATGAGCACGGACATGCTCGCGCCCTGCTTGATGGTCGCGACGAGCAGGGACATGCTCGCGCCCTGCTTGATGGTCGCGACGAGCACGGACATGCTCGCGCCCTGCTTGATGGTCGCGACGAGCAGGGAGATGCTCGCGCCCTGCTTGATGGTCGCGATGAGCACGGACATGCTCGCGCCCTGCTTGATGGTACGCGTCGCGCTATCGCTTCGTTGCTGGGTGTTTTAGTCATCGTTACTTAATAAAACATTTTCTTTTATTCAAAAAATTACACTCCACGGACTACGGAGACCGTGACTTTTGTTAAGTATCTTAATTACTATTAATTTTGGCACGTCTCTTAGGGAAATAATGAAGGATCATTATTTCCCTAAGAGACCAAAACCGTTTCCAAGTATTGGTTATTCTTCGTTCTATTTCTTTATTCATGCAATCATCTGTAGATATAAGTTGGCCCAAATATATATATTCATTTACATATTCTATTTGTTCGTTATTTACTTTTATTTGTTTTTTGGTTACTGTTTGTTTGGAATTCGTCATTATTTTGGTTTTAGTTAGGTTCATTGTCAGGCCAGCCTTAACACTTTCATCGGATAATTGCTGCAACATTGACCCCAGGGTTTCTGCGTCCTCTGAGAACAGAATCAAATCATCCGCGAAGCGTAGATGGTTGAGATTTTCGCCATTTATATTGAGGCCATTTTTGGTCCAGTTTAGATTCCTGAAGATCATCTCCAGCACTGCTGAAAATAGTTTAGGTGATATAGGATCTCCTTGGCGTACACCTCTTTTAATAGAAAATTCGTTACCAGTACATTCAAGTTTAACTTGTGCTGTGCTTGCTGTGTATACGTTTTTAATTATTCGTATGTATTTTGCTTGCACCCCTTGTCTTTTTAGAGCGTCCCATATATACTCATGTTCCAATGTATCGAACGCTTTATTAAAGTCAACGAACCCTATGTAATACGTTTTATTATATTCTTTATACTTCTGTAGAATTTGTCTTAGAGTGTGTATATGATCTATAGTTGAGAATTTGCTTCGGAAGCCAGCTTGTTCCTTAGGTTGGTTTTCTTCTAGTGCATTGGTAATTCTGTTTAGTATGATTTTTGAGAATATTTTATAAATATTGGACATTAAACTGATCGGTCTGTAGTTTCCTATATCGCCCTTGTCTCCCTTTTTATGTAGTAGAATGATTGTCGATTTAGTCCAGTCTTCCGGGATGATTTCCGTTTCTAGGATTTCATTGAACAGATCTGTAAGTCTTGGTGCTAATACTGGTAACGTAGTTTTTAGTAGTTCATTTGTGACTAAATCTGATCCAGGTGCCTTATCTAGTTTTTGTGTTTCGATAGATTTTATTGTTTCTTCCTTTAGAATTGGTTTAATCTCCTCTTTATTCACTGACGTATATTCTTGTATTACTTGTTCCACTTTACGACTTTGGTATAGATTTTGGTAGTATTCCGTAGCAATTCTTAGTATTTCTGGTCTTTTGCTGGTCTTTCCACCATCTTTATTTTTCATATTTGGAATCCAGTCCTTTTTGTAATTTATTTCTTTAATCGCCTTCTTTAATCCTCCTGTTTTTTCTATATGTTTTCTTAATGTTGTTAATCTTTTTGTTTTAAAAACAGAAACTAAAAAAGTAAACATGACTAGAAAGACAGCAATATCTTGTAAAAGTAAACAATTATTACAAGAACGGAAAGAACTTATACGACAAGGAAAGAATAATAATAATAATAGCCAAAAGATAGCAGAAATAAGCAAAAAAATTAGCGAACAACTTAGAAGGGAACGGAATTGTTTAAGCAATCTGTTGTACTTTTCTTGAGTCGATATACATTCTTTTTCCCCACCTTGCAAAGATATTTCGAGGTTGTTCAGAAGTAAATCAGTGCTACCGGTACATTCGATGGCTTTCGTATTGTTGTGAAACTGTCGTCCTCTTTTAACACGTGTCCCTGATAGTTTTGCTCTAACCATTCTATGATCCGTGTTAAAATTAAAATGGCTTAATAAGGACAAATCTTCAAAAACTTTTACATTGTTGGACATAATATAGTCGATTTCGTTTTTATACTGGCCGTTAGGAGAGGCCGTTTTAATAGGTAGAGTGATTCAAAGAAAGGTTTATATGTATTATAACATCCATTAAATAGTGGAGAAATACTGTTATTTTTGAGGTTTCTAATGTGATGTCGTTAATTATCATTTTTTTTCCGCTTACATTGCAAACACAGGCTGAACCCTACGAGATTTATCAAAATAATGTACTAATTATTTGTACACATTGAAAAGGTCTACAGAAAACTCCACGATGGTATATGTCTATCTCTTATGGATATCCCATAATAACATTTTTTTGTTAATGTTTTTTTGGTGCGGGCCGCTATGTTTTTATATACAACGTTCACAGTTTTTCTGTAGTGTATTTAGTATCAGCATTGCACCCGCGCGAAGCCGGGGCGGGTCGCTAGTAATTTATAAACTGTATCAGGTTGCGTAATGTTGTCTGCTGTATTTCTATGTTTTTATTTATAAAAGACCACAAATTGTAAGTGATTTGACAGAGTTTTATCAACCATGGCTAAGATACATAATATGTCGCGATAAAACCCGTTTTTAAATAAATAAAAACTACATTAAAATTAGTCGAACTGTTTGAGGGCCACGATGCTACGACACACATGATTAAATAGAATAGGTTTAGAACTCTAATTGATAGTTAGGAGGTTGAAGATGTGGCTTTGGCCATTGTTCGTGTATTTCAGTGATAGGCAGGTAAGTACTTGCTCACTGCTAGTACCTAATATTGTTTCGTGTAATCGCATAAGAATAAACATCCTTGTTCGCAGCGCACGACACTTAGTGAATTATAAGATAAGAAATCTGTATAGGTACGATGTAAGTAACATGAGGGTACGGGCAGTGTGACTGCCGGCACACGCGGCTCTTTCTCGCTCTCGATTAGATATCTGATCGAAGGATCGAGATATAGAGCGCCATCGCACTGTTCGAACTATGGTCAACGCTTGTCTGACGACCGGGACGCTTCGTACCCGGTGCGGGGCTGGTTTGCCTTAGTCTTGCTGGTTGGCTTTAGACTTGCTGGTTGGCCTTACACTTCGCAGTTTTTCGTTTCGTCCTGATTGAGCAAACTGTAACTGACTGACTGTCCGCTAGCTGACTCTGAGTCACGTATTGGGCAAACTCATGTTGTCCAAGCTGCGAACTGTAGCAAAAAAGTGCAATTCAGCGTCTCGTTAGCAAGCGATATAAGTACACAGAGCAAACTGAGTGCGCGCACTTAGTATGCGCTGTTAGGATACTTCATTTAAAATAATTAGAGGGAGGTGAGCTGGAGGCAAACAGTCAGCCGCACGCAGTTCTCTCATCTACATTGGACGAAGCCCTGAGAGCTTGGAAGCAGGACTCGGCTTTTGGACAATTAAAAAAAATCGATCCAGCTTCTTTAAAGTGAGGCATTTTAAAGAAGTTGAATTTTAAGTTTAGCTCGCCACCGTTTTACTCGAGATTTTACAACTTGTCCACTCTATTTGCTGCTACTGTTTACTATTTTATTGGCGTGATGCTTGTTAGGCTACTTAATTATACTTGACAACCGTCTATACAAAGTCTTTATGGCCTCATAACATTGAGTACTAATTAGTAACACATTTTAAACTAAATTGTTTCTGCAGTTCTAACGGGAAAACATAATAAGGAAAGAGGAACAGGCATAGTTAACGACTACAGATATTTTTCTAGTAGATACAGTACCTATTTTTAATGTACAAGGGCCTTTATTAACTAATTAAAGATACTATTATTATCAGAGATTAGTGTGATGCGATGGTAACACGCCGATACGTAGTTGATTTTTATAGATAAAAGTAAATACAAGATTAGTTTTATAGTTTAAACCTATTGAAATATTTTTGCGATGGCTTATCAATCAACGTTTTAGGTAAATAAATAACAGATATTTATAACATAACTCTACTTATCATTGTCCAACTGCGGCGAAACAAAAGTGTTTGACCCTTAAGTATGTCCGCCCCTTTACGTTTCCTTGTAATTATAAAACAGCTGAATAGAATTTGATGAATTATTTATTAATGATTATCGCCTGTATTGCCCAATTGTCACAGGCTGCATTTATTTTAGCATTACATTTTATTAGATGCTTATTACATTATAGATGCGATATTATGATGATACATGTATTTATGCTCAGACCGTTGGACAGATATTGATGAAATTCGGTATGAAAATAGCTTATACCTTACATTAACATGTAGATTGTAGACTACTTTCAAACGGCGGGTGATACCGTTTACTAACCACGCTTGTCTTCATAGTTTAACAATCATTATGAATCGATACTAACTAAATCTATGAATTATATAATTATATAACTAAATAATAAGTAACTATGTATCTATGATAATTCTGTGACACATCCACGAACAGATAAGACCATCGACATCACATCGAATAAGTCCGCGTTTGACCACTAACTCGCCTGTTGGTAAGAAACGACGTGATGCGCAGACTTACATAGTTAAGAAGGTGAGGGTTAAGAAGTTCTTGAATAGGCTTAGATTATACGAGTAGCTCTCAGGAAACAAGGAAGCCGGCAGGTTGTTAAAACACGCTATTATCAAAAACGCATTTCGTAGAATATTATATTGTTGTATCGCGATTGTCAAAAATGTATTGTTGAGAGGGTTCACGTGGCTCGTTATCGGGCGATAGGAGTCGACAGGTGGCTGACGGCTGACGGCCGCGTATCGCTCTCGGCTTATCGGCCGCCCCTCCCCCTTCTTAAACGACGCATAATTTTACTTTTATTTTATGGGTCAATAAAAATACTATTCTAAAAAGGAATTAAAATTATCACTATTTATTAGCCCTGAATTACCAGCTTCAGGGCAGTCGGCGGTCGGTGGGGTGGGCTTAATTTCTGTACCTTTACATTGCTTGTCGTCAAGCTGATCCACCCGTGGTCTGGTGCTTTCTTGATGTCGTCACATCACCTCGTCGGTCAGCCTGGGCTGTACTGATCCAGCCCGGGCCGCCGCGGTAGTTTGTCTAGTGCTCGTCCACCGCAGCACATTAAACCTTATACATTATCATAATCATTGTCAGAGATATCATTATAACAAGCTATGGAAAAAAAGCTTATTAAATACCTACTCACTTATGAACTGGGTATGCATAGCATTGTTATGTTTCTGTTATGTATGTTCCTTTGCATTTGGATCCGAAGCTTCGCTGCGAACTGAAACAGCACTCGTAATTCAGAACAGAGAGGTGCTTTACACTCAAAACTTCTGTTCACTTGATACCGCATTTGGAAACTTAAATAACAGCAATTATTCATTTGTGCACAAAAGTTGTGTTGCTCGCGGCTACGCGGCACAATGCAGCACGAGAACAGTAAGAAGGAAGCTGTGGTGCGGCATCACGGGCGGCAGAAGGTGGTGGGGGGCGGCATGGAGCAGCGCAGTTCACGCAGTCATAGCTTTATTCGGAAAGTTGCCTCACTCGCGGAACTTTTTTTAATTTTCTTAACCCAGCTGAGAGTCAACAATCGAGCGGTCATGTGCCGTGAATGGAGTTAGAACTTTTTTATTCGATTTATAAGCTCGTGAACATCGCATGTTGAGTGTTGTTTTTGCTTCAGGTTTTTTGACGGATGAAAGCCGGAGAACGATTAAATTTGATAAGAGTTACCTTATTGGTAGCAAGGAAAGGTATAATTATTGAATAGGCTATTTAGTGTTACTTGCGACTAATATTCTGACTCACTGATGTCCTGATATCACATTGAAGCTGTGTAGTACGTACGTTTATGAAATTACAAGTATTGGCTTGCTAAGTGTTCCAAGTTAAGTAGGTATAGTAATTTACCTCAACACTACATTAGTAAACTGAGCATCGACAGCCACCACATAAAGTCAACTAATGAGAACAAATACTTATGACTAAAATGCCACGAATTGCAGCAGAATTTCTAATGACAAGACTGGAGAAATTGTGAATCATAATAATTTCTAGAATTTATAGAATAAAACTATTTTTTTGTAGTGGTCAAATGGGGCAATTGCGTTTTTCAAAAATTACTGACAAACCGTACATATTAGGCAACTAACGCCGTCTTGTACAGATTATTGCAACTAAAGATAGAAAAAAGATGCAGGTGGCGCCTAATTTGTGAAGCGGTTGTAATTGTCGAAAGACACAGTTCCCCCACATACACATTTGCCCCAGTTGACCCTAGTATAATTATATTAAGTATAGGGTATGCCTAGGGTATAGTATAGTATTTATTAAGGATAAGAATAGTCAAGTCTTTATATTTCACAATTAATTTGCACTCCTCAATCCCGCCTAATCTTTGCAAGCTAAAACAATTAATTACTAGCAGTTCTGTAAGCTGAGGACTTCACGAGTCTGTAGCCCCATTCTTAATAGCCATTTAAAAAAAAAAAAAAAAATGAATCGACGAAAAAAATATCTATTTAATTATTGAACCTCCTCACAAAATTTCACGAAATTTAAATGAGAAATGTATAGGAGGAACCGGACGTACACCCCCGGACAGACGCATAAAATATTTTTTGTCGGAACTAAAGCAGAGACGCTTCGCTTAAGAACATTCGTTCGATCCATAGACAAAGCGACGGTGTTCCTGGGTATATGTACTGATTCCATACTGCAATGGGGTCCTCATATTAGTGCTATATATGGGAGACTTATTCTGCTGCTTGTGAGATTCGTAAGATTAGGCAACTGACGGATATAGCTACAGCTCGGATGGTTTACTTTGCTTACTTCCACAGCATTATGTCAAATGGCATTTTGCTGTCGGGTTCAGCTGCTGATTAGGTAGACGTAATTTTTATTTTATAAAAGCGAGCGGTCCGCGATATTTTCGAGACGGGTCCCCGCGAATCATTAAGAGATTTGTATAAACAAGTATATTAGCTTTACCTTCTTTAAAAATATTATGTACGAGTATGTTCGTAAATATTTACAAAAGTTTAAACTGAACTGTGACTATCATAATAATAACACTAGAAATAAGGAAAGGATAGATGTACCTAGATTAAGTCAGAAAAGTATTTTTTAGGCAACTGCGGCAAACGCGGCAATAACAGGGCTCACTGAAGGAAAATTAAATTGACATGTAATAACTACATTCATGATGAAATGAGGATACGCGTATTATATGTTAACAATTATTTGGAAGACAAAGATGTCCGGAGTTTTCTACTTTCGCCACTTGTACACAGATATAACATAATAAATATATTTATTATTTATTTATATTACCTAGTTGTAAGCCAAAACTTGTGAGAGTTTTTTTTAAGAATTAAAAAATGCCTCTTAGTTTCTTGCCTGTTCTTCTCTTTTTCCGAACAAGGTGGTTGAGTCTATTATAAAACTATGACGTTTATAAGTGTATCTTTGATACCCAATTGAGTAAAAACTTTGACTTTAATTTTGAATAAGACCATTGTTAGGAATCACAAATACATTTCGCCATAACCAAAATAACTTTTCCAAGGACAATTAAATGGATCTCTATCAGAAAGTCCCCCGAGTACGATGTAAGTCTCTAATCCTTCGGTCGGCGTACGTCAGGAAATGCCTAAATAATTCCGTGATAAGTCGTATCCTTTTTGATAATCGTGGTCGTATCTTGTAGGTAGTAAATGTACAAAACATTTGTTACAAAATTAAATACGAATTTTCCTTTGCCAGTTTTTATTTTCACCGCTAGTAGAAAGCTCATGACTCTTACCTTTCAGCCACGGGTAACACTGAGCGGTGCAGTTAGAGGGTATATAAACCACTAGACGTAATCTGAGTTAATACATTAAGGAATGTCTTAAATCTCTAAAGAAGATTAAGATATTCTAAGGAGCTTCTCAAAATGCGCGAGTGAAGGAGGTCCTCGATCCAATTTGCTGGCGCTCTTTCAATCCAGTGTTCAGCCGTTTTACATCAATGAAGCGGAATCTGGCCGCCCGCCCTCGCCCGCTGCCGCCCTCCCTAAACGATGGAAATCTCCTTAGCGGTCGGTATGAATAAATTGTGTAAGATCACAATCAATGGATAGCACCAACGATCTTACAATTGTTAAGGACTACTGTATTATAAATCCGTTAATAAAGAAAATTAATCCATTATACATAATATCTAGGAGTTTATTTAATATTTTACACAACTTGCGTAAAACGACCACTTGTGAATCTATAACGCCTGGCTCGAAGTAGAAGCAAGCGACAGTAAGACACTTATTGACTACGCAGGCACTTTTTACACACACTTTATTGCTAAACATTTTACTATTCTTGAAAAAGCTGGAACTGGAACTTACTTCAGTTACATAATGCAGTCCATAAAAATATAACAAGTACAACATTACAACAATTTAAAAACACTCTGTAACCAGTTTTGCTACACTAAATTTAATTTTAAACTACAAATACGACAAAGGTCCAGAATACAATTTAAACATGCGGCGTATTATGAAAGTCATAATTGCTCGAAACTGTAGTGACCATCGTCGGGCGGCGCGGGCGGTGCCAGTCCTCGGTGCAGCGCTGCGCTGTGGTTGCATGCAGGCGGAGAATTAGCGCTCCGTAAGTAAGCGTCCGGACGTACGACTAACGTGTTTATCTCACAAAGCGAAACTCATTAAAAACTCCGAATTTGCTCAGAGCTCGCTCGAGGGTTTTAATATGAGTGCGTCGCAGGAAGCAATATGACGACTAAGGACCGGCGTGCGTCGTGATGTGTGCTCACTCTTTGTAACACGAGAGCTGAAGCTCCCGGCGAGCGACGAACGACGAGCGGCGAGTGTAAGGGCTCACTTTATTACCCTTGCAGTTGATCTACTCGCGACTCGCTACTCTATTTTGTGTGCTTAACGCCTGCTCAGAGTCGAGTGGCATTGAAATTTATCTTCCTCTCAGGACCACTTGAATAAATTCTATCAGATACGTTTTGGAGGGGTATGAAAAAGCCTTTGCAAAAGAGAGCTGAAGTACACTGATGAGATGTAGCATAACACCGCGGATGAACATATCATTTCCTTTTATGATTTTCTGCGGTTAACCTTAAAAAAAGATAAATTATAACGTCCTCAAATTAAATTACTATGAATTAATCGTTGGTAAGGTCATTCAGTCGAGAGTACCGAAGCGTTCGAACCTACGAAGTCTTTGAATCAATACCTGGCGAGTTCGGTTAATATCTCAGTTTACGCTCTGTTGAAGATTATTTGATAGACCCTCATTTCCTGCGCCCGTCTGCAGATAATAATATTATTTTATAGCTTGGTTTATAGAGACCTGCTAATATTGGAAGACATCTAGATGTGAGTTGTCCCGTGGCGCGCTGTTATCGAGTCGTCGTCGCTCGCGTTCCACATCCGGTAACTTGCACGTCTCATGACATCATGCTTTATTACTGTACCACGAGAAATGAGCAAATGCGACGCATAGTCGTATATATTGCTCTACATAGTCTCGACTGGAGCAGAGCGGAGACTATGTAATAGGAAGTAAGTGTTACTTGATCTGTGTCGCAGGTGTAGATAGCAGTCACGAGCAGTAAAGCCATCACGTCATACCACTCAAGGCTGCTAAGGCAGATAGACTATGTATTATTGCGCCAAGTGCAGTATATTACGAGATAAAAAATTAAGCCTTTCTTCGAGTGTAAGGACGATATGCTGCTGACAGCGGAGCGCAGCGCTGGCGCTTCCATGAACAAAACGTATCCTTCCAAGATGACTTGTAGAAGCAAAGCTACAACCTGGAAAAGAGTAAGATGGATGTTAGTAAAACCCATTTCAATGAATTTTATACTAGTTAGTGATTTTAATCAATAATAATAATTATTTTTAGAGGGAATGAGCAACATATTTAAATCAATACTTAATTAATTTGACTAGAAATATCAAAACATTGGATAACCTTTTCAAACGAACGTCACTAATATCCAGTATATTTATGTCAGTGATTACTTTATGGCTTAAGTCCTGAAGATATCTTATCGAAATCTGATTAGCCAATGAAGCATTTTAATACGATTAAATAAATTGGCTGGTTCTAGTACCAATACCTAAGTCATTATAGTTCCTCATACATATCACATAATTCAATTATAGATAACTTTAGCTAGTAGGTACACTGCAGCAATGAAGAGGACGAACCATACATTTTTCAGGACCAACCTTTTTGATAACATTTAAAAACATTTTTTTTTCAGCCTGAAGTGTCCCACTACTGGACAAATGCATACTTTTCCACCTTCTAGACTGCCCGGTCTTCATCTTTGGTGGTTCATTCTTTATCGCGCGAGTTTACGGCTCGCCACTTTGCATGGTCTGGGTCGACCCTTGGGGTCTTTTACGTTAGGAAAAACATACTCAGCGGAAATTAAATAAATGCTTTACTTAAATCAACCATAACGTACCTATTTACCTACAGTTACGACTTGTCGTTCGATTCAATTAGTTATGACGCTTTTGTTTTACATCGACGAAGCAATTTAGATTAGGAATCGAATTACTTAATCGTATTAATTGTTGATAATCCGCATGTTCCGAGACATTTATCAAGATTTCTCTTAAAATAATATTAGCTCTCCTAACAGAGTTCTAGGGATAAAACTCTAACAAAATTGCGCTTCTAACGGTATAAAACACTTTTTTCAAAATATTGCGATAATGTAGAATGATGATGATGATGATCATGACGTATTTGTTGGACAAACAGATGTAATGTAATGCACGTTGCAGGCATGAGGCCGCGTCCTGACACAACGTGACGTCGTCTCTCACCGTGTGCTTAGACAGGAAAATAATCTAAAACCGTGTCCATGTGTATTGGCTTTTGAGTTGACATCTATTACTGGTTTATTTATTTGGAGTTTTGGCTCTTAAGGGTCTCACAGACCCTTAAGCCTGCGGTGGCGGTCAATACCTATGGGCCGCCGATGCGAAGTCCATTGGTGGCTCATTGGCCCCGTCTGTCTGGAAAACCCCATAAATACTTATAATTAATAGTTAGGTAGATAGTACCGTAATACTTAATTAACCTGATGAGAGACGTAGACAGACTGAAGACAAATAAACTTTGTGCTGACTTAATGTTGGATGTTTTTTTAAATTTTAAATTATAAAAAAACTATTAGACACGCTTAAATAATTATTGGTGAACATTATTGACATACAGCGCCATCTAGCCCCAAACGAAGAACAAAATGATGTTTCCATGCGACATCTGCACACGGGACACTTTTACAATTTTATAATTATTTATATGATAAGGTTTTTACATAAATAATCATAATAATAAAAACTCTCACATGACAACGAGGACGTTTTTATCAAAATTATAAAAAAACAATGATTGAAACTTATCGGGAAACATATGTGTAACATTATAATTGATCTAACGCGCCGCGGAGGGAGATCATAATAATTTAATCAATAATAAACAATTTCGGTGGAGACAAACCCAATTTATTTTGTAGGTAAGTAGGTACCTAAATTTACCTATTCTTAGGGTTCCGTACCCAAACGAGATTCTATTAGCAAGACTCCGCTGTCCGTCCGTCTGTCACCAGGCTGTCCGTGATCTCATAAACCGTGATAGACAGTTGAAATTTTCACAGATGATGTATTTCTGTTGCCGCTAAAACAACAAATACTAAAAACCAGAATTAAAATAAATATTTAAGGGGGCTGACATAAAACAAACGTGATTTTTGTAGTTTTTGCTTGGTATTGATAACGGTAACAGGTATACGCTTGAAATATTAACAGAATATTTAGTTATACATATTTTCACTATAAAAATAACGAATTCACCTTTAATAAAACAAGTATTTAACATACAATCATACAACAAACGTGTTTTTTTGTTTTTATAGATAATGTACGGAACTCTCCGTGCGCGAATCCGACTTGCACTTTTATTTATTTATTTAGAGTTAATTAAATTACCTACTTGTCTGAAAATAGGCAAAAAGTAGGGCGTAATTATTAAGATGTTTGAATTAAAACTGGTTCGAAGTCAAAGTCAAAATGTCTTTATAGGTATCAATTTCTCTCACAAATTTTGGCTTACAACTAGGTAACATCATATTATATCTATGTACTAGTGGCTACTGGGCGGAAGTGAAAGGCTCCAGATATCTTTGTCTTCTAAATAATATTCCCTTTTATTAACATAGTTTTCACATGTGATTTGAGTTTTACTTCAATGAATTTTATCATAAAAAAGAAAGCAATTGCCTAAAAATAACTTATTTGACTTAGTCGGTCTAAATCTAGGTACAGCTATGCTATCCTTATTTCTATTGTGATTGATATGATAGTCACAGTTCAATTTAAGTTTATGTACATTTTTACGAACGTACATATTATTTTCAAAGATATACAAGGAAGGTAAAATAATCTTCAAATCGAAATTATTTGATAAGCTAATAGCAATGGTTACTATCTAGAAGACTATTTCGGTGACTAGTTGACGGATAAATGTCCTGCCGATACCTTATCGAAATCTGATAAGCCAATTAAGCGTTTTTAATACGATTAAATCACCAGCTGAGACTAGTATCACAATAATCCCCGACCTTGTGCCTTCACTTTTTCTTAAATATCTCTAAAACTAGTCATTCTGGCCAATACAGTACAGCGGCGATAAGCTAAGACCAAAACTTCTCCTGAGCCGGAAGGACCTTCTTAATAGAAACTCAAACGCCATAGTTATTAGGATATAAATAGATTAAGCTAAAATCAACCGTATCAAAATACAGTTATGACTGTAATTAGCTTTTCGTTTTTAATTTGCGCTATCGATAATGACGGTTGTTTGGAATCAAATCAAGCAATTTAGATATAAAATCAAATAAATCTTTTTAATAGTCGTTAATCCGCATGTTCCGGCAGATTTTCTAAGATTTCTCTTAAATTTACCACCATTGTCGTATCTTAGTCGTAGCGATAAGGTTTTACAGAAATTGCGCTTCGAACAGTGTAAGTACCTCTCTCAGAGGGAAGGAATGATCGTGACGTCATCGAGTGACGTCACTTGTCACTCATGTAAGTATGCGAAGGTCACCGGGGGCTTAACATTTTATCGTTGTACATTACACTGTTCTTAACAACTTTCCAATATGTATTTGTTAATATTCTAAGTAATAATTTCATGGAGGTGAGTAATTTTAATTAATAAATGTTCATCTTCAGCTTCGAAGTTAGCAGTCGGCGTACAGTTACAAGTTATTTTTGGTACAAAGGAAGACGTGTTTATAGAAATACTAGCAGTCACCCCGCGAATACGTTCGCGTTTATTATTTATATATATATGTGAGCTAATCTATCTGTTAAGTTAGATCGAACTGCACACGGTGTGCAAATTTGATTGAAATCGGTTAAGTAGTTTAGGAGTCTATAGCGGACAAACAACGTGACACGTAATTTATATAATATATTAAGATATTGTGAGCAGGTTCGATAATTATACAAAGATTTTTTTGCCGAGTCAATTTCCAAATTTTTAAAAAAAATATGATTTATTTTCAACAAAAAAAATTACGACTCGGTCGATTGTAAATGCGAAGCAATATGTTTGTGTGTTACTTTTATACGCGCAAGGTGTACGGATTTTGATGCAATCCGGTATAGAGGTAGATTATGCCTTCGGTTAACACCTCGGTTAATCGCGGGTAGCACCGCGGGGCGCAGCTAGTCATTTATAATGCTTGACATTAATGAATATTCGACAAATGACATCTCAAGGTTATAGTTTGTTAATAATGAATGAATACAATGAACAATGCAGTTTGATTGAATCAGCATGATATGTTAATTCGGAGTGTACTTGTAATCTTTACTGATATCGGTTATTCTTTATCTAAATTATGTAAACAACGAGCTACATGTGGTATTCGGCGTCGATCGGCTGCAATCAGTGACATAACAGTCTAGTTCAAATTATGATGACTATCATATCATGTGACATGATATGATAGTCATCATGAGGTTCATTTACATTTCAAAATTTAGTCTGCCTTGATATTTAATGCTATTGATAAATGTCTATTGACTAATGTCTAGTACTTGTAGACGAGCTACTTGTCATAAACATGACATAACGTCAAGCCTTTCGTCCAAAGAGGCTGGCATTGGTATATTCAAACACCTACTCTTCGCCGGACGATATTCAGTTCCAAATGAGACAGGGACGAGGCTGTTGCCAATGATAATCTGAAGACGTGAGAATTGCCATATGATGCTTAATTTTAGTAAGAAATATGCCTTTTCTTTACTTAATCTAGTGGCTGCTACGTAGTGTGTCGTGGCGTGGCGTGGCGTGGCGTGACGTCGATGTCGGCAGTGAAGGAGGCCACGTGATTCAGTTTTGGCGTGTTTTGGCTCCGGAGGCCGCCGTAAACATAACCGTTCCCTCTAATATCCGCCATAACGCTCTATATCTGACATTTTCCAAAGCCAAGTATTATCTCCAACCTTAATTACAAACGCACTATCTTTTTATCACTCTCTTATTATTTCTGTAAAATAAAACTAGTAATATCAGGGCGACGTCGCTCAGTGATTAGTTGTAAGTGGGTTCGTACTAGCGACCATGCATAAGCAATACCTAGCAAATTGGTTAAAGCGAAAAAACAATCCGACGTAATTGGACGGAGCTCTCCCGACAGAGGCTAATTGGGCACGCACACACGTGCACGCACCCCCACACGCACCTCCGTAGGTATGAGAGGGTACGAATTAAGATAAAAACCTGTAATATATTCAAAGAGCACATTCTGCGCCCGAATTAATTCCTCGTCCAATCTGTATGTGCGGGGTGTCAATAAATCTAAATATTCATCAGGGCTGGCGCGGCGCGCTCTCATTTACCCGGCATTAATGACGACGCACTCGCACCGGTTTAATATGCGCGAGGCGTGCGCATTACCGCCGGTGACAACCCTAATACACGATACACTCTTCACTGCGCTCCTCTTCGCAATGACAAGTCGCCCACACGCGCGAGCTGCACAATACTATTGGTTTCGATATCAACTTCTTAAATACAAACAATAGGTACAATACGCTTCGTGCACTGTCTGACAGTGACTCAGTCGCCAAACAGCAGTAGCAAAGTAACTAGTTAAGTCTATTTTGTGTTGATAATCAATCTATTTCAATTCATATTATGTTATCATTATGATAATATTATTTTTCCTCTTGTCCGATTTAATTTTAATTTTGATTTTGATTATGAATTTAATTTTTGTAATAATGTAACATGCATGTTTTTGTCTATTTTTATTCTATTTATTTTTAAATTTTAATTTTGTTTATTTTAATTAAAATGTAATGTTAGCAATTTTAATATTATGTATAAACGCGCGACCACTCTACTTTGGTAATGCTTTGATCGGACCCCAAGATACCGGCTGCGCCGAGTTTGGGGCCCTCAGCGTATACAACTTGCCTATGTACTATTCGTTATTAAAGAAATTTGATTTGATTTGATTTGATTTGAAGTCAAAGATCTACTTTGTACTACGCATTACAAGCAGAGAACATAAAAACTGCAGTTTCCACCGGCAAAATAATATTCTAAAGTCAATAAACAAATGTGTTTTGATCCTAAAAAGCAAATTTAGACAGGTGCACCTACTCGTCTAGTTATTTTATCAAAAGTTATTAACACTAGTTCGTGAGTGCCTCCTTGCTTCTTATACGCACGAGTGTGAACGGTCTCCAATAATTCTTCATTACTCCGCGACCAGTGCAGCTCACGAGATCATCTGAAAAAGACATTAATAAATACTGTAATTGCGAGATAATCGAGCTGTAATTGGAAACCATAAAACATTTTTGAAGTGCTTGTTAAAACTCGATCGCTTTAACTGGGGACCGATTGCGCCGCGAATACACTTGGAAATTACGAAGTGTTATCGTCATCCAGAGTATTATTATTGTGCCAATAAAGTTTTATTGCGAAGTATTCTGGCATCATTTTACTTATCGAAATCAATAAATTAATGATGCAATTTAATTTAATTTATCTTGTTTGCAAAAGTCAATTTTATTTATCATTGAAATTTCATAATTAAATATTTTAGTTAAGAGTCCGGCGACCTAACTAATTTCGACCTAGGCGACCTAGACTAACTTCGCATTGGCTTAAGGTATTCTATCGCCATTTCGTCTAGAAGAAGAAGACGAGTGAAGAGAGCGAGTAATGATACCTGACGAGCCTCTAAACTTACCTACAGAGTGACAAAGTGCAATTTCATTTGTTTTTATGACTTTTGCACTACCGTAATCATTCTTAAGTAACTAAGAATTTCCCTTGTATTATTGATTCATTTAACAGCTAATGATGTAGACAACCTCCCTATGTAATGGAATTTTTGATTTGCTTTGGCTACCTATTGAATAAATCAGTCAAAAGTGACACCTTAAAATGCGGATATTTTTCATAGCTCTATTTTCGCTTGAGAACGTTTTTAAACAAAACCAAGAACATAGGGGCGAAGATATTGTTAATTTAATTGTACATGCTAAATTTCATCATAATCTGACAAACGGTTTTCAAGAAATTTCAGTAGTGCGTTTGTATGGAAATTTCAGAACGTCGCGGCCCTCTTAAGGTTTTTAAGAAAATAAAGATTAATTTTATAAAAAAACGATTGAGCTTTGGAAAAGTCACGCGTTTCATCTCTACTAGCGTCCACCGTTTGTTGATCTGTTATAAGGCATTTATTTAGAATAACATAATTTGGGCGCATTAAGATTCAATAAGCGATAAGCTGACTCAATAGAGGGCGGCTCCCGCCCGCGGCGCCGCCCGCCCGCTCGTCGGCAGGCGAGTCACGCGCCGCCACAATCCAAGCCTTTCTTATTCAATTGAGCCAAAAAACTGCTTCGTATGAAAATGTTCGTTGGCGGCGCTCGCGGGACTTCCTAACGAGACAGACAAACTTCGTTAGATCTGACCTGCTTCACACACGTTGCTCGTAGGCGTGCTACGTCGTAGCTCGTAGCTCGTAGCTCACGTTACGCCGTAGCTCTACATAATGAGTTTCAGATTCACACTACCTAGAAAGTACATGTCCCGTGAGGCTGCAGGTAGGTTATTAGTATTGTAAGAATGCTATTTAGTTAGCTATTTCGTTTATTTTATTTAGCAGAAAGTTCTGTTATAAAACATTAATACCTACATAGGTTTCTTCTCTCAAAATATTCTACTGCAAGGCTACAGACTGTTTGGTTTCAAGAACTATTTATGCAAAGAATTGTTAGACATGCTACACCTTAGCTTGTACTCGTAGTATCCTGTTACGCTTGATCCCGTAGCATGTGCTACGCCGTAGCTCGTATCTAATGAATTTTGGATTGGCACTCGGCAAGCTACACGTGGTGGTTTGTGTTTCTATTCCCTGTAGCTATTACTTGGGTAAGTTAAGATCTCTCGGGAGGATCGCTCATGTTTGCGAGTGAATCAGGCTTTACTAATACACGTCGTTAAATCCGGATATTATTTTCTGTTCCCGTGTGGCTACACAGACCCAGTTTTCTCACATGATATCCTGGTATTTTTTTACGGTGATAACTTGTTAAATTATAGGTGAATGTTACCGAGTACAAAGCATAGGCTTCGTCCACATAAAATTTGATGAAATGATCCCACCCCCTCAGAGATCCAACGCTCTAGCCCCGTGGGGTTACGGGCCGCAGTATCTGCAAACTGCGCTTCATTTTATAGCCGAGGAAGGTATCGCGACAAATAGCTCGGAGATTCAATGTCGCGTCGGCGGCTCGGTCCCCGGGCGGCTCCTAACGAGGGAACCGCTGCGCTGAGATCATTTTGATTTTCTTATAGATTAGAAACTGATGCGAAACGCGTCTTTAACGTGTGTAAGGTTTTTCAAATTCAAAGTCAAAACGTTTTTATTTAATTGGGAATCGAAGATAGACTTATGAACGTCAAATTTTTTAAAATAGACTTGACCACCTTGATCGAAAAAAAGAGCCACTACTCAGAAGAATAGGCAAGAAACTAAGAGGCATTTTTTTCCATTTTTGGCTTATAAATAGGTAACATCATATTATTTCTATGTACTAGTGACTACTTGTCGGGAGTGAATCGTGTGTTATCTTTTTAATTGTTTAACCTAAATCTATACCATCAAAAAGGTATTGTGGTGCAAAAACAACTTTCTAGAATAGTATCGGCCAAACTTCTTTTCGTAAAGAAAATATAATGAAAATAACAAGGTCTACTAGCTTAGTGTATAAGTATATACATTTATAAAGATGAATATAAGTATTTATGAGATCACCCCTTTCAGTGTACTGACTTTCATAATGTTTATAAACTTTTGTGAGTGGAATCAATCAGGGTGGTGGCTAGGGCGCCGATGGCTAGGGCGGCGCCCACCGCTACCTTCGATTACGTATTCATAGCACGCAGCTCGTTTGCGACGCGCCACGACGGATCACAGACCCGACCGTTTTGATAGATTAAACTAACTAGTTGGAAAAGGCCTGAAACGTAGGATGTGATCATAAGTGGTATTTTCCGCTAAAATGAACTAGTTACGATGTTGTTTGATAAAGAACGCACTTTCTTAGAACTTACGCTTAATTGTTTAATGAATCTAGTTAAAGTTATTGAACACTATAACTATTTTGTTTAAATAGTTTGTCCGCACAGTTCAACGACGTACTTTAAAATATCAATGTAATTCGTGTGATCATTGCAGAAATTCTGGGAACGGTAGTGGCAGGTCAGCATCTGATATTTCTCAGATCCTATTTTCATATCAGGCGTCCTAAAGTTCACATTTCAGGCTGAGGCGTAGTTGTGTTAATTTTTAAGATAATTTTCGTTCAATCACTAGGTATTGTTGGTCAGCAGTTACTAGCTTTATCTTTCAAAAGGTTTAATATTATTTGTTTTACCATCTTTGGTTTGTTGTTTGTCACCTTACATCAAAATGTGACAACTTAGCAAATGACCCATTATTAAATTAGTTGTAAATTAGCTTCGATCAAATACTCGTAATAAGACTGTTATGGGTGTTAATATCTATTTAAGTTCCTATTTAAAAATATAAATGTGTGTATATCAGTCTCTGGCAGCCATAGTACAAGCTTTGCTTAGATTGGGGTCAGACGACCGTGTGTGCAAGTGTCCCGATATTTATTTATTTATTTAATTAAATGGGAGATACGGTACAAGAATCTGAAATTGGACCGCATAAAAAAGGTGCTGCACACAATTCTCCGTTACGTAGTGACAAACAAACGCAACCAGTCGTCACAATGATAATGATTGTTGTTTCACTTTGCTATAGTCTCTTGTCTACCTTTGTTATCGATACACGTATCATAAGACTGTTAACGGAGCTGTGTAGTGTCAGTTTGCTTGTTTTTGTATTTGGACAACGCGCTGTGTACTAGAAATTAGACGAGTGCCGCTTCTTCTTTATATTATTTCGATGTATATTAAGGTAACTTACGACACAGCCAGTACCGGGTGATCAAACCAGTGTAGCGCTGGCTGGCGACAGCGACATGTCTCGTTTGATATTCATCGCGCGCGCTGTTTCAGGACGCGCTGAAAACTTTACAAGAAATTCCGAGTGAAAGCAGAACGTGTCCCGAACGACGCCTCTACGCTCCGCCGACTGCATTGATTGCGTCGAGCTTGTTGCCAACTTCCCATTGAGTTGACTTATTTTTAACACTGCTAAGAAACATCATAAATACGGCCTGTATTGTTGGTTTTATTGGGAATTTAATAATAGCATTCGAGCAAGTACGCACAAGCCCTCTTACTACTATACTCGTACAATGTACGGCCTCTGAAGAGGTACATAGTGTTTTGTCTTGCTTTCTTGTAAATTTTAAAATCGACCGAAAAGACAAGACACTGTATAAATATTTCGAGGTTTTACAATGTTTATTAATTAGAGGGAAAATCAATTGCTGCCGACTTCTTGCTTTGACGTTATCATTTTACGAAAATAACTGTGTGATATGAACTCTTCTTCACCGATCCAACACCTCCATTTTTTCAATGAATACACTACTTCAAAACGCTTCACGCTGCATAATAAACTATCCTGACAAGTGACAACCCATTCTAATTATAAAGTCTCGTCTCTCGAGTAGTAATGTAGTAGAGAGCCGTGGTAATGTTCACTTGAATGAGTAATGAATGCCTAGGAGCGTGTGCTGCAGTGTGTTATATCGTGGTGATGGTTGTCCCGAGTACGTTATCTCTTCAGCATTGTTCGCGATAGTTCCGGAATGTGCCGGTAGTGATCGAGCCGCGCTGTTTGCACGCAAACAACGACGGGTATTGTTAGTAATGACGCACAAATTGCACGTAATTAGGGGAAAACCCGCATTCATGGTATTTAGTTCAATAGATTTATCTGCACCATTTACTAATATTAGTCATTTGGGTAATATGTTAATTTATCATCTATCTAGCTGATCAATGTTATTATATGTATAATTAGTCGTAAATAATGGCGATTACTAAAAAAACCTAATAGAGATTTCTAATAGAAAGTTGTTAACTACAATTTTTAGAATAGTCTAGATTTTGCTAAAGACTTACCTAAAAAAGATTCTTCATTAGAACGAGTACTCCTGACTTGTAAGAGAACATAGCGCTAATGAACAAAGATCCGTGGAATCTAATTTACAAGTCGTCTAATTAGCCTTTAAGAACTTACAAAATCCGTGCAAGTTATTTGAAGGGCGCTTTATCCCTAAATAGCGCGCCGGGGCCGGCGGCCGGCGCGGCCGGTCCGGAGCCGGCGCCGGCCCCGGCGCCCGGCCCGGTCGGGGTCGGCTCTAATTAATATAATTCACTTGCTTTGATCCTCACAAGATCTTGTACAGGCATCTTTAAAGAACGTGTTTAGGGAAGCGCTCCTCGTACGCTGTATCGATTTATTAATATTAGTTCGAAAGAAAAATAATATAAAAAGCAAAGCTTAAAAAACCGACTCGGTGTCATCCATCTAAACAACTTTTAGACTTTTGTTGATATTTAGAAAACTCCTAAACCGATTTCGACTAAATTTATATGGGACCACCTCAAAAGTATGATCTGCCAAATAAAAAAAGAATCAATAAAATCGATTACCGATGGGCGGAATAACGCGTAACATATATACAAAAAAATAGTCAAATTAAGAACCATTTTTGGAAGTTGGTTAAAAATAGATTTAGATTAGAGCAAGGTTTGGTTTTTTAAATTCTACAACCCTTAATTCATTATTATTGAAGCGCCTTCGCACGTACTTCATTAATCACTCTTTACACGATACCGCATGTGAATGCGTGGGACGCGGATAAAATAAAAAAAAAAAACACAATTTTTCAACGTTGTGGTATGACTTTAGCACTACTCAATTGATTTGTATTACGTTACTACTTTTCACGAAGCCATAATAAAAATAGATGTTCTCTAACATAACACTTATCGATAAAGTAATAACGGCACCCCATCCCTAGCGCAGTTTAACATAAAGAGCGCGCGTCCCCCTCGTATAGTTTATCAGTGATTTGTGCGGACATCACTAGCCGCCTTTGATAACGCGTCGAGTGGGGACAGCTCCTCGAGACTTCTCCTTCGAGCTCCTCGCTTAGATCAACTATCAAAGGACAAACACACAGGATAAGCGTTATAAGCATGCATGTACATATGTCAAAGTCAAAGTCAAAATGTTTTTATTAAATTAGGAATTAAAGATGTCAGTGTCTTACAAATGTTGGCTTACAAATATGTACAGATTACAGATTACATTAATAATAATGCGTACTACGATAATACAAATAAAATGTTTGTTTGGTATTACGCTCGAGCTGGATTTTTGCGACACCCTAAATCCTAAACAGAATTTGTAGTTTACCTGATTGCGGCGACGCCAAAAAAGAAAGGTTATCTGCACTAGTATTATAACGAGGGAAGGTTTGTATTTTTGTATGTTTATAGCGAATTGACTCAAAAACTCCTGCTCCGATGTCAATAACTCTTTCACCATTAGAAAGCTGCATTATTCCCGAGTGACTTAGGCTTAAACGTAAGGCAAAGCAGTTAGTTATGAAATTAGACTAGCCTACGTATAATTCAGAGTAATTTATAAGTTTAGCATTTTTCTAATTTAGACGTCACAAAGATGATAACCAAACATCCCTAGTCACACAAAAACTTTCGCTTTTACGTATTATTATTTCGTAGCGAAAAATGAATAACGACTCGAGTGTCGAGGGATAAATAAAGGTTGTACTCGTTCTGTCTCAACATTTAAATATTCGCATTTGGAGCGTCCCTCAACTAGTTTATGACATGTACAAATAAGCTCGGCAAATAGCGTCGGGCGCGGGCGTGCTGCGGGGGCGAGGGCGCGGCGGTCCCTCGGGTTGACGGGAAGATGGCGAGCGCATTTGGCACCAGATACAATTTAACATTCGGCAGGTCTGCGGGTCGCGGCGGGCGGCTAACGACTTCCGCTTCCGGCGGCGGCGGACACACTCGCCTCTCCGCCGCTGAATGGCCGTGTCGGAATGAAAACTCGGAATTATGACGTCATTCCGTAAAATACGAGTGTTTTTATTACGTTTCGAATTTTATTTCGAACAATAATTCGAGGGCGACATCGGTGACTCTGCATTCACGACGAAAAATGCATTTCACAATGTTTAATGACCGAGATATTTCTGATTTTAAATCTTGAAATATGAGCGTGACGGATGGAATCAATAACGAGAGCGAATGTCGGCTCATGTCGTGTCTCCGTCGCGGATCATGACCGAAAATATTTACACAGTTCTTTATTCGAGCGACTCTCGCTGTTTTTATTTCATTAATATTGACACCCTTCCGTTCCACAAAAAATGTGGTCGATCCCAAATCTCAGCCACCCTACTGACGGCATCCCCTTCCAGATGATGTCCTCTATCGTAGATTAATTTTAGAATTTAACTTTATCGCATTAGATTTAAATACGGTACATTTAACTTCATTCTTTTGTTATAGAATATTTACTGTGATAGACATCAGACTTGATAATACGAGTCAGTGAATGCGATAATTAAAATCGATTGTTTAATTGCACCGCGATACAGTCGTAAGAATATAAGTGTATTCGTAAAAGGGACCAATTATAGTACAGAAACATGGATACGTGAGCAGAAGCGTGAGCGTCAGTTTGAGCGTGTTTAAAAATGAAGGCTCTCGGGTGGCGTAACTCGGATAAGACCGATCCAATCATAACAATGTATGATTGAATGCAAATATTGTTCTCAAAAATGCTCATCAATAACACGAACAGAAAATAACGTTTCGGTAATTTCCATACGCAACGCGCGCCCTAACGAGACCAGACGCAAATGTTTCACAGAAACACGATTACTTTAACATTTTCATATTTGAGCTGAATTATGGCTGAACAATTTAACATTAAACTAATTTAATGGAATCAATAAATTGTCAGAGCAGTAAGGGAGAATAATTTTAAGCGACTTTTTGAGTCAAAACATTTTCAAAACCGAATTTTGTTTTAGTTAAAATTGCATACCGCTTTTGCTGTTTGTCTCATGTCAATAGTCTCATACTTTATTAATTAATCATCATAATTTGTAAATACGAAACTCATTTGGGCTCAATGAAAAAACATACAATTAAGGCTAATGCAGAAATGAACTCAGGGTCTAATAGTAAGATGATAAAAGTACCCTGATGATAGTGAAGTCTCGTATCGCGTCCTATAACGAGTAAGTAATAACCGTAGCGCGAGAGACTGGCCTCGTCCAGCCTCGCCAGCTCTCGTCACAGCAACACATAAAAGTAACGTAACAATCGCGTAATCTCGCCATCTCATGGAATAGGTCTCTACATCGTCTTCACTATCGTCGACTACATCCAAACTACATCGTAAGCTTTTAGCACGGGGGCTTTTTATTGAGTAAGGCAGTTTGTGTTTAAAATAAATCGGTCAAAAAGTTGATCAAAAAGATGGACACGTGGTCAAATTGCTAGTAAAAGTAGTTAACTTGCTAGTACGTACCTACCTTAGACTTCAACAACATGCCTCTTCCAAAAATTAGAGCTCAACATCTGTTACACATAACATATCCGCTTTTCCCCCGAAGGTTTTGGTAGAAATGTAATACAACACCCAAACTTCGCCGGACGATATTCAGTCCCAAATGTGACAGGGGGCGAGCTTGTCGCTATACATCGGGCTCCAGTCGTGTAGCAGATTATAAAGCATGTTACAGAAACCCTATTTTATAATTAAAGGGCATGTACACTCACTTAAAAAATTCATGCAAAAATACCAAAAAAAAATGCACGTTAAAAATAACAGAGACGCAAAAAAACAACGCAAAAACGTTAACAAATATGTCTCGTATGCTGACGGCTTTTATTCTAAGAAACTAGTGGACGATGCGAATAGTTTACATCAAACCAATACGATTAGTGGCTACGGCTACGATTTTAGGAGGGCGGACCGCGATGTGTGTGCAAATTTTTTTTAGTCAATATTTGGTTTAAAATAATTGCATTCTCCAGTCGAGACTGGATGCGCACCTCGCGGATATAACTAGATTTTTGTAACACCCTGTATGCACTGAGCACCGAATTATGTTTACACATGGAACATATTGTTGCTTGCCGACGGCTGGGATCGAACCCATTCCCTCTGGCTTGAGAAGCGGGCCTTCTCCAACTAGGCTATCATCGCTTCAATATCTGTCGAAAGCGGACTAATACAAGACTAATCCTTGGACTTTCAATTTATTTATACCTGAACTTAATAACGTTAAAAAATTAACGTTTGAAAGGCGTAGGAGTTTGAAACAAGTGTCTTTTGATTCGTCTTTGAAACAAGCCTAATTAAATAAGCTTGAATTAAGGACAGAAAGTTAAGTTTGGAGTTATAAGTTACTAAACACGAGTGAGCTACTTTCCTGAGATCCTTCTTATACCAAGAGCTGGGAGTGCTTCTCGAAGTCCAGGGGAAATAGACCTTTGTCACGGAGATCTGCGGGGTGAAGAGCGGGGAGCGGGAAGGTCAGGTGTAACTGAGGTGTGCGCGTGCATGACAGTGTCATTAGGTCATCCTAACATTAGTATTACGAATCGAAAGCGAGTTTGTCTGTCCGTTTGTTTGTTAAGCTTTCACGCTTCATCTACTCAACCCATCATCAAAAAATTTTGCATACAATACATAATATTGTCAGGGATGCAATAAAGAACATAGGGTACCTTTCATCCCGCTAAAATTACCAGTCTCCATGGGCCGGGGTGAAACTACGGCCTAGTCAAGATTAAATAATGTATGAACTGGAAACTAATAAATATGCCAATGGTGAGAACAAAAAATAAGAGATGTAACGTCGGCGTCTCAATGAGAGCAGCTCGTTTGCGCGTCTCAGCGTGTCTAACGAGATTATTGTAACGCGGTCGCCTGTTTGCATCCCCGACCGCGGAACAACCCGACGTTATTACGTTACCCCCGATCGAGGCACTCGGTTATATGAATCCTTCTCAGCAATCGAACAAACATAATGCAATGTCGAGGAGCAGGAAAACCAAACCTGATAATAATACTCACGATAAGGGGTGACTATCAAAACCTAATTCCGGCGGTGTGCTGCAAAAACACTTCGATTCGCGCTATCTGCGTCTCGAGCCGTTCTTACCTCAATTCGGTGCAATCCCTTCCTTGAAGGATGTATCCCTATCGACTGCGATCACCCTCGCCCCTCCCCTCCGCCCTCCCTCTGCCCCCTGCCGGCTTATCGCGGCACAAAGGAAAGGGCCGGCCGGAGCCCTCGCGCTCCGGGATAACAATCGAGTTCAAATAAAGTGTAAGCTTTTGTTTTTTAAGCTCGGAAGGGCTCAATAGGCCCTCACAAACCGAATAAAACAATAGTTGCCGTACGCGAGACGTTCCCTAACTTCAAAGGAGCTCGTATGTATGGAGAAATAAGAGATTCTCATGTTAAATAGAGCGAGGGCGCTTCGGATATTAACTCGGATACGTAAATATTACAATGTAACGAAGAACGTCTTTTTACGTCGCTGTAGCGGAGACGCGCCGCGGCGGAATGTAATATTGTGAAATGTGCTCTGCGTTTCATTTCACTGTAAAAATGTAATTATGCATGTGAATAAGGTAATTATTTTAATCATTGTATTATTTTTTTCTTTTATACGACAGAATATCTCCAGTTCAGTGTAATTTGGAATAAAGCGAATATAGCACGAATCAAGAAACATAGGCTCCCTGGATATAGATCTGGTCACGGCGGTGGGCCGGCGCGCGGTAGAGCGGCGAGCTGCGGTCAGACGCCAGTCTTTGCCGTAATTGTGGCAATTATCGCCCGCGCCGTCTGCCGCCCGCTGCCGCCCGCTGCCGCCCGCCCTCAGAAGCGAACGAATCGCGGCACACACCGTAGCGGCGGCGGTTTGACTTAAATTTTCTAAACGTGTCAGTTTTTTTAGTTGTACAATTCATTCTCATTACAATGTCTTTAAATTAATAGGTATCCATTCTAAACGTCCAAGTATTAAGATTACACATCACTACTGGCAACATTGACACCACAGAGGGTTTACTTACGTAAAAAGACGATATAATTTGAATTTACCTGTAATTGTACGCCTTCCGCTGCGAGCGGAGCGGGTTTTATACAGATTCCGTTTAATATAGGCTGACGGCTAAGTGGTTGGCCCTAACATCAGTCTTGATTTCCCCAACTAACCACTCAACCTAAACTAAACAGAATTCCTATTCGAAGCCCGCTTCGCTCGCAGGAAGGCGTGCATAAGTGTATTCTAACGATTAAAATCAAATTATTATTCTTAGTTTTCATATTTAATGATCTATCTTGTTAGCTAGTCTTGTGAAGACAGTTCTCGCCTACTAAGGTGTAGTCATCTATTATTAACGGAAGGATATATTCGACGTAATTGTAAGGAGCATGCAAAGCGAGGAGCTGAAACTATGTCATATAGTTATACTCGCATTATAGTTGCGGCGCGAAGGTGAAACTATAACGGGGTAACCGGAAGAGACGCAGATGCGTTATAAATTATTCACGCTCGGCGGTAATTCCGGTAGCGTCCGTAATTCCGTGTCATCAGATAAACGGCCGTTGTCCATACATCGGTGCGTCCACGAGCGGCTGCGGCTCGCTGCGGCGCCGCTGCGGTCCGTCGCAGCGACCGACGACTTTTATTGAAGATTTTTATGTAAATGAGTTGCCAGACTTGGCTCGTGGTATGATTAGTTTGATCAAATGAAGGATTAAGTTCTTTGTAATATCAGTAAATGACTTTCAAGGACGGGCAAAATTACGACTTTCGGTATTGTGTCTAGCCAAGCTGGTTAAATTTAACATCATCATTAGATTATTCATCGGCAAGCCACATTGTGAACCAAACTATGCGCTTACCAGCATTCATTCCTTTTTCACTTTAAGTCTGTAGTAGCTACCTACACATTATCTAGATTACTAATTATTATTAAGCTTGTTTCATAGTAAAGTGAAAATAATTAAGATTTTCTCGTAATTAACATAGTTTCTCCAACTCCGTTTATCCAAGTGCTTGTTTAATTGATCTTAAAACCTCTTCGCTCTCGATCAGACGCAAAAACTGCAAAATCTCCGCGGAGCGAACTAAATTCGGAGCACTTAGTGCGCACAAATTATGGAGCCAGATGTATTGGGAGCTGAGTACTAATTACTTATGCTTTAATTAGTTTTAGTCTAGTGACGGGACTCGGGACAAACTTCGAGCTCTGGAGAGCCGAGAGGCGGCTATTTTGGAACTCACTTTAAAGCTTCTTTGATTTTATGTTAAGAGACTCGTTTTCGAGTTAAGATTTGAGATCTTGCTAATTAGAGCTCTACTAAAACAAGGCTAATTACCTTGCTAACAACAAAATCAATCTACACTCTACATATTATATACTCTATTAAATGAACCAAAATAGCTGTTAATTATTAGTAATTAACAGCTATTTTGGTTCATTTAGTAGACGTTTCAGACTTTTAAGAGAAACTAAAGCGATGACAGCATAGTTGGAAAAGGCCCGCCTCTCAAGCCAGAGAGAGCGAATTTGAACCCAGCCGACGGCATGCACCAATTTGTTCATTGCGTATTGTATGTCATCTCCTACGTGACTGGAGCCCGGTGAATGGCGACAAGCCCACCCCCTGTCTCATTTGAGACTGAATATCGTCCGGCAAAGTGTGGGTGTCGTATGACACCTCTGGCAGCCTCTTCGGGGGAAAAGCGTGGCAAAATGCATGTTATGTGTAAAGCGTGAATGTGTATGAAAAGGTTTGTGTAATTTACGTGGCATGTTGTCAATGCAAAACGAATAGATTTTGGTGAGCGTCATCTTCAGGCGCGACCACAAGCGTGTCTCAGAGCTAATCATTCAGGGGTGCCAAAGCCAATGCGACGGTCGCATTACCATTTACATAAAATACGTCCACTCGACGATAATGACACAGATGCCCCTAATTATACATTCGGCTCCCCTCTGTCTCCCCACAAACACCCCGCAGGTACCCCCGGTACCCCTGTAGGTATGAATGGGGAGTATG
The DNA here is from genome assembly GCA_911728515.1 of Peribatodes rhomboidaria. Taxonomy (NCBI): domain Eukaryota; kingdom Metazoa; phylum Arthropoda; class Insecta; order Lepidoptera; family Geometridae; genus Peribatodes; species Peribatodes rhomboidaria. Next base: position 16,207,100 of record OU452183.1, on the reverse strand, counting down.
ATAACGCAACAGCCGCCGCGGGACCTCGTATTTACATCTCACAGGTAGCTCGGATGCAAATTGTTTGACATTTGACACTATTTGTGTACGTAATGTAGGTGCGTTTGTCACTGCCACGATGTGAGGCGGGATAATCTCCGGTGCTGTGAATATTCACATTACGGAGAGCGACATTACACATTACGCAAAAGCTAATTAATTATATTATGCAAAAATACCAATTGCGCGAAATGGGATTCCTAATTCGAATCATATTCCTTTCATCCGCAAACAAGGTCGACGAAAGATTAGGACAGGCCGAGAACAATCTTCTAATCGGAGAGTTCAAAACAACCTAAACTTCATTAATATTTCTCGGCTAAAATCCGAATTAATGTATTCCACTCGATTCCAAAAATACGGCGTTCGTTTACTTTATTGGGGCTCTAACTCTAAACAATTCCGAGTGTCGAAGTTCGCGAGTTGCGGAGTTGTGCAAAAAGGCTAATCTGCGGAACTCCATCAAATGTAAATGGCAAAAACCCGAGGTCGGCTGCGAGCGCGAGAGAGCAATGAATAGATTAGCTCGGGTCAATATTTAAGGGGATAATTGTCAAAGTTGGCGATTGTTGCCGCGGTCCGCGGTGTCGCGCCTCCGCCGCGTCTCGTGTCGCCGATTACTTGGTACTTGTGGCTTCGGAGACTTAGCAAGTGCGAGATGGTTTTAGAAACTTTTGTAACTAGGTATTAGCTGCGCCGCGCAAATAAAAACAAGCGAATCCTCGACGTCTTCCCAGAGCTAATTCTCCAATCCAGTTAAAAGCACTCGAAGACGCCGCACGGAAGGGGAGGGGAGGGGAGGGCTGGAGACGAAGCTGAGCGTCTTCGTCTGGAGAGGCCCTCGGCGGCCCTCCACTGGAGAGCAGACGGAGCTCCCCGCAGCCACACGCAGGTAATGAATTTATCTTCTAACCTGTTGTCACAGCTTGTATTACTGGGTTGAAGACTTCTCTGAGATAATCATTAAGGATATCCAGCGCCATCCATTCCGCAGGTTTTATTTCCTACCATTTAGAAACCATAATAAGCTTATAAAGATTAATCTACATTACAGATAAGAGAAAACCTATATAAATTTTACTTTAACCTTTGAACCAAATTTTATCCCAATCAATTCAGCCGTTATGGGATTTTGTACATGCTCACTTTCAAAAACCAAAAACACCTATAAAAAAACTTTTGCATTTTTCATCAATGTGATTAGTTAATGCTTTGATAGTACACTAGTACTATCAAATTATCAAAATATTCCCCACAAAACGTAATGTCAAAATCCTGTTTAAGCCAAAATCACTCATAAATTAATTAATGACAGTAGTCTCGGGTGTCGCCGAGAGTCAAGGGGCCCGGCCGGCGAGTGTCGCCCGACCCGCGCCCGCGCCCGGCGTCACTTGTCTACTGAAAACAGTACAAATCCCGCGTCACGGTGCAAATTATGATTAACGAGCGACATCAAAGGAATTAGCCGCCGCGAGGGATTGATGAACTCGCAACGACATCATTGAAGCTCTCGATCCTATAATAATAATATAGTCACCGAATGACACAGTGCTGGCCGACGCAGAAGACTACTAAAACATTACGTAAGATATATTAGTAATTAGAGCGGTGATCTGAAATGAAAGTTCACAAAACTCTAGTTATTAAACTTTCGTTGTTGTCGGCGCTAGGCCAGCAGGACTGAGGCACCTTCGGTACCACCGCCGTAGCAACTACGGCGGATACTATGGCACAGCGGTACCAGAGGCACCACAGCCAAACCAAGCGCCGACAGCGGGGATCGGGTCTTGATTAATACTCGAGGTGGATCACTAAGATCGCTTTCGGGTCACCTGAGTGTATTGAGTCGGAGAGCGAGCTCGACTGACTTTCGTTCCAAAATGTTCGCCTTAAGGGCTGACGATCCCGCCCGCACTTCGATCACTGGTTGCGCAGCGCGCTCGAGGCGTTCGGCCAATGAGCGGCGCGGCGCGTGCGTGCGGGACCGTCCGATATATCTTTCTCTCTCGCTCAATTTTCCACTCAGCCAATCCTAGAGCTTGTTTATTTCGATTTCATTTTTACAGAGTCCAAAGTCCAACGGACAAGTCGTGACATGTTTCGGGTGCTATTTGCCCGCAAAGAAATGTTCTCTAATTCAATACATTTTAAGTTCAAGTTCCCGTAATCAAGACAAATCAGTGCAAATTAAAATTAACAGTACAAGTCTTATTCTAAGTTTACGTTAATGATTTACTTATGAATCTAGTTACATTAATTTAGCTTATGTACTTAAATCTAAAGCTCGCCCGTCGCTAACAGTTCTCCTCCCGGCGTAGCATCAGCGGAGCCTTCAACCCGTAGCACGGCGAGCTTCGTAGTCGGCCGTCGGAAGATCCCGTTGCGTGTTCTCACGTCGGCGCTGCGCACGTGTCCGTCAGGTCCGGGGTAGACTCTCTCGATGACGCCTCTGGGCCATGTGTTCCGTGGTAGCGTGGAGTCAACGACTACCACCAGGTCACCCAGCTGGAGTTCTCGCGTTGGTCTGCTGGCGTCTTGTCTCGGCACCAGCGTTGGCAGGTATTCTCGTATCCATCGACGCCAGAATTCGTCAGCGAGGGCTTGACTGGCGCGCCACATGCGCCTGTCTCCAAGTTCGCAGGGTCCCGTTGTTGGCAGTCCGGTTGACGATCCCAGGAGGAAGTGGTTCGGTGTCAAGGCCTCTGGATCGTGTGGGTCGACTGGTACGTGTGTGAGCGGACGCGCGTTCACTCCGTACTCGGCTTCGGTGAGTACGGTCTGCAGGACCTCGTCTCTGGGGGTCTTCTGGTTCAGTGCGGCGGTGAGGGCTACTTTGATCGACCTCACTAGTCTCTCCCAGGAGCCGCCTTGGTTTGGTGCCCCAGGCGGGATAAAGCGCCAGGACACCCGATGCAGGAGCCCGAAGTCTCGAAGAGCTGGTATCCATTCGGCGTAGGCAGCTCGTAGTTCCACGTCGGCTCCCCTGAAGTTCGTTCCGTTGTCGCTCCAGATGACTGATGGCCAGCCTCGTCTTGCAGCCATCCGCCGGAACGCCATGATCGCTGAGTCCGTCGATAGTGAGTGGACCAGCTCCAGATGCACTGCTCGTGTGGTCAGGCAGGTGAAGAGTGCCCCCCAGCGTTTCTCGTGTCTTCGGCCCACGGTGACAGTCAATGGGCCAAAGTAGTCTACCCCACAATTGGTAAAGGGGCGCTGAAACGGCTGGAGTCTGGCGGCTGGCAGGTCTCCAGTCACTGGACCTCGTGGCAAGGTCTTCCTGATCTTGCAGAGCGCGCAGTCCCTGGCAGCGGCTTTCACGGCTGGTCTCAGCCGCAGGATCCAGTAGCGCTGCCGGAGGTCGTTCATCACTCGTTCTTGGTTGGCGTGCCCTGCTCGTCTGTGCTCGTTCTGGATCAGCAGCCTGGTGAATGGGTGGCGGCTGTCCAGGATGATCGGTCGCTTGGTCGCTGCTGGGACATCTGCTGCGCCAATTCTCCCATTGACTCGCAGCAGCCCGTCGTCGGTCAGGATCGGGTCCAGCTTGCGTATCTTGCTCTTCGCTGGTATCGGTCTCTTAGTTCGTAAGAGTTCCAGCTCTTCCTTGAAGTTCTCGTGTTGACATCTGGTCATCCACAGGTGTTCAGCTTTCAGCAGGTGGGAGGTTTCCAGGCGGGTCGTCTTCTTCCGGCATTTGTCGATGAAGACTAGGACGAGAGCTGTTGCTCGTATCAGGCGCTCGAAGTTGGAGAATCTCCTGATTTCTGGGAGTCCGGTGTCTTCAGTGTCGGCGTGTTCGGTTTGGAAGACTTCCTCTGCTGGTTCAGGCTCGACGTCTGGTTTTCCGAAGTCCGGCCATGTGCTCCGCTCGTTCTGCAGGAACTCTGGACCCGTAAACCATCGGTCTTTGTTCTGGGGGATGTAGCCGGGGCGTGTTGCGAGGTCGGCTACGTTCTGTTCGGTCGGAATCCATCTCCACTGGTCTGGTCTTGTAGCTTCGGCAATCTCCCCAAGTCGATGTGCGACGAAGGGCGGGTGCTTCTTGCTGGTCTCGTTCTGGATCCAGTGGAGTACCGTGGTGGAGTCGGACCAGTAGGTGATTTCGGTTGTAGGCCACCGATGGTCATCTCTCACGGTGGCAGCCAGAGCTTCCCTCTTGGTCGGCGGTCGGTTCAGGTTCTTGACGTCTCGGCTGACTCGACTGAGCGATGTGTTAAAGCCCAGCGTGTCGTTCACCGAGTCCCAGATCAGCCCCAGCGTCTTCTCAGGGGCGTTCAGTCCGGAGAGTAGCTGCGTCTGGTTCTGGCTCCGCAGCTCCTCCGGGATGTCGTTCAGGATCTTCTGGCTGTTCGAGTTCCATCCGCGCAGCTTGAACCCGCAGCTCCGGTGGATCTGGTCGACTTGCTTGGTGATCTCGATCGCTTCTTGTTCGGTTCGGAAGCTCTCCACGAAGTCGTCCATGTAGTGGGCTTCTCGTATTGCTCGTGCGCCCTCCGGATACTGTTGTACTCCGGATACGGCGTTCTTGTTTCTCACGCTGTGAGCCAGGAATGGAGAGCTTGATGCCCCGAAGATCATCGAAGTCATTTTGTACTCGTTCGGCGCTCCGCTCCTGTCGTTCCCTCGCCAAAGGAAAAGCTGTGCAGGCTGGTCTTCAGGTCGGATCTTTACCTGCAGGAACATTTCTTGGATGTCTGCAGTCACCGCTACTTTGTTCTCTCGGAACCGGAACAGGATCTTCGGCAGTGACTGCAGCAGGTCCGGTCCCTCCAGCAGGAAGTCGTTCAGACACAGCCCTTGCGTCTTGGCGGCGGCGTCGAAGACCAGGCGGATCTTGCCGGGCTTGTTCGGGTTCGTGACGGCGAAGTGCGGCAGGTACCAGGCTCTGGGGCTGTTGATCTCGTTCCCAGTGCAGGCTTCGGCGTACCCCTTGTCTAAGAGATTCTGGATCTGACGCGCATAGTTCTCCCTTACCGCCGGGGCCTTATCCAGTTTTTGTTCGAGCGTCCGTAGGCGCCTCCAGGCCATCGCATAGCTGGGCGGCATTTTCGGTTCGTCATCTCGCCAGGGCAGTCCGACTTCGAAGTGGCCATCGGTTCGTCTGGCCGTCGCCTCGAAGATCTTAACGGCGCGTTCTTCCATCTTGACCGTTCTAGGTTTGAGGCTTACTCCAAGGGCGTCGATACTGAAGTGTGTTTCGACGAGCTTCGCTAATCGTTCGTCGTGGGTGTTCACCACGTGGAAGACTTCGTCCGGTCCTTGCTTCAGTATTGTCCTTGGCAGCGCTCCATGAATCACCCAGCCGAGGTTCGTTCGGGATGCCGCCGGCTGGTTCCTCCTCCCGAGACGCAGCTCCCGGGACACGATCAAGTCCCAGTTGTCCGCCCCGATGAGAAGTCGTGGTCTGCTTCGGTCGTAACAGACGTTCTCCTGGTCTAGTTCTGCCAGGTGGTTCAGGCGCAGCAGTTGCTCTGGGATCGTCTGCGCCCGGAGTTCCATATTGGCCATTGTTCGGGCCCGCATCGTGTGGATCTTCTTGTCAGCGCCCTGGATCCGGAACCGTACGTGTCGACTCGTCGCGTCTTCCTTCTTCATGCTGACGCCGCTGATGCTGAGGGGTTTGTTTGGTCCCTCTGCTCCGATGTCTCGTGCCAGGTCGTCGTCCATGAGGGAGATCGTGGAGCCTTCATCGAGGAGCGCGTAGATCTTGAGTCTTCCTCGCGGCCCGATGACAGTGACTGGGCAGATCTTCAGTAGGACTTCCCTCACGGTGGTGATAGTGGTCGCGGTCACCACCTCGACGTCCTCTGGTTCGGAGCTCGCGTTCGATGAGCTCGCAGCGTTTGATGGCGCTCGTTCGGAGTGCAGCATCGGGTGATGCGGGTGTCGACAGCTGTTGACTCCGCAGGACTTGTTCCGGCAGTTCATGCGGCGATGGCGACTGGCTATGCATTTGAAGCATAGCCCCTCCTTTTTGACGAGTTCCCAGCGTTCGTCCAGGCTCAGGCTCCGGAACTTCGGGCACTTCGTCAAGCAGTGTTCGCCGGTGCATTTGACGCACTTGTAGCTCCGTTCGGGGGCGTCGTCGGTCGCGTACACCGGTTTCTTCTTCGGCGGGTTCTGGTTCTTGTTCGTTTCCTTCTTCACGGCGGCAGTGGACGTGGTGGCTGGAGTGGTGTAGCCGAACCTCAGGGCCCGGTCCGCTTCCCTCATGAGGAACCGGGACAGGACAATGATCTCCGGGTCTGCGGTGTCGGCGTGATCTTCCGCGTAGTCGCACCATCTGGATCGCAGGTGCGGGCTGAGCTTCTCCAACACGTCCCTGGACAGCATGGGGTTGTTCAAGTAGCCCTTGTGGTCGATCGCCCGGAGCACGCTGACAGTGTTCTGGATCTTCACCGCGAACGTGTTCAGGTCACTCGCGGAGAGTCCCGGCTTCGGCATCAGGCGCAGCTCCTGGATTGTTCGGTCCACCAGGATCTCCGGCCGGCCGAAGCACTGCTCCAGGGTCTTCATGACGATGTTCGGGTCTTCAACGGTGTGAAGAAGGGCAGACACTGCTTCCTTGGCTTCCCCGCGCAGGCAGTTGCGAAGTCTTGCCATGTTCTCAGCCGCTGAGAAGCCGTAGAGCCGCGTCGTCTCCCGCATTGCTGCCTTGAAGGAGAACCACTCTGAATTGGCTCCTGAAAAGAGTGGTAGTTCGTAAGTCTGGCGGGGCGGCGGTCTGGAGCGGTTCATCTTCTCCAGCGCCTCCACCAGTTGTTCGATGCCTCGGGTTCGTGAGGTGCTTCGCTGTGGCGTCGGCGATCTAGTTCGGGCGTGGCTGGGCCGGCTGCGTGTCTGCTCCTCCTGTTCGGTGAAGGAGGTCCCGCGTTCTGGGACTGCACGGCGTTCTGCTGGCTCCACTCTGCTGATCGCTGCTGCCATCCACTGCTCGACGTTCGCTCTGGCTCGGTCAACCGGTCGTGCAGTGGTTTCTTCAGATTCCTGAATAAGTTCAATATCAAGAGCGAGTTTTCTCTTGATTCGTTCGGCTTCAAGTTCGAGTTCTTTCTTCCGGAGTAGAGCCAGCCGTTCTTCCGCTTCGTACTGCGCCTGCCGGATCCGCGCCACTGTGCTGCCCGTAGATCGTACAGACCGCACTGACGCCACCGATCTTGCAGGCGAAGCGTCGCGACGCTGTAGCAGCTCCGTCGTAGTGTCTGTAACAAGAGGGAGATCGCCCTCCTCCCGTGAGGGACCGGGTGGCCCTCCGATCCGGGAGCCCGCTTCCTCCCGTGCGCGGGAGACGGCAGGTATGTTGCGACGTTCCATTGGGACGGATGGTGAGCGCGGCGACTCTTCCTCAAAGCGGATGACTCGGCGAGCTTCCTCGGGGTTCGTGTTCGCAGGAGTGTTCGTAGCGTCTTGTTCGGGAACGCTTCCTCCTTGGCTTCGTGTCTTCACCATGGTTCAGTGAAGTCGTTCGGCGATCTTCTTTGTTCGACGTAGCTCGTAGCACGCTGTGGCGTAGAGCTCGTAGCAGCGTAGCACCCACTACGGCGCGGGCGCTAGCTGTGCTCGGTTCTCAATCCCGGGGCCGCCAAAGGCCCACACAGGACGATGCTCGTTCGATTCCGGGGCCACCAAGGGCCCACACAGAATCCGGCTCTCAAAGGACCAAGAACTGTCGGCGCTAGGCCAGCAGGACTGAGGCACCTTCGGTACCACCGCCGTAGCAACTACGGCGGATACTATGGCACAGCGGTACCAGAGGCACCACAGCCAAACCAAGCGCCGACAGCGGGGATCGGGTCTTGATTAATACTCGAGGTGGATCACTAAGATCGCTTTCGGGTCACCTGAGTGTATTGAGTCGGAGAGCGAGCTCGACTGACTTTCGTTCCAAAATGTTCGCCTTAAGGGCTGACGATCCTGCCCGCACTTCGATCACTGGTTGCGCAGCGCGCTCGAGGCGTTCGGCCAATGAGCGGCGCGGCGCGTGCGTGCGGGACCGTCCGATATATCTTTCTCTCTCGCTCAATTTTCCACTCAGCCAATCCTAGAGCTTGTTTATTTCGATTTCATTTTTACAGAGTCCAAAGTCCAACGGACAAGTCGTGACATGTTTCGGGTGCTATTTGCCCGCAAACAAATGTTCTCTAATTCAATACATTTTAAGTTCAAGTTCCCGTAATCAAGACAAATCAGTGCAAATTAAAATTAACAGTACAAGTCTTATTCTAAGTTTACGTTAATGATTTACTTATGAATCTAGTTACATTAATTTAGCTTATGTACTTAAATCTAAAGCTCGCCCGTCGCTAACAGTTGTATACCTGAGTACATTGCGGTTCAGTCTCTTAAGACTGAGACTGACTGAATCCGAACATCGTAACGTATCGAGTACGCGTATTGTTTTGCCGTATCAGTTCACCGTATCAATTCAACGAACCAAGCTGAGCTAGCTAATTTCGTGAACACTTTGAAGCACGCTCACTGCGAGCCTCGCGCATTCAAAGTATTTACAAAAAAGCCACCAGACTCGCGTGCGCGCAACGAGAAGCTGGGTTCGTTGATTACAGCGAATTGATTCTTGAGCACGATACGTTACGACGAAATGTTTTTATTCAGTCTCCGCCTTTAAAGCTACCATCATCAGCTGGTTACGACAGAAACATAGTTTATTAAACTGTTTCGACAAGTCAGATCTAGGTATTAATTGAAACATTCGTCTTGTTCAAATATTATCCAAGTACGAGTATGTATCATATACCAGGAGGCCTACCATGACATCTTATTGCTGAGTCAGTTACGTGTTGTTGTCAACGCTGAGCGACCGCCGACCGTGTCGTTGCGCAATAAGGTTCATAATTGAGTAGCGTCGATCGTGTCGCTGCGCAATAAGGTTCATGATTGAGTAGCGTCGATAGCAAAACGTAACCATGATGGCAATAAGATGTCATGGTAGGCCTCCAGTGCTCTTGTCGGTCTCAGTGTCTGTCTGTCTTACTTCGATGTAGTGCAAGAGTCAGCAGTATTACTCCAGCCACACTAGTACCCTATTAGCATGAGTTCGTCCCTCTGTCCCGCGGCGCTGCACTGTGTCGTCACCGAGTAACCTTGTACGACTGAACATCGGCGACGCGTCGCCCGAAATAATTTGTACAACGACTTGTTAATCTGCAGACAAAAGCCTTTGATCTGAGCACAAACTTCCTGCGTCCTTCCCCCGCCTCGCCCCGCGACCCCCGAGAGGAATTCGCCTTTTATCTTCAAAAAGCGGGAACTTTAGCGAGAGTTTTTAATTCTTCGCCCGTGTTGCTTCAAGCCGGGTTCCGCACCCGCACCATGCTGGCTAGATTGATTTTTACGCGAAGTTGACCCCAAGTCATGTTAAATCAGTCTGTATACCTACTTTTCTTTTTGAAACTCATCATTGATAATTTAACTAACGTTGTTAAATTTTTGCGAGCTATAAATAAGCTCTAATTAAATCGCCTAATTTTGGGAGTAATTCAACATTTTAACAAGACTCCAAAAAATATTCTTGACATAGTTTTCATGTGACTATAATAAAATACACTGAATTCATCAAATCTTCTTCAAAATACCTTACCAAAATTCCTAACTTTATAACTTTATTATTTATATTTATGTTTATTTGTTTTTTACGCTTTCATACTTAACTACTTAACCGATCATCGTTTGATCATCGAAATTTTGCGTTTACGTTGTCAGGAGTACAAAGGACACAGGGACAAAGGATACAGGGTACTTTTTATCCCGAAAAAATAACGGTTTCCATATAGAACCACGGGTGAAACCGCGGGGCGCAGCTAGTTCTAATAAAAGAGCCAATACCCCAAGCATGTCATGACGCTGTTTTACTGCATCCTATTGGTCCCGTTTTATAGCGCACGTCTGTTTACCTCGAGTGATTGTTTTAATGCTGACATCGGCACTGCGCGCTCAATGCTGACCCCAAAATTGAACTGGGATGAGACACGGAAAAAAGAAAATCGGCACTGCGCGTTCAAACTGGACCGAGGAAGATCTGTCCACTACGACCAGGTAGATGTTTTTAGCGTTGAATAGTCAGTTGTAGAATAGCAAGTAAAGTAGAATAGCAAGTTGTTTGACCTTAATTTTATCCATTTAAGTGCAATGTGTAAACTAATACTGTTACGAGCGGGGTTGGATAAAAGGAATGAAACGTCGATGTATCCGAAGATTCACTTTATTCACCAGTTACACACACACAAACACTGTTATACTACACTAGACACTTGCACTAAAACACTCTGAACACTTCTCGTACAATCACTTCGATGTTAACACTTTGAACGCGTAATCAAAACTGACTCCCGAGTCGTCGGTCGTCCGCGTATTTATACAATTTAAGATATCCAGAACATCCGATTAAACAATAGCGCAAACACACAAAAAGTTGTTTATCACGCGGAGCCACGCGTTCAATCTAGAACATTCGGATTCAAATAAACACCCCATTATGAAATAGATAAAAACATCATAAAAACGGTGCACAATAATTGCTTTCCAGAAAGATTTCTTTTGTTCCGGATTTAACAATGGAACGCGCGGCTCGAGCGGCTACTATTGTCTAATCTGCGTTACCTATCGGTAGTTTTTTTTTTTTTTTTTTTTATGATTGAATGGGCCCACGTTTGACCGCAACACACCTGATGGAAAGTGAGGATGCGGTCTAAGATGGAGCACGCTTGCCCATGAGGTGCCTATTCACTCTTGTCTTGAAGAGACCCAGGTTGTATCCATTGCTGGGGAACACCGAGGCAGGAAGCGCGTTCCACTCCTTGGCAGTTCTGATTAGGAAGGAGTTTTGAAAGCGCTTCGTGCGGTTGTAAACAACATCGCCACAGATTAGCGCATAGTTTCCGCGACTGGCGCAGCACTACCCCCTCCTAAGACATGCTCGTCCCGAGCATCGTTAGTCCCGTGATATCGCGCCAGTCGATCAACGTGGACAATCTTAGGTGCGCCTCGCTGACCCTTCTGTATGCGATATGTGACGTCGTTGATTTTGGTCACCACACGGTATGGTCCATCCCATTTGGGTTGCAGCTTTGGAGATTTCCCTTTCTTGCGTACAGGATTATGAAGCCATACTAGCGATCCTTCATCAAACCCAGGGTCGTTGAACTTCCTGTCATATCGAGTCTTCATCTTTTCCGATGCTTGTTGGCCAGAATTTCTAACAAGTTCGTAGATGTCGTTCATCTTATTCCGTAGATCCCTGGCGTACTCGTTTATTGGTTGTGGCGAGTCTGGTGGAATACCGGTTATTAAATCTGCAGGCAACCGCAACTCTCTTCCAAAGTTTGCAAAGGCAGGAGTGACGTTTGTGCTCTCGTGAACAGCACTACGGTACGACAGTAGAAATGGCTGGATGTGCTTGTCCCAATCTCGCTGATTATTTTCGACCACTTTTGCTAGATGGGTCACAAGAGTGCGGTTGTACCGTTCCACCATTCCGTCGGACTGTGGGTGGTATGACGTAGTCCTTGTTTTGTGAGCACCCATCACTTGACATACCTCCTTAAACAGTTGAGATTCAAAATTCCTTCCCTGATCGCTGTGAATTTCCAGTGGTACTCCAAAACGGCAGAACACTTCATGCACTAATTTGTCGGCTATTGTAGGAGCCTCTTGATTTGGAATTGCAAAGACTTCTGGCCACTTAGTAAAATAATCCATTACAACCACGAAGTACTTGTTGCCGTTATCAGTGACAGGAAATGGGCCCGCCACGTCTAACGCTATTCGTTCCCATGGTGCTCCGACATTATACAGCTTCAATGCACCTCTGCTACGGGTGTGTGGGCCTTTCACTGCAGCACAGCTTGTACATTTTCGCACCCAGTCTTCTACGTCGTCTCTGCAATTGATCCAGTAAAATCGTTCTCGTATCTTTAGCAGCGTCCGTTTTACTCCCAGATGTCCTCCTGAATATCCATGGTACAGATGCAATACGTCAGGTACCTTAGCTTTAGGCACAATCATTTGTAGATGACAGCGATTGCCTCGTGTATTTTCCCATTTGCGGCACAATACTCCTTCATGGATAAGAAGACTGTCCCATTGCGCCCAATAACTCTTCGTCGTTATACTCATGCCAGCCACATCACTCCAATTTGGTTTACAGGCACCAGACTTCATCCACTCGAAAATTGGCTTTATGTCTGGGTCATCTTGTTGTGCTATCTGGAGGGTTTGCTTCCATTCATCACTAAGATCTGTTTTGAGCATCCTGACGGGTACAGTTTCCTTAGACTCTTGCTTTAGACAATGCTTACAGTCTTCCGGGCAAGGCCTTCTAGACAATGCGTCCGCGTTACCATGTGCCCTGCCACTGCGATGCTCCGCTTTAAAATCAAACTCCTGCAGCTGCTCAATCCATCTTGCTACTTGTCCTTCAGGGTCCTTGAATTGCAGCAACCAAGTTAATGCAGCGTGATCGGTCCTCAGGCGGAATTTTCTTCCCAACAGGTATTTGCTAAAATGTCGCAAAGTCTTCACTACTGCCAGCAGTTCTCTCCTTGTCACGCAGTAATTCCTTTCTGGTTTGGATAAGGATTTGCTGTAGTAAGCTATCACAACCTCTTGATCTCCTTTTCGTTGTGATAGCACGCCGCCTATGCCAATATTACTGGCATCGGTGTCAACGATGAATTCATTCTCGGTGTCTGGGAATCCAAGGATTGGTGTTTCACACAGATGCTTCTTCAGTTCTCGGAAAGCGGTATCGCAGTCTTCATCCCAGTGGAAGAGTCGTTTTTCTTCAGTTAGTCTATGCAACGGTTTTGCTATTTCAGAGAAGCCCTTCACAAATCGTCGGTAGTAAGAGCATAGACCCAAAAATGATCTGATTTCCTTCTTGTCTTTTGGAACCGGCCAATCTTTGACCGCGCTGATTTTCTCCGGATCTGTCCGCACACCATCTTCAGAAACTACATGGCCCAAAAAGTTAACTTGTCGTTTGAAGAATGAGCATTTCTTCGGGCTCAACTTGAGGTTGGCTGCACGGATTTTCGTCAACACTAGTTCCAGGTTTCTGAGGTGGTCTTCAAAGGTTTTTCCCACAATTATTATGTCATCCAAATAGACCAGGCAAGCGTCTCCAATCAACCCTGCAAGCACTAGCTCCATTAATCTTTCAAAAGTTGCAGGGGCATTGCACAATCCGAATGGCATCACGTTAAATTGCCAAAGCCCTTTTCCTGTAGAAAATGCGGTTTTCTCTTTGTCTTTAGGGTCAATTTCTACTTGCCAGTAACCACTTTTCAAGTCCAATGTTGTGAACCACTTCATTCCCGTCAACGTATCCAATGTGTCATCAATTCTGGGCAGAGGGTAACTGTCTTTCTTAGTTACATCATTAAGTCGTCGGTAGTCCACACAAAACCGCATACTGCCATCTTTCTTCTTTACTAGCACCACAGGAGAACACCATGGACTGGCTGAGGGCTCGATGATCTCGTTTTTCGCCATATCCTCAATCATGGTCTCCACTTCCTTTTCCTTAGCAACTGGTATTCTTCGTGGCCGCTGGCGTATCGGTTGCTGGTCCCCTGTATTTATCGTGTGCTTTACTAGGCCAGTTTTTCCTTTGTCCGCATCGGTCGAAGCAAAAATATCGGCGTAATGCAGTAACATCTTCTTTGCCATTAAACGCTCCTTTCCAGTAAGATCCTTACAATCTTCTAAAAGCGTGGACACGTCGTAATTCTCACGAGGTATACTTTTGCTCGGTAGTTCTTGACATCCGCGCATCCAATCTACTTCTTCGCAAGTGCCCATTACGGTTCCACCTTTTATGAGATGCTCCTCATTACTGGGATTTAATACACGCACTACGCCAGTATTCGTTGTCCTCACTAGAGTCCGTGCCACTATCCATGGATGATTATTTTCCAATTGTTCAATCAGCACACATCGTCGTTGGTGTCTTAGCTTTGGTGGTAGTCTTACTACCACAACGGTTTCCGACTTCGGCGGAAGGATAGTCCTCTTCAGACAGTACACTTTTCCTGCTGTAGCACCTTCCATAAAGATCTCCTCTGATCTACACTTTAAGATTCCTTGATTGACATCGATCTCACAATGATGTTCTCGCATAAAGTCAAGTCCCAGAATGCAATCATCGACTATATCAGCCACAATAACTTTGTGTTGGAAATTTTCCTCACCTATCTTCAACGCCACTGATTCTTCGCCTCGGACGGGTATGTGCTGACCGGTTGCTGTCAGGAGTTGAACTTTGTTGCAGCCCCGAAAATCCTGAAGGTAACGTTTGGCAAATCGGGAACTGATCACTGTTCGAGATGCTCCAGTATCCAAAGTCAGCTTGCATGGTGTTCCATTAATTTCGCCTTTGATGATCAGGCTATTTCCATCTTGAACTTGTGAGATCGAAATCTTCGGGGCTTTTAAATCACCGGCCAGCACCCGCCCCTTGGTCCTGGCGTTTATTCGTTTCCCTGCTGCTGGGCGGCGTTATTATCCACTTTTTCCTCAATTTGACGATGGTCCCTCCTTTGCCGTGGCTTCGAACAGTTGCGCGATAGATGGCCTCTTTCGTCGCAGTTGTAGCATCTAGGGCTAAACCGGAAACGATTTTGGGATGTTTCGCTCACTTCCCTGATGCGTTGAGTTTCTCCCGTTGGATTTCGTACAGCTTCTACTTCTAAAGCGTGAGCTAAAGCGTCCTTCAGAGATTTGTGATGTCGAAGCTGTACTGCTACCCTCACTTCACTGTCACGTATTCCATCGGCGAATGCTTCAACCAGCTGCTCGTCGTTGGGTGTAGGTGAAGACTGGTGAGCCTTCCTAAATAGTTTTTCTATCTCGAGAGCCCACTCTTGCAGATTCTCTCGGCGGCCTTGAACTCTGTTTTTCATTTGTGCTCGAAAGACATGCTCTAGGTGTTCGTCTCCGTAACGACTTTCCAAAGTTTCTAGAAGCTTCTCATAAGTGACGTCCTTGCCCAGTGCTTCAAGTACAGTCAAGGCCTGGTCGCGAAGGCTTACTGTGAGAGCAGTCATGGCTTGATTCTTATTCCATCCATTGGCTTGGACGATGGCATCAAATTGGATTTTGTAAGCTGACCACGAAGAACTTCCGTCGAAAGGTGTCACCTTGAATCCATGTGTTACAGGTGCAGAAAACACAGGAGCTGTTATTCCATCACCCGACTTGAGAACATTTAAAGATTTTCTTACGTCAGCAATCTGTGTCTCAGCTTCGAAGATGCGGGTTGCGTGGTCCTTAACAGTGACGTCAAGCTCTTTCACGGTGGTTTCATTCTGGTCAACTTTGTCCTTTAATTCTTTGAATTCAGTCTTCAATGATGTCCGCAGGCTAGTCATCTCGTCTTTTAGCTGAAGACTGTTTTGAGAACTTTCTTCCTTTCCTTCCTTCAGCTGGCGAGTAATCTCTTGTAGTTGACGAGCGTTCTCTTCTTCTCGACGACGAGCATTTTCCTCCATATTCTGAAACATTGTCATCAAGGCAGCCATATCGAATGAAGTCGGTGCCGCAGCTGCTACTGAAGCCGCTCCCAAATTCTCTGATGGATCGCCGGTTGCTGGTTCATTCACATCAACCAATAACGAGTCGTTTCCAAACCGTCTCTGGTCAACGTCTTCTTGTCGCCGTGTCTGTTCCTCTAACCGGCGTGCCTCCTCTTGTCGGCGTTGGCTCCTGGTGCGAAGCGAATCGTCGTCGTGCGGAGTTATCGGCATTTTCCTTTTATCCCACTTCTGACACCAAATGTTACGAGCGGGGTTGGATAAAAGGAATGAAACGTCGATGTATCCGAAGATTCACTTTATTCACCAGTTACACACACACAAACACTGTTATACTACACTAGACACTTGCACTAAAACACTCTGAACACTTCTCGTACAATCACTTCGATGTTAACACTTTGAACGCGTAATCAAAACTGACTCCCGAGTCGTCGGTCGTCCGCGTATTTATACAATTTAAGATATCCAGAACATCCGATTAAACAATAGCGCAAACACACAAAAAGTTGTTTATCACGCGGAGCCACGCGTTCAATCTAGAACATTCGGATTCAAATAAACACCCCATTATGAAATAGATAAAAACATCATAAAAACGGTGCACAATAATTGCTTTCCAGAAAGATTTCTTTTGTTCCGGATTTAACAATGGAACGCGCGGCTCGAGCGGCTACTATTGTCTAATCTGCGTTACCTATCGGTAGTTGTAAACAACATCGCCACAGATTAGCGCATAGTTTCCGCGACTGGCGCAGCAATACTATGAAGTGGAAGTACCTACCCTGTTTTATGCTCTTGGAAGAAATATTTTTTTTTAAAATTAAGCCTTTAGGTTACCTAATTTTGCTTTTTCGTCACCGTCTCTTACCAATGTAGCGGTAATGTGCTTAAACATCTGCATGGGTTTTGCTATTAGTTGAGTTAAGAGTCTGACTTACCAACTATAGCAACTGAATAATATATAGCCACTTTCATTTAATGTTTATCTTATGACAAGTATTGCACTTTACTGTCTAAAAGGAAATCATATTGCAACTATATCAAATTAAGTTCAGTATTTTATCTAGTAAAAATATAATATGTTTTAGTAATAAGATCAAAATTTAGAGGTATTTTGTTAAATTGGAGAAGCCACTGGCTCCTGACACACAGTCTCTGACTAGTTTGGGAGCCTCTGGAATCAAATTTGAAATTGTCACATGTTTTTTATACCCAATTAAATGATTTGTAAGTATTTGTATTTGTATATACCTGCGCCTCGCGGTGCTACAGGGGTTAAAAAGTAGCCCACATTTCATTCGAGAGTATAAGATTCCTTCGTACCAAATTTCATCAAGTCCTTTTCACTTTAACTTTTTTGGCTAAGTATAATATACTTAGCCAAAAAAGTTATGTATGTGTGTAAAAAGTAATGTTAGTTTACTCCATAGTACTTAATTCGTTATAAATAGATTTATAGTTCATAAATAGATTTAAATATACAGGCATTAATTTATGTTTTAGTTTATCTTTAGATTTGTCTCAAAATTGATGTTTTTTTTTTTATTATATAAACTCAATTCAAGTTAACAACTTCTGGCAAAAATTTAGGTAATTTATTTAGTAATCTGTGAATGGCGTTGTGGGCTGTATTATTAACTAGTCTATTTATGTATCCACTCTATTTATATTTTATAATACGGCTGTCTGTTGTTCCTTTATAAATAAATAAAAAAAAAAAAAAAGTCCGTAGTAGGTACAAAGCAACACACACAAACTTACGCCTTTATAACGAAAGAAGGATCATTGAAATGGTTCCTTAAAAGGATGCAAGGCTCAGATTAAAGAAACTACAAATTAAGTAAATTAACTAACAAACAAGAAACAAAGGAAACCGAACGGAGTCTTCTAACTACACTTCAGAGTGCCGCAGCGAGTCACGGGCTCTTAGAAAACGGGCGAAAATCACAAAAAGCCAAACAATTTAATTTGTTAAACCTCTCCAGTAGGTACTCCCGCGTTATTGCGGAGTCCACGGCGGCTCATAATTGTCGAGGAAACCGCAAAAAACGCACTCTTTTACCTCTAACGATTGTTGCCGCTTTCCTGCTGTAGTTAGTTAAGGTATTAGATTAGAAAATGCTTCTTTGGTTTAAATGAAACAAGAAGTGGTTTTTATACAACCGATTTTTATCATAGCTCTCTCCCAACTAACTTATTTTCAAACAAAAAATAATTAAAATCAAAATCGGTTCATCCGTTCGGGAGCTAAGATGCCACAGACACACACACACACACACACACACACACATTTATGCTAAATTTTATTATGATCGGTTGAGTAGTTAAGGCGTGAAAGCATAACAAACGAGTAAACTCATTTTCGCATTTATAATATTACTAGCTGCGCCCCGCGGTATCACACGCGGTTAAAAAGTAGCCTATGTAATAATCCAGGGTATAAGCTACCTCCATACCAAATTTTATCAAAATCTATCCACCCGTTTGAGCGTGAAGAAGTAACAAATATACACACTTACACACTCCTAATGTTTCGCCTCTATAATATTCGCGTGAGTGTGTGATGTGACAGTAATGAAATACTATTTTATTCATCATCGGTAGAAGGAAATAATGTTATTGGTTTCATTTCCGTGGATAAAATAGTCTAGGAGCGTGTATGTTGGTCTTATGACAAGCTTATGACATTTCTAATGCGAGAAAAAGGGACTAAAACATTATCAAGGCGGAAAAATGATACCTGTAAAGCGACCGTTAATTAGTCGAGTCTGGAGACGCGACCTCTTTGATCGCCGGCTTCACTTTGAACAACATTGTGTCGTCAATTATAATATTTCGCTTCATTTGTCGGCTCAGCTGCTCTCGTGAAGGAAAGGAGACAATCAAAATTGTTTTCTTAACGATGAGGTCAGTTAGCCAATCAGAGAATCCTAACTTTCTAACTAATATTAAAAGTACAAAAGTGAGTTGTTGTTTGTTGCTCTTTCACGCCTTACTTACTCAACCGATCGTTTTGAAATTTTGCATACTGGTCTTCAAGGGCACAGAAAAGGAAATAGGGTACTTTTCCCCCGGGCCCAAGGGTATGACCGCAGGGCGCAGCTACATAGCATTGACAAACAATACAAACATAATAATTTATTGAGGACGTGTGAGATGCTTTCAAAAGAGGTGACCTTGAATTCAATTATAATTATACTAGCTTTGGCCCGCGGTTTCAACTATAGCGGTTTCAACTATCCGACAGGATCGTTATTTTTTCAAGCATCAAACCTAAATGTAAAGTCACAAATTTTCGCATTTCATAATTTTAGTGTGATTTTGCGTAGTTAATTAATTTACAAAATTGAAATTGACTGATCTCATCGTTAGCAATTTGGATAACTTCCAATTACCTTGCTATAATTATCGAGCTCTAAATTGGTTGCCAGCTATTATAAAGCTGATAATAATAGTTGAACACGTGACCTTTGAGCTTTGTCTGCAATCATTTATCAGTTGAGATGTGAGAGAGCGGGTGGGGAGCGGGTGAAGGAGTGAAAGGGGATGGAGAGAGTTATTTATGAGTGTCTTTTATTAACAAACTAATAAAATTTGCATTAACATTTGCAACTCTAGAGGAAGAGTAAATTTATAGAAATACTTATATAGGTATTTCGACTTACACACAACTTACAGCCAAACACAAAAATGACATGACAGTCTTAAAAATATAAGTGGACAGTTAAGTATTGGCCGAGCGAAGCAGAGCCCCGGAGCCCACTGAGAGACAACTCGGCATTTTATTTGTCCGACGAAAACACGAGTATCGTTGATCCGATCTTCATGAACATTTGAAGACATGGCAGTTTACTTCAATACAATTTACAGTTGTAGAGTTTTGTCTACTCCACTACTTCTACTACTTCTACTACTTCTACTACTGTTGTAAAGATTTGCGAGGTCTCCGTTCGAGGCAGCTACTAGTATTATAAGTCATACATAAATTAAAAATTTAAAAACCCTTACACCGATTTTCATCAACATCGGTTTACATCAAACATTGCTAAACACACTCCCGACGAATTTACCTTTAAAACAAAAAAAAAACATAGTCGGGAGCTACGATGCCACAAACAGACACACACACACTCACATACATGCACACACACACACACGTCAAACTTATAACACCTCCTCGTTTTCGAGTTAAGAATAAGCAGACTAATTTAAATAACGATAGATACTCTCAGCTACTGAACGACCGCTTGCTGTTCACAATCACAACAAACACGACAAAACAACCGTCCGACCACCATCGCCGCCCGCGACCGACCGGCCCCCGCCCCCGCCGCCGCCCCCGCCTCTGCTGCGATCCAACGAGTCCGATACTCGTCATTCCAATCATGCACCGCTGTGACCACCCAATAGAAAATTAACAGAGATAAGTGAATAATAATAATAATTAAACTATATTTCATACTCAGCGATCAGCGATTCATAATACGTTATAACAAATAACATGTGCAGTAAAAAACTGGTGGCTGTTGGTAGATCATAGCAACCAACTACTACAATCTTTAAGCTTCCTGTAGTCTCGCAAGCAAATCCATCAGGCCCAAAGGCAAGGCCGTAAGGCAAGGATGTGACACGGACACAGATCAGGCGTGAAAACTGTGAAGTGGCGTGCCAGCACCGTGTCACTTGTGTTGTCACAAGAATAAAAAAAAAAATTAAAATCTAAATCTCTAAATCCAATCTAATTAATAAATAGCTAAGAACACTCCCGACTAATTTACCTTTCAAGCAAAAGAACAAAAACAAAATTGGTTCATCCGTTCGGGAGTCAGCCACATACACACACACACACACACACACAACTTATAATAAATAACACACCTTCGTTTTTGCGTCGGGGTTGAAAAACACAATACAATACAAAAACTCTTTATTGACATCAAATACAAAATAAATCTATACTAAACACTCAAAAATATAGGCGCAATGGGCGGTCTTATCGCTTAAGAGCAAAAACACGTCGCTTTCATACATTTTAACAAGTTTTAAAGCGGCACCGCGCCTGCACCTCGTTCATGCTGCATCCTCACCTTAAGCCCGGCCTGTATCATTTGGGTCTAAGAAAGCTCAGCACAGACATGGCGTACATAGAGTTCATTTATAGCCTATTTCTCTGCAAATATTATAATCTGTACGCTACAGTTTCACAATGATCAACATGAAGGTAATGAAAACCAATTAGTTTCTCGCAAGTTTAGAGCGGAATATTGATGGGCAGTTATTAATTAGCGACGCGACGATAAATATTTATAAAGCGTCCATTATGGAAATTAAACGGAAATGGATTTATTTGAGGAGCGCCGTAATGATACTGTAATTAACTAACTGTGAGTTATATTGTTTGGAACAAACTTGGGCGGACAGTTTGTTGAAATAGCGACATTAGAGCAAGGGGGATTCATTCTACCTTCTGCCCGACGTACTTATTTCATGTGTTTCAATTAAATTACATATAATGCTCGTATCGTACACGTGCACGGACTTGCATGATACGATCAGACATACTCGTAGTCTCAATACGAATAAGTATAAACTAGCGGATCTGTGAACTGGCGGTCGGTGTTTGTCTTCCTCTACATGTCGTATTGCTTAACCGATTTTCGTGAGATTTTGTTGGCAGGTTCGAAAATAGCGGATATATAAATATATTCAAGTAAATAGTAAAAGTAGATATTTTCAAGTAAAAATCATATATCTGCTATTTTTAAGAATTTCCAAAAGCTGTCTCGACAAAAACTATATAATTATCAAAACGACAAATACATCATTTCAAGATAAAGAAGAAATGCGACCTGTAGAGAAAGACAAAGATCCAGACAGAGACCCGGCCAGAGATCGGACAGAAATCGGACAAACAAAAGCATTTTTGTCGAAGCTGAAGCAGAGACGCTTCGCTAGATAACGCTCGCTAGGTTGATAAAAAATTAAAAAAACCCCGACATCGGTTTTCATTAAACATAGCTAATAACGCTCAAATGAAGTTTACATTCAAATGAAGTTATTTGTAGGTATTTGATTATTTTGAATAGAACGTTAAGTGGCGATGCGGTGTCACTATAGAGCCTGATTTTTTATGAGACACATCTACGAGTACATATGTACATCTGATCGAAGCATGCATGTTTCAATCTGCATTGTGCTGTTTTATCAAAACTTGTTTCAGGAACACACTGGGCTTCCTATTACCTACCTACTTGTAGTGTACGAATGAAACCAGTTTAATTCCGTTACCTACTGAATATAAAAACAACATTTTATTATTCCTAAAATATTCCAAACGGCTACATCAAATTACTTGTGAACTTTTTTCAGGCGAACCGTTTCATGTGAGTGTTATTAATTCACGAATAAAATATATCTGTCGGTGGGTTTAATCCGGGCTCCGCCGGCGCCGGACGCGGCCCTCGATGCATTTTTCATGTACATTTAAAAGGCAAAAGAGCAACATTGCATTGTGTTGTATCAATTGGAATCAATTGACGCATCTGCATTGCGATGCGATAAATCTGCAGCCGCACAATCACAGACACGTCACGGCTGCAGCTTGCACTCCACTGTGGCGAATTGTGCGACTCGACGTGTGCAAGAATACCAGCGCACTAACATATTGCGTGTCGTGTCGCAGTAAGTATGTACGTGTACGTATTCAATTATTGAAACCACTATTGATGATCTGAGTTGATTTATCAATAGAACCCTAAATGGATCCATATTTTCTTATTCCTACTGATTTCCAATAAAATAACCAAATATATTGTGTGTAAAGATCCAAAAGTGTTAATTTTCCACCTTAGGTTTTGTGAAAAAGAATCTAAATAACA
Source organism: Peribatodes rhomboidaria (assembly GCA_911728515.1). Lineage (NCBI taxonomy): Eukaryota > Metazoa > Arthropoda > Insecta > Lepidoptera > Geometridae > Peribatodes > Peribatodes rhomboidaria. The sequence continues at coordinate 16,184,635 of OU452183.1, read as the reverse complement.
CCCACACGAAACACCGCAATGATTGACACCATTCTAATGACAGTATAACATTTTATTGCAATTTTTGTAGAGTCGTGTCGCTCCACCGTCGCAACTCAGTGCATCGTCACCCTTGCGGCTCTGTATGGAGTCGTGTGATGATGTGAGGCTCCGCTCCACTATTGTTGAGTATTGTAGCGAGTACAGTAGTACTGTGAGTAGTGTAGTATTGTGTCGAGTGGATGGCAGAGCATTGTTACATTCGAATTCATTGACGTATCTTCGCAGCAGCGGATTGTATCTGAGGTTCGAAAGACAAGAGAGAAGAGAGAACCAAGTTATAATTGAAACTTGGAGTCGGACTTTGCACTACTCGTAGTTGGGGTGTGTATTCATCAATATACTGGGAATAATCTTAGTGACCGTTACCGCTACGAAACTAGTTCATTAATTTGTGGAACTTTCGACAAAGCGTCGTCAAAGTGCATCGAGAATTTAGTATTGACGAGACGTCGAGTGTTACAAAGCTATGTGTAAACTATTTCTGAAGGGACTGTATCTAAAACCACCTTAATGCAAATGTAAACAACTAATACTTCTAATAATCCAAACCATGTACAATATGTAGGTAATTCCAGTATGAATCTAATGGACATCAAGATTAATACGACAGAAAGACACCAAAGAAAAACACTACGAGGTCCGTCCTCTTCCGTGCTCCAGCGAGAAGTGCCGGTTGGACGGGGCGGGCGACTCAGGCGCTACTCCTTCATTCCTTATGCTACATTCATTCATTCATTCATTCATTCAATACATTCCTTTGACAGTTCGCTCGCAAAACGTCACACAGCAGACCATAGACTGCTTTCTTTTGTATGTGTTGCTAACATATGTTACAAAAATTAATAATATTGTCGTTGTCCTAAAGGTAGCTGTAAATTTTAATGTCGCGGCGACACATTGGACATAATTTGCACCAATCTAGATCATGGTGTTAATACACCAATGTGTGTAGGTATATCAGTAATTGAACACGAAATTGTTATTAAATACAATATGTCACGCCGTAGTAAGATTCAATATTGGCCATTTCATATTCAAACCAATCTTTGACCCAAAGTTAAACCAATATGTGGGCGTGGCTTAAAATCCTAGATCCAGAACTCTAGTAGACGTTATGAAAGCTAATTTAGCTTTGCAATACGATCGGGAGTATATTCCATTCAATCGAAGCCGCAGGCTGGTTCGTAACTAATATTGATACATTGCAGTTCATATGCCTTTCGCTGCTTCGAGATAATTCTCACAGAATTTTGTATGGGTTAAATAACGCCAATATTATAATTGCGAAAGTTTGAGTTTGTATTTGTTTACGCTCAAACACGGAAAGCCCTGGATTGACACATACTCGTACGTGACGTGCTAGTAAATAAAGTCATCATCATCTAGGATGAATGCTTAATGACGCAAAACGCGCATACCAACTTTTTATTTCGATTTTTGCTTTAATGGTTTTTGAATTTAACTCATTTTGAAATATTAATTTTCATCTTAATAAGAAACTGAATTTAATTTATCTAATAAGTTAACTAATCGTCACGAAGACGTCACCCCGAAGGGGCTGGCAAAGGTGTTATACAATGGCCACACTTTGACGGACGATATTCAGTCCCAAATGTATGTATCAGGAGGCTAGCCTGTAATGCTCCAGTAATGTAGCAGATGACATACAATACGCACATATGTTCACACAATTGACAAATTGGTGCGTGCCGTCGGTTGGAATCGAACACGCTCGCTCTGGCTTGAGAGGCGGGCCTCCTCCAACTTGGATATCATCGCTTTTTTAAAGTTAGCACAACAGTTATTGATTCTTCAGTTCAGTTCAGTAACAGTTATTGAGTTATTGAAGGCGTTTTGAAGTTAGGTACTTCAAATAATCTAAATCGAGTAAGAAAAGAACAAAGACGTCATGAAGAACGGCAGTGAAGTGGTGCATGCATTAACCGCAATTACAATTTTATGAAGTCCAGCGACGGGTTGCCGGGGCGCGTTGCGACCGAGCACGGATCACAGTTTACAGGGATTAGGGGACGTGCTTCTCCGGCCCGTGCGTCCGCGCGGCCGTGCGTCCCGGCCGCTTCGGTTATAAAATAACTTGGAACAATTCACTGCAACTAAGTACCTACAACTAAGTGAACGATGTAAATTTAAAAGGAAGCCTTGTGAAGAACAAAGTGCTAGTGCTTTTGCTGAAAATGTTCTGGAGCCAACACATTTCTCTCTTTCAATATGTTTGAGGACGAGAGATTTTCATCTTTTGGGAAAGTCTCGAGAGTCTTTCAAACAAAATTGACGTTAAATTTAAATCATTGACATTTAGGGTAGCTCATCCTTTCTAAGAAAGCCTCAAGGGGCTTTACCCTTTGTACGTACCTATTATTGGTCGTATATCAATAATTCAATTCTCCGAAGCTATCGGAATGGAACAAATACTCGTAACGCTTCACATTCTAAGGCAGTCTACTTGATTACCTAGTAGAGGCCAGCGAACATTGGTTGTAGCTTAATAATACCGTGAATGTATATTGGAGCAAAAGTGCATTGTTTGGTTCAAAGTCCAAATTTAAAGTGTAGGGTTACATAGACCGTGTGACCTGTGGAGGATCCCGGACGTCTCGGTTGCCTGTAGTCAAGCTGCCATCGGAGGCGGCGAGGTGGTGAGAACTATGCACAAGTGCGGTCACTTGGTATCCAATATCGCGATACACACGCTTAGTTGAGCGAGTGAGTGCCAAGCGGGCGTCCATTTCAGAATGGGCAAAAATGCTTTCGTATATCTGGATGTCCGGCGGTCGTTCGGCTGTTCTCTTCTACAGGTTGCATTTCTGAAATTTTGTAAGCAGGTTTTATAATTATAGAGATTCTGTGACACAGATTAAGGGGCTCTATTGCTACGCATGAGATTTGTCTTGGTCGCTCTCACTCCTATGACTTCAAACGAAAGAGGCAATTACCAAGACAAAATCTCACGTAAAAGAATGGCCGTCAAGTTGGCGTTCGTTTGTGTTTGTTAGTTTATTGTATGTTTTCCATTACAATGGAACTGGAACGCTTTCCCTCAAGGAGGACTGACGATCTGGTGAGGTTCGCGGGAAGCCACTGGATGCGAGCAGCGCAAGACAGGTCGTTGCGGAGATCATTGGGGGATGCCTTTGTCCAGTAGTGGACGTCTCCTGCGCTGACATGATGATGTCTACACTCAGTTCCTTGGTGAAGCAAGAATCACTTCATCCTTACATTGCAGTACATTCACTTAATCCAGCTTATTAAGTTTAACGGTCTAGTTGCTATCTTAGCTTCTTAATCCCTTCGCCAGTGTGTCTCGTCCCACCTCAGCCTCAGGCTCGCTTCCAAAAGCACAGCTTGAAGCGCTGCGAGCGGTAACGAAGCGCTAATCTACCGTTTATATTTGATCCAAGCCGCGCCCGCGCTCCGTACTCGTGTGCTAAATTATCCACAATAACGTACTGTAATAAATACTTACCGTAGCAAAGCTTTCATTTACATTTACAATACTCAAAGGTTTTGATGTTTTTGCTATAAGAAACAGATATAGGAATCCGCTGGGTGCGGGCAGCATCAGACCGGTTTTTAATTATGGAAAACTAGCTACGCCCCGCGGTTCTACCCGCTGTCTACAGACACCGTTATTTTTTCGGGATTAAAGGTACCATTTGTATTTTTTTGTACCTCTGACAACATGTATGCAAATTTCATGATGATCCGTTGACTAGTTTAGCGTAACAAACAAAGAAATAAAGAAGCGTACATTTTTAGAGGGAAGCCTTGGCCAGCAGTGAACGTCTTCAGGCTGAAATGATGATGACGGGGGAAACAGTTTTTTAACACTTGTAAACATACTCGTAGCATATCGTCACGCCTTTCCCCGAGGGGGCTGGCAGAGGTGTAATACAACACCCACACTGCGCCGGACGATATTCAGTCCCAAATGTGACAGAGGGCGAGCCTGTCGCCATACACTGGGCTCCATTCATGTAGCAGATGACATACAAAACACACATGTTCACACAACGAACAAATTGGTGCGTGCCGTCGGCTAGGTTTGAATCCGCTCCCTCTGGCTTAAGTGGCGGGCCTTCTCCAGTTAGGTTATCGTCGCTTAGCACTTGCAGAACATACTAATAATATACTGTAAGTGTAGACGAAACAAGTTAGTAGCTGGCACAAGAGGCAGCAAAGATTTCGTTCAGTGAATACGGCCGTGTACACGCTGCCAGCCTTTGTTTCGAGCCTTGAGTAGGTGTCACGACGTCGTGCTACAGAATAGATAACAGTTTCTATCTGTATTGCTAACTGTAACATATTCCGTAGACTCCTAAACTAGGTAAGTTTAACAGATTTAAAACAAGTTAGAGTTTATAATGAAAATGAGATCGCAATACATTATATACCGTCACACCACGAAGGGTTTAGCAGAGTCACTTCGCCGGATGATATTCCATCTCAAACATGACTCTGGTAACCTGTCGCCATTGACCGGGCTTCAGTTGCGGGTAAATAGCAGATAACGTTAAACCCACATATTATCACATTGGTAAATTTGTCAAGTCTTTAGCTGAGATCGAACCCGCACCCTCCGGAGGGGTGAGCTTCCTTCCAACTGGGTTATCATGTCTATCTAAACGAGATCTATTCAATTAATTCATCAATCTATAGTTTCTTAGACAATATTCTAGTATCTGAGTTATAGTTATGTACCTATAGAGATATCACGTCGTGTACGTCTTAAGTAAACATAAAAATGATATTCTTTATCGTTACAAAGTATTGAGCAGAACAGTATCTTCTCAGCTCATACGTGACTTTAAGTACGATTTTCATTTGACTAGCTAGTTAAATCAATTCTAAATTCTTCTTCTAAATCTATTTTATTCTGCTCATGTTTTCACAACAACGAAAAATGGTGATGAAAGTACCTCTTAAAAATCCGTTTTACTAGCTCGATCTCTCTATACATAGTTGTAGGTTACCTGGAAGAAATCGCTTAAGGCGATTAGGTCACTTTGGTACTGCCAAATAATTGTAAATTCGTTTTAAATATTTTCGGTATAGTTGTTGGTGTTTAATAAAGTGATCATCATCAAGTCAGTCCGGAAGACGTTCGCTGCTGAACAAAAGCGTCCCCAATGATCTCCACAAGGATCGGTGGCCAGTCTGCTCGCATCCAGCGGCTTGCCGCGACTCTCATCAGATTGTCGGTCCACCTGACAAAGTTCATTAAGTGATATACAGGTATGGTACAAATATAAATGCAAAATACAAAATATTTTTTGTATCACAGACGCATTTGCCCCAGTTGATCCTATATTGTATAGTTTTGTAGTTATAAATAGAGTAGAATAGAATCTATTGTAACGTTTTGATCATGATTAAGTAGTATGATCAGTAGGTAATAATAGGTATAATATCAGCTGAGCTCATATTCTCGTAATTAATGATAGAAACGCGGTAATAACGCCAGCTATGTCGCCGCACGCCGACTGTAACTAATATCGAATCTCGAAATTATTACCTATAGGTAGATGCAATTAGTTCTGTGCTTATCCTATTTTGATGGTTTTTATCTATGAGCTATAATTTCTCAAATTACAAATTAGTTAAAATATTGAAAAAATAAATAAAAACAAAGCATAATAAAATATTTTACTGGCTGCGTCCCCCGCGGTCCCACGGAAACCGTAACTTTTTCGGGATGTAAATTGATTTTATTTATTTGTGTATGCACAATTTCATGATAATCGATTGGGTAGTTAAAGCGTGAAAAAGCAACAAACCAACGATAAAACTCACTTTTGAAATTAAAATATTTACTTAGTTGTGATTAGGAAGTGTGTGAAAGGTTATAGGTTTGTAAAATGGGTTTAGTTTACTTTACTTTAAATAAAATTTGTTCACGCTCAAATAGATGGACGCATCTGGATATAAAATAAGTAATATTATTAACTAGTGGCTCTGTGAGCAGCTGTACACCTCGCGGCCGACGTCTGTCTCCCCTACCCTTAGCATGTTTATATGTATATTTATCAAACCTACTCACAAAGTTTCAAGAGAATCGGTCTAGAAATAAGAGGAAATTCGGACAACGCTCGCTCGATATTTTATTTGGGATTGAATTAACTAATACTCCAGCTGGACTCACACACCCTCTACTACTTATTAAGCACGGCTAACACCACGGAGCCTAGCTAGTTTCATAATCATTATTAGCAAGAGAATTCTGGTGCCCTAACTTATCTCTTTGATCGTTCTGTAAAATGCTATAATAATTATAAAATCACTCGATAGAACTCAATGGAAGCAAACGGAAAGGAATCGCTCCTCCCGCGTCGCTCGAGGAGCTTCAATTAAATCGAATCGCGAACAAAAATCGCCGGAAATCTGTTACTTCCGGCGGATGAATAAAATAACAGACGAATGTGAGCGTGACTTTCAAAACATGGGTTCCGTATAAAATCTGTAATTATGTAGTTCTGAATTCTCTTAGTTACCGTAAGGACATTTTCGTTAATGAAATTAAAAAAATTGCAGCTAACTCCAATAGAAAAATGTTGATGCCATTTGTAATTATGGTTATTAGTATCATACGTTGACTGCCAGACGAAAGGATGCAAAGAATGCAACTTTTTTCTTGGAATCTGGGCTTGAAAGAAGTTGTTACTCATTATAGAAACATAATTATTATAAATCTCAAGCATATTGTGATTCCAATATGCTTGAAATATGATGATATGATGACTATTTTATGGCATTGCAAAAATGTAACCGAGGAAGTAATTTAAAAGTTCTTAGTACAAACCTATGTTTAGCAGTTTACTAAAAAATATTTTTTCCTCTCGGACCGATTTTTATTACGCTTTAGTAAAACGTAATCGTTTAAATAACATCTATAATTAATCTAAGATCTATAATTAATTGAATAAGATCTATAATTAATTAAACTAAGACATTAGTCTTACTCGTAGGTATTTTGAACCTAGCAAACTATAGCAAAGATATAAATTACTAGCTGCACCCCGAGGTTTTACCCGCGGTCGCTAGGGACTCGTTAAATTTTTCAGAATGAAAAGTACCCTATGTCATTTTCTGCATCCCTGACAACGTGTCTGCAAAATGTCATGAAGATGAAGAGAACAAACGAACAAACTCACTTTCGAATTTATAATATTAGTTAAGAGGAATAGGACGCCAGCGCCAATAATGCTTGCATCGACAACAATAAGCGTCTCTGTCTGTCGAGGTGAGTTACCTCTAGAGGCAGTCGTGATATCAGATTCCACAATGTCTTCCCGCGACGGAACCTTAAGAGGAGAATGTTTAGAGCATTTCGTCGGGAATTACCGCTGTAATGGGTGCGGTCGTGCTGATGGCCGCATTAAATTAATATGTATCGCTGGCAAGCGGGAGCGCGAAACGAGCGGTGGCGACTGTGAGCGCGAACACGAGCGGGAGCAAGCGCGAGCGGAGACGAGCGTGAACACAGTTCAATTTCGACATATTTAGCTATAGTTCGCTTCCCGCAGTGAAATCACAACTTCTAAAATCATTCAAGTAGAGTAGACTTATTGGTATTTTTATTTGTGTCAAGTAATTTCTAGCTTTTTTGGTACAAATATTTATTAATATTTTATGTTGCTATGTATGTTTAAATTAATTTCAAATATTTTTAACTTGTTTTTGTTGTATAAATAGTATTAATAGTGTTTATTTTTAGAATGTAGTAGTAGATATTATATTTTGTATTTAATTTTTAGGTTCACTGCTTCAGGAATTGTACAAACTGTTATTAGTTTATAGTTATTAGTCCATAGTCTAGATTATAGTATAATTCTGTTAGTGAACTAAATTAAAAAAAAAAAAAAAAAATATATCTTTATTAAGTCATAAAAATAATACGGTACAAACTAGTACAGGTTAAGTCTTAGTTTAACAAACATTCACGATTTTTGTTTCGTGGCAGATTCTAGCTAAACAAACTTATGGCATGGGAATAAGAGAGAGTTCCAACACACACAGTTACTGTCTGTTTGTCGAATAAGTTAAAAGTTACGTATGGTTAGCCAACAGCCGCCGACCTTATGTAATAGGCTGTATTTCCTGACGTTGGTGCCACATTAAAAAAAATATCAAGCTGCATTCATCATGTCGGTGAGCTGTCTCGCGGGTGGCGGGGTGTAGGAGACTACACGTCAAATTCTTGGGTATTATGATGGAGCTAAGGCTTTGGATATCGTGAGGATGATGATGATGATGATGAATCCTCAGGTTTTGGGGTTTTATGACGCTTCAATACTAACTACTATCATGACTTGACCTAAAAAGTTTTGTTCTAGCAAATATTTTGAACTTATTTTATGTCTCACAAGGGAGAACCAAATCTAAGAAGAGCTTTATGCTTTTCTTATTCACGAAAGTCTGATAAGTTTCTTATAGTTTTGCAGTGAAGTCAGTGTCTCATTTTTGTGTGTAAAACAGTTTAACAGTAAAATAAGAAAGTTGACAAAGCGAAGTTGATTTGTTGAGCTAATATTGAGCTAATATTTAGCAAAATTGAGTTCTAAAAGTTGTACACTATGTAGGGTAGAACATGTAAGTATTACTACATCCAAAACCAGCACCTTGTATAAATGTAGGTAATGCATCAAAACAGTAAAAAACACATGCAGTTTATTTTTCTACGTGAAACTTCTTAGAATAGAAAGAGACAGAGCGAGAGTGAATGCGAGGCACTCGAACGCATGCGCGTAGTATACCTGTTACAGGCAGCGCGAGCGTTAGCAACGAGTAGCGTCCAATATTACAACGCAAGAGGGAGAGAGAAAGAAAGATACACAGAAGTTTCACATCTTCCGCGCGGAGGGACTCCGTGCACTATTTTTGAAGTGAAACTTCTAATGCGACTTCCAACAAGGTTGCGTTAAACGTTTAACGATCCTGGGGAGAGGGAATAGAAAGAGACAGAGCGGGAGTGAATGCGTGGCACTCGAATGCATGCGCGTTATAAGAAAGACACACAGAAGTTTCACTTCTTCCGCGCGAAGGGACTCCACACACTATTTATTTATTGTTTACTTTTATTGTAGAAAAAAAGCAACTATTAGGTACAGTGTCCTGCACATTTTCTTCATTATTTATTGTGTAACGATAAAGTTCTTAAATTGTCCACTGAACTGTCACTTTCTTTGTCTACGGGCTTCGTGTAAATTAATGAAGTTCAGTTCTTTATTGCAACTTTAGGCCCAAATTATACAGGACGGACGTAAGGTGAAGATGCCCATCAGAAAGCCCAGGCGCGGTGCTACTTTAAGACTTGTTCATATAAAGTGTATCAAAGCGATGAAAATTTTATTGAACTATATACTAGCCACGGCAGCAGGCATGCTACTTTATTTCTAGCGCCTGAACGCCCGGCCTATAAAATTTGGGCCTTATAATGATTCCTTGAATATGGAAAACCGATAGCAGAGCTTCACTGAAGCGGCAGATTATTAAGTGTATTTTTTTTTCACTGTGAACAACTTTATTTTTGGAACTTTAAATTGGCGGAAAAATGTCTTCAAAGAATAGAATTATACACCAAAGGAAAATGGTAGTCAAACTCAACGAAATGTCTGTAACTAAAGCTGAAAATTAAGGAGGCGCTCAATCTAATATTAAAACTAATATAAAACAACATGAAATCATAGCAATATCGCAGTATACATAAGAGTACATCCCAACTAATATTATAAATAGGACAGTTAGTTTATTTGTTTATTTATTGCGGTTTCACGCCTCTACCACTCAACCGATCAACATGAAATTTTTGCACACATGTTGTCTAGGGGTACAGAAAAGAACATACGGTACTTTTTATCCCGAAAAAAAGAACGGACCTTGCGGGACCGCGAGTGATACCTCGGGGCTCAGCTAGTAGACCATATATTTGAGTCAGTTTAATAATGTCAACTCCCGCAGCGCCGCGGTAGCCGGCAAGCTCGCGCCGCGCGGGCTCGCTCACCAGAGTTTTTTTTTTTTTTTTTTTTTTTTTATGTAGTCGGCGTCGGCGTTTTTTTTTTATGTAGTCGGCGTTTGACCACCAACTCGCCTGATGTCAAGCGACGTTGTGGTCTAAGATGGAGCACGACGACCCATGAGGCACTTATTCTCTCTAGCCTTGAAGTTTTGTAGAGTGAAGAAGTACAAAGACGGCAGTTGAGTGAGACGCTGCAAGTGCGCCACTGCTCAGACCCGTCTTCGGAACGGTTACACCGGACTACATCCCGAAACACGACTAGGTCATTTCACGGCATGGCTTGGTCCAGTGGGTGGTAACTAGCCACGGCCGAAGCCTCGAAATGCCGCTCGAATTTTGCCGCGAATGCCCGCGAAAGTGTTTCTATTGGCTGTTAAAAACTTTTTGACCAATAGGAATGGCGCGGCGTATCAGCGTTTTTTCGCGTTCGCGGCAATAGTCTGGTACCGGCCATGATAAAAAAAAACAAGGTCTAGCGTTCCCAAAGCAAACACTTGATGACGTCACTTGTCATCGTCATCGTCTCTTCCGAACTTGTTTTTTACCCCCGACGCAAAAAAGACGGGTTGTTATAAATTTGACGTGTCTGTGTGTGTGTGGCATCGTAACTCCCAAACGGATGAAACGATTTTGATTTTTTTTGTGTGTAAGGTAAATTAATCAGGAACGTTCTTGGCTATGTTTGATGAAAATCAGTGTTGATGAAAATTTTAAATTTTAATTTATACTTGTACATGACTTATTTCAGTCTTGCTTATGCATCAGTTGACGTCACTGCGTGTTAACCTAGTGACCATTTTGACTTGGAACGCTATAGCTGGCGGAGTGTGTTATTGTACCATGATTCGGGCTTTACATATCATAGCTGACAAGTTCTATAAGTTGCGACATTACTAGGTCAAGAGCTCGTTAAGGTGACGTCACACGGCGCTATAGCCAAGGAGACAGTGTACAAGGTAGCCGAGGACAAACTGGCACCACGAGTCGAGACATGATTTTACGACTGCAAGCTTGCAGCTTGGAAATTCAGTTCTTCGGTATTAAATATTTTACGAGCAACATTGCCTAACACAGAGTTTTATCACGGTTAATGATAAGTAGAGAAAATGTACATTAAAGTGATTTGACATGAGTTTAAAAACTTGAAAAAAACTTGAAACTTGAAAAAAAATCTGGAAATATAATTGCTTAAAAAAACCGGTCCAGTGCAATTTGGACTCGTGTACGAAAGGGTATGTAACCTTTTCGTGGGACCATTACTTATCTATAAAAACGGCAAAAAAATCAAGTTTGTTTTATATGAGCCCCCTTAAATATAATATTTGCTTTATTTTGTTTTAGTTATTTTTTGTTATTTATAGCGACAACAGAAATAAATCATCTTTGAAAAGTTCAACTGTCTAACTATCACGGATCTGAGATACAGCCTGGTGGCAGACGGACAGATAAACAGACGGACAAACAGCGGAGTCTTAGTAATAGGGCCCCTTTTTAATCTTAGGGTACGGAAACCTAAAAACTAGCTGCGACCCACGGTTTCATTCGCGCAGGATCCGTTAATATTTCGGGATGAAAGTTACTCTATTATCTTTCTGTAGTATTGATCTTGGTGTCCATTTGATTCATACTGAAATTACCCACTTATTGTACATGGTTTGGATTATTAGAAGTTACATTGTTGTTATTAGTTATTGTTTACATTTTTTTTTTATGTAGAATAGGTCGGCTTTTGACCACCAACTCGCCTGATGTTAAGCGACGTTGTGGTCTAAAATGGAGCACGACGGCCTATAAGGTACTTATTCACTCTAGCCTTGAAGTTTTGTAGAGTGAAGAAGTACAAAGACGGCAGTTGAGTGAGGCGCTACAAGTGCGCCACTGCTCAGACCCGTCTTCGGAACGGTTACACCGGACTACATCCCGAAACACGACTAGGTCATTTCACGGCATGGCTTAGTCCGGTGGGCGGTAACTAGCAACGGCCGAAGCCTCATATACGTTAAGGCGGTTTTGAATACCGTCCCTTCAGAAATAGTGTACACATGATTCTATGCAAAGTTTCATGAAAATCGAAATCAAACCTGAATTCAAGTCTCGAAAGGCACTTACTGTGCTATAACTTTATCTTGTACGTTTAACATTTTGAACATAATAAATGCCGCGGAATGTCGATCTTTAAACCATTTACCCATAAAAATAACAAGCGGGCCAATAAAATCTATAACAAATCAGAGTGAGACCCTTGTAAGTAGTTGTGAGGCGCGCATTATTGATTGAGGCGAGGCTTTCCTCCGGGCCGGGCCCGAGCCGGGCCCGAGCCGGGACGGAGCTCATAATAAGATGATTGGAAGCCATGAATCCCGCCGGGCTGATCCATCAATCATCCGCCGACACAGTCCCGTACATATTTCTATGTACTTCCCTTTTTGAGCAACAAAAAAAAAGCCAAAAATAGACAGAAATAAATGTAACTTTACGACTCCATTTTGTCATTATGATACGAGTATAATGTTGCCAGATTGTCTGAGGTGATTGTGCGAAGGTAATAAAGAAATTATTTCTTAGATATCATTCAACGACGTTGGTAATAGCAACGCATGGGTATAGTGTTTATCAAAATCTGCGATGATAATCATGAATTATATTTATGGTATACAAGCTGCGCCCCGCGGTTTCACCCGCGGTTGAAAAGTATCCTATGTGCTATTATAGACTATACTCTATCTCTGTGCCAAATTTCATCCAGATTTGTTTAGCTGTTCTGGTGCGAAAGAGTAACAAACATCCATCCATCCATCCATCCATCCATTCTTACAAACTTTCGCGTTGATAATATTAGTAGGATAGGATTCATATTCATGGTAACGGTGTAAAGAAGTAAGTATCGCAAAACTATTTCAAACTCAAGTATGGTGTGGTAACATTAATTATTTTTTTTTACATTACTGTTTAACTGAGTTCCAAGTATATATATTCTACGGTTGCTTTTCGTTTCAAATTGCCAAAGTTAGTCCACATGGATCCAACTGAGCCGCGAGTCTGCACTTCCAAGTTCATATGTCATCTGCGGGTCGATTGCGGAACATTCCAGAATCTAGCTAGATTGCAGGCCGCACGCGGGTGTCAGGGCGGCGGCAGGGCGGCAGAGCGACAGGGCGGCAGGGCGGCACGACGGGGGGGGGGGGGGAGGGGTTGCTCGAAGCTGTTTGTATCGACTCTTGCGTTGAACTATCGCCGCTCAGAGCGAGCTCGATTTGCCAACTTGTACGAGTTTGTTTACTTACGAACCTGAACTCACTGAGAGCTATATTTGAGAAGTTGTCAATATAGGAGACACCGTGCGAAAAGTTTATCTTATGACTTTCATCACTATTTCATAGAAAAAATTCTTGGTTAATCCCAATGACTATGAAAAATGATCTGAGGTTAATCCATATACTTACTCGTATGGTAATATTATAAAATTGAAAGAAGCTCTGTCTGTCTGTCTGTTTCTAGGCTTTTCCGGCTAATGGGTCTTGATTAAATTTAATGTGATTATCACGTTTAATCAATAATTACAGTGTACGTATCACGAAAAAGGTTATTGGTTATTATTTTCTGAATAAACGCGTAGGAAGTCGCGGGTTTTCAATAAGTTTTTTCAAAAAAATTACATTATATTCCATAATAAAATTACATTGAAACTAACAATTTCAAACTGTTTTTTTGTTACGTTTCAACAATTTCAAAATGTTACGTGATTACTCCGCCAACTATGAGTCGATTTTAATGATTATTTTTGTTTAGAAGATCATATTTTATACATGGGTGGTCACACATACATTTTATCGAAAATATCAACAGAAGTCTAAAAATTGTTTACATGACGGTATGTCTGTTTTTACCAGGCTGCGCAAGAAGGAGGGTTATTTTTTTCGAGTGTATGTATGTATGTACGAGGTGTCTTTGGCATGCCCTACAGCGTAAACAGCTTGATGTATTTCGACATGTGAGGTGTCATTTGAATCGTTTTGACAGTGGAAGTGACGTAGGGTACAACGTTTACAGCCGGGTTTTTGTTTTTTTTAATAATGTTACTTGTTAAGCTTTGCTTTTTAAATTATTATTTTTTAGTGTTGTATGTGCCTGTACCGCGACATCAACAAACGGACCCAACGGAAGATCAGCGCCGGTTAACAGCCGACATAATGCTGAGTCGGTGCTGATTTGTGACTTAAAACCTAGTTGTCGTGTAGTGACTTTTAAAACGTTTGGTAACAACTATTTTACCCAATTGCGCAAGAAGAAGGGTTATGTTTTTGGAGTGGATGTATGTATGTATGTAGATATTTATGGCATATGTGTGGCTCGCTCTAAATCTTAAACAGTTTGATGAATTTCGACATGGTGTCGTATGAATCGTGTTGATAGTGGAAGTGATTTAGGGTAAAACATTTTAACTATATCCGGAGTTTCAGGCTATATTTTGTTTTTCTTTGTATGACACAAAGACGAAGAAAGCTCTCAATTCGACGCGTATATTTTTTCGTATGTTTGACCACTCGCAACTTTTTACAGAGTAGTCCGATTTTGATAAAAATTTTTTGTTCTTTTTTTTATTTTCAAGTTTTTTTAGTTGCCACTCTACTTAGGTGTAATGCTATTGTGACAGTAGTTTACGCTCCCCCTGCTCTTGCTGTGTCTTCATTATTCAAACGATAATTTCTTAGAAGCCGACTACAAGCCCGACACCGTCTCCGGTTACAAATTAATTTCATTATCTATGTGCGCACGCGCGGGTGATTCTCGCGCGATAAGCCCAGGATCAGCGCTGTAATTGGCCACCGAGAGAATGTATTATTCCAGTTGATTTCGGAATCTACCCTCCGCACTTGGAAGGAGACAACTGACATAAGGGCGGTGGAAAACAGTTCATTAGCTTGTGCATTTTTGACGTCAACGCTCTTCTCAAAGTAAAGTAACAAAAACAATAAAGATCAAAAATACTATTCCGAGGCTGCACAAATTTTCTTAGCAAAGAGGTACAAATCTAAAATAAAAATAAATAAATATCCGAGGCACACTCGGTCGTCTGACTCCAAACTAAACAAAGCTTGTACCATGGCTGCCGGAAACTGTTATACATACATACATATTTTAAAATATTTACCAAATCAGATATTACTGATTAATGAGGTTCACCGTATAAATGGTTGCTCTAGGTAGGAATTGAACTCACGCCCCCTGGCTCACTAGGCAAGCTCACTACCAACTGGGCCAACGAGGCAGTCAAACCACAGTGCGAATGCGTGTCTTTTGTAAAATTAATGTCTCCTCGTGTAGGAAGCTCGGCGACTGCAGCACAGGCGGCCCTGTTCCACAGTTAAGACAGTCGTGAGACGCTGCTAAATAATTCCGTGTGAGCGCAGCGCTGAACTCAGGGCTGGCAAACTTTACTCAACATCTCCGAACGTTCCAGAACAATCTCGGATTTATTTCTGGCGGTTTCATAGAACTGGGTAATTTGTTGCTAACCAGCTTCGGTCTCGGTTGCTCTCGCACTTCGTTCTGAATAAAATATTTAAATACGTTCTTTACTCGTATTGCCTAAGTATTCCAAGGCTGTGAAGGTTTAACGAAATCTTCTTTATATTTGATTAAATTTACTTCAAATATCTAGGCCGTGTTTGTTCGCTGTTTAATAATTCAAAAAATTAAATTGACAAATTAATATTCCTAGCATTTTTGTAAGTTTTGTTTTACTTCCACAATATTCAAGTAAGTTTATTAAGATCGACTGTGTAAGTAAATATGTTGTAACAAAACAACATCTTTTTCCTTATTAGAAGAAAGCAAATATTGTTACAGCATTGCTAAAACATATTTGATACTTACCTACAAGTTGCGCCCCGCGGTTTGAAAAGTATCCTATGTTGTGACCCAGACTATAATCTCTGCGCCTTTCATACAGACCCATTCAGCTGTTTTGGCGTGATTGAGCAACAAACATCCATCCCTCGATCCCAACTTTCACAATTATAATATTAGTGTGACGTGTGATGTGAACAATAATTGAGTTAATTAAATATTCTAACACTTATTTCGTCGTTCTACATTATGTTTTATATTCTACAGTCTAGAAGGTAAGACCGTAAGTCTCAGAAGCGTGTTGCATCCAAATGTATGAGACTACGACGGTCCTTTACCGGATTTGTCCCGCTCGTGCCACTCCCCGCTGGCCGCAGCCCTGCGCCTGCACTGCGCTCGAGACGTTTGCGTTCCGTTTACCTTGTATGTCCCATCCGTTTGCATTACGATTGTGCACGTTACCGTCACGTTTGCAGACGGACACGGCAGGATTGTGTAATTGCGTTAACAGGGCTGTGAGCAAATCTGCGTAGGATATGCGACTAATTGTTGTGTTTCTCAGCTGCTTGAGCTGAAGAGCTGAATGAATAATTAAGTGTTATTCAGAGTCATCTAATGACGACTAAATATAACTGAAATGTAACTACATAATAATTTTGTATAGCATGATAGGACAGCTCCCCACCAAAATACAGATGTTCATACACCTAGTTTAATGATAGCCATTAAGGCTGCACAAATTATTGCATTTTAAATGTTTTTTTAAGTAGGTATACTGGTTTTGAACGCAGAAAACAACAACATTCTATTGCGTAAATTTATAAGTAGTACAGTTTGACTAACGCAAGTAATTTTACAGCTGCGTCACAAGATACGTAAGCAATGATTTTTAAATCTCTGAAAATTTAAGCTAAAGCTTTTCTCTTTGAATAATTTAAAGGTGACCGTGAACAAACGTAGTTACGTTTGTTCACGGTCACCTTCCTGTACCAGTAAACTCGAACAATTTCATCAAGGATGTTCTCTTGATCAAAATTAATTAAATTATTCTTGTCTTCCATGCAGTTAGTACTATAAAACTAGGTATGTGGTATAGTAAGTAAGATAACATAAGCACAACTTCTCTAATAATGCTTGCGCTGAAGAATGGCTATTTACGGCGTGTGACGGCGCAGCGCGACGGCGTCGCTGTTCCGCGTCGCTTCTAATTTGCGCGACACTGCTACCTGGGACCTTCGACAACTGCACGCGACAGCCGCGACAGGCGACAACTAGCCTGCGATACAGTGTGATTATGTATTCATGGCGAGACTAGAACTTTGTTCTAGTGATACTTGCGGCTAATCTTGATTGGGGTTTAATTCTGCTTGTGTTTACCAGCGGCTTTGTCTTTGAAAATATTATCTCTCGACACTTCCCTATTTCAGCAAAGCAGGACGTTAACCGGTAGTTCTATTGTGATGTTAATGTTCTTGCTTTGGTTCTGTTTCGGTTTCAAAGGATTGGGGTACCTATTCTAGTGCGCTCGAGATTAGCTTCGTTATTGTTTATCTCATTAGTAATGTCATAAAGATGAGAGAGTGGCAAGGGTAATCTCGACCTTAACAGAATATTCCCGCAAAATGTGCTTGTTACAAAACTCTAAACCTAAAGTCAGATGTTGTTAAAGCCGATTATCAATCAATAATTTATTTTTTAGACATATTAAAAGTTGTACATCAAACGACCGGTTTCCGAATTAGTAAAAAAAGCTGCTGTGCTATATATACATATTATTATAATTATAATCGTCACGGTTTACCCCTGAAGGGGCTAGCAGAGGTGTATTACGGCACCCATACTTCGCCAGATGACATTCAAACCCAAATATGACAGGTGGCGAGCCTGTCACATTTGACACATTACATTTATTAACTCAAGAAATATCTAATTTGAAAACATATATGTATATTAAGCACGCTTCTCCGCTTTTTTGCTTCTAAGTCACTATGAAAAACGACAGATATGTATAGGCAAAATGACTTGGATCACCAACGTTGACTTTTTATCTAGCATTTAGGTAGGGGAGCTTTTGGGCTCTTACAAAAAATAACCAGGAAGGCTAACCGACCCAAGTCAGATTTGCTCTGATGGAAGAGTCGGCCAGAAGAGATGCTCTTAGTGATTATTCATTTTATTGACCGGTCTATATTAATCTGGTTAATCAAGTTGCCCTTAACATTTATACTCCGACACTAAAATGTCACCTTTCCCCTCACGTTAAATTGCCGGCACTTCCATTCACAGCTCAAGATCTCTCACTAACATAATTAAACGCTGTACAAGTTGACGGTAATGGAATAAGTCGCGCCGGCGTTAGGCGACTTGTTTGTTAGTTATTTGGAACAAAGTGACGGACGCGCCGGGAGCGAGACACTTTTGGCGATTTAGCTGATTTTATTAGAGAAGATTTATTTCTGTTTACGACTGCGTGAGGCTTATTACTCGTGATAATTGCCATCTTGTTTAGTTTTAGGTATTTAGTAGAATTTTTCAGACAATCACTAAATTTTAAAGGTTTAACTTCTCGTGGTAAAGTCACAACTTCTAACACTTTTTAAAAATCTGAAGCAATATTTATCAAGCGAGCGTTAGCGAGCAAGCGGCTCTGCTCCGGTTTCGACAAAAATGCTTTTTGCATTGCTTTCGTATGTCCGATTTCTGTCCAGGTCTGTGTCCAGATCTTTGTCTTACTCTATAGGTTGCATTTCTCAACCGATTCTCTTGAAATTTTACAGCAGCTTCTTAACTCATAACAAAGCACAGGTTCGATCATGTTTGGAGTACTGCTCTCACCTATGGCATGGCTCCGCTAAGTATCAGCTTGACGCTCTGGACTCCATTGAAAGGCGTGCCAAACGGCTCATCAACAACGAGTCGTTGATCAAATCCAAGCTTCAGAGCTTGTCTCATCAGAGGTGGCCATTGTTTGTCGACATTTCACAGAGTACACTACGGCGAGTGCGCACGACAACTGCATGACCTTATTCAGCCATCACCGTTCTTCTAAAATTGCACCAGGCGCACCAATCAGAGACACCCTCTCGTGGTGGAAATTCTGTCTAAGCGTACTAAGCGTTTCAAATCTTTTCATATGAAAACTGCAGAGGTGTGGAACTCCTCGCCGGCGTCTATTTGCCACTCAATTACAATCCTGGGATGTTCAAGAGAAAAGTGAATAGGTATCTCCTAGGCACGGTGTTACACCTTGATCACGTCGTCGCTTCCCATCAGACGCTGTGGTCAAACGTATGCGTATAATAATAATAATAATATAATATTATTATTAAAAGCAAACGTATGCGTAAACCGAGGTAAAAAAAAAAATATTGTGAGTAAGTTCGATAAATGTTTTTCTTTGTCGAGGCGGTTTTCAGGAATTTGTTATATTTTTTAATATGGGTTTTGAAAAAAAAATCATAACTTCGCTATTTAAAAAATATCCAAAAATTGACTCGGCAAAAAACAAATCTGCATTTTTATGTAAATTGCTTACAAAATATCATGAGAATCGGTTGAGGAATGCGATCTGTAGAGAAAGACAAACGTCGGCCGCGAGGTCTACTACAGAGCCACTAGTACAAGTATAGATGAGTTTTTATTATACTCAGTTATTTTTTTACCCGACTACGGCGAAGAAAAAAGGGTTTTTTTTACAGACAAGTATCAATCTCATGGTATAATAATATACTCCGATCAATCTTATCAATCATTAGCAGATATTTTTCGGACTCAGCACTATAGAAATTGGAACAAGGGGACCGCATCAAAATAAATGTCAAGAAGGCCTATTCTGGCGCTATGAAGTTTTCTCGATCACTGCCTCTCACCTTAGAAGAGTAATAAAAGTGAGAGCGACCTACATAGTACCGCACGTGCCAGAAATCAGCAAAGGGGAAAGTCTTGAAGTCCGCCGCCGCTGCTATCAGCGATTCTGGCGGAAACAATAACGACCATTAAAAGTTTCCACGATGTAGCATTTACGAGTATGTAGCTATGTAACAATATGCGCTGTAACGTAGCCTCAATGTGGATTCTAGAACTGTTTTTTTGCGAGATTACAAGCTTTAAATTTGTTTTTCACCGGAATAAAGATCCAATCAAATCATCCAAAGAAGGGCGCATAATAACAATGAACATTGATGTGTTTGTTATTACGCGGTACTTGGTAATCTGCATGAAATCAGCGTCGATAACATTATAATCAGTCCAAAAACCGAGTTCACAATTGTTAGATTTATTGACAAGCTCCTGAAAAACAGGCACTATTAATGGATGTAGGTGGAGAATATTAAATCCGTTTGACAGTCACTAACGCTCAACTAGGCTTCCGTGTGTCGGGGGTCTGCCGTGTAACACACACAACGACACCGATCAGTAACAGCCAATTACAATGAAAAAAGTGACAGCGAGACTAGCTCTCGTTCAGTATTATTATGTCTAGTGATATGAACAGTGAGCGAGGCAGCCTGCAGCGAGCCGCACGATCACTCGACTCGACGCACTGTGTTCGTGGAGCGAATATTTTTAACAACCCGCGCAAGAGGTTCATTAGTGGCACAACGGAACCGCGGCCGGAAACATGCTTCATGGACCTTGTGCCGCGGGGGGACGTACGGCACGATTATTGGCGGCCTTTTTGTAAATGTACGGAAGCGGTATCAATTTTCATTTGCCATTTATAATAATGTGAATACGTTGTGCTTCTATGTACGCTTCCCAGTTTGCTTACTTGTGTATTTAGGCTAGTTTTCATTGTTATTCTACGAGAAGGATAATATCTTCCGACTGCGGAACAGGACGTGTGCACTTTTTTTTAACCAACTTCCAAAAAAGAGGAGGATCTCAATTCGACTGTTTTTTTTTCGTTTATGATACGTGATTACATTTTAAAGATTCACGCGTTAAAATAGGGGCCGGTAGTGACTGTCTAAATCTACACTACGCTACCTAGTTACATCGCTTACATAGCATGTTGTAATAGCCCCATATGCATATTCTTCTCTATACTCCTGACAACGTGTATTCAAAATATCATGATGATCCCCTGAGAAGTTGACAACAAAACATATTAACGCACAAATAAACTTACTGTTGCAACAATAATAATATTAGGATTTAAATTAGTTACATAAGTGGTTGCGAATTACAGTAGCAAATTTTTTTTTAGCAATATTCGAAACAACAATTACACTCACAAATCGTTATATACTTCCCTACTAAGCACTGTCACTAATTGTGAAGAAATGTCTTTGTCTCATTTACTAACAGTCTGATTGTTACCTTCTCATAAATGAACTGCTCTATAAAAAAAAGCCTCCCTAAAAATGAAAATAAATATTAAAATTCAGTTCTGTAACAAGAAAGTTTAACTTTTAAATAAAGCAATACTTGCCTAGATTGGATTACGAAGTTCCCATCGGCGTTTAATCCGGTTTGGAATGAAGTTGCTCTCGTTTATAGCGTCGGGCCTCGGCGTCCCGGACAGCGGCGCGGAGTAAACAGATACATTCCCACGCAACACAGACTAGTGCTATAAGTGCGTTTTGAGTTTTTTAGGGATAACAGCTTCTTTTTAGATGTCAGCTCCTAATTTTAAAGTACATATATTACTATTTTCTGACAGATTGCAAATCCAGTCAGCTGATCCGCTCGGATATGTCATTTAGAGCGCATCGTCACTTTTCATCAGGTGTGTTGTGGTCAATGATAAAAAAAAATACAGAATTTTGATGTCGTTTATTTTTGTTTTTATTAAATTAAATGTTCTTCTTTGTATTATAATGTAATACTGAAATCATGGTTTTAGAAGTATTATATGTGTGGTAACAGTCAATTATTGAATTTAAACTACAAGTTATTCATCAACGAGACATACGCTACTTGGTACTAACCTATATTTTATTTGTTAAAAGTTCCGTAGAGTTCTTTTAATTTAATTGATACAGAAACTGAAGACTGATCAAAAATACTAATAGAGTGCTTTATTAGCCTTTTAACAATTTGTAACAATGGGTAAGTCGATTACAGATTGAGTAAAATGTGTACATAATATTTTTCAAATGAACTTAAAATAATTTGTTTCAATTTAGTAAATATTCAAAAATAAAAGATCAAAGCTGCAAATTTATAAATTCATTGTTTCAATGTTGGTAAAAATATTAATTACCAGCGGTATTTGAATCCAGAATGGCACGCGATTCTCCGTTAGATTGCAATTTCAAACTTTTGTCTTTTTAGTTAACCTTATACGGCTTTATTCCGTTGTACTGTATCTTTTGCGTATTCTTTGCGAAAAAACATTAGCGTGCTGTAGCCGCGCGCCGCGCGCCGCGCGCCGAGCGCTCGAGCGTCGGCCGACATTTGCATATCAAAGCGATTCGCGCCCGCGTTAGGTTAATGCTTGCAAGGATAAGCGGCCGACGATGACTTTTAACCCAGATTTTCCAGGCTCATACTAAAAGAAGCTTAAGATTGACTCATTTTGAAACAGAACTCTTTCGAAATTCAAACGTTGCAATATGTATGTTTGGAGAGTTGTGAAAAACAGGTAATTACACAAATTGTACAGTTTGCACAAATGTACCCCTACTAATAAAAGTTGTATATCCATGCAATAGTTATATAGCATATGTCTTTTTCGATTCAATTTAAATTTAGAAGAGTTAAAAAAGACAAAACAATGTAAAACTAAACCGCGGACATACAACGTTTGCTAGCAAGGGGTCGTCGGGCTCATTGTTATTTAACTAGGATTGTAACATAGCCGAGTTTTTCTTTACCTAGATTTGTCACAGAATAAATAGGACTACAGCGTCAATGAAGCAACGTATCTACCTTCGATTTATGGAATATCTTTGGTCTGTTAGTCAAGATATTGCTGCGTTTGATGCGAGGGGGAGGGGGCGGGGGCGGGGGTGAGGGGTAGTGTTTTTGTGTCGATGTAATTTACTGTTTCCCTAGCCTCATCTCCATACTCTCTCAAACTCTGGAAGTGTTATAACTTGCCGCGACCATAGACGTAATATGTATTTCATACTAGATTTGACATCATGAACTGGCATAGTTGTAGACCGCGAGGATGCTAGCCAGCACACTCTCAGTCATACGTAGTAAGGCACTCAATAATACAACGCACACTTTGTTTTAATAATTGCGTCATCCAAATAACATTAGAAAAGTAAATAAAAGATGTAACTGACGAGTCACTTTTCACAAATAAGTTCAGATTTTCGAAAAAGACACGCGAAAATAATGACGGGCTCGTGCTCCTGAGTGAATGATAGCAGTTCAATAAAATGTGTTAGCGATAGTAACTCTATTTTTTTTTCAATGGGTCCAACTTGCGATTGCGATATTTTGTAAGTTTCCTATGTATATGAGTTTAGAATTAATCTGAGAGTCAGTAACTAACACTTTGTTACCTACTTACTTACCGAGTACTAAATAATTAACATTTGTAAAACTACTCAAGTGTTATGTGAGTAATTCCTGTTTTATAATCATAATACGTACGAATACTTTCAATTTTAGTGCTGCCTTATCAACCGAGCGAGCGCTAGTGAGCGAAGCGTCTCTGCTTCAGCTTCGACAAAAATGCTTTCGTATGTCCGGATCTCTGCCTTCCGTCACATGTCGCATTTCTTAACCGATTCTCGTGAAATATATCTTCGCCCTTTTGAAAAACTTCCAAGGACTGTTTCGACAAAAAAAAATCTTTATAATTATTGAGGAATGCGACCTGTAGAAGAGGACAGACGTCGGCCGCGAGGTCTGCAGCTCACAAAGCCTAGACTAGTTTGTATTGGAAATTTGTAATAGTTTTGCCGTGTTATGACCGCGCAAAATCCTGTATGGTTCTATTGCCATATTGGCCTTTGTACGTATAGCGTATGAAAATATGAAATTACATTATTCTATTTACATACATTTACATTACATACAATAATCTAACACGAAAAATAAATTAAAATTCTAATATTACTGAGTTTGTGTTAAAAGTGTTGAAATTATATCTGCTTACCCATTCAAATTTTGCGGTGAAACCCATACGTAACTAACTTTCCTATTTAAGCAAAATGTTTTACAACATTGAATATATTTGTGTAAAATTGCCTAATATTTATTTTCTTCTGGCATTTTCCGCGAGCTTCGTTTACGTTGGGCGATTACGTGAGCGATAAATAACCGGGATATTATCGGCGCGACGCCAATTACATGTTGCCCGAAAACTGCCGAGAGCTGCACGAGATAGGCCCCAGAGTAGCACGAAGTAGCACTGGCCTTTTGTGAGTAGCACGAAGTAACACAAGTTATTTAGACATATCACGCATGCTATGATGGCAGGCTATAGTTAACCGAGGGAAGTAAGGTCTCAGAGTCTACTGGGACATAACGGGATTTGTTTGTTTGACGATAGCTTCAGTATTTTTATCCAATCTTTGTGAAATTTTGCAAGCAAGGTAGTTTACCCTGATTTAATTTTTGAAATGTGTACTTGACACAACTAAATCGGACGAGAGCTTGTAGAGTATCCAAGATCTCCGTTTAATGTGAACTAACTAGTAATAGTTTTATACTAGTAAAAGAAACAAAGAGAGAAAGAAACAATTTATTATCATTTATAACATACATATATGACAGCGATAATTAATTTTAATTTATTAACTATAAGCATTTACCCGTGTAGGTTTAGATAAACTAAGAAAAGTTCTATGAACTGTTTTACTGCGTACATTAAAATGTCGAATCGTCTGTGATAAGGTTACCGTAGAGCGTGCTACGAATGTGCTACGAACATACTACGTAACCCGATTGATGTTACTCTTTAGCATTTGACCCCCGTAGAACAAAATCATATTATGTTTACATTACTATAGACGG
Source organism: Peribatodes rhomboidaria (assembly GCA_911728515.1). Taxonomy (NCBI): domain Eukaryota; kingdom Metazoa; phylum Arthropoda; class Insecta; order Lepidoptera; family Geometridae; genus Peribatodes; species Peribatodes rhomboidaria. The sequence continues at coordinate 16,159,788 of OU452183.1, read as the reverse complement.
TAACATGGTTGCATCCACTACCTTAATGGATATTTTTTTCGATGTAAAAATAGTATAAGGTTACCTAAATACCAAACCTCATTGAAATTCATTAAGCTACGACTATTATGAAAGAGAGCAAGGCCCGGTTTCGCAAGACTACCTTTGAATGCGGGGAGCGCAAGACCGGTCGTTGTGGAGATCATTGGGAGAGGCCTTTGATCAGCAGTGCACGTCTTCCAGGCTGACATTATGATGATGAGCAAGACTACACGCAATTCCACACAAGCTCTCATTTAAAATGTTATTGTTATGATGATAGTGTAATTTAAACTGTATCTAGAGTGTTTTTTGAGGTAGTACGGCTCAGTGAGCGCACAAAGTGCACCTCTCGAGCCGCGAGCCTCGACGCGCTCGGGCCCGGGGTGTTTTAGTGCCAGGTAGAGTAGGGCTGGTATCGTCACTAACAACAACAGCTGGGTATAACTTTGACCACAAATAACGAAAAAAAGCAGGACTGAGATATTTCATGGTTTTGCTCATAATTCATAACTTATAATACATTACATACCTACTATAAATATGTATAACCATCACGCCTCTTTCTCGTAGCGATAGCAGAGACCGCTACGATCCTGGCATGCATCTATCGCGTCTTCAACTTCCATGAGTCTTTTTAAACACGTTTGTCGGTTACGGGTACTCTTGACCTGGTCTTTCTTTAGGACGCTTCAATTTGATCAAAATACTTGTGCCTAGGTTGACTCTTACTAACTTGCCCATTCCACACTCGCCTTGTAAACTTTTTTTGTCAATCTTCTTTCATCTATTCTCTCAATGTGCCCAAATCATCTAAGCCTCGGAAACAGGTAGAGTCACGCAAACGTTCTTCCCTGATATTGCAAACGCATATCGGGTGACGCGAGCCACAAGACTGACTCCCTTCCAGGTACAAGCGCTGACGGGACACGGAGGTATAGCTGAATATCTGCACAGGTTCAAGCTCAAAGACAGCCCTGGTTGCGAGTGCGACCCCTATGTGGCCGAGACGGTCTGGCACGTGATCATCGATTGCCCTAGATTCATGGCTGTGCGACAGGATCTCGAAACATTAATAGATAGGAAGTTGGAGATCTCGGAACTCCATAATATCTTGGCAGATCCAGAATGCAGACCACACTTCTTGTCTTTTGTGGAGAGATCCTTCCGTATAGCAGCCAAAAGAAACTCAACACTCGATTCCAGCCGAACACTACCCCCCATCCAAACACTCACCCCCATCCAAACACTCCCCCCCATCCGAACACTTCCCCCCATCACACTCACACAGTCTACCAGCGCAACAGAAGCCACGATCTCCGCCCGAGAAACTTCCTCAAAAAGCGTATCCATTCACGATCTTCTGGAAAACGCAGAAAGAGGAGACCTGGGAATACGGATTCGCGGTGTGGCACTTTTCATGGACAGCAATAGAGAAAGGCTCGGAATAAGCTTTTGCCTCGTCAGGAACCAGAAACGTGTTCGACTATCGCCCGGATTAGCATGTCTGCTCAACGGGAGCACCGCTAAAGTAACTATGAAGCGGAAATCCTACGAAGCTATGCCAGTGTGCATGGCAGACGGCTACCGATTCCGAATAGTGCGAACGAAAAACAAAACGATCGCACTGCTGGAATGGGCGGCACAGTCACCTTTTGCGCAAGCTAGCTCATTGCTTAATTATCTAAGCAAAAATGCTGACAGCACTCCCCGGGTAATAAGCGTGGACGCGATGATGGTCGAATATATACAGTTCGGCTTTAGAGCGGGTGTATCCACTGAAAATGCAGTCAGCACGCTTGCCCAGCAAGTGATACTTCAAATGGATAGAAGTAGTAAAACAGTGGGTGTTTTTCTTGATTTGGCGAAGGCGTTTGACACGGTGTCTATCCCAATACTTCTGGCCAAACTAGAAAAAATCGGTATTCGAGGAGTTCCGCTTCAGTGGTTTACTAGTTACCTCTACGACAGGACACAGATGATTAAAATAAAAGATAATCTGAGTGATGAGGCCAACGTTAAGTTCGGTGTGCCACAGGGTAGCATCCTTGGCCCCACACTCTTTCTAATATATATTAATGGCTTATGTGACTTAGATATTGAAGGAGGAAAAGTTTATACCTACGCGGATGACACTGTGCTAATATTTGAAGGCAGTTCCTGGAATGAAGCACAAGCCCTAGCCAATAAAGGACTTCACAAGGTTGCAAACTGGCTCAGAAGTAACCTACTAACACTAAATGTCTCTAAAACGAAGTACATGATTTACACTATTAACTCCACAACTCAACCAAAATCTCTCCTTACATTGAAAATTCACGATCCTAATTGCAGCAATCACCAACAATGCCTCTGTTCTCCTCTTGAATTCACCGAGTCTATCAAGTATTTGGGAATACATCTTGATAAACACCTACGATGGGACGAGCATATTAAAACAATAACAGGAAAAGTCAGAAAACTTATTTTCGTTTTTAAAAAGTTAAGAAACATACTATCTCCCGACATTCTTCAGACCGTGTATTATGCTCTGGCACAATCAATTATTACCTACTGTATTACAGTATGGGGAGCAGCTGCCGCCACCCACCTGATTCATTTAGAAATAGCACAAAGAGCACTACTTAAAGTTATGTTTTTTAAAACCCGGCGCTTTTCCACTGAAGCTCTGTACCAGGAGACCAAGTTACTTACTGTAAGACAGCTGTTTATAAAACTTATATTACTACGACAACATTCAAAGGTTGATAAAGAAATATTAGAAAAGTCAAAGTCAAAAAGAAGATCAGACATTGTTTTTAAAAACATAAAAGCTCGTACAAATTACGTACGGAAATCATTTATAGGACTAGGCCCTGCTCTGTACAACCGCATAAATAAACTTAAACCTATCTTAAAACTAAATCATAACGCTTGTAATAAAACCTTAACCGATTACATAATGCAGCTTGACTATAATTCAACAGAGAATTTTCTCAAAATTATCAAATGACCAACACAAACACATGATTAGGTGACAATAACTATGTATATCATAGTTATTGTTACTATCATACCATAGGGAAATTACGATTAATCCTCGATATTTAAATTACAGATGACTGATGACTCTCGATTGATTTTTAGCCCAATTAACTGAAACAATTAACATGCCACACAAATAACCTTCAAACACACCCAAACACACAGAATCACTTTGACTTTTACGCACATACACACACGACAATGTACACACACCCCTCCTCACAAAATAACCCACTTATTCAAAACACACACAAACACACCCACACACACACTCGATTGACATAGAAATAAGTAATTCTTCATAAAACGAATCTTGTTTAAATTTGTTGAAAAATATCTTTGTGTTATTCATAACATAACCAAGCTTAAGTTCACCTCTGCGGGGAAAACGATCATGCCCAGTGCTGAAAACTGTGACCTCACGACACAGGTTAACCTAGTGTGGGGGACAGGGTTCCACTAAGGTACATAATTGTTTTCTTTTCTTAGCACCTCAAATATTTTATAAAAAATTGTATTCTTTCTTTTTAATTCCTTCTGTATCAAATCTTAATTTTGTATTATAATAGTATAATTAAGATCTCTGTACCTATAAGCCCAATAGAAAAGCAATAAAAGTTATTATTATTATTATTATTATATGAAAGCGGAAGTCGTAGACCGGTTAGGTTGCACCAAGGCCTCTGAACACCATGAGGTTGTCGTGTACGAGGATAGAGGAGAAAACTTGAGCTTTCTCAAATCCCAAACACTAGACCACATAGGTGCTACAGATAGCTGGGGACACCCCGTTCCAAGTTCGACCACCCAGTCTGGTTCCGAAAGGGCACAACAAAAAATTGTCTCTGAAAAGGCCGCACCCCATGCAAGTGGTAACCGAGAAAGAGGGAATGGCCACATAACCGGTTTCATAACAGCATTCAGCGCTATAACCCAGAGCTTATTCCGTATCGCACCCAAAACACCATCTCCACAGACGTCGAGAGCAGCTCCACAACTTCAAGCAGCTAGGACGAGAGCCGACATGGGCCAGGTCGATTCGCCCCGTTATGTCTCGGCCTCGGGGCTGCAAAACCATGCGAGAAACGCCTTCCTCGAATTCCTAGCCGTACTGAGAGCGACGAAACAAGTTAATCTCAGGACCTGCGATAACATCTTGCAGTCTTTTAGGCTAGGAAGTGAAAGTCTTCTAAACGAGAGGCTTGAGGAAGCGGAAGCCGCCATATACAACAACGTCACTTCCCAGATCATCAAAGGAACCATGAAAGGAGAGTATATGGCAGCCTATAGCGCAGAAAGTGGTTTTGTAGCGCTGGACGAGACAGAGGCGGGGCGAATAGGTAAGCCGAAATACGGGACACCATCAAAGGATCCAATTGTAGTCACCGCCAAGTGCACCAAGATAATGCTGGACGACCGAATCCTAGAGATGGCCAAAACCATCGAAGGGAACCCAGACGTCGACGCAAGTTGGGAAAGTTGGTCGGTACCAAAGATACAATGGGTCAATGGGGTGCCAGGGTGTGCCAAGACAACATGGGTGATGCGTCACTTCGATGTGAACAGGAACGCCATCATCACCACAACAACAGAGGCAGCAAAAGATCTGAGAGAGAAACTATCGCACCGTATCGGAGACCTGGTGAAATCCAGGGTACGAACAATGGCTTCTTCTCTCGTAAATGGTTTTGGTAGAGAGAGTTTCAGCCGCCTCCTGGTAGACGAAGCGCTCATGAACCATTTTGGAGCCATAATAATGGTTGCACGGCTGTCTGGTGCTGGTGAGCTTGTCCTCATCGGAGATGTAAATCAGTTACCTTTTATTGACAGAGAAAATCTCTTCGAAATGAGGTACCAACGCCCAAACCTGGTCACAAACATCAGCCAGGAGTTGCTTTGCACACACAGGAACCCAATGGACGTCGCGTATGCGCTGAGGGAAATTTACTCGGGTATTTATTCCTCGGCTCCTCGTATTAAGTCCGTCGAGCAAAGAAGGTACAAGGGAGCACAAATTCCCACCACCCTCCCCAACACCCTTTTCTTAGTACATACGCAGGAAGAAAAGGAGACCCTCAAAAGTCAAGGGTATGGGGGAGGCGCAGGGTCACGCATCCTAACCATCCACGAAGCTCAGGGGCTAACGTACGAGTCGGTTATCGCCATAAAGACCAAGCCCAAAATGAAGCTGCATGAGAGCGTGTCCCACGCAGTCGTCGCAATATCACGGCACACCGGGACTTTCACCTACTACGCCGATGACATCGAAGACGATGCCATCAGCCGGTTTTTACGGCGAGCATCGGCTGCATCACCGAAGACCATCAAGGAATATAACCTGCAGATGGCCATCAGAGATCGGAACGCGGTAGTGATGGAGGCTCTGAGTCGGGAGGAGGCCATGATGTTATATTAATTGTTATAAAAATTGTAATAATTTCTGTTCTCGTTATAGTTTTTATTCTGTTATTTATCGTTTTATATAAATTGTGGGTCCATCTCGAGCATTCATGCTCACTATCGAAGGCACCTTCTTGCGGCGGCGTCGTGTGTCGGGTCGTTCTCTTCCCTCAAATATGGTTGAGGTGAGCGATGGCTGGCACATGCGTCATACTCGTGATCGGGTGCTGCTTGCGGGTCGCTGGTCTGCTCGTGGTGTACTCACAATGCATTAAGTAAATCTGAAAACCTTTAACCTAACCTTAGATTAAGACTTAATAACTAACCCCCCTCTACCTGTATTCCCCTTAAATAATAATTTAAGTTTTATGTTAAAAAAAAGGCACGGTCCCCGGAGTCCGTGGAGTGTAATTTTTTAAATAAAAAAAAATAAAAAAAAAATCATCATCATTTCTCAATCTTAATCAATATATTCTCTACCGCACCACAACGTTCGATTCAATACAGCTTAAATTATTTATTTTCTTGTTAATTGGTTACTATGATCTTTAGATTTAAGCAGTTAATAACTACCTCTAAAAGACTCTTCAGAAGATTTCCTCAAAAAGATGGCTTCAAAAGTATGTAGTCTGTTCCATTCAAACAAATAATAAGTAGGTATTCTATATACCAAACTTACGTTGCAGATTGTGTTCCACTTTTATCGTCGACAGTACCCAGGGCGGGTACCTTTTGCAATTTATAGCTGCAAAAACGCAGGTCGGCGCCGAAATTAATATTTTTTCTATATTTTAGTGCGGCCCCGCGCCCCGCGCCCCGCGCCCCGCGCCCCGCGCCCCGCGCCCCGCGCCCCGCGCCCCACGCCCCGCGCCCCGCGCCCCGCGCCCCGCGCGCCGGCAGCGGTCCGCGCGCTGTGAGCCTACAATAACAAGGAGCCTGTGGAATATTATACATACGCACAGTATACACAATAAGGAATAAAACGAACAATAAAATTCATGATCAAATACTTTTTTTTAATCATTCAAATGGAATTTTGTACTCGAATATACCATTGAATTAGAAACATAGAATTAACTCCAATATCAAAAACCAGCGTGCAAAAAACAATTCCTAAAATAAATATCATGTCAATGAGGTTGACTTGTGTTATGAAAAAGTAAACAAAGATCAAACTAAAAAATAATATAAAATCTAAGTATACCTACGAGTACATCGGTTAAACTGAGACTTCGCGACCCCCATTTTTTTTTTTTTTTTTTTATTTATTTAGAATAGGTCGGCGTTTGACCACCAACTCGCCTGATGTTAAGCGACGTTGTGGTCTAAGATGGAGCACGACGACCTATAAAGTACTTATTCACTCTAGCCTTGAAGTTTACTAGAGTGAAGAAGTACAAAGACGGCAGTTGAGTGAGACGCTACAAGTGCGCTACTGCTCAGACCCGTCTTCGGAACGGTTACACCGGACTACATCCCGAAACACGACTAGGTCATTTCACAGCATGGCTTGGTCCGGTGGACAACAACCCCTAGACTGATTTAGTTCACATTCGAACTTAAAAATTGTATTTGGATGAACTGCTTGCCTATAAAATTGTACTATAGGCTCTGTGAGCGTAGACAAGGGCCGCGAGGTTTTCAACTCACAGAGCCTAGAGCTATAAGTACATAATATTTTTTTAATGTACACCTTAATAGTTAATTAACACCCAGGTATTGAACAAACATAAATGTTCAAACAGCATGAATGTTTGTCCTATAGGTAGGAATCATATCCACGCCCCCAAGCTCAGAAGGCAGGTACTTAACCAAGTAAGCCGCCGAGCCAGGCAATGGTGTACCTTAAAGCATGGTTTAACAATTTATACTCCGCCAGGTATAGCGTTCCGAATCAAAAATGGTCACGTGATCAACACGTAGTGACGTCAGTCGATGCTTAAGCAAGACCGAAATAAGTAATTCCCAACAAATTCGAAAGAGACGACGATGATGACGAGTGACGTCATCTGGTGGCTCTCGTAACGATAGGCATTGTCTCTTTGGATCTTTATAGTTGATGCTTTATAGAACATGCTTTAGGTATACAGTTAGAATTAATGCAAGCGATTGGTGTCGTTGGTAGTTACCTAAAACACGAGTAGCACAAGCCTCTTACTTGTAAGATAACATCGATTGTCCTTCAAGATAATTCACAATACGCTCACCACACGGAGATGTGTAGTAGGTAAGCACTGAGCATACATACGTAAAGGCTCGATCACACTGTCAGCGGGTGAAGAGCGGCGCGCGCTGAGCACGAGTCGTGCAATTTTATATGCGCGTGCGCGTTCTTCTTCAACTTGCATCTTTCGTGTTTTATTTGTCTGGCGTGTTTGCTTAATAATATTCAAACTAGCTGCGCTCCGCGGTTTCACTCGCATTCTCACAGGAACCGTTTTTTTTTTGGGATGAAATGTACCCTATGTCCTTTTCTATACCCTGACAACGTGAATGCAAAATTTTATGATTATTGGTTCAGTAGTTAGAGCGTGAAATCATAACAAACAAATTAATTGGGCTACCATTAAAACGCATGAAGTTGTCTACAGTAAAACTGCTCGGGGCCGAGCCGCTGTCATCAAGTGCGCGCCGCGCGGCGGCCCGCAGTGCTATGCGAGATGCAGCAGCGCGCACGCACTTGCCTTGATAAAGACCGCCGAATGGGGTTAAAACTATAGTCGGAATAATCGACTAAATCGTACGTGAGTAATTCCCGTGTCATAAATCTTAATGTGAGTAAACCACGTGAGTTTCCATTCTTAAATAGACATCCTGCTCAAACGTAACGCTGCGCACGCTCTTCTCCGCTCTCAGTGTGGCTGAGCCTTAACAGCAAACATGACTACGTGTATTGTGTAAATGTATAATGTGGGCTGAATGCGTGGAATGTTCGCATTCCTCCCTCAGAGGTACGTGTGTCTCGACTATCTATTGTAATATAGCCTCTACAAATGGAATACTAATTGATAATAATGTGAATCATTTAAATAAAGGGAACTCGTTTAATTTAAATGAATGGTTAATATCGGTGGTGCAAGTAAGACAAGGTAGGCATGATTAGTGCCGTTTCGTTAAGAATGGGTGTATTCTGTAAAACACGGTTTTAACATATTTTTTTTTAATATTATGTTGAGTGGTTTTGTTGTTATTTGGAACAGACTGCCTTTAAATGAATTAAAAACTAGCTGCGCCCCGGGATGTTACCCGCAGTTAAAAGTAGCTTATGTGTTAATTCAGGGTTTATGGTTGGTAGGCTGAGGTATAAGTAACCTCTATTCAAAATTCAATCTAAATCCGTCCATTTGTTAGAGCGTGGAGAAGTAACACACATACACATTTACAAACTTTAGCTTTTTAAAATTAAGGTAAGGTAAAATAATAGAACAATTAATAAGGAACTATAAGGTATGATACTTACGTCTTTTGTACAAGTTTGTATAACAGCCGGTAAAAGTTAACACTCTGTTTTGTTTGTGAACAGAATTAAACAATCGCTAGTCGCTCTATTTTTTTGCATCGTGTCTTCATTACAAAGAATAACTATCAGTACTGTAGTTAAGCAGTATGGAAGTTTGCTGAGTTTTGTGAATAGCCATATGTAGTCACTGGGAGTCATTCTCCAAATTATTTATAGAGTGTAGGCCGCATTGTGTTACTGATGGACTCTGAAATTATTTATAAATATAGGATCAACTGGGGTAAATGCGTCTGGGGGGGAATTGCGTCTTTTGCCAATTACTGACAAACCCTTCACAGATTAGGCAAATAACGCCATCTTGTACAGATTATTGCAACTAAAGATAGAAAAAGTTGTAGGTGGCGCCTAATTTGTGAAGGGTTTGTTAGTTCACAATCCTACTTACATTTTAATTAAAAAGGCGAAAGTTTGTGTGTGTTTAGGTGTGTATGTTTGTTGCTTCTTCAGGCTCAAATGGATAGACGGATTGCGATGAAATTCGGTATGAAGGTAGCTTACATCCTGGAGTTAATTTTTAGCCACGGGTAAAACTGCGGGTCGCAACTAGTTGTTTACTTTAAAATTTAAATAATTTGATTGTTTATCGGTAATTGTATCATTATACATCCTTACTGCTGTGTGATATGTCACAACTCGGTGACAATGGATTTAGTTCTCATTTGTTTGGCAAAAAGTTTGCAAGTTTGCATGCAGACAATGTAGACAGGGCCGGATGAAGGAAATGAGGAAAAATATAAAACTTTAGTGAATTTAAACATTAACTGTGCTTACAATACTGTACTAACAGTTTTTGGTTCGGTGTACCTATTTAATTCAAGATAATATCATTATTTTGGTTTTAAATTTTAACTTCAACTTTTCAACAGAAAGTCAACTTGGTAATGATGTTAAGAAATACGATTGCCAAGTTGACTGCCTCGATGGCACTGTTGGTAAACCTGTGTTCTAAGCTCGGGGACATGGGTTCGATTTCCACCTCTATAGGGAAAAGATTAACTCAATGACCTCCTTAGTGCATCTGATTATTACCTAGTTGTAACCCAAAATTTGTAAGACAATTATTAAACGTTTGCAACGTTAAAGCGGAATTACACTAGATATTAGTTCAAGTAACAAGTTTCAAGATGAACTTCCGCAAAGTAACGCCTGATTCAGTCAACTATCTCAAGACAATCATTTATGTATTTTTTTAACAAAAAAATAACGCTCCTCAGTTTTTGCCTGTTCTTCTGTAGTGTGTAGTAGTGGCTCTTTTTCCGAACAAGGCTGTTGAGTCTATTATAAAACTTTGACGTTCATAAGTGTATCTTTCATAACCAAATGAATAAAAACATTTTGTCTTTGACTTTTATTCTACAATAATACCTATTGGCAGTCTTTACTCCAGAATACGTCTACTTCAAAGGTTATTTTCGCTGCAACACCACCCGACAATATTTGCTTAGCCTTTTTAGTGTTCCATACCCAAAGCGTAAAACGGGACCATATTACTAAGACTTCGCTGTCTGTCCATCCGTCTGTCTGTCTGTCTGTCTGTCACTAGGCTGTATCTCACAAACCGTGTTAATTAGACAATTGAAATTTTCACAGTTGATGTATTTCTGTAGCCGCTATAACAACAAACATCTGACACATAAACAAACAAGAAACAGAATGAATTCAATATTAATTAAAGGGGGCTCCCATACAACCAATGTGTTTTTTTTATGCCATTTTCATAAATAATGGTACGGAACCCTTTGTACGCGAGTCCGACTGGCACTTGACCAGTTTTTTTTACTTTCGTGTTCAAAGCTATCATTCTTCGATATTGAAGTCAGAAGACTTCCAGAAAATTTTAGAGCTAGTGCAAGCATTTTATTTCCCTCTGGAAGTATACACACATAATTTGTCTTGTAAAACGTTGGAGCAAACCTCAGAGCTTCACAGGAAGCAGCGCCATTACCGCTGACATTAGCATTAGGGACTATTCTAGGAAACTGCACATAAATCAGCGCGCGCTGGAATTAACTCGCAATAAAAACGAGAGCATCATTAATAACGAGGACCACTCTGCTGCGCCACAGAATAAGTGTATTACAACACACTGGCAAGAATTGTATGTTTTTGAATGTATTTATGTAGGTATTATTTTATTTTTGTCTTGCTGACCAGTCTGTAATAAACGTAATATATTTGTATATTTTCAAAGATAATTTTTATTATGATCTATAGATAGAACTAAAAATTCTCACCACCTTCCTCATTGTGAATGTTGTGAATACCTATTATGGGTATACATATCAGAACTGTACCTAGTAGCTGTTAGAAAACTTAAATTGTTTAATATGTGTACTGTTGGTATTCCTTAATACCTAAATAAATAACAATGACTGATCTTATTTCAAAACATTTTTTTTTTAGGGATTAGTAGTAATTTTCAAGAGATTAGAGAGAGGAGGGGTGAGTAGTGAGTATTTGAGACTGAATATCGCTCGGAGAAGTGTGAGTGTTGTATTACACCTCTGCCAGCCCTTGGGGGAAAGGCGTGACGATATGTATAAGTACATATGTATGTATGAGTAGTAATAAATTAGTTCATTTCATTCAAAATTTTATTAATTTTTGTTTATAGATGAATTGGTGTTTTTTGGGGTGGGCTGTCGAGACTAGAAAAGGCAGGCTTTAGGGTTGTACTATTATTTATTCTGTGCTTTAAGTATCACATCTCGTCGGGACCCGAACGGAATACGGGAAATGTGTCTGGGTTCACGCTATGTATATGTAGATAAACACCCGACGCCTATGGCCGGCACTACAGTACTATAAACAACCAATGCTTGAGTAGTTATGAAATTACTCCGTGTCTCAAAATATTATAAATATAATAAACATGAGAATGACAGGACAAAACAATATATTATTGATGCCCGACAGTACAAAAATCGATATCGAAAAATGCAAATATCTTCAAACAAAAAATTGGTGGCTTGATTTCCAACAAAAACAAAAATAATTACAAGTAATGGAGTATTATAACAATGAATAAATTCATCGCGTCGTAATGCTATAATCACATTGAATAGCAACAACAACTAAACATGATAAAACTTTTGAAGCTTAAGATAAGATTATTGTCCGTTTATAAATGATCGCTCGCGGGAAATTCAATTTATTTTATTTAAAGGCAACATGAGAGTAGCCTTGTCGGTTGTGGCGCTTATCATAGGCGTCGTTGTGTGCGATGCCGGTCGTTATCATCCGGTCGTACATTCGGCAACGCGTACGACCGCCAACTTAGATGAGAATACAGCTCAATATTGGTACAATGAGGCGCAAGTAGGGATAACTAAGCGCGTGGCGCGAGGAGCCGCCGTCGACAAGAAGGCGAAGAACGTCATCATGTTCCTCGGAGACGGCATGTCCTTCCCGACGCTGGCGGCCGCGAGGACGCTGCTCGGACAAAGAGAAGGACGCACCGGAGAGGAAGAACAATTATTCTTTGAGGAGTTCCCTACGGTTGGCGTTACTAAGGTACACATAACATATTTGTCTACTTCCGAAAAAAAATTTTTGTAGCAGATTTCCAAAAAGAGAGGATTCTCAATTCGTCTGTATGATTTTTATAACTGAAATACTGATGTTATGTACTATGAGGCAATTAACTGAATTTCCCTGTAAATATTGTCTAAATATAGTTATGTATTGAAAATGAATGAAATTAAAATAAATCTTTTAATAACAACTTATTATCTAAGAACAATAGCCTTCTTTAGCTTTTCAGGATAAAAAATCATAAGAGATGATTAATAATTTTTTTTAAAAATAATCAAAAAAATACTAGATTTCGAAAATAGCTAAAAACTTTTCCTACAAATTCTTACGAATATTTTTGTGCTGTATTGTTACAAACATTAACTTTTCAATGATATTTATAATTATATTGCAGACTTATTGCGTGGATGCGCAAATAGCAGACTCAGCTTGTACGGCGACTGCATATCTGTGTGGTGTCAAGAACAACGAAGCAACCCTCGGCGTCACAGCAGCCGTGCGACGCCGCGACTGCGAGGCTTCCACTGACAAGTCGACGCACGTCGAGTCCATCGCCGAGTGGGCGCTTGCCGACGGCCGCGACGCTGGTACGTACTTCTTTTAATCATCAAACATTAACCTTATCATGACTTAATTATTACGAAAACTTTTTCTGTTTTCGTTTGGCATACATTTGACCTACTTCCTACTAGTCCAAACGAAAATAAAAAAGTTTTCTTTAACTATCAAAACTCGTGGTAAGCCCTCAGAGCTGTATGCGGTGTATCACAGTTCACAGACGACTGTCATTATATTTCTCATACTTTGTAGGCATCGTGACGACGACGCGAGTGACGCACGCCTCACCAGCGGGAGTGTACGCCAAGGTGGCTGATCGCTATTGGGAGAACGATGCAGAAGTCAAAAGCCGCGGATTCGACACTGATATCTGTCCTGACATCGCACACCAGCTAGTACACCATTATCCTGGTACTCAATTTAAGGTAACACTACACCCAGACTCGCAGTAATTTTTCTATTCTCTAAATCTTAAAACAACGACTAAATACCTATAGAAGGTAGGTTTCTAAACTACCTTGTCTCAAAACGCAATCCACAAATTCGCTACGTGTGCTCTGTTTACTTGCCTTGACGCGCAACACCATATTTATGTTTGCGCACACAGACGTAAACATAATTATGGTTGGTTGAAATATTTTCTCTCTAAAAGTTGGATTTAAAATCTGTTCCATAAATTGATTTAAAAGTTAGAATATTCCCATAGATATATTCGTACGGTGCCGTCTCTGGCACCAATTTAGCGGCTTTAATTTCGCGAGTGTCCTTGGTTTCTATACTTAGTTATTCTAAGCTCTAAATGCAAAAACCTTGTTTGAATATTTTTATTTCAATAATTGATTACTTAACGTGTTTAGGTAATCCTGGGAGGTGGAAGGCGAGAATTTTTATCGAATACAACAATCGATGAGGAAGGCACTCGTGGGCTTAGAACCGATGGTCGCAATTTAATCCAAGAGTGGCAAGACGATAAAGCAGAACGCAACTTGAACTACCGCTATGTTTGGAATAGAACTGAGTTATTGGAAGTGTCTGATGACGTGCCCGACTATCTCCTAGGGCTGTTTGAGGGTGGACACATGCACTACCACTTAGAAGCCGACCCGGTCATGGAGCCAACACTGACTGAGCTAACAGAAGTAGCGATCAAGTCTCTCAGTCGCAACGAAAAGGGTTATTTCTTATTTGTGGAAGGTGGTCGAATCGATCACGCACACCATGACAGTACAGTCACAAAAGCTCTGGACGAGACAATAGAACTGGCTAAGGCTGTAGAGCGCGCCACTGAACTAGTGTCAGAAGACGACACGCTGATCGTAGTCACATCAGATCACTCGCACGTGTTGGCTATTAACGGCTACTCACGGCGCGGCGACAGCATTCTTGGCCAGTCGTATTGGCATCTTGGTGACGATGGTGTACCGTTTATGACGCTCTCATATACAAACGGACCCGGCGCTAGACCGCATGTTGATGGAGTCCGGCCCGATGTTACAAAAGAAGAGAATTTTGGTAAGCTTTGGTTTATTTTATTACGTCCACTTATATTTTTTTCCCGATTCGTTGCTCAAATAGGGTACTTTTTTATTACCCCTGACAAGACAAATAACTAAGGATTATTTCGACAGTGGCCTGACTACTCTCGACATTGAGCTTATCGGTTATCTGGAGTAAGATAAAACCCTTTAAATTCTTTATTTCGTCTCTCTGAAGCTTAGATTTTGTAAATTTTCTAAGCGCATTGTACATAGAAAGATAACTCTGGCTATACAGTTTTTCTTTTTGGTCTCTATTAGGCGACATCAACTGGCTTTCTCACGCGGAGATACCGCTCGAATTCGAGACGCACGGCGGTGACGACGTGGGCGTGTTCGCGTGGGGCCCGCAGCACGGCATGTTCTCGGGGCTGTACGAGCAGAGCCAGCTGCCGCACCTCATGGCGTACGCGGCCTGCCTCGGGCCCGGCGCGCGCGCGCAGGCCTGCAGCGCCGGCGACACGGACGACGAGACCGACGGCGCCGCCTCTACGATGCATATAGCGCCTTTAGCACTCGCACTGACCGTGTTCGCTGTGTTTTTTACTCTCATTAGATAATGCTGGTACTGTGATGATAAAAACGAGTGTGGTTTAGTTAAAAACAAGGATTTAGGGAGCAATCTGGGGAAGCTAAATGGAGTAGAGCTGAGTTGTAATCTCTTGTGTTTAAAAGCATCTACGTGCATCTACCCTTGCTCCGCCTTAGTGAAGCGTCACCAACAAACTTTGAAAAATTAAAAAAAAAAGTCTATAAATCTAACGATATATTACAAAACTTGGTGACCATTATTATGATAAGTACGAAATACTCAAAAGAAATTTAGGATAAGCGCACATAATTCTTCCTAGTTATTAAAAAGGGGTGATAAGTGATAAATAATTTTAAGAAATAAATACTATTTTATGACAATTTTTTGTAATTTTTAAACCAAAACCATACATTTTATCATAAATAAAGTGATTAATATGTTCACGATAAGAGGAAATCTTAGGCAAGAATTACTTTGTGATTGATAACTATAATAATCGCCTAATTTTATCTTTATCCCATATCTGATTCTATCAGTAATTTTTTTAAGCCTTATGGTTTCATTATTTTAAAAAACCAAGTATTATAAGTACTTATAGGGCTTGCCAAATATTATTAAGCCTTTGTTGTTGATACTAATTTAAAACAAAAGTTAAACAGTAAAAATAAAACGTACCTACCTAATTTAGTGCTAGAATTTGCTAGAATAATCTAGCACATTAAATTTCCCGGTTTAGTAGTCAGCATCTCCTGTTACACTTGTTTTCATTCTTCTCGATTACAACTGTTTACCTATACTATGCTTACCTAATAGATAAAAATATATAACTATAACGATCAGAAGATTCAACAACTCCTCATCGAACCTTCCAGAACAGTTCTATAGCTCATCAAAGATCCACACTAATCTCTAAGACAATAAAGCCAGCTCCGCTCCCCCGCCCGCCCCATCCTCGCGGAGAGTCTGTGACCATGAAATCGATTGCTCGCACCAATTCATTACGCCATTATCCGTATTCGGCTCGTTGATTAAATACCAAGATTGAGACATATTAGGGAAGAGTTTGTACTAATGTTATTGAGGATCGCGAGAGCTTGGGATTTGGTGATGTTTACTGAGAAACAGAAATCAACATACATAGCGTTGCGACGTTAAAAACGTTGTAGCGTTCTCGGATGATTAAAAGTGACGAGAAACGTCTATTTACTAGAAATGTATTTAATGACATCATATGACCTTGGTTTTTGTAGAATAATTTTGGTGATTCTTTTATTAAATAATTTTGATTGTTTTCCTCACAGTAAAATCCAATTTAGTCCTTTTAGGGTTCCGTATCTGAAAAGGAAAAAACGGAACCCTTGTAAGATCACTCTATTGTCCGTCTGTCAGTCTGTCAAGACCCTTTTTCTCAGGAATGCGTGAAGGTTTCAAGCAAAACTTTATATAAACTTAATTATCAAGTCAATAGACTTGAATTTTTACTTGTCCCTTGAAAGTGTGCAAAAATGGAACTTCAAGCCAACGCAATCAAAAGATACAGCCGTTTATGCTGCAAATTTTCGACTCTCGCCAGGGAATGAAAAACTACAGGGTACTTCCAATGGACTCAGCATCTTGAAATTTGGTATGAAGCAACGTCTAGCACGAATAAAGGAAAATTAAGAAAAACATAATTTTTTAGTTACATCTTATAATAAAAATATTCTTAATAATATTAAACTTCCCACCCCTTTCCTCTTGAATATCT
Organism: Peribatodes rhomboidaria; assembly: GCA_911728515.1. Classification (NCBI taxonomy): domain Eukaryota; kingdom Metazoa; phylum Arthropoda; class Insecta; order Lepidoptera; family Geometridae; genus Peribatodes; species Peribatodes rhomboidaria. Next base: position 16,142,920 of record OU452183.1, on the reverse strand, counting down.
ACAGGTTTCTACAGAACCATTGGTGCGGGAGTCCAACTCGCACTTGGCCAGTTTTTTTGCTATAATTATTACGACTACTTCATTACTTTAAAATTAATTTTTAATTATTAATTTTTACTTGATTTATCTTGCTCTCCCTCAATTCATTAGATCATCAAATTATTTATAGAAAATTTCACTATGGTCTACTTGTTACATAATCTGTCTGCCTATGCCATGACTTGGTATCTTACCAATTGATCTAATACCAGAGCTTAGTCGTGAGTCTCCAAATTTGCACATAGACGAGGCGTCAGCGGCCGACAGCTGCGAGCTGACTTGGATTAGTCGGCGACTGCGGGCCAAGTGCGAGGCGGCTGCAGGCGGAAACTACAATAGCGGTGGTAGGTGGAGGTACGTTCAAGATGGGCTACGATAAATTATAGTTCAAGTTCTTACTAGTGGAAAACAACAAAAGCAGTAACATTATTTATAGAAAAACCAAAAACCCGGCTGCAAAATATTGCTATGTCACTTCCACTATCAAGACTAGTCAAATGACACCTCACACGTTGAAATCTATCCATAAGTTTGATGTATCTGTTTGTGTGTGTGTGTGTGTGTGTACTGTGGCATCGTATAGGTCCCGAACGGTTGAACCTATTACGATTTTGTTTTTTTTTTGTTTGAAAGGTGAATTAGTCGGGAGTGTTCTTAGCCACGTTTGATGAAAATTGGTGTTGGGGGTTTCTTAAATTTTTAATTTAGACTTGTGTTCCACTGAGACTGGACTCATTGACTTTTTGGGAACTTTTTTTTTGTATCGATTTTCAGTGTTTCGTAAAAAGTACAACTGCAGTTGCGCCTACGTGACAAGCTAATTTCCAAATAATTTTAGATGTTTTCCGAACTTCACTACGCTTGTTTTGCAAGACTCAGTAGCAACGCGGGAAGGCACGAAGCTAAGCTAGGCTTAGCCAAACAAACTGATAGTAGTTATAGTAACCAAGACCATAAACTAGATGACACACAGCGTACGCGGCGTTGGAGGCACGTACGACAGTTAGTAGGCTATCACATCGCCGACGCGCGTTGTGTACGTTGGTCTCTAAACTTAGTTGCTTATAATAGTCTCGTAGGAGTTGAATTCGATTATTTCTAGAAGGCGTTACTTTAACAGACAGATTTTCTATGTAAAACGTTAATGGCCATGCAAAGCAAAGGCACGACTACAGTATGAAATTCGGTGTTCCGCTTTTACTACCGACAGTACCCCGAGCGGGCGCATTTTAAAAAATTATTGCCGCAAAAACGCATGCAGGCGTCGAAATTAATATTTTTTTCTATATTTTCCTGCGGTCCGACCGAGCTGGCAGCAGTAGCGCAGCGGCTGTTAGTAAACCGCGCTTAAGCCGGCCGAAACTATGTCAAAATAAATAAGTTACTGCGTCTTATGGTTTTGCTTGGATTCAAAACTCAACAGAAAGTTATTTTTGCCGAAAAAAGTGATTCTTCAGTCACTTTCCAATCGTGCATAAAAATCACTTCGATTCTTTGTTCTGTTGCTGTGCGAAGGGGAAAAAAAAGCGGCTAAGTGCGAGCCAGACACGCGCATAGAACTCTTCGTGTGCGAATCTGACTCGCATAATTCATTTAAAAAAACGACAAATAAATCATATCTGGTGTATGAGAGCCCTTTTAAATATTCATTGTATTCTGTTTTTTATAATTTGTTGTTTTAGCGGGGACAAAAATACATCATCTGAGAAAATTTCAACTGTCTGACTATCACGGTTCATGAGACACAGCCTGGTGACAAACGGACAGTGGAGTCTTAGTAATAGGGTCCCGTTTTACCTTTTAGGTACGTAACCTTAAAAAGATAAACAAAAAACCATTTTTTAATATAAGAGCCATTTAATAGGAAGTCAAAAACTACATTTATTTTGTACCTTTAATATATTTTAAAATCGTCTTTTATTAGTATCACATAGTATCGCAGTACTACCGAATTAGTATAAAAACGCAGCTAACGCGGTCAGTGTTAGTGCTAAAGGCGCTAAGTGCAGCGTGCCTGCGGCGCTTTCAGTCTGATCACCCGTGTTGCTGTCGGCGCTGCAGGCCTGCGCGCGCGCGCCGGGCCCGAGGCAGGCCGCGTACGCCATGAGGTGCGGCAGCTGGCTCTGCTCGTACAGCCCCGAGAACATGCCGTGCTGCGGGCCCCACGCGAACACGCCCACGTCGTCACCGCCGTGCGTCTCGTACTCGAGCGGTACCTCCGCGTGTGACATCCAGTTTATGTCACCTAGAACACAATATTACCTTAAGCTCTATATTTATAATAAAGCAGGTGCTAAATAAAGTAGACTTTTCATTAATTATGTAAAACGTTATTGATTTATTTAGGAGTAAGTTGCGCAAATAAGTGCATCTAACACATACCATAATTTTCATCTTTTGTTACATCAACTCGAACTCCGTCGGCCTGCGGCCTGGCGCCGGGCCCGTTGATGTACGAGAGTGTCATGTAAGGGACGCCGTCTTCACCGATGTACCAGTACGACTGACCGAGGATGTCGTCTCCACGATCGTTGTAGCCGTTGATAGCCAACACATGCGAGTGGTCTGCTGTAACTATGATCAGTGTTTCGTCTTCTGAGACTAGCTCTGTAGCGCGTTCTACAGCCTTGGCTAGTTCTATGGTCTCGTCCAGAGCTTTTTCGGCTAAATTGTCATGGTGTGCGTGATCGATGCGACCTCCCTCTACAAACAAGAAAAATCCTTTCTCGTTGCGGCTGAGAGACTTGATCGCTACTTCTGTAAGCTCGGCCAAAGTTGGCTCCATACTCGGGTCGGCTTCTGAGTGGTACTGCATGTGTCCACCCTCAAATAGCCCTAGAAGATATTCAGGTCCATCCTCAGACGCTTCCAACAACTCAGTTCTGTTCCACACATAGCGGTAGTCTAAATTACGTTCTATTTTATCGTCTTGCCACTCTTGGATCAAATTGCGGCCATCGGTTCTGAACCCTCGAGTACCTTCTTCGTCGATAGTTGTGTTTGGCAAAAACTCTCGTCTTCCACCTCCCAGGATTACCTTTAGCGAAATAGAATTACTTCAGTTATTTTGCCAAGTATAAAAAATTATTTATTTACTTCTGAGGGCTTTGGTCACAGTTTATTTTTTTTATTTCTTTAAAAAAAAGTAAATAGCGTTGATAAATAATCTACTACATGTACTTGTGTCCATTTAAATAATAAATATACCTTAAAATGAGTTCCAGGGTAATGGTGCACCATCTGGTGTGCAATATCAGGACAGGTATCAGTGTCGTATCCGTCTGCGTTTACTTCTGCATCGTTCTCCCAATAGCGATCAGCCACCTTGGCGTACACTCCCGCTGGCGAGGCGTGCGTCACTCGCGTTGTTGTTACGATGCCTACAAATTAGGGAAATACATAAGATTCTTCTGTGATACAACGTACATTTCCGCATTACCTTAGGAAAAGCCCACTTCTTTTATACGAGTAGTCATCACCTTTGTGGGTTTACGATCATTATTTTTTTTGTAAAAATATGCAAATAAAAAAGTTCCGGCCATGTTGTACGAACCAGCATCTCGTCCCTCAGCCAGCGCCCACTCAGCAATGGACTCGACATGTGTCGACTTGTCGGTAGAGGCCTCGCAGGCGTTGCGTCTTACGGCCGCTGTCACACCGATAGTGCCCTCGTTGTTCTTGACACCGCAAAGATAGGCCGTGGCTGTACAGGCCGAGTCTGCTGTTTGAGCATCCACACAGTATGTCTGCAATCATCACCGTTATTACAGTCTTACTTGTTCCCACTGCAGGAACACCGACCTACCCTATTATTATTTGTAGCTATCAATTACTAAATTCTGTAAAGATTTTAACTGATTACCTGTTACGGTAGAAATAAACTGTCCTTTATGAGTAAAATAAAAACTTATTGACAAAAAATTTAACTGCCGGAAAACTGAAGAGCAAAAATAACTGAAAACGAAGTTTTTAAGCTAATGTAAGTGCCAAACTTAGGTATCTATACTTATTTGCGCCACCGCCGTGCATCACGCTTTACGTAGGTAATTAATTACTTAATTTGCTTGTGAGGCGCCGACTCAAAATTACTTAAGTATACTTACAATAGTTTAAGAACTTAGTTATTAATTATTTTTGGCGTTTCAATTTTTTGTCAAAAAGTGTTTATTTAATAACTTTTTGTGGGTATAAAAGAGATCGACTTAACTCAGCATTACAATCTGTGAGTGTAAATCACCCCTATTTTCCGACCACTAGAGTAGTTTTTTTTTAAATGTATATGAGACCAATTTCGAGACATACCCTATCCAATAAAAAATAATTATCAAAATCAGAGTACTCTGTAAAATGTGGTGCGTGGTCATACATTACAATCAGTGAGAGAACAATCAATCATCTCCTTTTTTATTATGGAAACTGACGTGGTTTTCACACATTATGATTTAAAACACGGGAAATTACTCACGTACGATTCAGTCGATTATTCCGACTATAGTTTCAACCGCATTCGGCGGTCTTCATCAGGGCGAGTGCTATGCGAGACGCAGCCGCGCGCGCGCACTCGCCCTGATGAAGACCGCCGAATGCGGTTGAAACTATAGTCGGAATAATCGACTGAATCGTACAATCATCTCCTGTTTTCCTACCCTTAGGGTTACATTTTATTTCCAAGTTTAAATAGCACCGACTTCGGGGTATACCCTTTTTTATTAAAATGACACTACTCTTTAAAAATTGTACGTGATCATACATAAAAAAAAAAGAATATGTATGTTTACGTGTCGAATTATAACCTTCTTCGGTTAAAAAAACAGATGGTCTGATGAACTGCATGCTATACTTACCGCACACCGCTTTAATTAAAATAAGTCTGTAAACACCCCAACCATATAAAAACCCCAAAAATAAGAAGTACCTTAGTAACGCCCACTGTCGGAAACTCCTCGAAGAACAGTCGTTCTTCCTCTCCGGTGCGTCCTTCTCTCTGTCCGAGCAGCGTCCTCGCGGCCGCCAGCGTCGGGAAGGACATGCCGTCTCCGAGGAACAAGATGACGTTCTTCGCCTTCGTGTCTGTGGCAGCTCCTCGCAACAGACGTCTGGTTAGCCCGGCTTTAGCTTCATTAAACCAGAATTCAGCGGAATTTTCTGCGGAGTTGGCTCTGCTTTGCCTGGTGGAATCTTTCCGCGGATGATAGTGCTTGCTTCCAGCATTGCACAGAGCAATGCTTATAACAAGCGATACTACAGACAAAGCCACTCTCATTATGCTTGTTTGATTGAATTCAATGTATTTTCCACCGACTATTTATATATAAATTGTCAATAATCTTATCTTTTAATGAGGAAAATATTTGTCCTGCAGATGTATATCACATTTTTAAAGTTTTGTAATTTTAAAGATAAATTAACCAGCTTAAAAGATCGTACTAACCGTCCATGAGTTCATAATCTATCACTTCATAATTTGGAATTAATGTATTTTTTCCACTATATAACTTTAAATCGTTAAAAAAGGCTTTTAAAATTAATGATAAAGTTTAGTAAATCTTTTTAGTCAAACGTGTTGTTTGTGAGATGTCTCACTAAAGTGAGAAAGTCTTCTGCAACTTTTATAGTTAATTTAGAAACTTCTATTTTAGTTACCGATAAAATATTGTAAAATGCTTTAGGTATTTAGTAATGTGTAATTACACTAATATCATTGACGAAAGTTTGAACGGATAAATGGATGTTTGTTACTCAATCATGCTATATAACGGCTGAACGGATCTGGATGAAATTTAGCACAGAGGTAGATTATTGTCTGAAATAGCACATAGGGTACTTTTTAACCGCTTAGCAGCGGGTAAGCCTGCAGAGTGCGGCTAGTTAATAAAAAAAATTAAACATGTAACATTAATAAAACAAAAGCCAGTTGCAAAATGTAGTACACCATGTCACTTTTGCTATCAAGGCGATTCAAATGACACCTCACAAGTCGAATCCATCAAATCAAAGTTTAGGCTGTAGAGCGTGGCAAAGAAACCTCATGTATACATACTTTAATACACTCGGAAAACAAAGCTCTCCTTCTTGCGCAGTCGGATAAATAGAAAAATAAGCCTGAGTACTTATCAGCTTCTAAATATAAAGCAGGCTAATTAAACCTAATCCTTAATTATATTTGCGACGTCAGCCGATGTTTTATAAATAGACTGGCGATTGAAATGAGTCAATAATTATAAAGTAATTATAAAGTAGGTATACCTACCTGATTATACTTTCTTCATTTTAATTTCAGTCACTTTTTTAAGCAAAACTATTTTACTTAAAGTTAAATTTACTATACTGTACTTACAAGGTTATAGTAAAGCCATTTCATAAAAAGGATTTGGTTGACTTTTTTATAGAGTTTGCTGGCCGTGGATAATTATATTATGCTATAACCTTTGGATTTTAGAAACTACTTTTTATACGGTTTCTTTTAAAAAGCTATTGCTACCTAAATGATAATCAGCCGAGTGAGCGTTCCGGAGCGAAGCGTCTCTGCTTCAGCTTTGACAAAAACGCTTTCGTATATCCGAATTCTGTCCAGATTTTTGTCTTCCTCTATAGGTCACATTCTTTTATCGATTCTCTTGAAATTTTGTGAGTTGGTTAAATAATTACAGTTTTTTTAATGGCTGAGAAACTTCCTAGATTTTCTTAAAAAAAAGAAAAGCTTCGCCATTTTGAAAAAAATCCAAAATCTGCCTCGACAAAAAAAATTGCTCACAAAACTTACGAGAATCAGTTGAGAAATGCGATCTGTAGAGAAAGACAAACGTCGGCCGCGAGGTCTACAGCTGACAGAGCCTCTAGTATTAGTAAAGATGTCATCGAAGAAACAGACCCGTTGTTTGTAATTCTTACAATTATTGTCAAAGATCCTAATCTACCACCATAAGCCAAGGCACCCCTAACGAAGAGCCTGTGACCATGTGCGTAGGTTGTCTGCACCGACCCGTAACGCCAACATTTCTGGCAAAGAATTCCTATAAAATGCTTTAAAAATGTCTCGGTATTGGCAGTCAATAGGCCATACATCGCACGAAGCCTGGCCCCGACCGGCGTCGATACCTTAATGCGAATTCAAATGTCTTTTATAAGTGTTTATTCAAATGTAACGGCCGCCGGGCGCTCGTCCGGAGCTGGGAAATTTACCGCAAATATTATTGCGGCAATATTTTGTTAGGAAAACTTGGTACATACTGGCATCGCCTTACAAGTATACAGCCTGAAACTTGTAAGCGATACATACTGATGGCTTATAAGTATAACATAATATGTACACAGTCTTACAGTGATGGTAGTTTTTTTTTTGTAGCCATTTGTACATAATGGTACTATTATTTTCGCTACTATTATTACCAACAGTATCGAATTTTGAGTTGCCTTTTTCTGCTCAATTATTCCACTAATATGTTTTTTTCGAGCTGCATTTTCACGTCCAGAAGGAAGGTAATGCTATCGTTCGTCTTCATCATTTGTGACGGCTTTTATTCGAGTGTATGTCAGTATTTATGTTTCTTTGCTCCGATGTCACGAAACTTCAGTCACGCTTGTTATAATGTGCAGATTAAGAGTAACAACTTGCAATGCTTTCCTGTAACATTTTATGTATTCATAGTACATAAATGTGACATTTTATAAAGCAGCGCTACGTGATCCCGGCACAAAGACTCTCTCATCGTGAAAACTACTGTCAGGAAGCTCTTAACAAAATTATTCCCCGCCCGTGTTTTTCGAGAGACAATTCAATTTGCATCTAGCGCGATGCATCAAAAGTTTTCATTTTCTACGCCACGCCACGCCACGTCGAGCCACGTCGGGTCGCGTGGCTCCCGTGGGCCGGGCCGTGGCGCGTGAAATGGAAATCATACCGTCTGCTGCCGAGTGATATTGCATCATATTCTTTCGTTACGTTTTTTCCCGTTGGATACCAAATAAATAACAATGTAATCTGGTTGTGGTTGAACAACTCGTATTACCTTTTTCCCTGCAGCTTTACTAATAAGGCCACTACTTTAAGTCATTCACTCTCAAGAAATCTGTAATAGGGGAAACAGTGGGTGAGATAATCTCGAGCGCTCATGAATAGGATACCTAGTGTATTAATTCGAAAGTCATTACTCGTAAAGATTTTTAAGAAGTAAGAAACTCTTTTTTTGGCTTAATTAAGTACCTGTTTACGAAACTATTATGTACCGATATTTATCACAAAATGTGTACTTGAAATCATTAACAGCGCTTACTCTGAATACAGGTAAAACAAGATCACTTCAATAGAGCGTTCCGAGACTTGGGTCCCGTTTCTAAGAAAAGTAATCAGGAGAGATTAGAGCCTCCCTAACATCTTATATCCCTGCTCGTTATGAGGCCCAGTAATTGACGCCTTAACCGGGTCAGGGCGTTCTCGGGCTAAATTACTAGACTGTTCCAAATCAATCCAAGTCGAAGATAAGCAGTTCAAATAGAGCACCGATACAGACACATAGTTAAGTAGTTACATTGTGTACTAGCTGCGAACCGCGGTTTTATCTGCGCTTAGAATAACCCATAAAACCCTAGAAATTATAGGCTCTGCGAGATCTTGCGAGTCGGTATCATTAGACACCGTAATTTTGAAAAAACTAAACAAACAAAAAAACAAATTATTATTATAAGTAATTATCAAACATGCTCAGAAAATTTCACGAGATTCGATTCAGAAATACACCGTAGAAAAGAACAGCAGAATATCCGGAAAACCGGACGTGCACCGGACACTCGAAAGCATTTTTGCCCAAAAAGAAACAGAGATGCTTCACTCGCGTTACACGCTCGCTCGATTAAGTATTTGTTAATCCAGATCATGAGATATCACCGTCCGGAATTTAATTCAAATTCGTCGATCTGTTTGAGCGTGATGAGGTATCAAACCAACACATAGTTACAAATAAACTCTTGCATATAAAGATTAGAAAGGGTTATCAGAAAATCAGCAGGGAATGTATAAAGTCGAAAGGGGGTCGGGATTGTACCATTTTGAACATCTTTTACTATGGGGTCAACCCTAAAATCGAGAAAAAAATAACAGCTACTACATACATTTTGTCGACAATCACTGAACTTTTTGTATGGAACGGCTGAACTTTTTAAAGACATTTTGGGTTGGCTGCATAGTAAAAGTTGTCCATTATGATGAATACAATGGAACCCTTTTGGCTTATTATACCCTATGCCTATAACCCTGTATTATAATCCAAGTAGAAGTAGGATTAGTATACGAGTATAAATTACTCATTTAACTTAGCTCATTGAAATCGTACTTACATGTGTGTGAGTAGTCATCTATAGGTATTTATTTATGCTCTTCCTAAGAAGAAGAGAAGTCATATTCTCGCTTCCAGTGTCTTATTTGAGCCACTTACTCGTAATCCTTATCTATTACAAAGTCGAATGTAACTTTGCCTGTCTGTCTGTTAGCTTTTCATCACGTCTATACAGCTGAACGGATCTTGATGAAATTTGATAATTAGATACAGTATTTAACGGTTTTTTTCGGAAGGTTTTCTTTTTCCTTATTATTATTCTTACTATTTTCTGAATAAACGCGAACGATGTCGCGGGTAACAGCTAGTGAAGAATAAAAATTAAGGCATCGATTCTTTGTAGGGACGTATAATATAAAAAATAATAATCCATTTATTTCAGGCAATATAAGATAAATACCTTACAGACTCACATACACAGATATAAATAAAATAAGTTAAATGATCTACCGATGCTGCGATTATGATGATGATGATTTTTTATTTATTTATTTATTTATTTATTTATTTATTTATGATGGTGATATTTAACGATTCTTATTGGCAGAGCTGTCTAACATTTCAGTCTAGCAAGGGGAACAAACTGACGTATATTTGTAACTTTATTTATTAGATTACGCCGGACGATATTCAGTCACATATGGGACTGAGTATCGTCCGGCGTATGGGTGTTGTATTAGACCTCTACCAGCCCCTTCGGGGGAAAGGCGTGACAATTTGTGTTTATTAGATTAGCATAGCCTATCGCTACGCATTTTCCTCAAAGGGGCTGGCAGAGGTGTATTACACCCACACTTCGCCGGACGATATTCACTCCCAAATGTGACAGGCGGCGAGGCTGTCACCATACATTAAGCATAAGTAATAAAGCATTGTGCGTTGATATAATTATCAGTCAGTCTATCAGTCAGGATTTTGAATTCAAAATTTATAGATTACATTAACTATGTACGCATATTTATTATTATCGAAGTAGAAGAAGCGAAAAATGTATGCCAGGATCGTAGCAAGTGGAGAGAAGTGGTCTTGGCCTACCCCTAACACGGGGAACAGGCGTGACTATATGTATGTGTGTACTATGTATTTATTATGTTTACAAAATGAACAAATTGGTGCGTGTCTTTGGCTGGGGTCAAACACCCTCTGACTTAAGAGGCAAGCCTACTTAAAACTAGGCTACCAACTAGTGGCTAAATACGAGTACTTTTACCCGTTGTTATTAATCTACAATTTCCCCATCTGCGGCCCTCGTCTCCATATGACGGCTCGAGTTGATCAATCCAGGTTCGATATCAAAATAATCCTCGTCTCTAGCTCGTTGTAATTTTTCAATTTCGCCTCCGACCGGGCCCGCCGGGAACTGCGAGGGCGTCTTTGAAAAACGCGCTAAGAACGTGGATGAATAAACTTGGGGACGAGATGGAACAACTTTAGGTTGGAATGGACTGCGTAAATGAGAATATTGAGTGAGAGAGGAGTGAAAACTAAGACGACAATTGCTCATAGAAATAATTATGTAAAGGTAGTAAAATACGTTGTGTAATGTTAAACACTTTTTTTTTTTGTTAATTTGAGAGTATAAATGCAAAGTTATGACTTACAGTATTTTTTATTTAAATTCTCATTTATCCCTTTCATCAGAAATCAGCGCCTCAAAATCTCGATTAACTTCCGAGGCAAGCATGTGCACGAAGTATAGATTGTATTTTTCGAACCTATTTTGTTAGCTTGGAGAGGTTTTGAACCTGGTTCCCTATTGGACGATTTGACAAAATAAATGATGACGTGACATTTTTAAAGCTCGTATTTCAATCAGCAGCTGGCGTTCGAGAGTTAGCTATTCTAGAAGCAGAATCGCTTGCAAGCGATTGCAACTTACCCATGTAGGCCCCTGAACCCAGTAGACTCCATGTCGTATGGTTTATACATCCGCGTTTGAGTGCCAACTCCCGCGAGCGCCTTTGAAAAACCTGTCGTTTGGAGCCACGCGGCCATTGTACGCGAACATTATGAATATTTCAATGGAAATCATTATAGAAATGGAGATATTTGCGGGATAGGCCTGTTTGTTTATCCATCTATCTTTAAAAGATGGAGATACCGATGAATCCGATACCGAGTTTTATTCATAGGCCGAGTGCATGGCTAGCCCTAGGACCCTATTCGGAGATTTGAGATTCTCATCTCACCTTTTTTCGTCCTTGTTGCTCTCGTTTGAAACGTCATAGGTGTGAGAGTGACCAAGATAAAATCTCATCTCATCTCACGCGCAGGAATAGCCCTCCTGATGTCAGAGTTTCTAGGCCGCACGTCGGCGCATGGCTTAACGCTGGTGTTGTCACAGAATAAAGAACCGGGGCCTTCGATTTAGCCACAGTAGCGCAGTAAAAACACAGTAGTGTAAGTGCGCAGTAGTAACACAGTAGTATAAGTGCGAACTGCGGTCACCCATCCCAAGACTGACCGTGTCATTCATTACATACATATAGCATAGCATTGGTGATCGGTTATGAAATTAAACTGTGTTTTTTCCATCGACTGTCTTCCTGTTATTTGAATTGGATTCTGTGAAAAATGGGACCAATCAAAAGAATTTTAGTTTGAAAGCTTGAAAATATAACAGAGTTATGTTTTACGGCCTAACGGAAGTCGCTTAAAGGAGGCAAAACACTGTAATTATTCCGAGGTTATGCTAAGTTTATACATATGTAAGGAGGCGAGTGTGAACAAAATCTTTAATTTGAACCTCAAAAACTGTATGAGAAACGAGGCGCTTCAAACTAACGATAAAAAAATAACTATAATATCCTCAAATAGCTAATTCTCATTATGGCAATCCAAGTGAAAAATAATAATGAGCCTCCACCTGAAGACACTCATTAAATTCACCAAGTCTTTCATATTCTTATTCTAAACAAAAGATTGTTGCTAAAAATATTTTCTAACATTTTCTTCTACGAGTATCTAGCACCCATTTAGAACCATACCGCAGAAAATAAACCGAATAATTTTCTTTCAGAGTGATTATAGTAGGCGTTACTTTTATTGTGACAGAGTTGTTAAAGTGCTATGTACTTAAAAACATCCGTGATTGCAAGATAACGAAGCGATGAAAATCTGCGGAATGTTTTAGTTCGTTAATTAAAGGTTTCTTAATAAGTGTTTTGGCTCTTTTGAGGCGCGCGATAGCAGATACTGGGACTATTTATGGAATATTGTGATAATAATATATAAGTATCGTTCGCGATAAAATGTATATTATTTTATTTACTTAGTACATATTTAAATGCTATAATTACATATATCTATGACTGATAACGTGTCCTAACAGTGCAGGCGGGCAGTCCTCTCACTTGAATGTACGGAATCACACCAATATTTTAAATGAGACCGTTTGTGAGTATAATCGAACGAGGGAGCGTTAGCGAGCGAAGCGTCTACGCTTCAGCGTCGGCAAATTTGATTTTGTGTGTCCGGGTTACTGACCGGCTGTCTTCCTCTACAGGACGCATTCATCAAACGATTCTTTTAAAATTTTGGAAGTAGGTTCGATGAATATCCAGAAATTTTTGTCGAGTAAATTTTTGGAAATAAGCGTTAAGCGTTTCAAGTCAACTTTTCTTGTAAGAACTGCAGAGGTGTGGAACTCGTTGCCTGCGTCTGTCTTTCCACCTAAATACAATCCGGGGGTGTTTAAGAGTAAAGTGAATAGGTATCTATTAGGCAAGCGTGTTACACCTTCGATCGCGGCAACGCTTCCCATCAGGTGAGTCAGTGGGCAAACGCTTGCCTAGTTTGTTAAAAAAATAATCGAAATTGTGTGTTTTTAAACGCGACCAACAGACCTAGCATGCGCAATGCGACAACTGATGTACTCGTATGTCGACTCTTTTTATCGAGACAGACGTATGCTTACAAGTAGCCTTGTCACGTTCTCACACGACAAAAAGTGGCGTGAAGAGTTTAGTGACGCGCGCATGCCAGGCCTGCGGTAGAGAAGTATAGAGCCGGCCGCGAGGTGTTCAGTACACAAAGCCACCAGTATGACATTTCTCTATGATAGTTTCCACTCATTTCTCTAACTACGACTGAATTAACGCAAAAAATACCTTTTGACATAGAAAAATAAGCAACTCCTATAATATAACGGGTAAATTCACGGTATGTATCACAGGGCGTCCAAATATAGTAAAAAATAATATTACTAGTTGCACCTTGCGGTTTTACTCATGGCCTCACAGGAACCGTTAGCTTTTTCGGTATAAAAAGTGTCCTATATCCTTTTCTGTACCCCTAACAAGGTGAGTAGTAAAGGCGTGAAAGCGTAACAAACAAACTCACTTTCACAAAATTAATATAAAATAATATAAAATTAAGTTAGGATTAGGATAACGTAACGTTTATTGAATCATTTACGGAACGGGTGGCGCGGGTCCCACTCGGCCAACACGGCTCTATACGTAACTACAGTGGCTCTGTGAGCGCAGACTTCGCGGCTGACGTCTGTCCTCCTCTAAAAATCATATCTCCGCAAATTTGAAAAACATCAATAGTCATAGTCATAGTCATTTATTTCGTAAAGCTAATTTACAAGTCAACAATAATAATAATAATTAAATAAAAAGGGCAAATAATTACATTATTATCAAATCACATTATACATAAAATTACAATTACTTGCAAGTAATTAAATCACGAACTTGTAATATTCGTTATAATCATAAAACGTTTGCTCAATAAGCCAGCGTTGTAGCAGGCTCCTAAAAGCTAACAGGCTAGGGGCTTCTGTGATGTTTTTTGGTATAATACAATAGAATATTATAATTATAATACAATAGCATGACTCGGCACAAAAAATCTGTAAATTATTAAACCTAATCACAAAATTTAAGAGAATCGGTTAATAACGACCTGTAGACGAAGAGATCCGGACAGAGATAGAGACAGAATGTTTGCATTTTTTGAAAGCATTTTTATCAAAGCATAGACGCTTCGCTTGATAACGCTAACTTGATCGATTATGCAATATGACGTGAAGAAAAAAATGTATATTTCTGCTCAAGGTAACGTCCGTACATTGTGGAAAGAATACAAGCAATGTAAGTACACCTGACAGCACCATATTTACCAAGACACGGCTATTTTTACAGATCGAAATATTTTGTGTCATTGTCTCTCTCGTCTCAAAAATTCTAAAAATGAGAGTGACCAGAGTGAGAGTGAGTAGGGGCCAGTAGGTATAGTAACTACGTCGAATGGCGGGCCATTTCCTTTGTCTATCCTTGCCGGGTTCCGTGATTATTTTTTATATATTTACGTGATGTTTTCGCGAACTCTTTCCTGTTATTATTTCGGCAGCGTTATGCGCAGATTGATAGATAGTTTCTGTGATGTCGAAAATGTAACTATGAAGCTGTATGTAGACTCTCTGCAACACGCAATGTAACGTTTATGTGAGTTACTAGCTGCGCCTCGTGGTGAAAAGTAGCCATGTGTTAAATCAGTGTATAAGCTGCCTATGGAGGAAACTGATTTTTATATACACTTTTATATACACTGATTTAATAAATTTTGGTATAAACCAAATTTCATCAAAATCAATCCATCTGTTTGAGCGTAACAGCAACAAACACTGAACTACAAGATGCCACACACACACACACACACACACAGTGAGACACGTTAAACTTATAACACCCAGTCGTTTTTGCGTCGGGGGTTAGAAAGTAAATAAATTCAGGTCATTTTCACACACGGCCGCCTGATCCCAAACTAATTAAAGATTGTACTATGGCTGCCAGAGACTGATACTAACTTTCGCCTTAAAACACTAGTGGCTCTGTGAGCTATAGATCTCGCGGCCGACGTCTGTTCTCCTCAACAGATTGCATTCCTCAGCAGGTTCGATAAATTATGCATTTTTTTTTTGCTGAGTCTGTTTTTGGAAATTCCTCAAACTTGCGGAGATTTAATTTTATGATTAGAGCCTGGTGAATGGTAACAGACTCTCCCCCTGTCACATTTGGGGCTGAATATCGTCCGGCGAAATGTGGGTGTTGTAAACTTCTGCCAACTCTTTCAGGGGAAAGGCATGACGGTATGTTGTAGTATATATAACTAGGTAGATTTGCTGAGATTTGAGATTTAGTAGACATCAATGCTTCAAAGGTTGTTTCATCATATGTGCGTAAAACGCGCATAGATTCACATTGTCAGACTGTCTGTACTAAGCTTAACGTTGGTTATGCAATAATGCGCGGGTAGTCACGTTATTTATGCAATGATGCGTGTGAAGTCCCGGCTAACGCGAGTCATCGTTAGAAGCCAGTTCGGGTGGAGATGAGGCGAAAACAATCTCGTTTGCTCGACACGTCGCTCAGTGTGAATACCACGTTAGCTTGTAAAATTGTCCATAGTATAATAACATATTCCGACAGTATAGCGTTCAAAAATGGTCACGTGAGCAACACGCAGTGACGTCAACCGATGCTCAATCAAGACCGAAGTAAGCTATTTACAAATAGCTCGAAAGAGACGATGACGAGTGACATCATCAGCTTTAGGCTCCCGTAACGAAATTTTCCATTAGCGATAAATGTACCTACAGTATTTTTTATCGGATTGAATATGACGGCGCGAGACATCATTGGATAATGAAAATTAGTTTGAGAGTTGATAATCGATAGTTTTAATCTGTGGTTTTTGACGATTAATCGATTTGTTTATGGTCATTTAGAGCGGTTAACACCGAATGGAGTTGCGTTTGGGATTTCGGGCGAACGTCATGTCTGTCAGTCAGTGTTTGACAGGACTGGGCTGAAAGCGGTCGCACGCAATGGTCATTCGTAAACCCATTACTCTAAATCTCCAATTATCTTTGTGATCATTCATTAACTAAGTAGTCTAAGTGACTGTATAATTAAAATAGTAAGAAGCCTACATTGCTGTCCCCTTATTTCAACGTTCCTGAAGTTTGACGTCGACCATAGATTCCCGTGATAGCGAGTTCACGGATCAGAAATCAGATACAACACCTCGGCCTACTAGATTTTCTCCGTCACCAAAAGTGGAAGGTTACAGCGCGGCGGCCTTTCCTATGTTTCTCCGACATCAATGGGATCAGATGCGACGGCGTGGCTCCTCTTTCCTACATTACCCCGATATCAGGAGTGAGATGTGAAGGCTCGGCTTCCTATTTCTCTATGTTTCCCCGACATCAGAAGTGGGATAAGAATAACGTCCACAGCAACAAGATATGGCTCCGTCTTTGGCTACAATTGTGCAATGATCTGGAAGCGAAATAACATAGCAACAGATGGTTGATAGGGTCGCCCCTACGTGCTGTTATTGTGGAGTGTGCGGACTGTTTCTTCGTGGTGCATGAAGGGCAGCAGAGCGGCAATGAGAGAGTGAGCATCGAGTAGACGTCTGCATTATCTCGACAGCGTTTGATTACACCTAGTCTATGCTATGTGACGCAACTAACAAACAACGAGAGACGAAGGATAGCAGTGTACCGAACAAAACGTCGACGCCTACGTGTTACTACTGCAACGAGGTTACATCGCCACTCGTTGATCGAAAAAGGGCACCAAAATTAGCAGCAGCAACGTGCGAGATCCGGTCAATGCCTGGAGGGCTATTCTTACAACTCGAGATTCCATCATACCTCGAAAAATATGGCTGAATTCGAGATGCCTTATTCCACGCGCTCGAGATCGAGATAATCTCGATGGCTGGGGCGCGAGATGTCTCGAGTAGTCGGAGGCAGTGGAGACTTCCAGGGGGGCTATTCCTGCGCGTGAGATGAGATGAGATTTTATCTTGGTCACTCTCACACCTATGACGTTGCAAACGAGAGCAACAAGGACGAAAAAAAGTGAGATGAGAATCTCAAATCTCCGAATAGGGTAGTAATGAATCGAGATCGAGATGAGATGAAAATCTCCTATCTCCGAATTGGGCCCCTGCACTATGAAGCAGCCATTGATCACCTGCGAGTAGCAATTGAATCCGGTGAGAAGTTTTCATTTTATTTGATATTCGTAAACGATGTATGTCAGAGTGTTATTTTCTATTGGAGTTGTTTAAAGTTTAGAAATACCCACAAACAGTTTAGTCAAACTGTCGCTTGCGGCACATGTGAGTCATGCAGTTAATAAATAACCTACTAAGTGTCAATGCTTTTGGTAAAACTAAGCCTGGAGGGCAGTAGCCGGTAGGACAGTAGCCTGTGTAGTAATAGCCTGTGTGGCAATAGCCTGTGTGGCACTCGCCTGTGTGGCACTAATCTGCAAGGTACTATCCTATGTGGCACTAGCCTGTGTGGCAAGCCGGTGTAGCAAGCCTGTGTGGCAAGCCTGTGTGGCAAGCGTATGTCGTTCTAGCCTGTGTGGCAAGCCTGTGTGGCAAACCTGTGTGGCAAGCTTGTGTGGCAAGTCTTTGTTGCAACCCTACTTTTGTGGCATTATAGTATGAGTGACGACCTAGCCTGTGTGGTAAGCCTATGTAGTAAACTCCTCCCGGTGTAACATCATAGTACGAGTTACGACCTAGCCTGTGTGGCAAGTCTACGTGACAACTTTAATGGCATGTTATTTGTTTGAAATTGGACACAGCAGTTTTCATAAGTCCAAACCGCGTATGTGTATCGTCATTGGATTTTCAATGTGGCTTGATTAAATTCTTGGACCATTGGATGTATGATTAATAATTTAGTTTTAGCCTCGATTATTCGATTGGTCCCAATACAATTTATTTCACTAAAAGTAAAGTTGCTTATTTCAATTATCATGACAATTTATGGGGATAGGTAACGAATATGAAGTTACTGTTGGAAGAGTCGATTATACTCTGGTACGATGTTTATGGTTGGTAGAATTGGGTTTAACTGTGTTTTGTGTTATCCCATAACTGGGTTGGCTTTCTGTGAAATTGTGGAGGTAGATTTGAGACGGTCAGAATGACCGAGCGTTAAGTGGTTACTTGAGCACTTTTATGATTGTCCACAGATGATGAGATGAACTATTCACCCGAGGACGTGTGAAAATGCAGGATGGCCGTGACGGCGCGAGACATCATTGGATAATGAAAATTAGTTTGAGAGTTGATAATCGATAGTTTTAATCTGTGGTTTTTGACGATTAATCGATTTGTTTATGGTCATTTAGAGCGGTTAACACCGAATGGAGTTGCGTTTGGGATTTCGGGCGAACGTCATGTCTGTCAGTCAGTGTTTGACAGGACTGGGCTGAAAGCGGTCGCACGCAATGGTCATTCGTAAACCCATTACTCTAAATCTCCAATTATCTTTGTGATCATTCATTAACTAAGTAGTCTAAGTGACTGTATAATTAAAATAGTAAGAAGCCTACATTGCTGTCCCCTTATTTCAACGTTCCTGAAGTTTGACGTCGACCATAGATTCCCGTGATAGCGAGTTCACGGATCAGAAATCAGATACAACACCTCGGCCTACTAGATTTTCTCCGTCACCAAAAGTGGAAGGTTACAGCGCGGCGGCCTTTCCTATGTTTCTCCGACATCAATGGGATCAGATGCGACGGCGTGGCTCCTCTTTCCTACATTACCCCGATATCAGGAGTGAGATGTGAAGGCTCGGCTTCCTATTTCTCTATGTTTCCCCGACAAATATAAATAATTTGATTTCGTCACAGACTGTGATTATGTTAGTACGTTTGTACTTAGTTTTGAGGACGTGTATTTTTATACTATCTTTGTCTTTTGCCAATAAAATCTCATCATTGATGAACATTTTGGTTTCAATGTAGAGATAAAAAGGCTTTAAATTCGATTCTTTGCTTTATTATAATACTTAAGTCCTTAATAAATAATCTTTGAAATTAATGTTTGTTTATTGGTCACTTGCACTAAATATAAGAATTGCCGAAGTCCTACCTATTTTTTTTCCACTTTTCTTTAGGAGAATCTTAACTTGATGTGCTCGATAAGCGAATAATTCGCTAGGATTAGTTTAAGCAAGGACTTAGGCAATTCCTAAATTTAGTGCATGTGGTCATAAGACATCATTTTTTTTGTAAAAATCAAACTAAGTAAATAAAGACAGCGTGGTTAATTGAGGAAGTCTGTAACAGGCGCCTGTGTTCGGCAAAGGTTCTATAGCAAAAGTTGTGTTTATAATCCGTAGAAATTGAACTAACTTCTAATCCCTTTAGCAATTAACGTTGTAAAGCCTCGGAATAGTTATACAGTGTTGTGTCTTTTTCGAAAGAGTTCAAAAATTAAAAAAAAAATACTGGTTAATAACTTTTCCGACGATTCGAATCTACTCCTCCTCCTACTCCTAGCAAAATATTCGCTTATCGGCAACATTAAGTTACGAATCTAATAAGGAATGGCTTGAAGTAGTTAAACGTGTAAGCTGGACTACCGGTGACGTTTGTGAAACGTTAGTGCCACTGAGCCGTTGCTCCTCTGTTTTTACGACAAACGCAACATCAACGGGTCGGTTAAGCATCGGCTACGTTTAGCAGATTTTTTTCCCGCTGTACAAAAAACAATAAGTTATAATTTTACCCTACAATATAATAAGCGACAAATGAGTCGCTAACTCGCAGACAATAAAGATGGAGCCAGTCGTATAGCAATCGAATGAAATCGCCGAACCTCCTTCTCTCCCTCTCCCTCTCCCTCTCCCTCGGCGGTCATTTCGATTTATATGAAAATGTGCCAATAATTGCGGCTTTCACCTCGATAAAAACAATAATTTTATTATGTACGAGGCTCGCGGACTCTGTTAGGATCTATTGAAAATAACCAATGAATAACTAATGAGGGAGACTTTATTTCGGTTATTTAGGTGAGAAGTTTTTGTCATACGTTGTTTGAGTAAATAGGCTAAAAAAGATAGGAAATAATACTAAAAATAGCAAAATTAAAAAACCGACTTCTCATCCTGTAACTCGATAAACAATTTTTAGACTTTTGTTGATATTTATAAAACAGCAAAATTTTAATGGGACCACTTATAAAGTATGATCCACCAAACAAAATAAGAACCCTTAAAATCGATCCACAATTGGCAGAGTAATCGCGTATCATATAATTAAAAAAAAAACAACGAAATGAGAACTTTCTCCTTTTTGGAAGTCGGTAAAAATATAAAATGAATTAAGAGTAGCGGCTCTTTTTCCAAACAAGGCGGTCGAGAAGGGTCGAGTCTATTAAAATACGTTGACGTTCATAAGTGAATTGTTGATACCCAATTGAATAAAAACATTTTGACTTTTGACTTTTCCACATAAACCACCCAACGGACTTGGATGCGGTTCTCCAGGTTAGAGATCTTTTCCCGGAAGGTTAATGGGTAGGTATAGGTACCTTGCGACACCAAGGCGGGTCACTGATAATAATATAATAGTTATAATACTACTTCCTATTTAAATTGTGTATTTATGTGCGTGTTTGTTTGTTACTTTTACATGCTGAGACGGATATTGATGTTAGTATCGAGGTAGCCTGTACTCTGGAATACCATATAAGCTATTTTAACTGCGGGCAACACCGTGGGCTGCAGCTAGTAAGACAATATTCTGACAGATTTCATTAAATTGTCTTTATAAAATCTGTCAAAAAATTACAAAGCTTCATAACTGTTTCTCTAACAAATGTAATGTCAAAAGCCACAAAAACAGAGTTCGTGTAAATTTTAATAATTTAACTACCGAACTAAAATGTTAGACTTATATTTTTAACACAATCAACACTAGCTGTTGATTTAATCACGTATTACTTTGTGGAAGTTGATATTCATAACCGGTTTTTTAATAAATCTTTAGTGTATTTCCGCTTTAATGTCAAAAGGAATATGGATACAATTACATTTATTCACCCACTATTAACCTAACCTAAACCAAAAATGTATTACCTATACCTACTTGAAACATTTGGAACCCATTTAATTAGCACCGCTGCTCGGCGGCTGCAAACATGACTTCTCTTATTTAGCTGTCCATAACATTACTTACACACGACAATACAACTCTAGCTCGATTTATTAAATAAAACAGAACAACAAAAACCTAGAACATTGATTATCTCTAACGAACCCGCAGAGAAACTCTAGTAGAGAAGATAGTTCTGCCTACTACTAATGAGTTAAACTATACCAACTTACCACAGAGTTGGCCACACCAAACTATTTCCTACTCAATTGAAATAAAAGCTACTGAAGCTGCAGGAATAGTTTTGTTCCAGATTAATAAACCAAGCTTAGCAACGACATTCGCGGAAGCAAGACTAGACTCTAAGCTAAAGCAATAAGTGTTACTGTGAGTGAAATAACAGATGTTGAATGAAGTTCCAGATGTACGGGCGACTGTCGCCCGGTCGGAAGCGCTTGAAAGCGCTTTAGCAACTCGAGAACGCTAATCCCGCGAATGTGTCCTTAGTTTGATGAATCCACCGCACTGCGTTCTGACGTCATTGTCCTCTACTATACTAACTTTTACCGAGATAATTCCAAACTTGGAGTGTAATTGGTGGCTTAGGATCCTCTAAGCCACGACGGTGTAAGATTACCCCGAATATGACAAAGCTGCCCACAATTTGTCTTGATGTACGCGGGTATCTCTAAACGACGTACATATTCTAGAATATCAACGTACTCATCATTATGACCAACTTTCACTATGGGAACAACCCTGAAACCGAGAAAAAAAAGTTCACTGTCGACGATCAATTAAGTTTTTGTTACTAACAGCTGTTTTTTTTGCTATTTCAGGGATTTGATCAATAATAAGTCCAGATGGACTAAAAAAACATTTCACGGCCCAAAAATAACAACAAAAAATAACAGCTAACTGTTATTTTGTAAATGAACAAAATGCATACATTTTACAAACCTATGCAACCCTAAAAATGTTGGCCTGTCACTTTCGTTCATAAACAGTACGGAACTCTCTCTAGACATACTATAGGTACTCATAGTTTCAACGATTCAAATCCTAACGATGAGTAAAATGATATCCTAGCTAGAATATGTATGTCCGTTGTTTAAAGATACACTATAAATAAAATATAGTGTGCGAGTTACTTTCCTAGATAGATATTTTATCCTAACAAAATGAGAACAAGATGAAAATTAAACATCTTATTTTCATACTTCAAACAATGCTAATAATTCTTGCTTGTAAAGGTGAGTCCCTAAGTAAATTCGGCTCGTTCGGTCAAAGGTCGACCGACCAAGCCACAGACAAGACCATAGTAGGTACCGACCACGCTCGGGGAAGGTTCAAAGGTCGCCAAACTGAATTAGGATACTTTGCCAAAAAGTTTGTACAACCGAACTCATCCATGCAGATTATGCTGCCTATTTTTTCTTTTCAGTATCCACCGTGACTTGGGGAAATAAGGAGTTCCGCCTAGGATATATTTAATGACTAGGTAGGTGTCTCGTGGTTTTTTACTTACGATTTTTTAGTTTTGTCTCGGTTTCCAGAATAAAAGAAAAGCAATTTAAAATCTTAGAAAACACCATTTATACACATTGGCATGTTGCTGTTTTAGTTAATAAACAATATTCATTGTATTAGTTTTTTTACAAATAAGTATTTTAATAAAATTAATATTGCTATTTATAATGAAAATGTAACATACTGACAGACAGACACACAAATACACATTTCGAATAGCATCAGCATTGATTGATACCTACCTATGTAGATCTCTTCCTTAAAAACAATGCATTCTTTTAACCAAAATTTGTGAAACTGTAATTTATTTATTCTTTAAAAAAATAATGCCCCTCAGTTTCTTGCCTGTTCTTCTGAGTAAAGGCTCTTTATCCGAACAAGGCGGACGATCTATTTAAAAAAAAATTTGACGTCCATAAGTGTATCTTTGATACCTAAATTTAATAAAAACATTTTGACTTTGACTTTGAGGTTGAAGCGTAAAATTTGGCTTGGTCTTATTTCGGACACAAGACGTTACGAAAATTTTTTCATGTTTTCGTTTGGCTCTATGCATTTCAATAAAGCACTCCTGGCGGAAACGTTAAGGAACTAGGTTAAATGTATAATCGCCCGTCCCTGCGATCCACATCACCATCGCTACATTTGTTAGCAGCACATACAAAAAAATGCAGTTCATGCTCTGCTGTGTGACCTTTTGCGAGCGAACTGTCAAAGGAATGTCAGTGGAATAGCGCCTGAGTCGCCCGCCCAGCCCAACCGGGACTTTGCGCTGGAGCACGGAAGAGGACAAATCTCGTATTATATTCTTTGGCGTCTTTCTGTCGTATTGATCTTGGTGTCCATTCGATTCATACTGAAATTACCTACATATTGTACATGGTTTGGATTATTAGAAGTACGAGTATTAGTGATTTACACTTACATTAAGGTTGTTTTGAACACTCTCCCTTGAGCAATAGTTTACACATCAGCATCCAAAAATACTTACTCTTACTACCTGAGATAGCAATAATAAAGCAAAGAGGAAAATAAAAACAAATTGTAAACAAGTCCCTATATAATAAATCGTAGGTAGGTAGGTAGGTAGGTACCACAAAAATGGTCCGCCCGCTTCAAAGGTAACGTCAGTCAGCCACGAGAGGAAAACTCTCAAATACGAAACAGATATTCCATAAGGCGAAATAATTTTATTACAGCCCAATGGGCTTTATTCCCGATTAATGGAGTAAAGAACCTTTCAATCGCAGCTATGATTAATATGAAGGTATACGTAGAAACTACGCATCGACCATTGAGGAAAAAGAATAGACTTGCTATTGCGAACCAGTTTGTCGAATGACTATCATTCACGCAAGAGCACGTGGCAGGAAAAACTTATTTGTGAAAAGTGTTTGATCTACTCCTAGCTAGCTCCTACCTTATTTTTTTTTCGAACCTTAAGCCATTCTTTAGGAGAATTTTAACTTTATGTGCCAAATATACGAAAATTTCGCTATTTCGCAATTCTTATATTTATTGCAAGTGACTAACAGTCTTTTATTTCCTATTTTTGGAATGCGTAATATTTAACACAAAGAGCGTGTTATCTTTTAGAGTGCTTAACTGCCTAACTATCGCGTGAGTGATGGTAACTAGCTACTATCCTTGCGGTGTACTACTATGCCCGTTCGAGGTGTCAAGTCTAGTATTAAACACATACTATGTCTATGGCTCCGACCGACTTATCGTCGAACTGGAAAAATGTTGGAACTAACATAAGCTCTATGGAGAACTGGTCAGTTGTATTTGAAAAATGCGATGGTGACTCCCCGGTTAGCTCAATAGTTGAATTGATCATATTATACTTTGAAGCTAGTAGTTACTTTAGTGTATGCTGTGGCAATCTTTGAAGAGTTCCGGGAAATAAATTTAAGATATTTTCTGGTCAAAGGAAAAAGGATAAATATATTTTTTAGGGTTTCGTACCCAAGGGGTAAAGCGGGACCCTATTACTAAGACTCTGGTGTCTGTCTGTTTGTCCGTCTGTTACCGGGCTGTTTCTCATGAACCGTGATAGTTAGACAGTTGAAATTTTCACAGATGATGTATTTCTGTTGCCGCTATATAATAAAAAATACTAAAAAATAAAAATAAAATAAATATTTAAGGGGGCTCCAATGTAACCAACCACTACAACCACAACCATGTAACCAACCACAACAACCAAATGGTAGGGAACCCTTCAAGCGCGAGACCGGTTTTTTACTGTTAAGAACTAGCTGCGCCCCGCGGTGTTATCCGCGGCTAAAAAATACCCTATGTTCTGTTCTGCATCTATGGCAACGTGTGTGCCAAATTTCATGGTGATCGGTTGAGTAGTTAAGGCGTGAAAGCGTAACAAAAAAACAAATAAACAAGCATTTATCGACCGAGCTAGCGTTAGCAAGCGAAGCTTCTATGCTTCAGATTCAACAAAAATGCTTTTTTGAAATGGCTGAGATATAATTTTTTTGGAAAAAAAAGTCATATTATGACAGCAAATTGGGAGAACTGACTCTTCAAGTGAAGCAAGTAAATCGGTTAAGGAAGGTTGTGGCCTGTAGGGGAGAACAAACGCTCGTGGCGAGGTCTGCAGCTGACAGAGCAACTAGTAATATTATTATAGTGAGATGTACAGTAAGATTCTTTACCATGATTGCTGTAAGAATACAATTATGGCATATCATGTCACTCCATCACACAATGTGTTTGTTCATTGAAGACGTCGCCTCAGGCTAAATAGTCCCCATAATCGGCATCTCGTCTCGTCTCTTGTTTTGTTTGCACCCGGCGCGAGGCGCGGCCGGAAGCGGCCCGTCTCCGCAAATGTATTGAAAACATCGCTTCGACTTGACTCTTGGGGGCTGCATAAGTTTGGTGGCTGGAGGACAGTTTGGGAAAATGTAGCTTAAATCGTATGTCATAAGTTTTTAAATAATTTTGTAAAGATGCTTGCATTTACAAAAGCAGATAAATTCGTCGATTCTTATATTTTGATGTAGGTTAAAATAGTATCAGAATATCTAGTAGAAACCACTACAAAATTTACTGTGATTTAAAAAATAAGTAACTATTTTAATTATATGAGTATTCTTGCATTAATGATGTTAATTAGCAAACAACATCATGCAGGTAGGTATGCACCTTACATCATACAATTATATTTAGAGCGTTTACATATATTTTTCAACCGTGGTTAAAAAGTGTCCGATGTGCTATTCCAGACTATAATTTATCTTTGGAATTCTGAAAAGCAATTGAATGACTATGTAGATGGGTCAGGTTTGATAATGACATTTTATTACTATGTTGGTTACATTTTGTTTTCGACGCTGTGCGACCATGGTTCTTATTGCGCGGCGATACAATTCGCGGTCGGGCAGCGTCGGAAACAAAACATAACAGCCATAATCGCTATAAGATGTCATAGTAGACCCACTGCTCGATGAAAGGTAGGTATCATGGTTACCCCGTGCGTTGTTTATTCAAACCGTTCGCGGAGGAGCTAGAGGGCGGGACGTCTCAATACGTCGCATTAGGCTGAGGACACACAGGCTTCTACTCGCGTCAGTCGGAGCAAATAAGGGTGTGAATTCCGGTCTTACAGGGCCACTAGCGGCAACAATTAGTGGATGTATAATTGGCGAGGTATGATTATAATACAAGTCATTTTTTTAAATTTAATTTGGTGTGGCTAATTTATATTTTAACCGACTTTCAAAAAGGAGGATGTTTACAATTTGACTGTATGTTTTTTTGTATGCATGTTACGCGATTACTCAGCCAATTGTGAATCGATTTTAATAATTCTTTTTTGTTTCTCACATTCTCACATTGATGACAGGAAGTCGGTTTTTTAAGCTTTGCTTTTTTTATTTATTCATTTTGTTCTCGTAAGTAAAACAAATTCAAACACAATTCAAATGAAATGTATGGTTTTACAATAATTTTAATTTACTTAATAAAAATTGCTTTGCTTTTAGAAACTAGCAACTTTGTTATTGTTCAAAAGAAATCGAGAAACATCTCACCAAGGTTTGCATGGTAGAGATCGCTTTGAGTTATAAAGCCGCCAGTTGTTACAGTATAGTTTAAGTGGTATTCTTTTTCTTATTAAGTCTTATGTTATGTCTAGTGCGAACAGAACAATAAAGAGTTTATATATCAAGTAAGCATACATAACTCAAAAATATATATTTGACAGCTCGCTCGGTATACGTCACACAGCAGACTGTGTTGTTGCTAACAAAAGTTACTATGATTCACTCGATGGCTCAGTTGGTAGTGAATAGTGAATTAAGTGTAAGTAGCTTATATGTATATTAATCCAGGGTATCAGCTTTATACCTCCATACCAAATTTCATTAAAAACCGTCTGTACATTTGAGCGTAAAGAACTAACAAACAAACAAACACAAAGTCAAAGTTAAAATATTTTTATTAAATTTAGGTATCAAAGATACAATTATGAACGTCAAAGTTATTTAAATAGACTCGACCGCCTTGTTCGGATAAAGAGCCTCTACTCAGAAGAACAGGCAAGAAACTGAGGGGCATTATTTTTTCAAATAATAAATAAATTACAGTCTCACAAATTTTGGCTTACAACTATCTATAAATACTAGTGGCTACTTGGCGGAAGTGGAAGGCTCCAGACATCTTTATCTTCTAAAAATAATTCTTTACCTTATAATACCCTCTTTTGATTAATGTAGTTTTTACATGTGATTTGAATTTACCCTCAGTGAGCCCTGTTATATTTTTCGGGATTTTATTGTAAAAACGAACACAGTTGCCTAAAAATGACTTATTTGACTTAGTCAGTCTAAATCTCGGTACAGCTATCCTATCCTTATTTCTAGTGTTATTATTGTGATAGTCACAGTTCAACTTAAATTTATGTATATTTTTGCGAACGTACAAAATATTATCAAAAATATACAAAGAAGGTAAAGTTAACATATTTATTTCTTTAAATAAATCTCTCAATGATTCGCGGGGACCCATCCCGCAGATAGCGCGGACCGCTCGCTTTTGCAAAATAAAAATGGCCTCCACTTCAGCAGCTGATCCCCACAGCAAAATGCCATATGACATAATGCTGTGAAAGTAAACAAAGTAAACCATCCGAGCTGTAGCTATATCCGTCAGTTGCCTAATCTTACGAACCGCAAAAGCAGCAGAACTAAGTCTCACAGATAGAGCACTAATATGTGAACCCCATTGCAGTTTGGAATCAATGCTTATACCCAGGAACACGCCATGTCTACGAGTATGTTAAGTTTATCGCCCTCAAGCATTACGTTTGGTTCTATATATCTAACATTAGGCATGGAAAACTTTAAACACTTAGTTTATTTTTGTGTTTAGTAATAAATTCACACTCACAAAACTTCGCCTTTATAATATTATTGTGATCAGTGTGTTAGTAGAAACAGAAGTAGGACGAATTAGCCGAGTGTTTAAACTGTTTAGTGAGTTCTTAGCTTTAAAGAGTGCGGTAGAGCAGCACGAAGTGTCGAGTGCTGTTTTGTTTTAGGTAGTTTGCGGGTAGTCAGCTCTCCCGTTTTATGTCCGCCGCGCACTGGCCGATGAATGATTCCACTACAACCGCAATACAACGGCAATAATACCGTTAATCGCTTAATAAGGTAGGAACAAGCTGGTGAGCTTATTTGCATGTGTATTCCATAAAGTGAACGTTACTTTTGACCCTGTAAACAATTTTCGTAGACTTTTTAGATGGCAGAGCATTGATAAATAATCTTATTTATAACCATTTGGATTTACTTATACAATTCAGAGTTCGCACTAGCGATACCGAAACTTTTAGGATTGTTGCAAATTATAGCCTGACACTAATTTAAGAATTATAACAACAACACAAGATTATTTTTACCCGGATGCCAGGAAGGGGTATATTGTTCGCACGCATCTTATCATCTTATCATCGCTTAACATCAGGCGAGTTGGTGGTCAAACGCCGACCTAATCTACATAAAAAAAAAAAAAAAAAAATCTTGAATGTTTTTAAAGCTTGCAATATCTTCCAAAGGGCTAGATGGATATTGGCAGTTAAGGTGTTCTTGGACTGGTGTGAAGTCGGTTTTTGATGTTTTATCAGATTCATTTGTTCTGTAATCTGGTCACACAATAATTTACGTTTTTAATGGCGGCAACAGTTGCCCAGCACTGAGGTTCGAGACTGCAGTGCGCGCGCGGCGCGTCCACGCGGAACAAACGGCGGCGCCGCAATAAAACATCGCCATTGCAGCGATTTCTTTACCCGCAATGCACTTATTATTGTCTTGCCACAGTGTGCTCTTCGATACTTACTAGTAGATACATTTTTAAGTGCAGACAGGCGTTTTTGTAGCTCAATTAATTGGAACGACAGCCATGACTTACCTACTTGCATTTTACTTTGTAAACGCCGAGGGTACTGGAGATGTTTCTGTTATAAGGGAAGTGGTTTTAATAAAAATGTAATTGGAAATGTATGATAGACATTGCCGCCTTTGTTGGCAATCTAATTTGAGAACCGAATCCTCGAAAAAATTGACCGAGCTAGCGCAAAGCGCGAGCGAAGCATCTTTGTTTCAGTTTAGGCAAAAATGTCCTGATGTCAGCTATACTTCTATACAAGTCGCATTTTTAAACCGATTCTAGTGAAATTTAGGTATAAATAACATAATAATATTTTTCGTACAAATATAAATGGTAACAAGTATACTTAACGTAGTTTTCGGATTTTTTTTCAAAAGATGGATTTAATATTATAGGACGTGATGAAGCAAGATTCGCAGTGTCTTCAGCTAACAGAGGTTTTAGTAATAATCAACCAACCCCTATAAGATAAATACCTACCTACCTTCGATTTGAATGAAAGCACTCTATTAAAACAAGTAGGTAGGTATGCATTTTAACCTACATGCTTCTGAGATATCTACTGTACAGTCGAAATTCGTTCACACAAGAAGCACGTCAAAAGCAGCCGCGAGCTCCGAGCATGGACAGCTCTGGGTGCGGTCCGTACGAACAGACAGAAGGCAGCGCGCATCATTGCCGTGTGCCGTCAAACAACCGCCGGCGGCAGCGGTCGTTGTGTTCAAGCCCGCATGCACGCGCCGTGGGGGCTGATGGACGTAGAACTGACCAAAATAGACATCAAGTCTTTCTGTCTACCTAAAAGTGTCTCCTGGTAACTTCGCACCGAGCCCCGAGATACAGGCCTAGAGCTTAGTTTGGGGCTCACTGTCAACCTTTAGTTCAGTACTAGTTTATTTAGTTAATCCTATTTAAGGTCAACCTGCCTGTATGTACTTTTCTTTCATTAAATAAATTTGATTTGAAAATAAATTTGATTTGAGTCCCTGTACCTAAACCTAACTATAAAATCTTATTTCTAAGCTAGAAAGCTGATAAAAAAAGTAGGTCTTGCGTTCTTGAAGCAAACACATGTCATGATGATTGACGTCACTGTATGTGTGTATTTATGTAAGTGTGAGATGTTTTTGACGCGCCCTGCAGCCTAAATAGCTTGATGGATTTCGACATGTGAGGTGTCATTTGAATCGTCTTGATAGCGAAAGTTTTTTTTTTTTATGTACAATAAGTCGGCGTTTGACCACCAACTCGCCTGATGTTAAGCGACGTTGTGGTCTAGGATGGAGCACAACGACTTATAAGGTACTTTTTCACTCTAGCCTTGAAGTTTTGTAGAGTGAAGAAGTACAAAGACGGCAGTTGAGTGAGGCGGTACAAGTGCGCTACTGCTCAGACCCGTCTTCGGAACGGTTACACCGGACTACATCCCGAAACACGACTTGAAGTGACAGATTTTACTAACTAGTGTGAGTTGTAGACCACGTAGCAGACGTTTGTCCTCTTCTACAGGTCGCACTGCTCAACCAATTTTCGTGAATTTTTGTGAGCAATTATACAGTTTTTTTTTTATCGAGGCAGTTTTAGGAAGTTTTTCGAAATGGTCAGTATTCGTTTTGAAGAATTTCTAAAAGCTGACTCGGCTTGGCGAGAATCGGTAGAGGAATGCGACCTGTAGGAGAGGACAAAGGTGCGGACAGATTTAGACAAAGATCCGAACAGAAATCGAACATGCGAAAGCATTTTTGTCAAAGTTTACTCAGAGACTTGTCCAGCACGAATGCGTGAAAAAGAAAATTCCTTCCTGTAGCAAGGTGAAAAGTTGTGTGTGTCGCTCGGCAGCAAATTTTTTGGCGTCTTGTACTCTTGAAACCCTCGCTACGCTCGTGGTTCTCTCCTAGAACACTTTGCTTGCTCAGGTTTCAATACAAGTACTCGCGCCAAATAACAACTTTGCAGCCTTGCATAACAAATAACTATTTATTACTAGCTGCGCCCCGCGGTTTCACCCGCGGTCCCACAGAAAACGTTCATTTTTCAGGATAAAAAGTATCCTATGTCCTTTTTTGTACCCCAGCCAACGTACGAGTATGTGCAAAATTTCACGATGATCGGTTGATTAGACAAGGCGTGAAAGCGTTACAAACAAACAATCAAACACACAAACAAACAAATGAATAAACTCTCTTTCGCATTTATAATTATTTTCACATTTATTAGTTAGTTTATGATAACAACGAAAATAAATTTTAGATATTGTTTAAAACCTTGTCACAATGTGAAAAGCGGAACCCTCTCTACCTCGGCCGATCTCTCAGCCCTAACCCGAATGTTTGCAGTTGTTTGTGTTTGCGATTTGTCGGCGCGGCCCACCTGTGCCGGCGATACGGGGACCTACTCGCGTCCTCCACAACACTGCACCATCTCGATCATGTTTCTTGAACAACATTATTTACACTACAACGACGCTCAGTCATGGAATCTCGATTTAAAACTGGTTTTACCATGATTAAAACCAGTCATAAATCGAGAATCATGACTGAGTCTTTTTTGAATATATCATGAAAGACCCGCATGCTAAACCGACGCTCAGTCTTGAATCTCACGACTGAGCGTCGTTTTTGAATACGGCCCTTACTACGTCAAGTTTCGGTGTCCGAACGTGTTCGAGATATTTCAAGAAGATAGAACAATTGAACAGGCGATGAAATATTTTAGGTTTAGGTAGGATAAAAAATATTGTGGATTCGGGTCCGGTTTCCCAGTGAGCCGGTTTCAACTTAGCAAAGTTAATACAGTTTGTGGATTAGTCTAATTTGTTTGAATACAGTAGCGTTGTTGTTTTTTGTACTTAGTTTACTTATATTTTGAAAGAAAGTAAAAAAAAAATTGCCACCAATAGTAGCCTCCTCATATCGGAGCAAGTCAGTAGTTCGTAACATTACCGACATTCCAGCAGTTTACAGGCCAATGCAGGCAGAGCCGCGCGGCTGAGCTTGTATGCCGATTACACATCACACACTGCATTCCTCTTGTTTCATTGGTTGACGTAATAAGTTAAATGTTAGCCTTTTGTTTAGTCTTACCCGAGTGCGCATGAACGAGGGTTTTGTTTTTCGAGTGTATGTTTGCATGTCACTGTCAGCGGGTGAAGAGCGGCGCGCGCTGAGCACGAGTCGTGCAATTTTTATATGCGCGTGCGCGTTCTTCTTCAACTTGCATCTTCCGTGTTTTATTTGTCTGGCGTGTTTGCTTAATAATATTCAAACTAGCTGCGCCCCGCGGTTTCACCCGCGGTCCCACAGGAACCGTTTATTTTTTCGGTATAAAAAGTCAAAGTCAAAGTCAAAGTCAAAATGTTTTTATTCAATTTAGGTATCAAAGATACACTTATGAACGTCAAAGTTATTTAAATAGACTCGACCGCCTTGTTCGGATAAAAAGCCTCTACTCAGAAGAACAGGCAAGAAACTGAGGGGCATTATTTTTTCAAATAATAAATAAATTAGTCTCACAAATTTTGGCTTACAACTAGGTAATATCTATAAATATTAGTGGCTACTTGGCGGAAGTGGAAGGCTCCAGACATCTTTATCTTCTAAATAATTCTTAACCTTATAATATCCTCTTTTCATTAATGTAGTTTTTACATGTGATTTGAATTTTCCCTCGGTGAGCCCTGTTATATTTTTCGGGATTTTATTGTAAAAACTAACGCAGTTGCCTAAAAATGACTTTCTTGACTTAGTCAGTCTAAATCTCTGTACAGCTATCCTATCCTTATTTCTAGTGTTATAATTGTGATAGTCACTGTTCAATTTAAATTTATGTAGATTTTTGCGAACGTGCATAATATTTTCAAAGATATATAAAGAAGGTAAAGTTAAAATATTTATTTCTTTAAATAAATCTCTCAATGATTCACGGGGACCCATTCCGTAGATAGCGCGGACCGCTCGCTTTTGCAAAATAAAAATGGCCTCCACTTCAGCAGCTGATCCCCACAGCAAAATGCCATATGACATTATGCTGTGGAAGTAAGCAAAGTAAACCATCCGAGCTGTAGCTATATCCGTCAGTTGCCTAATCTTGCGAACCGCATAAGCAGCAGAACTAAGTCTCCCAGACAGAGCACTAATATGTGGACCCCATTGCAGTTTGGAATCAATGCTTATACCCAGGAACACCGTCGCCTTGTCTATGTTAAGTTTATCGCCCTCAAGCATTACGTTTGGTTCTATATATCTAACATTAGGCATGGAAAACTTTAAACACTTAGTTTTTTTTGCATTTAGTAACAAATTGTTCGCAGCGAACCATCTCGAAATAATAGTCAGTACGTTGTTCACATGCACAAGTTCACTATCTTTCCTATCTGTTCTAAAAATAAGAGATGTATCATCAGCAAATAGAACTATGTCTGTAAGGTCCTTAACCATATACGGCAAATCATTTATATACGCCAAAAATAAGAACGGGCCTAAGATAGAACCTTGTGGTACTCCCATTGTAACTAAAGATCCGGAAGATGTGACGCCATTAATTCCCACTTTTTGTTGTCTATCAGTTAAATATGACTCGACAAGATCTAGAGCGATTCCACGAATTCCGTAGTGGTGTAATTTACGGATCAAGGTGCGGTGTTCTACACAATCAAACGCTTTGGAAAGATCACAAAAGACACCGATGGCATCCTGTGAACTCTCCCAAGCTTCCATCACATGCGTAACTAATCGAACTCCCGCATCTGTTGTTGATCTACTTTTCGTGAAACCGAACTGATTTTCGTTTAATATACTGTGTATGTTAAAGTGACACAACAGTTGATTAAGTATAATCTTTTCAAATATTTTACTCAAAGCCGGAAGCACAGAGATGGGTCTGTAATTCGAGGGATCTGACTTACTACCCGATTTGAAGATAGGGGTAATTTTGCTGTTTTTCATTAAATCGGGAAATGTGCCTCTGTCAATACACATGTTAAATATGACCATGAGGTGTGGTGCAATAGTTTCTATTAAAGACTCTAACACTTTTACTGATAATCCCCATAAATCTTCACTAGATTTAACTCTTAAGCTTTTGAAAGTTTTGATAATTTCAGAGATGGAAGTGTATCTGAACCGAAAGTCTGGTATATCCCGCGAGAAGTGTTCTTTTAGAAAAGCACCTGCATCATCTGGAGACGAGTTAAGCGTTTTGGTGGCATCAAAGGGTATGCTAGAGAAGAAATGTTCAAAAGAGTTGGCTACCGATTTTGCATCAGAAACCGGCTGATTCTCAACTACCAGCGTAAATTCTGAATCCCTCGACTTACTTTTTCCCGTGTCTGTGTTGATGGTCTTCCAGACAGCTTTTATTTTATTATCGGATTTTTGAATTTTATCTTTTATAAACAAAGCTTTAGCGCGAATGCAAACCGACTTAAAAGTTTTCGAGTATTTTCTAACATAGTCATGAAAATCCTTACTAGATGTCAGAGATTTCTTGTTATATAAATCATACATAACATCTCTACTTTTTCGTATACCTCTGGTCGCCCAGTCACTAAACTGTATTTTTTGGTTGAATTGAATCTTCTTCTTTGGACAAATTTCATTAAATTCATTGATAACTATTTTAAATAATTTTTCATAACTGTCATTAGGGTTATTGACAGAAAAATCAGTTAAAATAAGTTTCGACTCTATGCAATTATTTAGTCGTTTTAACCTACCTTTCGTTAATGGTCTACACTCAACTAAAGATGGTTTCTTTATTTTATCAATTTCAAATTTAATTGCAAGGCCCTTGTGATCTGACCTGACTCCGTTAAAAAGTGATAAATCTTTTGTTTTACAACTTGAGAAAATATTGTCTATGCAAGTAGATGAGGTCTCCGTTACTCTAGTTGGCTCGCAGAAAAGATAGTTTAAATTAAATGCTTTAAATAAAGAAATTAGATTAATTTTATCCGTAGAATTGACTAAAATATCTATATTGAAGTCTCCGTAAACCAAAATAGATCTATTTGATTTAGAAAGTTTCTTTAGTACGCACTCCATTGTTGACATAAAATGATTGAAGTTAGATGCTGGTGGTCGATAAACACATAATATTATGTGCCTGTCCATTTCCGCACAAGCAATTTCACAGACACGTTCAACAGAATAGCCCCTTATGTCAGAGCGTTCCTTATATTTCATGTTATTTTTAAAAAGAATAATACAGCCTCCTCCTTCAGCGGATACTCTGTTAAACGCACTGGCCACCTGAAAATTTGTAACATTAAATAGCATTTTATTTGATTTTAACCAAGTTTCAGTGAAACATAAAATATCAAAATTATACTTATCTAATAAAAGTTCTATTTCTAAAATTTTGCCAGAGAAGCGGTTTATGTTTTGATAAAAAAGTGAAATGTCCACACACTTCTCTGTTGTCTCACTTAAAAGTTTAAGCTATTGGTCACAGTTATGTTATTAGTACATTTACTAAAAACTGTGACCTTATCTTTGTACTTCGTTATATTTCCTATAACTGAATCAATATTGTAGGCTAACAATGTAGCAATCAAGTGTCTGCATTTCTTAGGACAATACATGCTGTCCTGTGTTAACTTAAAATTATAAATAAATTGATTACTATCAAAAAATAGCAGCTTATCACTATGACGGGAAACTATGTTAAACATTAATGCATTCAAAGAATGGATGTGGTTATTTTGACTTCTAGTCAAAGAGTCTGAGTATGGAAATGCACATAACATTACTTTGAATGCATTTAATTTCAACAGACAAGTTATTCTTGCAATCACTTCTTTCCTGTCTGTACCTAAACTTTGCCCCAGGTAAACCACAACAATTGTACTACTATCTATTTTACAGCTTAATATTTTCTTTTCAATTTGAGCATATGATGCTCCTGGCATGCAGTGGTTTACCACAGAACAACTAACACTGTTGCTCAATAAGGAACCTAAGCCTACACCTATTCTGTCTGAAAAAACTAAGATTTGGTTAATACACTGTACCTCACTCTGCTCCGCCTCTAGGATTAATTTAGGTGAACTAGTAGAACTAGTAGTAAGGGTTGAGGTATCTTTTTGAGGGTGGTTAGAACCCGTCATGAGGTTGTTCTCAGAGTGTAGGGTCACACTCTCTACATTACTATTAACCAGGTCTACTAGCTCAATTGCAGTCTTGTAATGCTCGCTTAGATGAATTTGAGCAGACTTGTATCCAGAAAAGATATCTTGTAATGTATTTTCTTTCTGGAGCAGGTCAGAGCGAAGTTGCAGTGTATCATTATCATATAATCGCCTAGTAATGTCTAGTTCTTCCATACAGTTTTTTAGTTGCTCTTCTAATGACAATTTATCTTTAATTAAATCTACATTTTTACTGAAATAACACCTTTTTTTCAGTTGTTTTTGACATTTTTTTATGATTTTCTTAACTTTAATATATTTTTTAATTTTGTTGTGACTTTTTAAATGGGTGGTAGTATTATTCATACATTTTTCCTTAGTATGGTCAATGTTTACTATAGGTTTTAAATTCATGCCACCACCTACCAGCTCATCGAATAGGTTCAGTGTGTCGGCTACCTGTTCATCACTTTTTCTGGATTTTAGCACTAATAATTCATTATTACATTTGCTCAACTCTAACTCAAGGTCTTTAATGCGGCTTAAGGCCAATTCATAGGTCTCACCACACTCTCTGAATGATATTATAACATGCTGGAGGTGGTCGCATTGTTCACATGATTCTATATATTTTAGGTGTAGGTCGGATAATTCACTTTTGAGTTCAGTGTTTTTTAAAATTAGTTTGCTCATTTCTACTTCACTATCTTCCCTTTCCTGCAGTAGCTGGGTGTTCAGGTCTCTACAGGCCTTCAAATCAAGGATTGCTGTTTTGAGTTTGTGCTCCATGTCCTTTGCTTTGGCCTGACGGGTCATCATTGTCTTGTCCATTGGTCCGGAAAAAGAAAAGAAAAGGAAAAATATATATATAAACTCGGGCACAGGCAGCTCTCGTAGTTGTAGTTATAATGTGGTGAATAGTGTTTAGTGTATAGTTGTGTGGTTGTGTCTGCGACAAAGAGTTATGACATCAACTTTGCTTCCACAATATACGTCAAGCAAAGGGAGAAATAACGGACGTCGTCGTTTTGTTAGGGACGTTTGTCACAAAAGTGAGCAATGGGTAGGGTTGTGTTGTGAATTGTGTTGTTTTAATAATGTAAATTAACACAAATACTCCCAGGGATTTGCACAGAAATTCCAATTTGTTCACTTGTCCGGTCAGTTTGAATCCGCCCGTTGTGAGAAAAGACGTCAGATTCACGAGTCTTTTTTCAGTAAAAACTCTAGTGCATCACATTACCAACAACTTCACTTGGTATTTACACATTTATTACTTTATTTACAGTCTTAAAGTAGTAGATTATTCACTTATAACAATTATTAAATTAAAATTAAATACGGAGCACAAAATATTGACACTTGTCCCTAGTGTTGCCCGAAGTGAAAAAAAAAAAAAAAAAAAAAAAAAAAAAAAGAAAAAAAAAAGTAACTTAAGTCCTTTTCAGTACCCTAGACAACGTGCATGCAAAATTTCAAGATGATCGGACAAACAAACTCACAAACAAACAAACGAACATACTCACTTTCGCATTTATAATATTAGTTAGGTTTAGGATGTATGTGGGTGTGTATGTACATATGTATGAGGTTTCTTCGGCACGGCCTACAGCCTAAACAGCTTGATGGATTTCGACATGTGAGGTGTCATTTGAATCGTCTTGATAGTGGAAGTGACGTAGTGTACTACATTTTGCAGCCAGGTTTTTGTTTTTCTTTAGGTACTTGTTAAATTCACAATGTATGCAGCAATGCAACATACTCTAGGCACCATCACACTAATATTGTTATTTAATTACAAATTTCTGCTCGTACAGGTTGCTTAGCTTGCAAGAAATCGCTTTGAGTGATTAGTTTAAGTAAGCTTTACTGTAATTATTTTAATGTACCTATAGTTTTTAAAGAGTATGTATAATAAAGAGTTGTATTGTTTTCATTATCAAAATGCAAAAGTTTGGACAAAAATGCATTCGTATGTCCGATTTCTGTCCGCATCTCCGTCCGGATCGCTGTCAAGATCTCTGGTCTGATCTTTGTTTTCCTCTACAAATCGCATTTTTTAACCAATTCTTTTGAAACTTTATGAGGAGGTTCGAACAGAACTTTTGTGTAGGTACCGTTTTTGGAGTTAAGACATAATCATAACTTCGCAATTTTGATAAATTTCCAAAAACTGATTTGGCAATTGGTTTTGGCTTCGAAAAATGGTTTCGTATGTCCAAATTCTGTCTGGATCTCTGTCCTGATCTTTCTCTTCCGCTACAGGTCGCGTTTCTTATAGAGTGTGTGCGACCTGTAAAGGAAGAGGAGGAGATGACGAATCAAACGTCGGCCGCAAGGTCTACAATTACCAGACCCACTAGTTTTTATTCAGCAAGCATATTTATTGCGAGTTAGTTTAAGAGAGAAATTACGGGCAAGCCCCCAGAGTACCCACAGTACTCCAGTTCGATAATATAGTACAAGGAGTAAAAGCTCCCCGGCACTCCGCCAGGAGGCGTGGCGCTACAACTAATGTACTTCTCGACGCACGTCGGACTGTTACTAATGACATACACTCTTCAAAATATAGTTTCGATAACACAACAGCACTACAAAATGCAATTGGTATTTAATACTAAACCTTTTACTACTTTTAGGGATTCTGTAACCAAAGGGTAAAACGGGACCCTTTTACTAAAGCCGAACTCAAATGTCGATTTAAAACTGATTTATCATACATAAAAACAGTTTTAAATCGGTATTTAAGACTGAGCGTCGTTAAGCAAGCGGGCCTATGACTTGGTAGTGAGTAGAATTATGACTAGATAGTAGGCCTATGACTAGAAACGTGGTAGTTAGATAGTTGAAATTTTCACAGATGATGTTTGTAATATTACAGTTGTCGTTATAACAACAGATACAGAATAAAAAAAATATTCAAGGGCCCATACAACAAATGTGATTTTTTTGCCGTTTTTATAGAAAATGGTAAGGAACTCTTCGTGCGAGTCCAATTAGCACTTGACCGGTTTTTTAGCTTGTACTAAGACCCATTTGCAGAATATACGCAGTTAAATATTAAGTCCATGTTTAAATTACTTAGAGTTAACATAACACATCGTCGCACCTTTTCCCGAAGAAGCTAAGAGAGATGTGTTAAAACACCCATACTTCGCAGGACGATATTTAGTCTTAAATCTGTTAGGGGCGAGCCTGTCGCCATACACCGGGCTATAGTTAAATAACTTAGAAGAAAGAGTTAAAATGTTATAAAACCTGGCATTCT
Source organism: Peribatodes rhomboidaria (assembly GCA_911728515.1). Lineage (NCBI taxonomy): Eukaryota > Metazoa > Arthropoda > Insecta > Lepidoptera > Geometridae > Peribatodes > Peribatodes rhomboidaria. The sequence goes on along the minus strand of OU452183.1, from coordinate 16,103,293 downwards.
GCGATTGACTCTAAGAAAACTGTAGGGAAGTACCAAAAATGTAATCAAATAGACTTTGACTGACTTAATACTTATATAATTACTATAAAATAGCACTTCAAAAGAGTATTTCACCTTCACAGCTCGTAAGGTCTCACAGCTTAGGGCCGTCTGCGAAAATATTCAAAATACTCCAGCATTATATTTTATAACCATTCCCTTTGAACCAATTTGAAGTCTAGCTCAGCTGTAAAATAAAATTATAATAAAACCTAAGTATTTGCCTGAAATATTTTTCCACAAGGCTCAACAAAGTTTTAGTTTGTTTATTTCTTTAACGAATTAGATTACAGAAGTTTCTTTTGACACTCAGTTCCATTTATCGTCATGCCACGTCTCGGTAACGAACTCCCCCTACTTCCCCACATGTCACGTGACTTCATCAGTGACCGCAGTGCTATGATATAATTTAATTTGCCTGACTCTCCCCATCTCTACGGTTGTTGTCACACTGGCGATTTGTAATGCTGGGACCTATTCGTAGATTTGAGATTTTCATCTCACCTGTTTTCGTCCTTGTTGCTCTCGTTTGGAACGTCATAGGTGTGAGAGTGACCAAGATAAAATCTCAACTCATCTCACGCGTAGGAATAGCCCCACAGGCTCATTGCAAGTATTCTAGACATTGCGATCTATGAAGATTGTAGCGGTATAGTCTAAATACCACAAGCATGGTGTAGTTGGTTATGATCTATGGTGCTGTCAAATAGGGTCAAATGGGGCAAATGTGTCTGTGGGGCAATTGCGTCTTTCGAGAATTACTGACAAACCTTTCGCAAATTAGGCAACCAACGTTATCTTGCACAGATTATTGCAATGAAAGATAGAAAAAAGATGTAGGTGGTGCTTAACTTGAGTCAGTAATTTTTTTTTTTTTTGGTTATAGGGGAGAAATCTTCAACAAGATGACTGCATTGGGGCACATCCGGGTTATAACCCACTAAATCCCGCTCGTTGGCTATCCTCCGTGCATATCAGAGGGCACTTGGATCTCCAAAGGAACGCATCGGTACCCCCATAGCACGTTGCCTGAAGCAGCACCTTTCCTAGGTTTTGCGGTCATATACCTACTTGCCTATACATTGCGATTTCGCAATAAAACATTTATTTAGTAAATGTCTTTGCAATTCATATCAATCAAAATATCAAATAAATTATTTATCGCTACAATTTAGATAACAATTATTTAACAAATTAGAGATTAAAGAAAAATGGTCATTGATACAAGAGTTATTTTTACTCAGGTGCCAGTTACTATGGAAACGTATTTGCGACAATAATTGGTTTACATAAGCACTTTTTACAGAATACTTGCGTTATTGCTACGCGGAAATGCGGCTAGCATTTTGGGTACGATGCCTAGTGGTTGTGTTTTAGTAGTTACTTAATTTTTTTATTTGGAGAACTTTTGTACTTACTTAGTTTAATTTTTTCTTCAAATGTTTTCACACTAATAATATTGTAAATGCGAAAGTTTGTGAGAGTATGTTTGTTACTCCTTCACGCTCAAACAGATGGACAGATTTAGATGAAATTTGGTATGGAGATAGCTTGTACCCATAATTAACACATAGGCTACTTACTTTTTAACCACAAGGCGCATATAACAGGAAATATAATTATTCTTTTCTCTATTTGGTAATGCTTTGATCGGACCCCAAGATATCGGCTGAGCCGAGTTTGGGGCCCTCAGCGTATTGAACTTGCCTTTGTGCTACTCGCTAAATAAAGAAATTTAATTTGATTTGATTTGATTTTAGAAAAGTTAGTGTGGCTGAAACATTAACTTTCAAATCGCCAGTGTGCGCCCGCCCTACGCACGTCACCGTGGATCCAGTATGCGGGTCACATGCGGATTATACAATTTGGTTTGTTATCGCATTACATGATGAGATTAGCGCTGCACGTAGCGCCGCCGCCGGCTCCACTCGTGCTACAGTAAAGAGATACATTTTTGTTACACTTGAGCCTGTTTTGGTATTCCGCACACGACGTTTCGATATAACGAAAACATTAGACGCTTTTGTGGTAAATTAAAGTTGAAAAGCAGTCTCTATTCAAATTCAGTGTCAAAATGTCATAAGTTTAATCTGAAAACAATACTAATGTGATTGATGTCTTTTCGTTACCTATTTTAATTCTCGTCTCGTCACAAGCGCAATCATGAAGTCTTAATGTCTTGACTGCGTTCTGGTTGCTAGAAAAACATGCTACCTGTTAAAGTTTCAGTTCAGGTGAGGTTTTGTGAAATATTTTACCATGTCATCATTATTATCAGTTATTGTTGATTTTCATTACCAAAATCGCTCGCTGTTTGCATCTACGAGTACGAGTATCTTTGTCTTTCCCTTCCTAAAAGGCAACTTAGCAGCTTTAACTGAACGGCCGCAGTTGTGATAGCCTTACAAAACAGACGGGAAACGGATCAGTATCACCACTGTATCTCAACTGATTGTGAAACTTTGGTAACACTGAGCCTTTACCCGTCTGATTTTTAAGGCTAAGCCAACTTCAACGTTTCAGTTTATTATCGGCTATGGTCAGTTGAATTGTCCCCTGCTCTCATTGGACTATCTTAATCTTGTTAAGGTATTCGCTTTGTCAATAACAATATGTAGGTAGGCATAGTCACAGATAGTTGTTAGTATAATGTAGTGACGACAATCTAAATGTTAAAGGCCTTTGATAGAGTTCTCAGTAGCGCGGGCGCGAGCGGAGGGAGCTGAAGGGCGCCGTCACTGTGGATAATTACCGCCAGCAAAAACTACGAGGACAGGCGATGAGTCATGACTCAGCTGTTCGCGGGACACACGGCTCCAGCCTTCGACGATATCGGGGAACGAGGACCTTACGATTCTACGAAGATGAGGTGAACATTACTCTTGAAAGATCAGTTTGGCAGCGTTGACACGAGATCAGATCGTTTGAGGGAGATTTCAACCGCTAAGCCAACTATACTTCGATCACTTATAAGAACTTGGAGAGGTAACAGTGTAAAATTACTATAGTATTAGATAGCCCACACATAATCGGACACTATGAATTTAGATGATTAAACTTCATGAAATCATGGTCATAGGTAATATTAGACTAAAAGAAACTGTATAATGACATTAATGAATTATTTTTATATTTGTCATAATTATCAATTATTATTGTTCTAACATTCGTTTTTAATTATAAATATTCAACTGTGACTACAGGAGTTATCAATAAATTCTGAATTCTGATTTCTGAAAAGATTTTCAGAGTCTACGAAAATAAATCGGAAGTATGTGTTGTATGTCACTTAGAGATTGTATGTGGTTTATTAGTGTATAGGTGATCTGCTCTTTATAAATGTATGCAAATGTTTCAAAGCCCATACCTATGAGTAGCAAAGTGAAGGGTTCTGTCAAGGGAAAGAGAATAATAATCTCAAAAATATAGAGTACAGTGTGTCCCGCGAGACAACGGGCTGAGTCGCGGGTGCTCGCTCGCTCGTGACGAATTCACTAATGACTCGCGTCACACGCACACACGCACATTATCGATGATGCATCCACGCGACGCTAGGGTTGCTGGGAACTAATGTAACATACATTGTAACGAATTATGTTTAATATAGTTCGGTAATTATTCATTTATTGGACCGTGAGTTCGGGAGGAAACTTGGACGACTGCAGGTGCACGGCCCAGGCAGTAAGTGATTATGGCAACGTCACTTCTTAGCCGCAATTAATCGTTTAATAATACTCAGAAAAACACAAATGTCAAAGATAACATAACATTCATACCCACATACAATCGAAAATCATAGTTATTTTTCTTGCGCAGTCGGGTAAAAATATAAAATAAATACCTACCAAAAGTCACAATTCAAAACTTCAACTCTGGATAAAGATTTCATTAAGATACATCTCAAATTCAATCCCAACTAAAACACGCAGAAACAATGAAACAATTTCACACACTTTACGTTTATTGCGCCATCTCCATCACAAGACGAATAAAACAGACGCGAATGGCAGGCGAATAAAACACGCGAATAGAAGACAACATCCGTAATACACAAATAATAGCAGATAATAAATAGCACGAGGGTGGCGTGGGGTAAGGCGGTGGGTGAATTGTTTCGTTTCGTCTGATTGAATGCCCGAATATTGTATTCCCAGTTTGACAACAATTTCTGTGCACTCTCACATCCAAAGCTGCATTAGATACTAAAATCAAAACAGTATTGCTAGATAAATTTTCGATGTTTATCGAAGTTTATGACTTCATAGTTTTTTTTTGTAATAAAATAAACCAGAATGTAATACTCAGAACCAAATATTTACCAAAACATATTAAGTTGTTGAATAAATGCTTCGCTACATTTGTTTTTGTAACTATAAAATCAAGAAACACGTTTGACTAGACGTCATACGTGAACCTATTTTGATAAGAAAATCTTCTCCAACTTTTGTTTCCGCTTATTTTTAGTTACAGTACCATTGCATTTAATTATTAATCTCTTCGAAGCCAGTTAAAAGCACAACTCCAATTTCGTTTCTAATTTTGACGCTTAGAATTAATCGACAAGCTTTACCCGACCTTACCCTGATCCGTGGAGTGTCGAATAACATTTCATTGAAGCGAATGGCCCGGCAGTAGATCTGCAAAGGCGCAATTAATCCAAGTCAAATTATTCTTTATTAATAAATCACCGACGATTCAAAACGCGAAACTGAACTCTCAAACAAATTGAATTATTCTTTGGTATTGTTAAAATGTTTGGTTCAAAAATGACTTTGAAGTTCCGCGAAAGAACGATTTTAACTAGAAATTTTGAAGCCTTTATTTTTGTATTAATTACTGTTTTTATGTTTCATAGAAAAACTCCCAGAGCAATTTTTTTGCACAATTCTAACTTGTTAAATCATGGAATCAGCAAGCGAAATAAGTAATAAATTTATATATAGTATATCGTATATACAACACCCACACTTCGCCGGATGATATTCAGCCCCAAATGTGACAGGGGACAAGCCTGTCGCCATACACCGGGCTCTAGTCATGTAGCAAATGACATACAATAAGTAATACAAATACAACGTAATTATTTATTTGTATCAATCTGTCTGCTGCCGAAGCGTAAGTTGTGTCGCAGCTGCCAGTGCCTTCCCAAAACTAGTTACACTTAACAACGTTAAGGTACTTTTTCTAAAATTGAATGCGTGCATACCAAAAATAGTTTTAGAAATAGCAGATACAGAACTATTTTCATTTTTATCTAAATGTGTAAAATTATTAATTTGTTGAGTTATTTATTTAGAGTGTAGTTTAGGTGTGGTAACTAAACTAATGAGCTGGTTAAATGTCCATTGTGATTATTACGTCAAAGAACTGATAAAATAATTGAAGTAGATGAAATTTACGATTTTGTAAACGTTACGTAGAGTTCGATGGTCTGGTGATATCTTGTGTAACTTAGGCTTTATTTTGGAGTCTATTGACTATTGTAAACATACCATAGGAGTACGTTTCAAGCCAAACAAAACGCTCACTCGTCTCGTCCCGCACTCACACGTATCAACTCGCAGCGCGTCCTGCTCAAACTGGATTAGATGTATTTATTCACTCATATTTAACTTTGCTCCCGCGTGCTAATGTATCCTTGTACCGACCATTCTTACAAAAGACAAATGTACGCCGCTAATGAAATCTACTCCCTTTGCTTTGTGAATTAAGCTCGCTTGAAATTGTGTCGCAGACTTTATTGTTGCTCCATTTTTAAGGATTTATGTTACTTAGAGTGAGACGAAGTTTTTTATGTAAGTACGATGTGATTTTAAGAGCAATCGTAGAAGAATCTAGTTGCCAGAACAAAAAATAGATTGGTTTTATGGTTCAGTACCCAAAGAGTAAACAGGACCCTATTACTAAGACTCCGCTGCCCGTCCGTCTGGTCTGTCTGTCCGTCTGTCACCGGGGTGTATTTCATGAACCGTGATAGTTACGGAAGTTGACATTTTCAGAGATGACATATTTCTGTTGCCGCTATAACAACAAATCCTAAAAAACAGAATAAAATAAATATTTAAGTGGGCTCCCTTACAACACTTGATTTTATTGCCGTATTTAGAAATAATCGTACGGTACGGAACTCTTCGTGCGCGAGTCCGACTCGCACTTGGCCGGTTTTAGTATTACACCTCATCAGTTTTGTCATATCTGACTGCTTTGGTATCTCAGTTGGTAGTGAACCTTCTGCCTTCTCTGATCTTAAGAGCGTGGGTTCGGTTCCCACCTAGGGCAAACATTCATCTGATGTACATTTGTGCTTGTTCTACGTCTGGGTATTTATGATCATCTTTCTAAGTATGTATATTTAAAATATATGACGGGGTAAGTCGAGAAGCCCGAGGCGTCATCCGATTATCTGATCCGGGAACTCGTCATCACAAACGTTAAAATAAAAGGACTGAAGTGTTGACTTGTCACTTAATTTTAATTATACAGCCACATAAATTACTTTATTAGTGAAGGATTATAGTAATAATTGGCGATTTAGAGCTAATGGGTTTGCGAATGACCATTGCGTACGACCGCCATCGATCAAGTCAAATGAATGAATGACAGACATGACGTTCGCCCATCCCAAACGCAACTCCATTCGGCGTTAACCGCTCTAAATTACCAGTAACAAATCGATGAATCGTCAAAAATAACAGAACAATAATATAATCGACTAACAACCCTTAAAATCAACAGATTTTTGTTATTAAATGATGTCACGCGCCGTCATTTACATGTCTGTATGTCAGTCTCTGGCAGCCACAGATCAAGCTTTGCTTAGTTTGGGGTCAGACGACCGTGTGTGCAATGTATCAAATTTATTTATCTTGTAACCAATTTTGTCCATAATTCAGAGATAGCCTAAATTAAATAGTTTATCTAAATGTTCCTACGACCTACTTTAAATCACAGAAAAAGGTACAGTAAAATAAAAACAAGAAAACTACTACCAAGTTTTCCCGTAAAACAATCTACTATTTAAATGAAAGCCCCAACACAATACACTACTAATGTACAGTATAATAATTATAAAGACCCCGACACAGTATTAAATGCGCCCCACAATGGTAATACAAGTGCAGTTCTTTGTGCAGGCGAGTCCATTCGTGCATTGTACGGCGCCGGGGCGTAATGGACTCTTCCGGTCGAGAGCCAAGGGGGAAATATTAAAACTGGGACTTACATCAATTTGATTTTATTTATGTGCTTAGCTAAATCTCTATAGCTTAGCTAAACAGATTTCAAATAGCTTCAAAATCTTTTCTACTTATATTACTACTATCTAATCAACTATCACACTAATTGATCGAGTGAGCGTTAGCGAGCGAAGTGTCTATGCTCCAGCTTCGACAAAACTGCTTTAGTATGTCCGAATTCTGTTCGGATCTCTGCCCAGATATGTCTTTCTCTGCAGGTCGCAATTTATAACCGATTCTCATGAAATTTTGTGAGTAGGTTCAACAATTTTTGGTCAGTTTTCAGAAATAGCGGAGTAAATATTTTTTTTCTTAAAAAAAAAAAAAACAAAAAATGGACTCGGCAAAAAAAAGTGTAGTATTCGAACCTGCTCACAAAATTTCACTAGAATCGGTTGAGGAATGCGACCCATGGAGGAGGACAGACACCGGTCGACAGGTCTCCAGCTCACCGAGCCACTAGTGATATTATTGGTATTAAAAACTTTTATATCATAAACTCCAGCGCACACTTTAGCAAATTGGTCGCCACTACCCGCGACACAGTTTCTTTGGCGGAACTTTTAGAGCAAAACTTCGTTCAAAGGCCTCCTCCACTTTGCACCGTTTTAAGTTTTCGTCGCAGCGAACATTCTCACTGAACTAATGCTTAATTAGAGACGAAACCCGTTTACGACTTAAGTGCATTGAAAATGGCGTGGTTTTTGTATTTTCGCTTTAAAAATTGTGGTAAAATAAAAATAGGTAAAAACAAACTTCATAACTACAGATTATAGAATTGCGATAAGTTTTGTTCTTACAAATTACATATTCGCTTTTATTTACAACTTAGCTGTTACCCGCGACTTCATTCACGTTTATTCAGAAAATAGTATCCAAAATTATTATCTTGAAATACTTTAGCTAATTATCAAATTTCCTCAAGATCCGTTCAGCCGTTTAGCCGTGAGAAGCCTACAAACAGAGTTATTTTCGATTTTATAACATTGGTGCGCCTTTTTAAATATAGTAAAGCTATTCGCTATAAGTATATAGGGAAAATGAGAAATACCTACGCGGAACATGTTATAAATTCACTGTAAATTACGAGAATAATTTCAAAAACATTTAACATTGTTAATACGTTCCTTTATTCGAAAAGGATCCAAAAAATAAATAAAGGCCAAACGATTGTTTAACCCTCCACCAAACGGTAATAAAATTACATCAACGCGTAAAGAATTACCATTATTACCGTATGATACGGGATACGCTATAATTACGCGGCGATCGCCGGCGCGCATCAAACGCTCGTTTGTTGCGAGTGTGCGCGGAGCGTTATTTTATACCACTTGACGTGTGGAGGTGGAAACGTGTTAACCAAATTGCAACAAGATGAGCGAACCAAGGAAGGAGGCGGAATATGAGTCGTTGATGGAAATAGCACAGAATAAATATTAGTACTAAGATATTTTAGTATGGAAACGGGCGTGGTTTTCACACATTATGATTTTATGATACGGGATTTTTATTAGTGTTATGCGAGACGCAGCCGCGCGCGCGCACTCGCCTTGATAATGATCGCCGAATGCGGCTGAAACTATAGTCGGAATAATCGACTTAATCTTACGTGAGGAATTCCCGTACCATAAAATTATAAAGTACTGTAAGAGTCGGTTTCACTATGAAAATATTAAAAGATTTATAGTATACTAGTTACGCACTGTGGTATCACCCGTGGTTAAAAAGTAGTCTATGTGTTAATCCAAACTATAATTTATATCTGGGTTATTTTACACCCAGACACGTTCAGCCGTTATTGAGTAACAAACATCGAAACATCCATCCAAACTATCGCATTTATGACATGTGATACTAGTATTTGATATACCTAGATAATACTAATATGATAGACTAATGTGGAATTGTGGATGGACATTGTTGAAACCACATTAGTCAAAAATAGTGAATGGCAGTAGTGGTAGTGGTAATGGAAAGTATCTAAGTCAATTTATGAGTAAGTTATTTAACCTACTAAGCTAGATAAGTCTCATAATTAATATTTCTACTCTACAGAAAATATAAGTTTTTTTAATTCTTAAAAACTAATCTATGACTATAATATCTATAATTAGTCTAATCTAAACTATTCTATTTCAGATTATAATCTATCTCTGAGCTAAACTTCATCCAGATATTTTCAGCCGTTCTGGCGTAATTGAGCAACAAGCAAACATCTAGCCACTCAACTTTTGCATTTGTAATATTATTAGTGTAAGTGTGAACTAAAGCTAAACTTTTTGCTAAAGCAGAAGAAGACCAACTTTATGTAGTTTAGGTTTACCTAAACTGCATAAACTACAGAAAGTTGGTCTTCTTCTGCTCGAAACCAAGTTTGTTACAAATAAGCCTTATCTCTTCTCTTCACTTGAAGTTTAGTCTCAAAAATCAAGACCCCAAACTATCAAATAAAAAAAAACACTAAACTAAGTTTTTTTTAAATGTAAAACAACCAATTAAACAAAAATAATCAAACCAAATGAATACCAAACGAGGGAGAATTGCAAAACGATCGTAATTCCCAAAACGAAAAGACAATTAGGTCGGTAAAAAGTCGATTTCCATATTGAAATGAGGTAAATCTTCGAGGCATGAAGTACGGGTGAGTTAATTTTATGCAAAGGCAGTGTTATTAATTCCGTGAGTGTCGCCGCCCGCCCCGGCGGCCGCCGCCGCCCGCCCAGACGCATTCCGGCGATTCGAATCGTGCGCGGAGAGAGGTGGGTTATTCTTACAAGATGTAACACTCAAATATCTGTTGAAATAAAGTACTAGGCAAATATTAGTCATTGTACTCGTCATTAGAAACAACTTTTACTAAGACGCCAACCTAAAATTGACAAAAAAATCAGCTGTTCATAAAAATGGTTAGTTGATTGTCGACAAAATAGGTGGAACAGCTGTTTTTTTAATCGATTTCCGGGTTGGTCCCCTAGTAACAGTTTTTACCATGCCATTTAGTACACCCTTTCCTAAGGAGTTTGTATAACTTTTTAAGAAACTTTAAACTTAACTCTTGTATAAAAACCTAATAAAATTAAAACCTAATTTAAACCTATCCATAATCTCAGACCCATCCAGCAGGACGAAAAATGTCAAGAGGTTAAAAAATCTGGTTATCTCTCAGTAAACAAAAGATCATTCCATATCTAGCCAAAATATTTGTGCTCACCATAAAACCTTAATAATTTCATTTCATTTCATTTATTGACAAATACTTATCACACTAACAGCAATGCCAAGGCATGTGATGAGCTAATGATTATTAAAATAAATAAAAAATAATTAAATCAATTTACACATAGCAATTAAGAATAATAATTACATATAAGTACCTAGTCAAATTATAGAATTCATTATTTAAAAATTAAATCAAATTAAAATAAATAACTATAGAAAAAAAAAAAAATGTCCAACAATAAAATAAATAGTATAACAATGAAATGGTCAAATAATGTACAAGTCAATGGTAATGTTAGTCTTCCACCTCCTGCACTACGTGAGTCCCAGAGCTAGGAAATGAATATTATTGGAGACTAAAGGAGTAAGAGACATAAGTACCGGAGTTAAGGAGCGGCTCCTATTTTATTATCAGCTTACATTTGGAGTGTTCGCTTTGCATTAGGGAGCTCTAAGTGAACTTTGCGCTGGGATTGGTAAGATATAAGTAACCGCTAAATGGATTTGAATTAGGATCTATTCACGGAGTATTGATTTTAATACTCAGCAATTCATACACATAGCTCTAAGTGAACGTTGCACTGAGGATTGGTAAGATAAAAGTAGCCGCCAAATGGATTTGAATTAGGATCTGGAATATTGATTTTAATACTCAGCAATTCATACAAATTATTATGTACAAGTTAGTAGATCATCTCGTACGGAGACCCCTTTTATCTCTTTCTTCTCTAACTTCACGTGGGAGTTTGCTGGTAGTCCAACTTAATAATTATGTTTGAATGAACTGCTGGCCAGCAAAATTTCATGAAGACAATAATTTGAGGACTCAAGTTATTGTCTAACAAACAAATGCCGAGATGTCCCAGTAACCTCTGAACCCTTGCTTCGCGCGGTCAAATAATTATAGACAGAGATTAAGGAGCATAAACTGGAAAAAAGGTGACTCGATGCAACTGGGCCAAAATTTAGAGTAGGTAGTTAGGTAAAAGTGTCACACTTAATTAATCTAATTAAGTGTGAAAATGATTTCTTATTTATATAATTATAAAATAATTATTCGTAAGACGAGAGGAAACATATTTTGGCAAATAAATAATTACAAAAGACACATTCAATACTTACTCAGTTTTTTTTCAATTGTCCTAAGAAAAACTATATAACGCCAGTTCGTAGTGCGAAATCTTGAGGTACTTACCTATGTAAGTTGAAAGTATGCTAGTTCGAAAGTTTGAAAAATCATAAAATACCATGTACATGTGCACATTCATGATTTTATTTTAGCGCAGTAGAAACATCGCATCCGCGAAAAGAGAACTCGTCTAATAAATAACAAGTGTGAAACTCTCAAGTCGCCGTACAAGTACCGCATTCCATTTAATAGTTCAAAAGTCGGGCTTTTATGATTTCTTTTTAAAAAATCTCAAGGAAGTGAGAAATATAACGTAGCTGAGTGTTTCCTCATCGCAGTTCAGAGCTAGTTGTTCTAAAGAGTTGCTCGCGGTTTGAGGCGCTTTGCGCTTTGATAGTGTGAGTTTAGTAGGAAATGAGCTGCACGGGTTTTTTGTTACATTCTTCGTAGTTTGTAATTTCATTAGTGAGTTTTGAGCTTTTTGTGTGATGAAAAACCTTGAGACTCGTCAAGACAAGAGTGACGAAGCACTTCATCCATTTTAGACTGCATCTTCACTTTCTATCTATTCTAGGTGCATGACATGCAGTGAAAAAATAGGCATATTTAGTTTAAAAATACGGCCAAGTGCGAGTCGCACTCGCGAACCGAGGGTTCTGTACAAAGCTGTAGGTATAAAAGTAAAGGCGATGGTATTATGTAACTAAAATGATGTTTTTCGCATTTTTTTCTTTATCTGCGCTATGCGACGTTGCTTCGTAGCAAATTTCAAGATTCTGAGTTCACGGGAATTACCCTGTAGGTTTTTGGTTGCGAGTGTCGAAAATTTGCAGCATAAACGGCTGTATCTGTTGATTGCGTTGGCTTAGAAGTTTTTATTTTTCATAAAAGCTCCAAGGGACAGTAAGCTTAAGTATTTGATATGAATTTCAGCTTAATACCTCTACGCATTCATGAGAAAAAGGGTGTTGACAGACAGACCGACAACAAAGTGACAAAGAGTTTCGTTTTTTCCTTTTCAGGTACGGAACCCTTAAAATAACCTGACGATAGAATATATTAAAAACTTAATATCCCGTTTGGGTGGATACAATACTAAAGCCATGCTCCTGCCAGTGAAGCATGAATAATCAGAATTTATTGTTTGTTTTATTTACCCAAAAAATATCACGTTAATCAACTATTATACTGCATCATTCTATGAGATCAAACTACCAATCAGCTTCTAATTTAAAAATCGCTTTATTCGGCCACGCGCGATATTCGTACGATTTAAAAACGGAATCCTTGCGTTCAAAGGCTCGAAGCACAACTGCACCAGCGCTGCTGAATGATATTCTCAAAGCGCCGCCGATGCCCCTCGGAATATTATTCTGAACGGGGAACCCCAGATTAAAACATGCAAATGCCTAACTACAGTAACGTGAGTACTTTCCACCCACTATGAGGCTGTAACGTCTTTGGAGGACGTTTTGGTGTAAAAAAAAGCAGTCCAACTTTGGCAATTGCGTATATTTCTTGACTTTAAAGTTTACATTAAAAAATAGAGATTTTATTGTTGCCGGTTGCCGGTCGCGTGCGAAAAGTAAGTAGAATAAGTGGCGGGAATGCACGACGGATGACGTTTGACGTTTCAATTCTTTTTCTTTAAGTTTTGGCTAAAGCCTTGTCGGCCTAGACATATTCCCGGCCGTTGAAAGATCACTTTCAACCTCGAAGCTCCTCTGCCGTTGGTAACTTGCAGAGCCGGACCAGAGATCGTCGGACGCAGCCTCTGTTGGTGTGAATGTCGGCTACTCTTGATATTCCATCAGGTCCGGTTATAAGGCGAAGAACTCGTCCTAGTCTCCAAGCCATTGGGGGTGCGTTGTCTTCTGCCAATAGCACCATGTCTCCAACGTTCAGCTTAGCTGCATTCGTTCTCCATTTAGTTCTCTGCTGCATTTCTGACAAGTATTCTTTCTGCCATCTCTGCCAAAAATGTTGTCGAATTTTCTCGAGGCGCTCGTATCGTCGCAGCTGACTCTCCTTCACATTTGTGAGATCTCGTGTCGGTAACGCAGTCAGCGGTCTCCCGATGATAAAGTGCCCGGGAGTGAGGGACAAAAGGTCATTAGGAGATGAAGAGAGTGGACATAAAGGACGACTATTCAAAATTGCCTCAGACTGTGTAAACAAAGTAGAAATTTCTTCGAAAGTTAAGTGGCTATTGCCAATAACGCGCCTTAAGAGATATTTAGCAGATTTGACACCAGCCTCCCAAATGCCTCCAAAATGAGGGGTGTAAGCCGGCAAGAAGAAAAAATTTACTGATATTTGACTTGCAAAGTCAGACAGAGATTCGTGGTTGGCTTTTATGAAAGCTCCTATCTCCTTTGCAGCAGCTACAAAACCACCTCCGTTGTCGCTGAATATTTCCGTAGGCCGGCCTCTGCGAGAGATAAATCGCTTAAGAGCCATTATGTACGCGTCTTTAGTTAAGTCACTGACGGATTCTAAATGCAAGCATTTGTAACGCAGGCAGACAAATAAGCATAGGTAGCATTTTATCAAACGGCATCCACGACCCTTGCGATTCAGAATGTAGAATGGCCCGGCCATATCTACACCGACGGAATTATAAGCAAACCCTACTGAAACCCTTTGAATTGGTAGATTGCCCATTTTGGGTTGCAGCGTTTGGCCCCGCAGACGCCTGCATCGAGTGCAATTATTGACTGTGCGTCGCGCTAAGTGCCTACCATTAATTGCCCACACTGTTTCTCTTACAGTCGCTAGCAACAGTTGTGGACCCGCGTGCATATTGTTCACGTGCTCTCTTTGAAAATATAATTTAGTTAACTCATGCTCAGAACTAAGTAATATTGGATGTTTCCTGTCATAGGGTTGGCTAGACGCTTGGATTCGCCCGCCTACGCGCATAAGTTTGTCTTTATCGAAAAACGGAGATAAAGCTAGCAATCGGCTTTTATTACTCAACTCTTTGCCTCTCTCAAGCAACTCATACTCAACGGGAAACGATTCACGTTGAGCGAAAGCGCATAACGAATTTAATGATCGAATTAATTCGTCAGGTGATAGTATACCTATTCGCTTATTATTTTTATTCTTAATATTATTTATAAATCTTTGCACATATGCAAAAGACCTTTGCAATTTGGTAAGGGACGAATATTTTTTAAAATCAATGACTGGTTGACTCAATACTGCAGCGTATACTTTTAATTCTGGCAAAGCGTCTGAACCTTTCACGTTTAATACGGGCCACTCCGATTCGGGTTTTGTTAGGACCTGACCACCACAATGTCATGGACGCAAAACGCTCAGCATCTACTCCTCGAGATACTAGATCAGCAGGATTGTCACCCGTGGGGCAGTATCGCCATGCTGAAGATGATGTCAATTCTTTTATTTCGCTTATACGATTAGCTACAAACACCTTTAGCTTGATGACGTCACTTCTAATCCATCCCAGCACCACACTAGAATCGCACCAGTGAACTACTCTTCCCGGCCGGTACCGGAGAGAGTCCAGGACGGACTTGGTGAGTTTAGCGGCGAGTAGGGCCGCGCATAATTCTAAGCGCGGAATAGTATTAGTCGATTTTAATGGAGCTACTTTAGACTTCGCACACAATAGCCTAACTGTGACGTCATCGTTAGGACCGATTGTTTTCATATAAACGCATGCACCGTAGGCATGTTGTGACGCATCGCTAAATGAATGCATTTCTATTGAATTAGGCGTGTCACCTAACACTAACCTTGGCACTTGTAGGTCTGATAGATATTTGACGCTATTGGCAAATCTA
Organism: Peribatodes rhomboidaria; assembly: GCA_911728515.1. Taxonomy (NCBI): domain Eukaryota; kingdom Metazoa; phylum Arthropoda; class Insecta; order Lepidoptera; family Geometridae; genus Peribatodes; species Peribatodes rhomboidaria. Next base: position 16,087,859 of record OU452183.1, on the reverse strand, counting down.
AGCCAATCATTTTTAATGTTTTGAGGGACTGGCTCATCCCAGTCCAGTTTTTGTTGCCAGAGCCTTTGTAACATTATTTTGGGCCGGATCACCACTGGACTTAAGATGCCTAGCGGATCGAATATCCTAAAAGCATTTGACATGATTATGCGTTTTGTTACATTGTCATTGGAATTGTGTGTAAGACCCTTTATAGGAAAGTGTAAAGTGTCATTGGAAGGTTTCCAGCCAAGCCCGAGCGTGCTTGAGGACTCGCTGATGGTTAAATTATCATGCTCATTTATTTTAATATCATCGAAAATTGTAGGGCAATTTGTTTTATATTTTCTTAAGTTGAAACACCCTGTTTTTAACGCATTAGCTACAGATTTTTGTATATATTTTAATTCAAGGTCACTATTGGCGCCAGTAATTAAATCGTCAACATAAAAATCTCTCTGTATAATAGTTCGGATTAATTCATCGTCCTGCTCCTTCCCTACCTCAAATAGACAGCGCGTACTTTGGTAGCTAGCATTCGCAGTACCGTATGTGAGCGTGTTAAGGACCAGTGTCTTAATTGGCTGAGATTCGTCCTCCCTCCACAAGATAATTTGCAAATGCCGGTCGTCTTCGTGCACCAATACTTGTCGGTACATTTTTTCAATATCACCAGTGAGTAGGTACTTGTATTGTCTGGCGCGTATCAAAATTGATAATAAAGAATCCTGCACGTTTGGACCTACCATTAAAATGTCATTAAGTGAGTAACCAGATGTAGAAGATGCTGAAGCATCGAAGACGACGCGGCAGGAGGTGCTCTCGCTCTGTTTGAAGACTGCATGGTGACAAAGATAGTAGCAGGGTCTCGACCTATAATCATTGACGCTTGATATGGTTAAGTGAGCTAGTTCTGCATATTCATTAATAAACTTTGTATAATCAGATTTGATTAGTGGGTTCCGTTTGAACCTTTTTTCGAGATTTACTAATCGCTTTCTAGCTAAGTTGTAGGTATCGCCTAAGCAATCCGCACTTTCCTTAAGAGGAAGTTTCACACAAAACCTACCCTGTTTATCTCTAGTAGTGTGAGAGACAAAATGTTTTTCGCAGTCGTGTTCGCGTAGACTTGTAGGTACCTTTGTAGGTACTTCCTCCAAGTCCCAAAATTTTGTAAGTATTTTTTCGATATTGGTATCATTGTTGTCATTGCAATTAGAAAGTACAGCATGATGACATTGTATACTATTATTAGTGTTATTGTTGTGTTTTGACATTGATGGAATCGGACCAGATATTATCCAGCCTAGCTTAGAATTCCTTAGTTTAGGATTATTGCTTCCTAATGAATGTTGTTCATTGCCTAATATGTCCCAAAACAAATCCGCACCTATCAGGACGTCTATAGGGGCTGGCTTATGAAACATTGGATCAGCCAATTTAACATTGTCTGGCAGCTTTAGTGCGCTGATATTGATAGGGGTCTTTGGCACTTGACCTGTTAACTCCTTTAGCACAAGACACGAAAATTGTGCATTGAAATCACTGTTTATAGACTGTATTTTGATATTACAGCTTTCTGTGACATTGTTTGTTGCAGTGTTGCCTATGCCTATGACCTTTAGACAGTCAATGGGCTGGGACTTTAACGATAATTTTGACTTTAATGATTCGGTAATAAATGACGACGTACTACCGCAGTCTAACATGGCTCGAACTGTGACCTTTTGCTGGCCAGCTGGGTTAGACACCTCGATCATAGCAGTTGATAGTAAAGTTTGACCTTTGTTTTGATTTGAGAAGTTGACTATCACCTCATCTTGCTCATCGACGGCAGCAAGGTGATTAAATGACTCCAGTGGAGAGTGCAGCATGGTATTGTGCTTCTCCGAGCACCCTGACTCTCTGCAGGGACCCATGCGGCATTCACTCTGACTGTGTCCCTGTCTCAAGCAGTTTTTACATAGTTTGTATTTGACAACGTCGTTTAACCTCTCAACCACGCCTTTCGCCTTAAATGTAGGGCATTCATAAACTCTATGTCCTTGATTACAAATTATGCAAGAAAATCTCTTTGATTTTTTACCCTGATTATGGCTAGTACTACTTGCAAACGATTTGACAACATTGTTTTGACCTTGCCTTTGATTAGAATTGTTATAGTTTTGAGCGGGGCGCGCAGGCGCTAGCTGTTGCCTTACAATAATGTTGTCACCTGATTTGTTGTTGCGATTCAAAGACTCAAGTACATCAGCACGGTCTGTAAGAAACTTGAAAAATTGCACTAAAGTCGGGGCATCAATCTGGGTTTCGGCAGTGAGAGTGTTATAGTACTCTTCCCATTTCATTAATGTATGACCGTCTAGCTTAGAGGAGAGCATAAAGATAATTAACACATCCCACTTATCTGTCGGCTGTCCTAGACTTGCTAAAGCTCGCAAATTCTTAGTTACATGGTCAACTAAAAACCGCAATGACCGCTCGGATTCACGTGGAAGCTGTTTGATATTGAGTAGAGAGTTTAAATGATGGCTTATTAAAACCCTCTTATTGCTATAGCGGCTGCAGAGCAGCTTCCATGCCTCAGCATAATTTTTAGACGATATTTCAAGGTTAGAGATTATTCTGGCTGCGTCACCTTGCAAATATGAAGTCAGATAGTGAAATTTGTTGATATCTGGAATTCTGTCATTTTTGTGAATAAGATTTTCGAAGGTGTCACGAAATTCTAGCCAACGGAAATATTCACCAGAAAACTTTTAAATTTGTATCTGAGGTAGCTTCAGACCTGTGCCATGATGATGATGAAGGTCATCTGAACAACACGAAGCATTGTGAGAGCTACATCTGTGGTCACATTCATTGTGCTTGGTTAAATTGTCAAGTAAAGTTTTAGCTGTAGCAATATTAGAAATTATATCTTGTTCAATAATGTCTCGCTCATCCACTTCTGCTTCCAGGTTGTCCGGAAACAAAATCTCTATCTCACTCTGCAAGTCATCGACCTTTACTGACAAGGCTTCGAACTTTGCAAGTTTTAACTTGAACTCGGTCAACTCAATAGTCGTTAGTTCACTTTTATTTGAAATAGATGCTAAATAGTTCTTAAATTTTGTTATTTGACCTTTTGCAGATGCTCGTTTAGTTGAAAGCTCTTTATATTTTTGCTTGATGTCAGCCATTGTAGTAAAGGTATGCTTGTATAGTTATTGAATTTAATAATTAATTAATTGGCTCACGTCCCTCGTCTTGGAGTCACCTGCCGTCCGGAGAGCTGGTGTCGCTCGAGCCGATGCTCGCCGGGCTGGCCGTCGACCGGCGCCGTTGCCCGGGTGAGAAATTCGGGAAATATCGTCCGTGGATGACCCGCGAGATGCACTTCGGGCCTGAAAATGGTCGGCAGAATGGACTTAATGGGTAGAAAGGACTAAATGGCCCAAAGGAATGACTAATGCTAGCATGAGATACGAAATGTTGGCGTGATTTAATAAATTTTTTCACTGAAATGATTGTTTGAGAGGGTAGATGAAAAAAGAAAAGATGATGCAATTTGGCCAAAAGTGGAAGTTTTTAGCAATATTTTGCATAAAAACGCTTTAATCTACACAGTTGGAGACCTAAACTGAATAGTCAGATGGATATTTTTGGATTTTAAAGGATGTTTGGATATAGGTATGGCGTGGCACTTATCTGGGCGGCGGGCGTTTCGACTCGCCGTGAAACTTTAAGACGGATCACACGCTCGATTCTTAGCTCCTGGCTCGTCCTGGATGAATGCTCGTGCTCGTTCCGTTTCGTTCTGGACTGGATCCCGTGCTTGTTCACTGCTAGGCTTCCAGACGAATCGGTCTAGTCGATTGATGCGGTATGGTTCGCTGCTGTTGCTTTGTTCCCCTCATGGGCCACCATGTAACGTCTTTGGAGGACGTTTTGGTGTAAAAAAAAGCAGTCCAACTTTGGCAATTGCGTATATTTCTTGACTTTAAAGTTTACATTAAAAAATAGAGATTTTATTGTTGCCGGTTGCCGGTCGCGTGCGAAAAGTAAGTAGAATAAGTGGCGGGAATGCACGACGGATGACGTTTGACGTTTCAATTCTTTTTCTTTAAGTTTTGGCTAAAGCCTTGTCGGCCTAGACAGAGGCTTTCTAGGCTATTGTCCAGCATACAAGTATGACATAATCCTACTAATATTATAAACGCGAAAGTTTGTAAGAATGGATGGATGGATGGATGGATGGATGGATGGATGTTTGTTACTCTTTTACGCCAGAACGGCTGAACAGGTCTGGATGAAAATTGGCACAGAGATAGATTATAGTCTAGAATAGCACATAGAACACTTTTTAACCGCGGGTAAAACCGCGGGGCGCAGCTAGTGGACTATAATTATGACCAACTGGTTAAAGCTCCTGTGTTTCATTCCTTTTCTCAAAGCTTCAAGCTTGGCATTACGTCAAGTTGTTATTATCCATACAAATAATTGAAACTTACCAGTAGTAAGTAGTAGTTTATTGATTTTGATTAGTTTTTTACTTTGAGTTAAGTTTCTTTACAAATCTGTCAGCCCTCCGGTCGGGGAACGACGCGACGTGGCGATACATATGTTAACAAATTTGTATAATGTTAACAATGTTTTTTTTATTGGAAGAAATTAATGTGCATTATGTAGGTAGACTTAGCTAGAGTGTTATGCAGATGTACTTACGTTCATGTACGGTTCCTTGCCAACTTTTGTCCTGGGCCTAACGCTTGTCGTAAAATCGAGTAACAATTCCTAAGTTTGTATTCCCAAACCGACATTTTAGTAAAGTTTGCTCTCTGGTCTGCTCTGTACCCGGCTGCTAACGCGACGCAACGCCTGAATATGATTCACAGCACACGGACGGCGTCGGAATGAAAATTCATGACCAAAGCCACGTCGAAGAATCCCCGGTGATTCCGCGGTCAGAACAAAGCTGCCGCGTGCGCCGAAAGATTGAATACGATTTATGCACGTAGTTTTCATTTCATGCTGGGATTCGCAATAGTTGCATGGAAAGTTATAAGGAATGCTTTTTGAAAGTTGTGGAGGATCTTGTTTTTAATGTTTGTTCTGTGGAACCTGCAGCATAAATGTATGTAAGGCAGAGGTGCTAATCGTGTTCATGTTGCCCTCTTTCCTTTATCATTTCCTCGAGCATTTTTACCAAGGTATACATTTTTTTTATTCCTATTTAAATAATAAATAAAAAATAAATTCGGGACACTTGCACACACGGTCGCCTGACCCCAAACTAAGCAAAGCTTGTACTATATACTGCCAGAGACTGATATAATTAAATATTAACACCCAGACATAGAACAAACACAAATAAATAATTTCCAAAATTAAATACCAATTGAGCCCCCGAGACAGTCATTTATTTAACGATCATCTGAATTTCTACAAATATTATAATCACTTGTGAGTTTTTTAAGTTTGTTTGTTAGAGGTAATCCCATCAAAAACGGAAATGTAAAACGAGAGCAAAGTTCAAGATTATTATATTATGTACCATGGTTGTTGACTTCAACGACAAAAGAAGTGAGATCTAAATGGGTGTTAAATTCAATGGTCAGTCCTGAAATTTATTTAAAATCATCTGTTTTTTATCAATTTAAAATATCGTCTTTTCTTCCAACTTAGGATAATATATTGTAGCTGTTTGTTAATGAAGTTAAAAGAATAAGAATGGCTGAGAGCTCGAGTGGTAGAAAAAACACTCACCTTGCTTCCTGCTCGCCTTCCATCTCGACGGCGGCGTCTACTTTTTTTTATGTCTCAAAATGTTTGTATGCCGATGAATGTATTTAGTTTGATTTTGAAACGCGATGATTTTAAGACCTTGAATTTGATGCAAGTACCTAGTTGATGTTCACAATTAGCAGGGTACAGCTGAGACTGATGGAGCATAGTAATGGCGATGGTTTTTTTTTTACAATAGACTAGGCATGCGTTTGACCACTGACTCGCCTAATGGAAGCGTCGACTTGATCGAAGGTGGTCGTGATTGATACCTATTCACTTTACTCTTAAACACCTCCGGATTGTATTGCGTGCTTGCGAATTTTAGGTCGTGCGCGAACTATCCTCATTTTGCTAACAACCAAATTATGAAGGAAAAAACTACTTTTATGAAATACCTAAACAACCCTGTCGCTAATTGTTTAGTGAGTTTATTATAATGAAATCCGGGGCTTCAACAGTAGCCTAAGGGCTGACTTGGCTAGTTTCTGGGAACATGATGACGTTGATTGCAAATTTTACTAAACTGTAAAGGTTGGTTTAGCAATTAAATTGTCATTCAGTAATCATTTGCTACGTAACTGGATCCCGGTATATGGTGACAGGCTCGCCTCCTGTCACATTTGGGACTGAATATCGTCAAGCTAAGTGTGGGTGTTGTACACCTCTGCCAGCCCTTCGGAGGAAAGGTGACGATGTGTTATGTTATTATATTAGTATTGGTTTCAATAGGTAGTTTTGCTTGACAAGTAGCAGAACCCAAGAGGTGCGAGCATGGAACTAGCTCGACAATTTTGTATGTAAATTGCCAATTTAGTCAGTTTAAATCAGCATGCTTGCACCTAGGGTACAATAATATACTCCATCAGGAATAGCATTCCGAGTCAAAAATAGTAGCGTGGGCAACTCGCAGTGACGTCAATCGATGCTTATGCTAGACCGAAATAAGCGAAAGCGAAATACAGCGCCGGTTGTCTACAGCAGCCGGCATTGTGCTGAGTAGGGGCCGGTTTGTGGCAAAAACTAGTTCTAAAATTGTGTGATTCTTATTTCTCTTTTAGTATTTATCTTTTTGTTTTTGCTACAAATGAATATTTGTCTCTTGTCTAAATAGACGGATGACCGTGACCATAACGAATGACGTCATCAACTGTTGGCTCCCGAAATGCTAGGATCCCGGAATCCTTGTTTTGTTGAACAAGTATTAGAACCGTACTCGTGGTACCAAAATGAACCACTAACGAGCAATACGAAGGCCGTGCGATTGTTCCCGTCGCCCGACTGCGGTACAAAAGGTATCGGCTGCGATGCGGGATGGAGGCACTACGGTGCAGGTACAGGTGGACCACGCTGAACATTACGACTATGGACGATTTCACTGTTTTCTGGTACGTTTTTAAGGTAGGGAGTTCTCTACACACATAAAGTTGGACAAAATGTAATAAATATGTAATGAGCATAGGCTTTCTTATTGCAAAATGTCAGTTGCAATTGTTTAGCCGCCAAAAAAGATACTCAGGGTCACTTGTACTGAAATTAACAATTGTCTAAGTCCTTGCCAAATGTCTAAGTTTAAATTATTCCTAGCTAGCTTTTACCTAAATTTTATTGCTCGAATCTTATGCCCTTCTTTAGAAGACTCTTAAATTAATATTCCTGTTAGGAAATATTTCCGTTAGGGAATATATTCCGTTAGGGAATATATTCGTATATTCCCGTTAGGGAATATTTCGCTAGGAAAAGATTAAACAATTTAAGCAAGGACTTAGGCAGTTCGAATATTCCGCTCCCTTCTGGTGCTCCTACTAAATACTTCAGTGCAAGCAATTAGACAGAGACAGTAGTTTTGTTTAAAATAATAATTTACAGTCATTGTATGGTTACAACAGTTTTATTTTAAAAGAATCGTAATTTATAAATAAAGCAACACAATGAAAAAAAGCTTATTTTGTGCTTACTCAAAAACTTTTTTTTTCTTTCAATTATTTGTCAGATAAGAGTGTAGCACTGATTGAATCTTACTAAAGAAAGCTTAAACTTATATATTTTTTATATTTTTGCTTCAACTTATGATGGTGCAGCCGCATCAATACCCGCACAGTGGCATAGTTGCAACAAAGGCTCGTTAGCGAGGGGCACCAACTACCCAAGTGGAAGGGCGCGGGCGGGGAGCGCGGAAAAATGTATTTGAGTGCAATCTCCGGCCGCAACGGATGCAGCCCGCGGCCGCAGAGGGATGGTAAGTGGCCCGGGACGACACCGATACAATACCTTTGAATAAATACCTCTCAAGTGAAATGACATATTGTGTGCATTTGTTGCAGCGAGGAAGTGGAAGTACGTCAGTTTGTGCAAACAGATTTTTTTAACGTATTGAGTTAATTGTTATAGTAACGTTTGGTGGCTGACTGTTTTACGCTAGTTCGAAGTACGCAATCTCGATGTAAGCTAGTTCGAAAATACGGGACTTCGAAGTAGTTGAAAGTTTGTGAGTGTGTGTGTTAGTTTGTTACTTCTTCAAGCTCAAACAAGTGAAGGAATTCGAATAATATTCGGAGCAGGAGGGCTGTTCTTACAAATCGACAATTTTTTTCTCATTCTTTCTCTCGTATTTAAAGTCATGTGACAATGACCAAGAAACATCCAAAGCGTCAAGAATAGGGGCTTGAGCTAGCAAGTCTTGATACACACAAAGTTACTTGGTAGCAAGTAACCTTTGACGTTCATAAGTGTATCTTTGATATCCAAATTGAAAACATTTTGACTTTGACTTTAAGCATCGCAAGGCTGAACTAGTTGGTTATGAGTGAGTCATATGATGAATTCATTCGCGTTCTTCGTTTAGCAAAACATTCTGTAAGCTGTTACTTCATTACCTCACCCACATTATGTTATTAGGGAAAGCCTCAAATCCAATCAAAAGTATCAAAGCACCCCAACATCGGATGCTTTAGCCAAATCTATTGGTCGGCTGTTGTGACAAATGCATGTGAGTTGTATTAGAGGGCAGCGGGTGATAGGCTCGGGGCAAATCCGTTGAGGCGCGGTTTCGGAGACGTAGCGTGGCTTCGTGGTGGGTGGCGCGGGTTGGAGCGGTTAGCGAGAAGGGCAACGCATCACATCACAATACTATCCATTTCCATACTTCTATACTTACTAATATTATTAAATCGAAAATAACTCTGTCTGTCTCTCTCTCTGTCTGTCTGTATGTCGACTTTCCACGGCTAAACAGCTCAACGGATCTTGTGAAATTTGATAATTAGTTACAGTGTTTCGAGGAAGGTTTTTGGATACTATTTTCTGAATAAGCGCGAACAAATTCGCAGGTAGCAGCTAGTTTTTAACAATTACCCTGAAATTGAAAAATAAAAACCAGCTGTTCAATTAACTTTTTGTATGGAACATAGTTTTTTTTTTTGCGGTTTCATGTTTTGTATAAAACCGATTTATCGGTTTCATCTGCCATATATTTTGTATGATACTTTCATACAAAATATAATATATGGCAGATGAAACTAACTAACATTGAGTGGGTGCCGCGTCTGCATCTCGTCCGTCCTGTAGTAGTTCTCGTCTTCCGTCTTTTATGTCTGGCTTGCCACTAATCTGCCCGTTTGTCCCGCCTGCACTCGCACCCCGCCCCGCTCGCTTGTTGGTTGCAACAAAGGCCCCCGAGGCCGCGTCCCGACTGCACGCGCACGCTATAAGCCGATTCCGACATGCTTTCACGATAAATTCTTTCGCTCTGATGTGATAATCGAATGCTTTTAATAAATTTCATCGATTTTGGGCGAAACATGGGGTGATGGGTGATATTTTGGGGTGATTTCAAGATGAGAAATAAGCACTCAATCGATTAGCATGTTCGGATAAAGCTTTTTAATGAAAATATCCAGTATTTCGAGCTTAGCGTGCTACCATGTCCAAAATTAATACATTATTTCTTACTGGTAATATAAAAAATAAATAAGTCAAATATAAGTAGATAAAAAGACAAGTATTGAACATGATAAAGCATAAAGCGGTTTGATAACTTTACTGTCTATCTATCTCTGAAGACCTCGCGAGTCTTTATATATTTTTTTTTTGGAAACTGATTTTGCGGAGATCCCCATATCTTCACCAAAACGGTTTCCAAAAACTGAATCAACAAAAAAAAAGATTATCGAACCTGCTCGCAAACCAAGTTCAAAATTTTAACGATAATCCTAACTAATATTGTAAATGCGAAAGTGAGTTTATTTGGTTGTTTGTTATTTTGTATGTTTGTAACGCTTTCACGTCTCAGCTACTCAACCGATCGTCTTGAAATTTCGCATACATGTTGTTTGGGGTACTGAAAAGGAAATAGGGTACTTTTTATCCCGAAAAAAAAAGCGGTTTTCTGTGGGACCGCGGGTGAAACCGCGGAGCGCAGCTAATCGGTTAATAAATTCGACCACAAGAACAGCCGGACAAACGCCGAACATACGAAAGCATTTTTGCCGAACTTGAAGCAAGAGACGAGAGAATAGAATGTAGAGACGCTTCGCTCGCTAACGTTTACTAGGTCAATTATTTTTGAGTCACGAACTTACGAGCATAATGCAGTACCACAGAGCCGGAACTGGAAGCACCTACGACCAATAAACATAAAGCAGTGCTAACTAAGGCATATTTCACTACTAAATCCCGCTCAATCCAAATGAATTCAACGGAACATTGTTCAAGTTTAACACTTCAGTATTGTAGCCACAAAATCGCCTGCCCAAACTTAAATTCGGTGATTAAAAGTGCGCCAATAAGCAATTTAATTTAATGAGTATCGCGTAGCTAAAGTTCGGGCGCGGCGGGACACAGAACGATTGCTTTTTTTCCCTCAACCCTTGTAACGGGGCGAAGTGGAGGCAGTAGTGCAGATTCCGGTGAAGTGAATATTTTCTTAACTATTTTCTTCATATGTTAGGGCTTACAGAATTTTATTTTGGTATTGCAGGGTATTATAGGCAACAGTGATTGCTTACTATCAGGCGGCCCGTTAGCTTGTTTGCCATATATGACATAAAAAATGTTAGATAAGTCTTACCTATCAAAAGTTTTCCATGTTAGTAACAGGTTTTTTTTTTTTATTGGATACTTACACACACTGTCGTCTGACCCCAAACTAAGCAAAGCTTGTACTATAGCTGCCAGAGACTGATATAAATACATTACACAGACTGATTAAATAGATATTCACACCCAGACATAGAACTAACACAAATGTTCATCGCATAAATGTTTGCCCTAGGTGGGAATTGAACCCACGCCCCCAAGCTCAGAAGGCAGGTTCACTACGAACTGAGCCACCGAGGCAGTCAAGTATTGGTGCAATACACGTATACAAATTGAGTAATTTGAAATAAATATTTTTTGAATTAGTACAAACAACTCGAATTACACTAATTATCAACAGCTGATAATAAAAATGATCAATAGTAGGTATTAATTAATAAATTAATAAAAAAAAATAGTAGGTATTGAATATTGCCATATTCAATAAAATTAATTTTTCATGATAGCTATTCATTGCAAGCAAGTTAATCAATTGGCTTTAAAATAGGAGAAGGTTCTCAATGTTATAGTATTTTTGTAGAGTATGTTATCGCTTATCATGAACTGATAAGCGATCATCCGTCATCTATGAACTGGTTTTGATAATTCTTTTTTATTTAGAGGGATTAATATTTTATGAAAAATCATTAACAGATTGATCCAATTTTTTTACTAAATCCAATTTGGAAGTAGGTTTTTTTACTTTAAAAGATTAAAGTTTACCTAAAACTAACTAACTGACTTCAATTCCACGGCGCGTCTTCCTAGAACCTTCGAATTAATTAATTTGGCGAAACAAGAGCCGAGCAAAAAACTCGATAAGTGCCCCCGGAGACGAAATTACAGGCTGACAAGCTCTAACCCGACCGACGACCAAATAACAACACTGGCGAGTTTTTGAAACGAGAAAATTGGATCTCGACAAAATTGTAAGCGGCAGAATTTAAAACATTCAACGGACTTTTTTTGGTGGAAAAGGTATCTTAATATCCTAATTTCTATTCTTAATATTTTAAAGAGGTAACATTTGAGTTTGTAACTTTGTATGTCGGGAGTAATCTTCGAAACTACTGCATAGATTCCAAAAATTCTTTCACTACAACGAGTAGACTAGAACTACATTATCCCGAATTACCAAGCTTAAAAATTCGAGCGAAGCCACGGGCTAAAAGCTAATATTATAAACGTGAAAGATAGTGAAGTGAGTTCACTACGCTTTTACGCCTTTACTACTCAACGGATCGTCATGATATTTTGCATACACTTTGTTAAGGGTACACAAAAACGGACATACAGTACCCTTCATTCCGAAACAATAAACGGTCCCTGTGTAACCATGGGTGAAACCACAGGGCGCAGTTAGTTGTTTTTATGTGTGTGGTAAATATATTATTGCTGCAGATTCGTTTTGACGGGCTTAATATAATTTTAGGGTTCCATATCTCATAAGGAAAAAAACGGAACTCTTTTATGTTTATATTGTTAACTGTATGTATGGTTTCAAAATAAATTTCTTTCTTTCTTTCTTTCTTTATTATCACTTTATGGTCCGTCTGTCTGTCTATCAAGATCTTAGGAATGCATGTTGGTATCAAGCTGAAATTCAAATTGAATACTCAAATCTACTGTTCTTTGGGGCTGTGAAAATATGAAGCTTCTAAGCCAACTCAATCAAAAGATGCAGTCGTTTGCTGCAAATTTTCGACATTTCCAAGGGAATCAAAACCTACAGGGTTCTTCCCGTGAACTCAGAATCTTTAAATTTGGTACGAAGTAATGTCTATAACACAGATGACAGAGCACAGATAAAGGAAAAATTACGAAAAGCTTAAATTTGTAGTTACATCAAGTAATACAATTAATTTTAATAAACCAGCCTTTCCAAGCTTTTTAAACTTTAACTAGCAAGCTAAACAAGCATTTATAAACTTTTACTTAAACACCTACAGGTTTATGTATGGAAGCCTCCGTGTGCGAGGCTGACTTGCACTTGGCCGATTTTTTAGTCTTACCTTTTATGTTCTAATCAGTGAAGGTTTAATCTTCTTGTTTTCTCAAGTCAATGGCACGTGATATTACATAATTTATGATAAGTAAGTATTTTTAACAGAATTTGCCTGAAGCTGAAATGTAATAAAAAATAAAAATTGTAGTGGATGAAATTAGAAGAAATAGAAATAAGAATGGCTGATGGCACCATCGCATGGGATACATGGTTGAACAAATAAATTGAAATGATCTAGTACAGCAATTTTTAATATTTTAGCAGTAGTTAGAAAAATGTCATTTTGATGGCTGTCCCGTGAACCAATCTATTTATACCCGACTGCGCAAGAACGAGGGTTATGTTTTTCGAGAGTGTACTTATGTATGTATGTATGTACGTATGTATGTATGAGGTTTCATTGGCACGCCCTACATCCTGAACAGCTTGATAGATTTCGACATGTGAGGTGTCATTTGAATCGTCTTGATAGTGGAATCGACATAGGTTACAACATTTTGCAGCCAGGTTTTTCGTTTTTTTTTTTAACGTACTAGAGTGCCTATTTATGTGCACGGAGAATATACCTTCTCCGTGCACATAAATACATTTTTGTTTTTAATAATTGTGGTGCTTTGGGAAAGTAAAGCTACTGTTTAGTTTATCATGCTTTCCGTTACATTAGTAATATAACATGTGTGACGGCGCCTGACTCATTTTATATTGAATCATGCACAAACCATTTTATACAGCGTGTATTGCGTGTCAAATATATGCATAGATAAGTAAACGCAGCAAAGATATAATAATAACACGGTATTAACAGCACACCCTCGATCGTTCACGGCGCGATCTCGGTCAAGTGGCGGCTGGTCGCATTCAGCGTCACTCACGACAACTGCGACCAATCCACCACCGCCGTGGAACTACTAACATTGACTTGCTTTGGAAAAATCATACTAATACGAGTATAACACTTATTATCCATTATTATTTGGATAATTTTAGTACTTTCGTTTTTTCTTTAAATGTTTCCACACTAACATTATAAAGCCGAAAGTTTGTGAGTGTGTAAGTGTGTATGTTTGTTACTTCTTCATGCTGAAACAGACGGATGAAAAGATAATGGAGTAATGATAAAACTTGGTACGAAGGTAGCTTATACCTTGAATACATATAAGCAAAAGTTTGGATGGATGAAAAGATAGATGTTTGGGCTGAATCGATCTCGATGAAGTTCAGAGATAGATAATGACCTGGAATAGCAGGAAGGATACGTTTTAACTGCAGATGAAGATGAGCGACCTCATTACGTTAATGGTTCCCGCAATGCTAGAACTTGTTTTTTTTTAAGATCATGACATTACAGGCAATATTGAATCTAGCTCTCGCTAGAAATGACTTTAAAACGTAACACTACTAAAATATTCTCATCGTCATCGCGCAAATTACGTTTTTAGATTTTGTGTTTAAACTTGTTTAATTATTATTATATATTTATAATTATATAATTAACCTAATGGATATGTTTCATATTTATGTTTATTTTTATTAAGTTTATTCTTTTTTCAATTTTAGTTAATTCCATTATATCTTTTTTTAATTACTGGCTGCCCCCCTGCGGTATAACCCGCAGTTTAAATTACCGCTGAAATACCTCACTTTTCAGGATAAAAGTTAGCCTATCTGTTGATTCAGGGTATCAGCTACCTCCATACCAAATTTCATCAAAATTGGTCCAGTCGTTTGAGAGTGAAGAAGTAACATACACACTCACTTACTTTCACCTTCATAATTTTAGTGTGATATGATAATTGTGGATTGCATCTAATGTTTCATAAGTGCAACTATTTGATTTATCCGTCTTTGTTCCTTCTTCCTTACCTGCTTCTTCTAACTCATTAACTTACTCAACTCGTACAAATCTCACTTGCCTCAGATCCACAGTTTCTCACATGCAGGTCCTTTGAAAAATACCCCCATTGTGTAGGATATGTGTTACGGGTGCGGGACGCGACGACACGGGACAAAGCGGTGCCCCGTATCGTACAGTACACAAGCTCCAGTTAAATATTGTAAAAATTAGGTTATTGAGCGAGTGTTAGCGAGCGAAGCGTCTTCGCTTAGCTTTGACAAAATGCTTTTGAATGTCTGAATGGTCTCTCCGGATCTCTGTCTTTTTCTATAGGTTGCATTTCTTAACCGATTCTCTTAAAATTCAGTGAGTAGGTTCAAACAAATTCTGTATCTATAATTATCAAACCTGCTCACAAAATTTTACGAAAATCGTCAGCTGCAAGGTCTGTTCTCCTCTTCAGGCTAGGTGCTAGTGCAGAGTTTTGATGACCAACTTTTCGTACTTTGAGCAAGCGTAAATAGACAAAAATACTTGTCCTATATGCAAATAGATTTATCTGGATTTTACTAGTAAAGACCTGTTCTCCGGTTCTATTAACCAGTTGTTTTAAAATTGATAATGAATGCCTCAAATTGACACTGTTTGTATATAGGAAGTGTCAAAAATAAACCATTCAGACAAAAATTAAAACAATTGCTGCTATAATTGAGGCCCTGGTAATGATTTCTTACCACAGTTTCCAGCAAAGTTGTAGAGCAACACTAATAAAATATAACATCATCCTTTTTTCGTAGCAGTTAGTAGTCAAATCATAAGAAAATAAAGAAGGAAAATTAAGTATAAATAATGTAAGATTTCATCTATTCTTAATTATTATTATAAATATATTTACTACAAACGATATTAGGGGTCCGGCGAACACTTTATACTAACTTTTGCATTGGCTAGAGGTTTCCTATTGCCATGCCATTTCGTCTAGAAGACGACGACGAGCGAAGTGAGTAAGTAAAGGTACTGATAAGATAGGCTATGTCTATCTATTAAATAAATCAGTCAAAAGTGACCCTTTACAAACGGGGATATTTTTCATATCTCTATTTTAACTTGAAGACTCTTTTTAAAAAACCCAAGAACATGGGGCGGAGATGTCTAGTTGCAAAGAAATTTGACAAAGGCTTTTGTATGGAAAATTTAGAGCATCGCGGAACCCTTAAGGTACTGTTTACAATTACATAATCGTCGCAGCTTTGCCACACAATTCTTAACTGGAACTGCAGCGAGCCGATACCACACAACTTTATATCTTACACCTCTGTTATAAAGTTTCAAATTGTCTCTATTTTTCAACCAGCTTGCTGAGTGTGCGATGTATTTGTTGAAAGCGGCTTCTTCATTCGATTGTACAGATCGACCAACCTATCTGAAGAGTTGGTCAAATCAGCGAACTAGAATTTTCTACGGGATACCAGTAGTTTTTTTCAGAAGATACGATAGTGGCGCCTTATTCAAGTTTATAGAAAAGTAAGTAGCATTGTAGGTAAGACATGGAAGGAAATTGGATCATTATCGACTGGGCGCGATTGGACACGAGCGAGTAATGCGCCTGACACAATACGCTCCATTTAAAGACTGTCTGGGTCTGGGCGCCGCTTCATACGTAGAGACTGTGAAGACAGAGACTTGAATTAACGTCTGGGTCGGGTTCTTCAGGTACTATCAAAAAAAGACGTTTTATGGAAAGCAAAAGACGTCCCATTTGTTTTGTACATTTTACTGTTACTAGCTAAATTACCCCCATACGGTTTTAGCCTAATTTCTCTAGTAAATCTAACTAAGAGCATATTTTTATGTACTTTTTAACTGACTTCAAAAATGAGGATGTTCTTAATTCAACTGTATTTTTATACGATTATTCCGCCTATTATGAATCGATTTTTTTTTTGTTTTGTAGATTATACTTGAGAGGTGGCCTCATATATATTTTATCGAAGTCGGTCAAGCGGTTATTGAAATATCAACAAATTTCTAAAAAAATGATTTCCTTAATCCAATTCGGATAGCGGGAAGTCGGTTTTTACCCGACTGCGCAAGAAGGAGGATTATGTTTTTCGAGTGTTATGTATGATGGTATGTACATATGCATGCATGTATGCATGTATGTATGTATGGACATAGAGTAGGTGCAACGTTTTGCAGCCGGGTCTTTTATTTCATTTTAATAATGTAACTTGTTTGAGGTTTTAATAGCTACTGAATAACATTTAAATTCGCTCACACATAGCACAGTTTGCAATAACATCTATTAATATGTCACCATTACAATGATTGCCTATTATCAAAACAACGCGCGTATAAATGCATATACATACACACGCACTGGAATCCATCCAACATCACAATTATACACGACGCAATACAAGATGTACCGCGAGATTAAATGTACACAACCCCACGCCAGCCCGTACAGCCGGCCAGAAAAGTCTTTAGGGATCAAATAAAGTTGTCAATTGTCAATTTTCATAATTGTGGGTTATCTTTATCTATTGAATTTAACTATCTTTTTCCTTCTTGTAATGATCCATCGATATAATATATGTATATGTACCTATACTACGTACAAGATTTCATTTTCCGAGCGCAATTTTGCGCTGAAATCCTTGCACCTTGCATTAGTGTAGTCCCGACACGCGTGCAGTGTGGTTGTGTACGGAGCGGGGCTGATTAACTAGAATCAAAATGTGAACCTGGACGGACGTAAATTAGCAATTTAGTAGTCAACGCTGAAGCAAACCTGCGGTCAGCCCACGGTAAGCAGGTAATTAAGTTCATTAAGTTGCGTGACATTTTTTGTTTGGATCAGTTCCTCTGATACGTAGCACATCAATCTCGCTGTAATGACTAAACAAATAATTTAATCTCTAGATTTATAATGCTATTTTAGAAATGTTTGCATTGTTTTATGAAACCCGACACAATAGTTGTAGTTACTGTGCCTATACGCACACATTTACTAGTAAGGCAAAACAAATTGAGAAGATTTAACCCAAATTGTTTGTACCTAGTGATTATTTCTTAGTAACTTTAAAGAGATTTTCAAAGTCTTTTATAAGCGTTAAAGACTTGACAGCCATCAATAAGTGATTTTTGAAAATTTAAATCTTTAAATTGTTTTTTTTTTGACACTTCTTCCAAAAAACCAACTGAATACATACAATTACATAGCGTTATAGACGTAGGGCGTGAGAGAGCTCTAACCACACTAATGTTACAAATGCGTAAGTTTAGATAGATGTTGTTGCTTGTTGTTGACTCGGTGGCTTAGTTGATAGTGAACTTGCCTTCTGAGCTTGGGGGCGTGAGTTTGATTCCCACCTAGGGTGAAACATTCTTTTGTGTTTGTTGTCTATCACTGTTGCCTGTAATACCCTGTAATACCACTATAAAATCTGTAAGCCCGTATTGTAAAGAAAATATTCACTTCACCGGAATCTGCACTACTGCCTCCACTTCGCCCCGTTACAAGATAATACGTAAGACGTAGGTCTTATTTGTATGTATATCAGTCTTTGGCAACTATAGTCATTATGTCCCGAATATTTTTAATTTTGATTGTTTTTTTTATCACGTTAAACGGCAGAACAGATCTGGATGAGTTTTGACACTGAGATAGACTGTAGTCTGAAATGGCACAAAGGATACTTTTTAACCGCGGCTAACGGAACGCAGTTTTACAATATTGAATATATTTTTCTATTCAATTTCCTCATTGAATTTCGTTGACACCAGTACTCGCAATCCAGCCACTTCCTGGCCATTAAATCTGGGAGCAGCTTCCCGAACGGCCGTAAAACAAAGCCCATTACTCCATCCCTTCACTACACCACCACACGTACACAATACACGACACGCCACGCCATGCTTACTACATACGTCACATGATCTACATGTGTAGGTATCAGTATATCACGCGAATATTGATTATTAAAAAAGTAACATTATTATACGAAAAACAAAAGACCCGGCTGCAAAACATATACCCTATGTCATTTTCACTATCAGTGAAAATGACATAGGGTATATGTTTTGCAGACATAGGGACGATACAATATAATTATACGATACAATACATAGACGATACAACTGACACCTCACGTGTAGAAATCCATCAAGTTTTTTAGGCTGCAGGGCGTGCCAAAAAACCTTATTCGCACATGCATACGTACTTTTGTACATCCGCTCGAAAAAACACAACCCTCTTTCCTATGCCATAGGGTAAAAAGTACAAAATAATATAAAAAGCAAAGCTGAAAAAACCGACTTCCCGTCATGTATTCAAACAATTTTTAGACTTTTGTTAATATATACTTATTTAAAAACTGCTTGACCGATATCGATAAAATTTATATGAGGCCATCTATTAAGTATGATCGACCAAACAAAAAAGAAAATATACATTCGAATTGAGAACCTCTTCCTTTTTGGAAGTCGTTTAAAAATGACAATCATCGTCATCATGCACATGACACACTAGACGCGCCCGCGGTGCTAACCTCGGTCAAAAAGCCGATGTGCTATTCCAGACTGAAACCTATCCCTGTGCCAAATTTCATCTAGATCCATTCAGCTGTTCTGGCGTGATTGAGTAACACATATCCAAACATCCATACTTTCGCATTTATAGTAGAATTACTGACAAAAACGCCATCTTGTACAGATTATTGCAACTAAAATAAAAAAAAGATATAAGTGGCGCCTAATTTGTGAAGGGTTTGCCATTAATTCTCAAAAGACGCAATTGCCCCAGCGCAGTGGACAGTGGATAGAAAAAATGTTGTAAGAAAAGAGCCTGCAAAGGTTTTTTATATTCTTTAGCAACAAAATTTAAGAGAAGTAGAAAATCCTAGGTATAATCAGAACTATAACTTAACTAGCTGCTCCCGCGGTTTCACCCGCGTTTCCAAACGAAATAAACATTTTTTTCGGGATCAAAAGTACCCTATGTCATTTTCTGTAACCCTGTGAACGTGTATGCAATTTCACGATGATCGGTTAAGTCTGAGTGTGAAAGCGTAACGAACAAACAAACAAACTAATTATTTGCTTTTATAACATTTGTTAGGATTAGGACTCGGTGGCGAAACATCTTTGCTTCATGGTACAAGTATGTAATAATACATTTTATTATGTATTATGTTATCAAAGGCAAGCAGTAATATAAAACTGTCATTGTATGGGTGGGCTGTAACTCTGCAATAACGGCGCTTCATTATCTTCTCAAAAGAGTCATTTAAACCCTTTGTGTCCCAAAGTTAATCTTAAAGCGCTACAGCATACTGTATAAAAGTAAACAGTATATCGGGCTACTCGGAAAGGGTATGCTAAACTGAAAGGGCCACATAAAAGAACAGTAACTCATTACAAATAATTTTGAAATTGGAACAGCTTAACATTAAGTAGGTTTTGCCAAGTTATTTGGTAAGGCCTAGATCATTCGCTATCAAATAGATGTTTTTTTTTTTTTAAATTTCGGTAGTAAAAGTTGTTTATCACAAAATTTGACTTAGCAAAGTGAGGTCTCAAACTGGGGTATCGTCTTTGTTTGTTTACCGATAACTTGAGTATCGTTGATCCAATTTTCATGAAATTTTGCAGGTCAGTAATTCATGCAAATACAATTCTTCTGTTCGAATATGAGTTAAATCGGACCAGAAGTTATAGAGACATGCAAGGTTTCCGTACAAAGCGAACTACTAGTGGTAATTATTTATGAAATCAATAGGCCTTTTTCAAAACGCTAAATTGCTTAATCTGAAGCTGTATACCTGTCTCTGTTATTGTTGCGTGTTAGACAAGGACGTCAAATATTTTAGCTAGTTTAGATTTAGCAGTTTAGCGTTACACTCCCTTACCATGAGTTTTGATAGTTACGAAAACGAAAAAAGTTTTCATTAAAGATAAAGATAAAAATACATTTATTTGCTTTAAACACGAGTAATAAATATTGTAGTTACAGTAAATTAGAGACGAGCTTCATGTTATGCCTAAAGAGGCGTGCAAAATTTGGAGAGATGGAGAAAAGCTGGAACCTAATTATAAAAAAAATATATATTAAATTGTCAAGGCTAATTGAATTTAAATGAATCTATACTACAAATTAAATGTCAAAATTAATGTTGAAATGTCAGCGTTTGAACTATGTATCTTGAACTAATTAACTATCAAAACTCGTGGTAAGCTCCCTGAATAGGGCTTAATAACACTTTGAACTTGGCGTAGCCTTTCAGACTTACCTTGTACAGTACACAGTGCAGTAGGCACACAGTTTGCAGGCTGGCAGAGTAAGCCTCACTTGGTCTCTCATATCCTTTGAAAGGCCTAAATTAACGTGGCGGGCGGTATGGCGAAGCTAAGGGCAATTCAGCTGGCCATAGTCGATGCTTAACTGTACCGTTGGTGTTGTCGTTTGTCGTAAAATATTAGACGAGGAACGGCTCAGTATCACTAATGTCTCACAAACGTGCCAGCTGGACTACCGGTGACACGTTATTCAAACATTATTGATACTGAGCTCGTCCGTATTTTACTAGTGACTCTGTGAGCTGCAGACTTCGCGGCCGAAGCCTGC
This sequence comes from Peribatodes rhomboidaria, assembly GCA_911728515.1. Taxonomy (NCBI): domain Eukaryota; kingdom Metazoa; phylum Arthropoda; class Insecta; order Lepidoptera; family Geometridae; genus Peribatodes; species Peribatodes rhomboidaria. The sequence goes on along the minus strand of OU452183.1, from coordinate 16,066,571 downwards.
GTCTACAGGTCGCATTCCTCAATCGATCCTCGTAAGATTTTGTGACCAGGTTCGATAGTTGTATTGTTTTTTTGTCGAGTCGTTCGTTTTTGGATTTGTTTTTTAAAATTAAAGAAAATAATCGTATAATGGTCAATAAATGCGACCTGTAGATAAAGACATATATCCGGACAAAAATTTGGACTGAGATCTAGACAGAATTCGGACATACGAAAGCATTTTTGGCAAACTGAAGCATAAACGCTTCGCCGGCTAATGCTCGCTCGTTGGATGACGAACTCAACATCAACGGTTCAGTTAAGCATCGACTATGGCTAGCTGAATTACCCCGCTGTGACATTTTTGCAGAAACCTAGACTTAATTTCGGGTGCTTGTGACTTAAGCTGCGATGTAAACACGCGTCTGGACTGGTTTGTTCTGTTCGCTGTGTGAGGGTAGTATTATGGGGAGGTAATAAAAACGTATTAATTTTGACAGCTGTTTTTAACGGAGAGGGATGTTTGGAGGGATGTTTTGATGCTGTTTTTTATTTCGTTCAACAAATGTTTTTTTGCTTAACCGCTTGTAAGGGGATTGGTAGCAAGTATTTTGTGTGCTGTGTGTCTGTTGGCTGCCGTCTCGGTATCTATTTTGAATTTTTATTTCGTTCAAAGATTTACTCAACCGCTTAAAAGAGGTTAAGTAGTAAGTATTGCGTGTGTGGACGTTGCCTACCGTGACGGTAGCCATTTAAAAATAGCTTGACCGATTGTGAAATTTAAATTTTTATTTTTGTTCTGAGAATTAGAGATTAAATTTTGTAGTTGGTTTTTTTTTCTTTTTTAGGATAATATCTTGTTTGTGGCTCTGATCACTGATGTTGATAATAATGAAATACAAAAGAGCGTTCCGTTTTACGAGACCAGTACGCCATGTATTTAAGGCTTGATTACGTCGGGGTTGGTTTTGGTTACGTGCCCGTTGCGTCATTGTTTAGGTGTACTAGAGCTTATGTCGTTCGATCGATCACACGCTTCATCAGCCGACGTGTGCCACCGACATGCGACACAAAAGGCGCTACGACGAAAATCCAGTTTGACATATTTCAATTTGTGTAGTTGCTTTTTCTTGTGATGTACAAAGAACATCTCAAGCGTCCAGAGGAACAAAACGGTACGGTGGTAGCAAAACAGTACTTTGTTGTAAAAATGTAAATATTGGTTTATTAATAAATTGCGTTTGTTGATTCTATGTCTATAAAATATTGTTGGCAAATAGTTATTCACAATTTTTTTTTTAAATTTTATCTCGAATGAGCATAGTCGGTTGAGGGATTCTGGTTTTGAAGTTAGAGTTCACGGGTAAATTGGGCACTTTAGTCTGAAATTTAGTAACAAAACAACTTCGAGCTAGTAAGCACGTTATTTTTAGTCGACTTCACAAAAATAAAATGTTCTCTATTCGTTTGTTTTTTTGTATGTGACTCGATTGCTTCGCTAATTATGAATCGGTTTTAATGATTATTTTGCATGGATATCGGGAAGTCGGTTTTTTAAGCTTTGCTTTTTATTATCTGTGTGCAAGAAGGAGGGTTATGTTTTTCGATTATATGTATGTATGTATGTATCTGGGTGTGTATGTATGAGGTTTTTTTGCACGGCCTACAGCCTGAACAGCTTGATCGGTTTCGACATGTGAGGTGTCATTTGAATCGTCTTGTTAGTGGAAGTGACATAGGGTACAACATTTTGCAGCCAGGTTTTATGTTTTTATTTAAATAATGTTACTTGTTATAATTTCGCAGTAGCCCTGCAGTATGACATCAACCGAGGCGCGACCGCGACGTCACCGCCGATGGCGTTTTAAAACAATATTAGACGATGCCGATACATCACCGCCCGCCGGCCAGCGCGCGGCGGCGGCGGGACGCTGCGACTGACATCGTTTTACAATCAGAAAGGATTTACAGCAACGAAAATGAAAATTATATTTACACTGGAACTGGCTTCTCGAACTAGCTTTATTTACAAATGCTTGAGTGGCTTCCAAACAAACTCGTGGTTAGCCGAAACTAGCAAAAACTTACTAGCCTAACTAAGTAACAAGCCAGAGGAGAGGAGACTTTAATATTCAGCAGTAGGTAGGTCAAAAAAGTTGCATGATATCGATGATCGTAGTCTGAAACTAACTGAATCTAAACAAACAAACGTTGTACATAGCCTCGGAATAGAGTACCACAGATCTTGCGAAGAAAAATAAATTGTAGGTCTGTGAGTAAAACAGTATTTCAACTTGTTTCTTTTTAACCTCCGACGCATAAACGACGAGGTGTTATCAGTTTGACGTTTCTGTGTGCTTATTTAAGATGAATCGATTTTGATTGTGTTTTTTTTTTGTTTGAAAAGTGAATTAGTCGGCAGTGTTCCTGGCTATGTGTGATGAAAATCAATGCCGAGGGTTTTTTATATTTTTAATTTATACTTGTTTACATTTTTAACATGAAAAGTCGATCGAAAAGACAAAACACTGTAAGTATATAACTATTACAAGGCTATTGGAACCACTTTTATCAGTACGAGGGTAAATGTGTAATTTATTTAACAGTGTGTGCGATATAGTTCGTGTGCTAGCTGGGTAAGACAACTATGAGCAATTCTAAAGTCCGCGTCCGAAAGTGTTCGTTCCAGGGCAGGGGCTTACCGCGAGTTTTGATAGGTCACAAAAACTTTTTTCGTTTTCTTTAGGCTCCAAATATTGAGCTTAGCTTCTTAAAGTTTCCGCCAGGTGCACATATCCAGGTCCTCTTTATTGAAATGCATAGAGCCATACGAAAACGAAAAAAGTTTTCAAAACGATCAAAACTTGTGCTAAGTCCCGATACCAGATCTAAATTGCATCAATATTGTTGCATTTACAGAGAAAGATCTTTTCTAGCGCTCGCGGCTCCAGCGGCGACGTTTTTAACCCTCAGCTAGAAGTAGCTCTTTATCCGATGAAGTGGATAGAACAAATACGCGCAAGACAAAACAGCGGAACGGCCAATGTCTACATCCCCGTGTCCCGGTGAACGCAAACATCCTAAACAAACCCAGGGCGGATATCGAACCTGGGATCTTATTCCTGGATAAACGATATAAATATTGCATTCGACAAATTCACACTAATATTATAAATGGGAAAGTTTTGATGGGTGACAGGATGGATGTTTGTAACTCAATCATGTTTGCAGCGCTCACAGCGCAGCTTGACTAGGTGCTTGTAGCCGATCATCGATGCTAAGCAGCGGACAGCATACGGTCAATCCTAGGATGGGTGACCACGGGTGGCGTTTACAACTGAGCGCTACCGTGGCTCGGTTGTTTGCTCAATGAAAACAATCGTAAAACCATGTCAGAGGCCTTTGGGCGGCCTAGAAACTCTGACATCAGGGCTTGCCACCTGGCCTATACCTACGAACTTGCTTGTTTGCTTTTTACGGTAGAACGGTTGAACGTATCTGGATGAAATTTAGCAAAGAAATAGATTATACTAGCTGCGCCCCGCTGTTATCCTGCGGTCTTGCTCACGAACCGTTAAATTTTCGGAATAATAACGGTGCCTCTCTCTATGTTCTTTTCTCTACCTCTGACAACGTGTATGCAAAATTTCATGATAATCGGTTGAGTAGTTAAGGCGTGAAAGCGTAACAAATAAACAAACAAGCCTACTTCAGCATTTATAATATTAGTTAGGATTAGGTGGCAAGGATTCTGTAATAGGACTAAGGACATTCAACCGCGCTGATGCGCGATGCGCAGCTAGTATACGATATAATTGTCAAGGTATGTATGGTATAATATTTTCTGGTGGGAGGCTTCGGCCGTGGCTAGTTACCACCCACCGGACCACGCCATGCCGTGAAATGACCTAGTCGTGTTTCGGGATGTAGTCCGGTGTAACCGTTCCGAAGACGGGTCTGAGCAGTAGCGCACTTGTAGCGCCTCACTCAGCTGCCGTCTTTGTACTTCATCACTGTAGCCTTGAAGTTTTGTCTCTACAAAGAGTGAATAAGTACCTTATAGGTCGTCGTGCTCCATCTTAGACCACAACGTCGCTTAACATCAGGCGAGTTGGTGGTCAAACGCCGACCTATTATACATAAAAAAAAAGTATGATTTGATGATAGTTCCCAGTTTCAGAAGAAAGAATTGACCTTCGTTGATTAACAACTGCTCATGTCTCTTTTTAACCGACGAATCGGGGAGGTTTACAGGTCGACGTCTATTTTATTATTTTTTTACTTATGTACCACCATCGGTCATCGGTTCAATGTAGAAGGCCAATCTCGGTGGAAATAGGTTGAAAACACTTAATATTATTGGTCTTTTTTATTGTATTACAGGCTTGCGTTTGGCTGACATCGTGCCTGCTGATGAGTACCTTGAAAACACCCAGATTTAATGTTTTTTCTTTACCTAGTAGAAAGAGACGAACAAATTTTTTTTCCATATCATAACATCATACATATCATAACAACATAACCACCACATCCATATCAATAACAGTGACATACTTACTTAAATGAATACGTGTCGTTACTACAGATAATTTATTTAGAGAAATACGTAAACCTATTTGGAAAGTAAAATGTCGAGTGCAATAGGAATAATATCCCTCGCTAACGTTCAACCTTCCCAAGTACACGTCACGGGATTCTTTTGAGCTCATAGCAATGTCGCAACGTTCGTTTGTTTTAAAGTCACCGAGAGGGTACATACGGACCCAGTGGGTCCGTAATGAAATTATGTCGTTAGGTGAGGAGGGTAGCACGAGTGGGAGATGAGACAAAAGAAACAAAAGGTAGGCTCCCACTCAAAGGTACTGGCTGACTTTTGGTTTAGTTACGTTTAAGTAGATTTACGACGAAATACGACTTTGATCTTTTATAATAAAAAACGGTCGGTAGTTTGTTTTATGTTAACATTATAATCTATACACTACATTTGTATTCTATACACTATAATTGTCTACAGTTTTTTTAATCTCACTGTAAAGCTCACTTTTTCGAAAAATATGTCTTGCTCCTGCGCTTACTAGTATAATTTATATTCAAACCACAAAATAGAGATAAATAGTTTCCTGATGCATACATATCGCCACGCCTTTCCCCCGAAGGGGCTGGCAGAAGTGTACAACACCCACACTTTGCCAGACGATATTCAGTCCCAAATGTAACAGGGACGAGCCTGTCACCATCCTGGTACAAGTAACTATTAATGCAAGAATAACATACTAAAAACAAGAATATTTAACTCGTTGCCATTATCAGATCGTAACGATTACCGCTGACAGCGAACAGAGTGACCCGACCAAAACCGAACAAAATTACTTTAATACAGCGAATATTGATAGATACTCAATATCATAGCTATTCGTATCAGTGTATCAAAAATGTTTCGGTCAAACTAAACCAACATGTCATCCCCCGCGTCGCCGCGCAACACATTCGACCAATATCAATCTCCGATACTCCATCAAACTGCCCGCAAAAAAGCTATTAAGCGGCTTTGTTTGACATCAAACCCGCATCAAGCAGACTGACAGACCAAACATATTCGTCAAACAGTTTACACGTCCAAACATCTCGATCTACGAGGACCCTTTGAGATTTTTAGAACCAACTTACTTGAGCTACTCGCCGTCTTCGACCCAACCCTTATTCTGTTCATTTTGAGATTTATAATGGTATGTTTTTGTATTTTTGGACAGTTACTGATAAAGTGGTTAGGTAAAGATATATTTGGCTTGGATTTTACGGTGGCGAGACAATTTCTGACGTTAAACAGGGAGGCCCGTACATATTGTGATGCAATGTAATTGGCAAACATTCGGTCGCTTGCGTGAAATGAGGTGGAAGTCGATGGGTCCACACAATGAGGGCACAATGTGTGTGAGAGTGGTTTATAAGAGCAGAGAATTAAATTAACGCGAGTGGTTCGACCACGGTTAGGTGATTGGTTTAGCGAGGTGTCCTGTTTAAGAGCATTTTATTCCGTAGATAGAGATCCGCTTAGTTGCAATCGATTAATACTACACCTATATACTAAACGTTGTATAGCCTCGGAATAATCATTCGCCCTTGGCAATAAGCGTTGTATAGCCTTGGAATAGTTAGACAGTCTTTTGTGTTTTTCGATCGAGTTTTGTATTTGTCGAATTGTTACAGAAAGAAAAAGACAAAACACTGTACAACTATTTCGAGGCTATACAACGTTTATTGGTAACGGTTATAGTGTTTAGGAAAAAAAGACAAAACACTGTATAAATATTCCGAGGTTGTACAACTTTTATTAGTAAAGGAGATGATCCATGTATCCATCCAGTGATAGCAGCTCTCTTATTGTTAAAAAGTTTTATAGTTGTATCAAAATACGTTTTAAAATAAGCTTCTTTGGTTATTGAAAGAATAACAAAAACATAACCTTCTTTTTGGTTTCGGAGTAGTCGGTTAAAAATAGAGACTCATGAGCACAAGCACTTGTAAAAAAACTTCACTGTAAAATGTGAAAATATCTTACTTGACTCTTCACTTGGCTTGACTTTCATGCTTTTAGATTGTTCTTTCAATCACAATATTATCATGGTATTTTTAATGTATTTATTTAGCGGCGCCCCGCGGTTTCACCCGCGGTTCCATTGATTTTTTTTTCGGGATGAACAACAACAACAACCACAACAACAACAACTCTTTATTAAAAACATAAAATAATTACAATAGTACTTAAATAAGGCTTAACTAAGTTTTTAATGGGCGGCCTTATCGCTCAAAGCGATCTATAAATAAATATAGCGATATATAGCGATGAAAAGTACTCTATATCCTTTTCTTTAACTCGTGACAACGTGTGCGCCAAATTTCATGTTTAGATGATCGGTTGAGTAGTCAGGTCGTGAAAGCGCAAAAACAAACGAATAAACAAACTCACTTTCGCATGTATAATATTAGTTTTCAAATTTTAGGGAACACCTAGGTCCATACATGTTGTATGGACCCTAAAATAAAATTTAGGGGTTGTTGGTGAAAACGGGCGTTACTCTACTACACTTACTCGTACTAAGTACTTACTTTTAAAAGAGCTGCCGTAAACATTCCACGAAACACAAGCACTTTTGCTGCTTCAACTCAAAATACACTTCGCAATTAGCGATACACATCTCACGAGGGAATTCCCTCCAAAATTTCCCAACAAGTACGTATTTAATTACCAAGTTCCTCCAAACCAAACACGACAGGTACTTATTACGCAGGATTCCTCCAAAATGCACATTCAACAGTTTTCGCGTCATTTTCCAAAGCGTACAAGAGTACGCTTCAAAGTAACGAAGAGTCGCTCTCATATGGCTCTCACCACCTTACCAGGATCTGCAGCTGCTCTAATATACATTTTACTCCTGTGAAAATAGAGGTCAAAGTGCCAGCACGAGATGTAGCGGTAAAAGTACACACTTGTTACAAACGGCAAGACTGAGCGACAAGGAAACGTTGAGGATTTTTCTAGAAATTTGTGCAGAGTTTGTGAGATGTTTTATGTCCATTTTATGTAAAGCTGGAGATGTTTTGCCTTGCGGGCTTTGTAGGTTACTGTTTTGAAAAATACTGGAATAGGAAAATCTACACTAAAACCATAAAAGAGCTAAATTTGTAAGTTTGTAGGGAGTAAACTCTGAAACTACTGGTCCCATTTCGGAAACTTTTTGCCCAACATAAAACTTTACAATTACTAATCTCGATGTAGGGTGTTTCTTTGAATGTCGGATTAATATTCTAGAATAACATTGTATTCATTATTATGATCAACTTTTACCATAGTACCAACCCTAAAATATATTATTTATTGTTGTATAAAAGCTGTTCATCGACAAAATTGATGGAAAGCTGTTATTTTTCTCGATTTCAGGGTTGGCCCCCATACTACAAGATGAATACAATGTCTTAGAATATGTCCGTCGATTAGGGAGATACACTGTGTACTATGAAATGTGCCTGAACAAAGTCGCGGATAGATGAGTTAGTCATCATAAATAAACACTAATATGTAAAAATATAAAAAGTAGATTTGGATTTCAAAACGAAGTGTTATTTAGTGAAATAACCGTATCACACTTTAAAATAATGTATTACAATAACGTTGATAGTTGTTCATACTCCGACTAACGTAATGGGCGGTCGTTATACATCCTGTTTCCGCTGACCATAAACCGCGGACCACTGTGCAGACACAGAATAGAACAATAGTTGCTACGGTGCAGTGGCCGATGACTTCATACAGCATTGACATTACACTATACCAAATGTCTTCGAAATGAATGGCTGGGCTGTTTCAGTTATTAAATTCAAATGTGTTGAAACAATTAAAAATAAATCAAGTTCGAGTACAGAACGTAGTGTCCACTAAAGCGGAGACTCAGCAGTGTATAGTTAATTTAATGGATTTATATGTATGTTAGCCTACAAGGTATTTAATTTTTTATGGGCCTCTGTAAATTGCATTGTATGCAAGTTATATTGCCTGAAATAAATTGATCAATCACAGGCCATGAGCGAGCAGAGCGGATGAGCATTTTGATTGTAGTAGAGTCAGTAGTAGTTGTCAGTAGAAGTGCACCCTTAGCACTGATAAGATTACTGGTTAGATCTAGTAGACTAAACTGTTGAACCAAGTATGTTGATAGGCATGCACTTTATGCTAATGTGTTGACTGAAAGTTCTTAGTCTATATGTGTCGTGTCTATAGAGTAGGATATCGTGTACAGCGACAGCCCACTAGTGGGCTGTTTTAACGTAATTAATTGCCATTAGGCCCATTTTAATGTTCACTAATTATAATAATGAACTGGTTTGCACCGGATCGCACTGGTTTGGTCGTTGTCATTAGGAAATGTTAGTTAGATGTTATAGATTTTGAATTTGGATGGAAGTGGGCTCTAGTGGTTCCGGATTATTAGGATTTATTATCAAGAAATAAAATACTTTTTTCTCAAATAATTTTCTTGCCTGTTCTTCTGAGTAGTGGCTCTTTTTTCAGACAAGGCGGTCGAGTCTATTCCAAAACTTTGACGTTCTTAAGTATATTTTTGATAGTAGTTTTTTTCAAAAACTACTATCAAAAATACACTTTGATAGTAAGTATATAATTTGAAAAACTTAACTTAACTTAAACTTAAACTTAACTGAAACTTTATAATTTGAAAAAAAACTAATTTATCAAGTCAAGTTATAAAATAAGATACTTGATACTTAACATTGTCAGTTTTTTTTTCCAAAAATTCTTATCAAAAAAATCAAAAGACCATTTTTCCGTAAAATCTCCGAGAGCCATGCTGCGAAGTTTAAGTGAGACGTCGTAGCTTTTCGTAGCAAAATAAATATTTTCGTATTTCGTAGCAGGCTACGTAATTTTGTAACAGTGCTACGACAACAGCACTCTAGGCAAGAACACAAACAGTACCAACAGTAGTATATTTATATTATACTGTGACGTAGTGGTACCATGTCAGAAAATAGTTTAATTCAATTTAGACTGAATCACATACCTCTCAGTCCAATAGACTTTAACTTAAATGGGAGGGAACTCTCCCTGAACTCGCATACAATACGATTTATCGCCCTAATATTTTACTTACGTCAACTAACACATTTATAGTCGAGCATTTTTTAAATTGTAACGAGACGTCCCAATTACGCAAAATGGGCTTATGACGTGACGTCACGATGAGTCGGCGTCGCGACGCGAGCGGTGACGAGCAGTTTAAACAAGAGGATATTCATTACGGTGTAATGAACGCCTGACAGATCGCCTGTTCAGACGTAATGACGGCAAAAAGTGAAGAGTAATGGAAATTAAATTAGGAGGTGATGAAAATGTAGAATTTTCGTTGGTTAAAAATGTTGTGTGGTTCTTTAAACGACAAACCTATTCTAGGTTAGCAGTGTACTGATCATTATGGCAATTTTCATTATACCATGATTTCATGATTCAAACAATAATAAAATCATAAAAACAAAACCAACTGTTCTATTCATTTCGTCAATGTTAGATAAAGTTTTCTATGGAATAACTATTTTTTTCGCGATGTAATTTTTGATGCGATGATAGCCTAGTTGGAGAAGGCCCGCCTCTCAAGCCAGAGGGAAGGGGTTCGAACCCAGCCGACGGCACGCACCAATTTGTTCATTGTGTGAACATATGTGCGTATTGTTTATCATCTGCTACATAACTGGGGCCCGTTGTATAGTGACAAGCTCGCCCCTGTCACATTTGGGACTGAGTATCGTCCGAAGAAGTGTGGGTGTTGTATTACACCTCTGCCAGCCCTCTTGGGGGAAAGGCATGACGATATGTATGTATATAATTTATGGTTCTATAGTAAAAGTTGGTAACAATGATCTCCTAGAATATGTCAGTCGTTTAAAGTAGCACCTCGTAAAACGGGCCAATATGGTTGGTAGTCGCACTAGCAGCTTGTTGATCAACGATATTGTTAGAATAATAATTGTGAGTCGAAATTGGACCAGATTTGCAAAGCACTGGTATAAGTTACAGAGGCCTATGCTCAGCGGTAGGCGATTACGAGCTGATTATGATAGATATCACTTGTACAAGTTGAGGTTATCTTTTCAACTCGGAGTTAACTGTTCATCAGAGGTTAAACTAAAAGTTGTCTCGCGCCACCCAAATGTTGGAAGCTAACCTTGAGTTACAATATTAGAGTAACATTTACAACTCCGAGTTTAAAACGCAGGGCTTTAATCATTTACTACGTATCATCTGCAAGTGAGCATAAAACATTGCTATAAAGTATTTTTTATATTTTACCAAACCAATTTCCAGGCAGTTTATTTAAACTTCCGTTCCATGCTTTGACATCATATCGAAATAAGTAATAAATTTATAAAAAAGATTTGGGAGAAAATTAGGACTTATACAGGGTGACTGGTTGAACACTTTAGATATTCTAGGTTATCATAGTACTCATCATTATGAACAACTTTTATTATGGCACAAACGCGGAATTCGCGAAAAAAAAATCTGCTGTTCCATAGAAAAATGTCAATGACACTCGACAAAATGTATGGAACAGCTGATTTTTTTTTCACGAATTCCGGGTTAGTCCCGTAATAAAAGTTGTTCATAATGATGAGTACTATGATAACTTAGAATATCTAAAGTGTTCAACCAGTCACTCTGTATGTCAAAAGTTAAATCTTTTAAAGACGCGGAGGAACTGCGTTCGATATATACCGTTTTTAAAATAACCCTGTTTACATAATTTATATAGGATTCCTATCGTCAAAAGTCCTGCTCAGCCCTCTCCGACAAGTAAAGCCCCCTATTCAAGTGGCGAGAAGTTTTAATTCAATAACGAGCCGACACGTGTACTTGTGAGATTACGGGATACGGGGGCTCTGTGCCACTTCTGGTGAACGAGAATAATAAACATGAGCCAGGAGTTCACAACTTTCCCTAGATATTGTAATATTATTTATAGTATTCTTTGGATTAATTACTGTTATTTGCTACATACTTGTAGCTTGGTGAGTGGCAACAGACTTGGTGTCACATTTGGGACTGAATATCGTCCGACAAAGTATGGGTGTTATATTACACCTCTGTGGGCCTCTTCGGGGGAAAGGCGTGACGATATTATAATACCTATACGAGTTTGTGCATTCTTTTATTTACTTATTTCAATCTAATCTTGTTTTTTTTCAACAATTTCTACGAAATCAAGCAAGTTCGTATAGGCCGAGTGGCTAGCCCGGATGTCAGAGTTTCTAGGCCGCCTGAGGGTCTTTGATGGCTTGACGATGTAAGATTATTTCTAGTTAACCGATTATTATGAAACTTTGTAAACATCATTTTTAGTTCCTATAACAATACAACAATAAAAGATTAAAACCGTTTAATTTGGAAAAAGATTTATGTGATACTCGTACTAAGTTGTATTTTCATTGTAAAAATATTTGTTTATATTTCCTATTTTGTTATAATCCTTTTTCTTATGTTAATCAAATGCTAGGCAACAAGCCACATATTTGAAAACATCAAACTCAAACATTAGAGCAATTATAAAGTACAAACTTTATAAAGTTGATTGAATCAGGCGTTACTTTGCAGAATTCCATCTTCAAAAATCTCTAGTGTGTTTCCGCTCTAACTTCACATTAATTAGACTAATGCATATGGGTTCCAATTACATTGATTGTACTAATAAGCTAAACTGAGTCTTTATCTGAGAATTATACCTAGTTTACCTACTTGTCAAAAATTTGGAGACTTTTTATGTGAAAATACAAATCAATTTACATTAAAGATAATAGTTTAATCTGCCAAGTAATAACAGAAAAAACTATTAAGAACAGACCGGCCCCAGTAACAAAGCCCGAAGCTTTTCTGCCTCTCATTCGCGATTTCCATCCGAGTTTTGTTCGGCTGTCAGTCCCAGTAATAACTGAGCTTCGAGGAACTGTCCCGGGGCAGAATCCTGCTTACGAACCGCTTCGAAATGACAACGTCTGTTTTGTTTAGTAGGTATCCGGACAGTTCTATAGTATTTTTCTTCATTTTACTATGCATAAAAGACTTTGTACAGTGAGCAAGCTTTGTAATGCTACAGCTACATAGGCGGGTGAGTGGGAGCTTCACAGCATGCGGGTTGCGCTCGCGGACAGACTGGACTATCTCTATATAAGCCCTTTATAAACTAGGTGCGCCCCGCGGTTTGACCCGCGGTCCGACAGGAACCGTTAATTTTTTCGGATAAAAAGTACACTATGACTGTACCCCCGACAACGTGTATTCAAAATTTCATGATCGATTGAGTAGATGGGGCGTTTATAACAAATAAACAAACAAACAAACTTACTTTCTTATTTTTATTATTAGTTAGGACATCATGTTTTCGATTGCATGTTCAACACGTCTTGTGTGTCTAGCGCGCAATCTACAACATTATTTTAAGGGTCTATTAAGTACCTACAAACACACACACACACACACATATTCTAAATAATATACATGAATTATTATTATTATTTTAAGCGAGTTTCGCTGAATATTCAAGGCATCGCAAGAGGCGTGGGCCAGTAGTTCGTCCAATCGCGATGATGAGTGTGTGATGATAATGTCGCGCGCCAATGTAGTCCCAGCATAAAATATCAGGTGAAATGATAGTGAAACTTAGAGCCCTAATCGGACGCGTGCAAAGTAATCTCGGTCACTCACACTCGCATGATTCTTCTATAGTAAGAGACAGTGACAGAAATAATATAGCAGGCGTGAGAATAGGGCCTCTAATTATGTTATTGTGTGGTGGCCTTAAGGTTAAGTCTTAGCCAAGCAAACTGTGAGAAGATGGAAGATGACTATCCGGTGCAGTTAGCCACCACATATGTATGTACATTTTAAGTGCCGTGTCCAAACAGGGCGTACTGTAAACACGCTATTCGTGGCGCGGGTGGTTCACTTGCAAACTCATTCAATGAGCACTCGATTCGCATTTTATTTGCTACAGTTTGCTGCTTACTCAACATTGAGTTGCTTTGCGACTCATAGTTACCCAGCTGACTGTCAACCGCTTAGAGTGCACCTACTCAGGACGAAGCCTGAAACATACCTATGTGATAGAAATAAAAAAAATATGTTAGTTTGGGGTCAGGCGACCGTGTGTGAAAAATGTCCCGAATTTATTTGTTTATTTATTACTAATCATGATCGTTTATTTCAGACACAGATCGTTATAAATACCAACACGGGCCCATATCATAAATTAACACCTTACAGACTAACATACACATGACATTATAATTAAAATTAAATTAAAATGTTTTGGCTGGGATTTCCTGGCCATGTCGCTTCCCAGGAACGCTGTAACAACAGTATTTATATAGGCCCGAAATCAGGCCTAAAGGGCTAAAAATAAAACAAATTAAAGTCGCTCTCAGCTTGTGCGAGCACGTGGTGCGTGTCAGCAGGTCTGACATGCGCCATGGTAGGCCTGCAGGGCTGGCATGAGCCGTGGACAAATTGTCTTGCCACAGTTTTTATCCCGCGAGAAAAAAAACAAACATATCCGTATCCTAGCTTTGTCGCATCCAAACGCCGATAAAAAGACAATAGAAAGACAATTTGTGTCCGGCTCGTGCTAGCCCTGCTGTTTGCTGGCCTTAAGGTTACAAGTCACCCTCTAGGAGCTGCTTACGAATTAAGGCTGCCGTAACGTTCGTTTGCACAGATTGTTGGCTCCAGCAGAGCTCAGAGCATCAATGTAGAATGTAAGCAGATCTGCCCACAAAGCCACAAAGCCGAGTAACATTGTATAGCAGCTTTTAGAGAGCAAATATGTAACAAGTCTCACTTGAAACCACTTTTATGTTAAGGGATGTCAATATATTTTAACCGACTTCAAAAAAGGAGGAGGTCCTCAATTCGACTGTTTGTTTTTTTTTGTATGTATGTTACGAGATTACTCCACCAATTGAGAATCGATTTTAATGTTTTTTTTTATTTGGTAGATCATACTTAAGAGGTGGTCCCATTTAATGTTAAGTTAATGTCTAAGTTAATTTAATGTTAAGCACTTAAAAATTTCAACAAAAGTCAAAAAATTGCTAACATGGATTACGGGAAATCAGTTTTTTTAACTTTGCTTTTTTTAAATATACTAGAGTTTGCCCGCGGCTCTGCCCGCGTGGAATCTATTGCATAGCAATTAATTACCTATTATGTAAATCCATTCAGTAGTTTTAGTGGTTAAGTAACAGTTACCTACTAAATTAATAGTACAGTGACGTAAATAATAAAATGTTGAGCAAAAACATAAGTATTCTTGTTTATTGTTTTATTTTCCTTTTTAATGTTAGTTTTGTAAAGACACTTTTCCGTTGAAAAACAGAATCTAGCTGTTCAAACATTTGTTTTGCGTTTTGGCAATCTTGTATGATCGATAAATGTTTGTCGGTTATACATTGAATTATTATAGCCTTTGCTTTTGAGTCATCTAATTTTAGTTTTTGTTCATGCTGGATATCTTTATTTTCGTATTCTAATATCTGTAAAACCTGTTTTTCTTCTAGTAAGGATTTTACTCTAAACTACCAGTTAGAATAATTTTCGCCTTTTAGTATTGGCAAAATATTGACGTTTGTGTACATTTTACTTTTGAGATATTATTTTCTCACCTTTATCCTTTAAAATGGCCCATAACCTTATGTTGGAGCAAGGTTTCCAATAATATCTGCTTTATAAGCACGACACGTTATTTAACAGGCTTTATTTAATATTATACAGAATTACAGACATTAGCCAGTAATAGAATTTTCACACTGACACTGCTGGATTGACACTGTTTAAAAAAGAACTTCCTCAATAAGATAGTTTCTACGAAACTATCCAATGAGGTAGTATTCTCTTCAATTTGAACTTGCGATTTTATCTTGCTTATTATACAAAAATTACACATCCAAAACCATAAATATTAAGTTTGTCGCTACTCCCGAGGTCAAGGAATCGAATTACATGCAAATTCCCGAAAAACAGGTAGTTGTTTGGGAGAAACATGTAAAGGAAGTTTTGTAGAGCGCCATCTCACTCCATCTTGCGTTTTTATCTCGTTCTGGTTTTTCACTTTTATTATATAGATTTTCAAGTTATGAACATAAATGTCTTTGCAAAGTTTTATAAAACACAGTTTAGTAAAAATCGTTGAAAATCCTGTTGAAACATTTGAAATCAAAAGTCGTTATTTTAAGTGGGCCCTTTGATACGATACATTTTAAGACATTGGACATTGTTGGGCTGGACGGAATAAAAAAATTGACTCTTTAGCAAACTAGACGTTCTAGGTCACTAGACGTAATCAGCCTGAACGAATATGAGTGAAAGTTGTGATTTTACGATACGGGAATTACTCACGTACGATTAATTCAATTCTGCCGACTATAGTTGCAACCGCATTCGGTGATCTTTTTCAAAGCGAGTGCGCGCGCGCAGCTACGTCTCGCTTAGGACTGAAATCATAATGTGTGAAAGCCACGTCAGTTTCCATAAAAAAATAATAATTAAAATTACACAATTATGTCACGCTTCTTACGTAGTTTTATCAAGTGATGTAGGTGGTTGTTGCAAGCCGTAAATAGTTTCAATAACTCGGTATCGGTACAATACCGAATAACGGGTTTAAATGCACTCTACGTGCGCGGCTGAATAATTTAACAAAAAATGGCCATCCAAAGAAATAATGAAATGAACTTTTAAATACGCCTACACCTAACGCCTAGGCAAAAAGTCCTAAGCCTGATTAAGTATGAAGGAAAGTTTTTTTAATAATACTAACTAATGAAAAAGGATATGAAAATGTACTTATTGATTTAACTTAACAAATACATGTACACTGTAATTTACGAAAAGCATTTATATTTTGACATGAAAGTTATATCAATCGGTTTTTTTTTTTTTTTAATGAAGAATAGGTCGGCGTTTGACCACCAACTCGCCTGATGTTAAGCGACGTTGTGGTCTAAGATGGAGCACGACGACCTACCTATAAGGTACTTATTCACTCTAGCCTTGAAGTTTTGTAGAGTGAAGAAGTACAAAGACGGCAGTTGAGTGAGGCGCTACAAGTGCGCTACTGCTCAGACCCGTCTTCGGAACGCATACGTACTTGTATTCGTATTTGTACTTGTGCAATGGACAAACAACAAATAACTATTTTGTAAAGCTTTATTGAACTAACTATTCTCAGAATACCTGCACAGAACGTCGGAACCTAAATCGATTAAAAATACGAACAATACATAGCTATCAAAATAAACCAGTTTCAGAACACGTTATTACCATGAATACCAATAAATAGTTTCGGTATTGCAATACCTAAGACGCTTACCTGAAGATACCTTGTAATGACGTTTCCGACATAACCGACGTTGGCCGACGTTGCCGCGTTCTCAAACAACATAGTTTTAAAGCCTCGACAACTCCGCCGACAAACCAGCAACAAGCTCCAGAAACTTATTGTTCTTGGACGAATTACGCCGGGACATGAAACTCTCCAAATCATGTCTTTTTTTAACAATATAAAAAGAAGTCGGATTACTTTGCAACTTCCAGGTTGGGTTAAAAAACCATAGAGTAGAAATTATAATGCGAATGATAACCTAAGACTAGTACATACGCATTTTAGTATGTTTATTATAATACCTTTCAAAAATTAAATTCTTTGGGTTGCATCCAATGGCACGGCGATTTTCAAATTTTACAAATTAATACATAGTTTGATGAATTGCAAGACTTGAATTAACTTCTACGGTACCTACTCTAGCGAGCAGTAATTTTCACTATAGTATTTTTATCATGAAAATCAAATTAAGTTTGTTTAGAAATTAGTAGGAACCTATTCGAAACCGTCGTATTAGTAAAATTTTAACTAGAACAATCAAGAGACATGTCCACAACTGATTCATCCTTGTTTACTTATTGTGTTGTTATAATTTTTATTGGTGAAACCGTCGGAGCTCGCGAACGAACTTCGCTAATAACTTAATACTTATTAAATCTCCCAGTTTGTGTACTTTGAGATACAATTTGTGAAGATGTGTTATTATTTTGCAACTCGGAGATTATTACGAAATTGAGTTTTGCTACTTTAGCGTTTGATGGCTTTTGTATTGAATAAGAGAAATGTTTCGTGCTATTTCCTGTCGTCTTTCTAGTATTGATCTGATTTCTGGGATTCCAAAATAATCTAAGAAATCTTTAAATTGCCGTCTGTATTGTCTGACTGTCTAAAGTTATGTTTTTTAATCTAAAGTTTTTGAAAGCGAATGTTACTTGCATTTATAAATTTTGCCACGCGGTTAAAAAGTATTCTATACACAACTCCAACTTAATAATAAACTCCGCTCATACCGATTACGGTAAAACGACTAAAACTGTACAATTGCGATCGTGAGTGACAGCTTACAAAATAAAGCGTCTGTTTTATCCGGTTTAAAAAAATATTTTAAACGTATAAAAAGTTCAATTTAATTAAATCCCGACCGCTGCGTGACAAAATTACAAACTGTTCGTTGTAATCATTTTTTGACAGGTCTGTTTGTCTTTAATATTCATGAAAACATTTCTCCCCCACTTATATAATTCTGTCCGTCTGTAAAAACAGCGGGTAATTTGGAAATTAATTAAGTGTAAGGAATTTTTCGTATAAAAAGTAATATCTGCCAAAATATTAGGTACGTTTCCACGTAGGACTATTATTGTAACGTAATTAGAGAAATGTTAAGAAAATTTCCTTTTTCTCTAATAAGGAATTTGTCTGGACTGGTGTAATAGAGGGCGGAAATTGAAGAGATGGGTCAGCGATGGTTATGGAGTCGACACTCTAACTTCGCCGACAGCCGACATCATCATTTTGGCGGCTATGTTTTTTTGTGATCAGTAAAAACAAGGTTAGTTGGTAGCTAGCATTCCGAGTAGTTCCGAGAGCTCTTTAAGGGCTGGAGCACACCAAATGCAAGTGAAGTATGTGTGCATTCCGGTCCGGTTTGCGAGGCCCAGTAAAGTATGAAATTCTATGAAAGGCGTCACACAGAAAGCAGTCCGTTTCCAGTCCATTACTGTAGCTGCGTGACTCACGGACTACTAGTTGATAACAAACTGACAGCACGCACACAGAACACACTGCAACTCGATTTAGTGTGTTTGAGCTTGAAGTGTGCACTCTGTAAAATGAAGACAGTAAGGTAATGTTATTTCAATAAAACCGCTCTGTTCAATAGTTTCTTTGTCACCTCTCAGTGTGAACAGTAGCTCTCAACCGGCGTGTCGCCTCCACTCGCTGCAGCGCTGCATTATCAATTTGTCAAACAAACCCGCTGCAAGACGCAGTGACTTTTGTAACAACTCGAGTTAGCCGCAGAAGGTCGGGTGGAACCGGAATAGAATTAACGTCGATTTTTACCAGCTTTTATTTGACTTGAAATGTGTCACAAGCGATCTGGCGAGGGTCGCAAAAAGCCGCTGGACGTGGGTAGCGCAAGACTGGTCGTTGTGGAGATCATTGGGGGAGGCCTTTGTCCAGCTGTGAACGTCTTCTGGCTGCATTGTTGAGTTTCCCTTGGTAGATTTTTTATTTTACCATATTATTTGTAAAAATGAGGTAATCTACTTCCCTGCAAAATTTTATGAAGATCGGATTATCAATACTCAAGATAACGTCAAATGAACAAATGCTGAGTGTCTCAGCTGTAGCCTCTTGTAGTCGTGATTGGAGTTATCAATATATCCTCAGTTTCTTGCCTGTTCTTCTGAGTAGAGGCTCTTCATCCGAATAAGGTGGTCGAGTCTATTTTAAAAAAAACTTTGTGGTTCATAAGTGTATCTTTGATACCCAAATTGAATTAAACTTTTTGACTTATGACTTTGACTTTAATAAATTCTGATTTCTCTAAGACCTAGCTTCTCTTGCTCAATTACATTACGATCAATTGCTCATACACTTGGAGACACTAAAACATAACCTAAATACAAACATTCCAGTTTTACATCTAACTCAAGGAACTCCAACTCAACTCCATTTTACCGACCTCGTTTCACCATTCGCGCTGTTTTCTAGAATATTCGCTGCATCCGGTCGGGAGGTTATCAATTTATAGAGAACCAAATCCAAGCTTTCAGCGAATTGCGACGGTATTCAATCACGTACCTTTGAGAAATATTAAACTAATGTATTGCTGTTCGATGCACTTTCGTAAGACCGGTTGTGAATAGAGTCCTTTTCAATAAAGTTGGAATTGAGTAAAAGTACTTATCTATACTGTGTGATCTAAACTGTGTAAAATTCCAAATTGAAAATAAATGCCATAGGTGGCAAACAAGCTAACGGGCCGCCTGATGGTAAGCGAGTGGACCGTCATCTGTAATATTAGAGGTATCACAGATACGTTGCCGACCCATGAAGACTGTTAGTTGACAACCCTGTGTTGTAGTTAATCGGAAATACCGCAAGAGGGGGCTTATTTCACCGATTTCAGGTGTGGGGAAAAAAGATTGCTTGAAACGTGCGCGGTTTCTACTGATCGAACGATCGATAATATGTGGATGAGCTTCTAGGCGATGGTGGTTAGTGCGATAAAAAAAATCGCTACACAGGTATTGGATCGAAGAATTCAAACACTCCCCGCTGTAAAGGCAATAGAAAATATAACGGAACCCAACGTAACTCTGCGCATACTGAGCGGCTCTAGGTATTAGAAAGCTTACCTAACATTAATCTTAAATTGTAAGTCACATTATTAAAATTAATTTTAATCAGCATTTCACCCACAGACCTAAGATTTTTTTTGCTTCGCAAAAGACCAACGAAGCGTGGGACAGAGAAGTCTCCATCGAAATGTAAACTCCACAAGAGAGAAAGAGGTCGCCTACAAATAAAATCTTAGTCAATTTTTCTTTTGTCATTAATGACAGCGCGCCACCTTTGAGCACGCGAAAATTCCTATGATTATTATTTTTTACTAGTATCATTATAAATTGAATGAAAAGAGAGCAATTAAAATTGTATGCAGTTATGCCATCTTGTGCGTTTAGCGATTGTGATGTGAATTCAAGATTCAACCCACAAAATTTGTCGTTTCATGGGTAAATATGAAAATTCCATTGTGATGTTTTTGTCTAAATTTTGTCTAAAACATAACATAAATTGGTTCCAAAAACCGATTTACCAGCGGTATGTTGTTGTCGTTTCTTCGTAACATCTATATTTCCTAGATGAAAGCAGAATTGGTGATAAAATTCAGCATTAAAATATTAGTTAGTTTACGCTCGATTTTCACTAGAGATGGATAAAAAGATGACGTCATTATTATCGATAGTTTTTATTAAAGTTCATTAGGTAGGCGATGGGTGCAATACATAAACAAAGCATACATTTTTGAATCAATGCCATCAAAAGTAAATTGATATTCTTATGAGTTTGTACTGAATGATGAGGCGTAAAACATTTTTGTATTATATATAAGTATGTACCTTCAATTTCTGATCATCATTTTTAATTCAATTTACACATTTTGGGTGTCTTACATCCAAGTCTAATTTAATTATATTTAATTAAATTAAATAATATATATGTAAATTATAAATAAATGTACAAAACCAATGAGATAAGTATTATTACTTATCCTAATCCATATACGAGTAAATTTGGTCAAGGGTCACAATTCGAAGCGAATTACTAGGATAGTATTATGTTGATCTTATTATTTACTTTTCTTATGTTAATTTAGATACATGGTGACACTGATATCTAACTCTTCCGCCTAGCTTAACACCCGTTTAGTGATTAATATTCATTTTAGCTCAGCAGCGGTGTTATACTTGGAACAAAAAACAACTCAATTGGTATGCGAAAGATAATATTTATCGACAAGCACCCGGAGGACCATTTTTGGTCAATCGATAAATTAATAAGTACTTTTCACAACACTAATTTACTCACGCATGCGCAAATGTTTTTTTGTATCACTATCGAATTGTCACTGTCGATCTTTTACATCCTAGATCTGTGATTTCACCACCCAGTAAACTTCTGCGAAAGATAGTTTGCTCTCTAAAGTGCGGTCGGTCAGAGCGGTCGGTGCAAGGTGCTGGCCAGGCAGAAAAGACGTAAGACGAGGACGGGACACGGACGGAGCGGAGACATGGCGCATTCATACAAAAAAAGAAGCGTTTCGACTCTATCTCTTGTTTTTTTTTGTATTAATTGCTTCGCATCTCTTCTATACATACATTTTGTGTAAAAGTACTTTGAATGCCGTCACGCATTGAATGAAGTACACGCTGCCGCGTCTGCATACCGTCCGTGTCTAATTCTCGTCTTACGTCTTTTCTGTCTGTTTTGCTGTTAAGTGTTTGCTATCCGATCGCGCGAGCTTCATGCTGCTGCGGTTAGCTTGATGCTTCAGACGTGACGAACAGTCCATTATTGCAATTAATTTCAGGAATCTAAGTACTATAGATGGTGACCATATGAATCGGAAGATACAGCAAGAGAAAGCCTTTGATTAGGTGCACTGACGATCTGTTGAGGGTTGCGGGAAACCGTTTGATGTGAGCAGCGCAAGACCGGGTTTGGGAAGGGCTTTGTTCAGCAGTGGACGTTTTCCGGCTCAGATTGTCATATGATATCTGACTAGGTACTTTATACAGATAATGAGACATTTTCACAATTAAAAAACTTATTTACTTAGTTAGGTATCGAAATTTAGCAAGACTATATCTCAAAATTATTTTGTGCCTAAAAAGACCGTTTCTTATTTGACATTACTATTTTAACTTGAAATAGACAAGAGTATTTTAAATGAACACTTTACTGTGCAAAATGTGACCAACTATCTAAATATTTTATTACTCACGTTGTGACATCAGAATCTCGGTAAAGTTATCTAATATTCTGGATTGACTGGAAAACCATTCGACTATAGTGCTTTCTATAGCAGAGTAGTTCTAATTAACATAGCATTAAACCCAGTTACCCAGTTTTATCGAAGTCCCGCATTCTAATTCTACCGCACACTCAATTTCCCGACAATTTCCAACTCTAAACTGCACCCCGCTAACACATTTTCCGCCTAAACTATCTCACAATCGCCGACGCGATGTTTCTGCCCAACTTCCTCCCATTGTTCATACTCCATAGTCATGCACGCTCTACACCCGCTAGGATGGGCCGGCCGTCGCCCATCGGCCGTTGGGCCAGCGGCGTGCATTGCCCCATTGCGCTCATAATCCAATTAATTGAATCTGTTAACCCGTACAGCGGCCGATTACGTCATTTGTAGGGTTTCATATCTGTTTTAAACCCTTGCTAGAGAGTTAAAGTTGCTAGACTGTTATAATGTGTGATTTTGGTATTAGTTGTTGTTGGGAGGCGAAAGGTTAAAGGTCGATCTCGGTGGATGCTTAATTATTTTAACATTAAATATTCTACCACATGTTTGTTTCATTGTTTACATTGCTGTAACTTGGTATTTTATTTTATTTTAGATCCTTATCTCTTTTATAAATTAGAAATGACATGTTATGAGAGTTAAAGCATAACATAGCAAACATTATTATTGTCACACCTTTCCCCAAAGGGGTTGGTAGAGGTGTATTAGGTAGAATCCATACTTCGCCGGACGATATACAGGGAGAGTTAAAGCGTTAGTCTTAAAACGCAAGGATTTGCAACAATTTAAATAATGGCAAGTTTTTTAAATTATGATTTTATGAGACGGGAATTACTTGCGTACGATTTAGACAATTATAGACGGAATAGTCGACTAAATCGTACACACTAAGTGATTCCCGTCTCACAAAATCATAATGTGTGAAAACCATGTCAGTTCCCATATTAAAATAACAAGTTTTGTTTCTTTATGGATAAAACTTTAAAAAGTAATTTTAAGGAACTCAACCAATATTTAAGAAGTTTCTTACGTACTTAATATTTACCAAAAACAGACAAGAGCAATATGATCGCGTTACATCTCTCACTGATCATGAGCGTGAAGTGAAACGTCACAACTAGCTAGCCCTTCGGAACATGAAAGACGATAGGGTGCCCACTTACTGGCATGGCCGTACTCACGGTGAGGCAAGGTGGGGCATTTGCCCTACCCTGGTCCTCGGAGATCAAAATTTAGGGTTTTAAAATTACCGTCACGCCTTTTCTCCGAAAGGGCTGCCAGAGGTGTAATACGCCACCCACACTTCGCCGGACGATATTCAGTCCCAAATGTGACAGGGGCCGCGCCTGTCGCCATACACCAGGCTCCATCATGTAAATGACATACAAAACGCACATACTATGTTCACACAATTAAGAATCTTCGTCTTCTCCTGTTCCCATTATTTGGGGTCGGGTCTCCTCACTTTCCTGCGCCAAGTGAAGCGATCTTGGGTTGTCGGGTCGGGCAATTGGGCTTTCTTGAGGTCTCTCTCGATATTGGACCACCAGGTCAATGGCGGGCGGCCTCTACCTTTCTTGTGTTCAGGTATTTTTAGAGCTATATGTACCACATGGTCGTCGCTTCGTCTTTTAACATGCCCATACCAACGTAGACGGTTTTCGGTAATCTTGTCTGCGATTGGTGCAACCTTGAAGCTACCTCGTATATGTTTATTACGGATTTTGTCCAGCCTAGTTACACCTCCTGCCCACCTGAGCATCTTCATTTCGTTGGTATGTGCTTTTTGTTCATGTGTCTTCTTTGTTGTCCAGCATTCAGAGCCATACAGTAACGCTGGCCGGACTGCCGTTTTGTACACTTTGCCCTTAGTTTTAATGGGAATACGTGGGTCACACAAAACACCAGTTAGTGATCGCCATTTTTGCCATGCGACGTTAATCGTTGATTACAGAATATATAAACAGATAAAAGTGTTTGGCAATGGGAGTAAGCTCAGCGTTGTACTGTGCAAACAAGTTTGCACAGAGCTGGTTTTCAGCTTACTCCATTGCTCGAGCTTAGGTGTTGGTCGAGCAAATAACAAATTGGTGCGTGCCGTCGGCTGGGTTCGAACCCAATCCCTTTGGCTTGAGAGGCGGGCTTTCTTCAACTAGGTTATCATCGCATATTATATATCAGACATCTGAAAGCATTTTTGTTGAAGCTGAAGCAGAGACGCTTCGCTCGCTAACGCTCGTTAAGTCGATAATAGTTGCGGTTAACAATGACCGATAATCGGCTTGTCGGCCTCTTCATGATGAGTGTGTGCATAGGAAGAGGGTTCTGAAAGCAAACAACAAGTTTAAATCGCAGTTGTTTAGCTAGATTTAGACAGAACACTCGCAGGTTATTATTGAAATATCAGTAATTACTACATTTTTGAATTTCTACTATGCACTTTTCCAGTATATTGACTTCAGCCCCAACCCTAAAGGATTCTGAGTACATGCATGCCTACTGGTATTATACCGTCGTATTATAGGTCTCATCAGCGGGTCGTGTCGGTACAAATTAGCGTTATTCAAACTATTAGCGCGGTGGTTGTTAGCAGGGGTCGGGCGGCGGGTTACAAAGGAACGGGTAACAGAGTTAGACTAGCCGGCCAGAGAGTGGGAACAATGGACCGTGCGTGATGTATTAAAGTCTAAAATCAGCTAGTTTCAGACTCAAGGTTTTACTACTAAAGTTGAACTAATTAATCAAACGTTTAGTTACTTTGTGAGTAAATTAAGCACAAACATACTCGTTTAACACACGATTTTAAGTTTTTTTATATTTTGGTTTATCTTGACACGTTGATGATAATTATAGATAAAAGAAAGTTTGGTTTAGATTTGAAAAAGATTTAAATTATTATTTATACTATCACTAGCGGCGCACTGCGGTGTTACCTGCGATTAAAGAGTACCCTATGTACTATTTCAGAGTATAGTCTATATCTGTGCCAAATTTCATTGAGATCCGTTCTGCCGTTCTGGAGTGATTGAGTAATCCGTACAAACTTTTGAATTTAAAATGTTAGTGTGATCATATTAGCTATCGAACCAGAGTCACAATACACCCCTGTAAAAAGTCACACGGGATCATGAATATTATCAAAATTCACTTCGAATAGGGTACCTTTGTCAATATTTTCCATCGATTATAAATCACATCCTGAATAATCAAACTTTGATCCCTAGCCCCTTTAAAAATCAATTCTCAACATATTCAGTATCCATGCAGTAAATAAAATTCTGATCTCCCAAAGCCCTTGAGCTGGGTGCATTGAAGAGAGATCGCACTCGCCGAGAAAGCCTAAGCGTCGGCGTCGTAGTAAGCCTAACTCTGTAAGCCAGCACCCCGCTATTTGAATAAAATATGAAGCACCTCTAAACGGCGATACTTCTCTTCCCGCCCTAATGTATTATTATTTACCAGCCCCTTGTTCCCCACTCGAGCATTCCTAAACACGAGGAACTTTGCAACTAATCAAACTGTCTTAAAGACCGCCTTCGACATATCGACTGCCCAAATTACTCAGCCGAACTGCGTTCATATTACGTGCACCCACTTTGCGGTTTGCACACAGACTAGTAAACTCCTACATAGCAAATTTGTCTTCTGACGTTTAAGTGAAAACTCTGTGAGGTTATTTTCTAGTCTGTGGAAGTGGGGAGAGTAATGTAAAAGCAAACTTGAGCCCCCCAGTCAGTCGGTGGTTAAAGTTGCCGAATAAGTATTTAAGGGATTCGAAGTCGTACATAACGTAGTTATATTGTGAAAGGGAAGGTTTAGTGGGATTTTTGTTTGTAAAGTAGATAATGGGTTTAGCTGTAAAAGTTTGGGGAACTCTGATAGTTTTGCTCGAAGCCGTTTATGGTGGTTTCCTTTATGAGATCGGTTCGACTGAGGAGACCAGATAACGGTGAGAGCTCACAACCTTTGAAATTGAAATTATTCTAATATGTGTGTAGGGGTAGAATTTGAATGTAATTACCTAACTAATTTTGAGTGGCTAGAAAAATTATATTAAATATAAGTTTTTGTTAGCCTTTATTCTGAATTCATTAAATACACTTATTAGGAGTCATATTCGTAAATTATTGGGATCTGAATTATATAAATAAAATTAATTTTATACCGACTTAAAAAAAGATGAAGGTTCTTAATTTATCACGTCACAGGACCAGCTGACTGGTACTATTAAGTTTCTAAGATTTTAAAGATTTTGGACTATTTAAAATAAATCTCTTAGTTTGTGAAAAAAAAAAGATTTTTTTAACGTTTCGTCTATAATCATTTTTTAAACAGGTCCCCTTTGCAATGCCTAGCAAAGCTTCTCAGCTGTGAATCTGTAATTACGGCAAAAGTCTCAATCGCAGAGTATGACAAGTAATCAAAATGATTGCGAACGCGATTGTGTTCGTAACAAAACGTTCCATTTGTCTGCTCGGCTCGGGGTGTCATTTGGACGAATATTTTAATTCGTCTTGAGGCGACGCGCCACAGCGCAAACAGAATAAACTAGCACCCGACCACAGCTTACACAACAGTTGCTCCAGACAGACAATTCCGCCAAGTTAAATACAAAGAAACACAAAAGCGCCACCACCGAATTTTCAAAATTAAATCGACTGCGGTCCATAGAACATTATAGTTCTATCATTTGATCACTTGCACAGACAAGTTGGTCGGCCTGTAATTTTGTTTTGATTGTGGAGCGTTACTGAAATGTTAATCGTATCAACCTGGCAGGTGCTATTTAAATAAACATCACAGACAGTAAATAAATAATGATTAAAGCTTGAATATTTTTCGTTAAAAGCGCATGATTATTATTTGATTTTAGAAAGTCACACACAGACGGTTTTATTTGTAAACGTGTTTAAACAAAAACCTTAGGGTGCTCCTAGACGGGCGATATTTTTACTGGCACAACAATACTGGCACAAAGTTTTACCGACTGTAGCCCGGCCATTATCAGCCATACTAGAAATGTAAGACTCTTATGGCCGGGCCTCACTCAAAATATTGTCACAAAATTGCCGGACCAGTATTGCAATTAAATCATGAGCCGCCTACAAACACTCTAAGGGAAATGTTGCATGCATAATGCAAAATCACTTAAAGACATTTTATCTTCTTGAAATGGGGACACACGTTCCTAATATTTTTTGTAAGTAAACTACAAAATTGTAATTGCCTTAGAAGACAGGATTTTGGTATTCAATTAGAATTGCAGTGCTAAGTATATGATCATAATTATACTACTATCTCCTTCTCCCTACCAGCGACTTGTATTGGTGTATGACGGCGGGCCTCGGGAACTCTAGAAGACGCACAAGGAAACACGAACAGACGGAAGCTTGCAGCACTGCGCTTCGGCTCCTGAAGTTACACTACATGCTGTTTAAAATGTACTTGACCTACTACGAGTATGTCTCTGCGCTATGTAGTATGTTTGGTGCGCGGTGAGGCTCAGGTGGCGTGCGAATAATGGTTCTCTTGTGCATCGCAGTTACCGCGCTGATTGTCTGTCACTCTTTTAAATTAAAGAGGCTGGATTTGAATATACATACGAGGAAAGTCACTAGCTGGTAATGTAATGTAGGTTTTATTCAGAAGTATGACACTGGTTCCATACGTTGGCCTCATCGCTGCTCGTTCAATTTGTAGACCTAGAAAGTGGCATTGGCCCCAACATTGTGGCGAGCTATAATTTAGATCCACACGTTGGATGAGTGGTGAGGGCTAACGTGCGGAGCCAGCGTGAGCATACGTTACGCTGGCTCCACACGCTGGCCCAAAAGCTGGCCCTCACTACTCATCCAACGTAGACCGCGACTCTGCTAGCTGCGAGCTTACTAAGTGAAGATTTCAAATTTAGTGGTTTTATGGGAGTCACCTCACCAAAGTCGCCGATCCCGAAACCACCCGCTGACATGACGTGTGCGGCTTGATTTCCTTAAGTGTTGAAGAGAAGTTGACTTCTACGTTAGATTAGGGTGTTTTGGGCATTTACTTCTATGAACCTCTGTATATCGCCTTAGATTGCTGTTCCACGACTGTGACGTATTTTGTTTTACACAACACGTCACAGTAGTAACAAAGTTGTTTTATTTTTAAGCACACTAAATTGTAAGTTTTCTCAGAGCAACTATTTTATCAAACATAAAATGATTAAAAAACTACAGGAAACGCTTTTCCCTAAGCGGGCAATCAATACAAGTTGCTATTGAAATTAAAAGGAAACAGTTGTTTTTAAGTTTGTATGTAAATGTCTGAAGGCGGGCGGCGCGCGGCGGGCTGGAGCTGGGTGGCGTTGTTGGGCGGCGTTAAAGCCAGCAAACTGAGGATTTCTTATTTCTTCGCTAAAGTTTATGTGCGGTCCAATATTGAATTTCAGGCGTCAGTGACAAATGAAAATAGTCATAGCTTAAAGTTTAATTAAGATAAGTAGTTATTAAAAATTTATCTATTAACTGATTCTGATCCTAAATTGCTAAAATTCGAGATATATTATGTTTTACCATTCGGTGGTATTTTAACATTTTTCATTCAAATTCAAATTCAAATTCAAAATATTTTAATGCAGAAACAAGGGTTGGTATAGATTATAATTTAACAATGTTTGGTCTCACCGTGCTCTAGCACCAGGGCATGCATTTTTTTATATAAATTGTTATAATTACGTGTACATATCACATTATATTATTACATTCATTCAATGTCATAGTAAAAAAAAAAAAAATATTACATAATTTCAACATGTCATTTAGGAATTCATTGATGGAATAATAAGTTTTGTCAATTAATAAATTCTTAAGCCTAAATTTGAAAATGTCAATATTATTTATTTCCTTTACACTTTGCGGTAGTTTATTGTAGATAGCACATCTCATAATAAATGTGCTGTCACTGTATAAAGCTGTTCTGCGGTATGGTTCACGCAGTCTATTTTTATGTCTCTTACTTGATAAGGTCTCATAGTTACTTAAATTTTTCTTGACAATTAGAGCTGATTCAAAAATATAAATAGAAGGAAGAGTCAAAAGTTTCAGCTTTTTGAAATATGGTTTGCAAGAGTCTCTTCGCTTCAATCCACATATTGCACGAATGCATTTTTTTTGAGCTATGAGGACTGACAGTTTCTCCACGGAGTTAGCCCATGCAAGTACTCCATATTTGAGTGTGGAACCTACAAAAGCATGATAAGCACTCAACAACGTTTTCTCATTCGCAACTTTCCGTAGCATGTATAATGCATATGAAAATTGGTTTAACTTTGCGCACACACACGCAACTTGCGTTTTCCAGGATAAATTTGAGTCAATATGAATGCCTAAAAATTTAGTTGTCGAGATTTCGTCAATATGCTTACCATTATAGTTTATGTTCAATATGTCAAAATTAGTATTTTTATTTTTGAATGTCATTATGTGTGTTTTGTCAAGATTAATTTTTAGATTATTCTTATTTAGCCAGTCAATTATTGCTTCTACAGAATTATTTATATCATTTTCATGGTCGCTGTTTTTGTGGTCGTTGAAAATGGCAGTGCTGTCATCAGCAAACATGACCATCGGGTGGTTAATGGTGCTGGGGAGGTCATTTATATATACTAAAAATAATAAGGGTCCTAATATACTGCCTTGTGGCACTCCATATTTCACCTCCCTAGATTCCGACAAGTATTTATTTTCTTCCTTCGTTTCAGTATTCAATCTCTTTATTTCCGTATATTGTAACCTATTTGTCAGATATGATTCTATTAGATTCAGAACATTGCCTCTTATGCCATAATTTTCAAGCTTCTTAATTAAAATATTGTGGTCTACATAGTCAAATGCCTTCGTCATGTCCATGTAAAGCGCCGTGACTCTTTTTTTGTTGTCGAGTCCATTATAGACCTTTTCTAGAAAGTTTAGAATTGCTAAATCAATGGATTTTTCTTTACGAAAACCAGCTTGCTCTGGAGTGAAAATGTTATTTCTTTCAAAATACCTATTTAAGCGCCTATGAATGACTTTTTCAAATACTTTTGAAAGTATTGGTATAAGTGCAATGGGTCTATAAAAGCTCATATTTTCCTTATCCTCTTTTTTAAAAAGAGGTACTACGATAGAGGTTTTTAATTTATCGGGAAAACTACCAGTCTCTATGCTTTTATTTATAATATGGCTAAGTATCGGTGAAATAGCTCTAGATGTTATCTTTACTATTTTTGTTGCAATCTCGTCATAGCCAGTGCTATTTGTGTTTTTTAAAGATTGGATAATTCTTTCTATTTCATCATCACTTGTAGGTTCTAGGAAGCAGGAATTCGATTTAGAATATTTTAATGTCATTGCAATACTATTGTGACTAACGTTTTTTTCGATTTCGTCAATAAAAAAGTTATTAAAGCTTTCCGCAATTTTCTTTGGATCAAAGATTTTTTTACCGTTCACGTTAATATGTGTTATGTCGTCTTTAGTATTGTATTGTTTATATTTATTTATTGTGTCCCAAACTGCTTTAGACTTATTGCTAGATTGCTCTATATAGTAGTTATTTTGTGCTTTTTGTGTCTGCTTTATTACTAATTTGAGTCTTGCAGTGTACGTTTTGAAAGCATCCCTATTTGTTTTGTTTGGCGAGTGCCTAAACTTCCACAAAAGTAATCTTTTTCGTTTTGTACAGACCTTTATACCTTTGCTTAACCATTTGGGTCGTTTTGTTAAAGGAATCTTTACTCGTATAGTAGGGAAACATAAGTTGTAAAACAATTGAAACAAATCGATAAACTCATTATAAGCTGCATTTGCATCGTTTCTATTGTAAACTTCGTAAAAAGATAGACTATTGACACATTCAATAAATTTGTCTACGTTGCCTTTGCAATAATCTCTTTTAAATTTAAAGAAATGGCCGATGTAATAGCTTCTCTTTACTGGGCACTTAAAAATTTGAGCAGTATGGTCAGATAGAGCAAATTCTATGACATCGGTTTTGCCACCCTTAACATTATGCGCAATATTGTCAAGGCAGGTCATGCTCTGAGGCCTCGTAGGTTGATTCACGCTCAATTTAAGATTAAAGCGTGATAAAATATCTTTAAACTGTCTCACATATGGCTCGTCTTTTAAAATATTTATGTTGAAGTCTCCACAAAGAATAACCTTTTTGTTTTTATAGCAAGTAGCATCCAATATCTCTTCTAGTTTATAAAAAAATTGATCTCTAGTTGATTTTTTCGTTCTCGGAGATCTATAGACACAGATTACTATAGTTTTATGCTCAGTCAATTCGATTGCGCAGCATTCAAGTATATTTGTGACACTTAATGAGTTAACCTCAGGCAAAATCCTATATTTATGTAAATTATATACCATTATGCATGAACCTCCAGCTCTATTGTGCCTACATGACATAGATGCAATGGTATAATTTGGTATATTAATAGAGGAGGGGTCGCTATCTATCATGTTATGCTCAGTAATGCACACTGCGTCGACAAAGTTGTTGCTACTGTGTAATTCATCTAAACAAATAGTTAAATTTTCCATTTCAACTTTTCATTTCATTTAAACTACTTATCTAAAATTTTTCGGTGTAGCTTATAAAAATCAACAAAAGTCTAAAAATTGTTTACAAAATCCAATTTGGATGAGGAAAAGTCGGTTTTCCAAGTATTGTATGAGTTCCAACAAATTGAAAATATAATAACACATTGTTTGAAGCAAATCATTATTTAATGTAAGTATGGTAGAAACTTCGCTCCTGTTCGAAAATAGTGCATTAGATTAAGCGGACATCAATCAACGCGCTTTCTTAAACCCAACAGACTGTTCCAAACAATTTTATACACTTCTTATCTCAGTACAACACCTTCAAACAATATTTTTAAACACATCTCCCCTCGCTTGCACTCACCACCCTCTCAAAACTGCTCGAGAAGCCAACACCATTCGTCTCTGCCATCGACACAATGTATCAACGTAGTAACTATACACACCTACAACTATACCTACTGGCTTATATTATAACTGGAACAGCTTTACTGAAGTGGTTACAGAGCTACTATCAATAAATCTTCTTTAAGAAAGTTTCTGAAGCGAGTGAAAGAAAAAAGAGTTTTCAAGAAATTTATTTTGCGCTGATTCTAGTGTTTGAGTTTATTCATCCAGATGCTTTCAGTTAAGTAAGACACAAATGACAAAATTAAAAATGTTGAATAAATCCACGGCGGTTAAAAAGTTTTTGATAAAGGATAAAATCTGCATCAAAACGAACTATTACTTTTAGAGAAAAATGACAACATGGATTTCCACAAAAATGTTTGCTGCAGCGCCCTCTGGTGAGTTGTCGCTGTAAAACCTATCTAAGAAAATGCAACGATTAAACCCAAACCCATAACTGATAACTCCATCAAAATCGGACTAGTAGTTTTGGAGAAAAGGGCAACATGGATTTGCACAAACAAACAAATATCCTCTCACCCCAAAACGCAACCGTCTCTATTCCGTCGTGGTTAAAAAAGCTTCAATGATACGAGTTACAATTAACAATTACTTAATTAAAAAAGCGTTGTGTAACACCTCTGCCAGCCCCCTCGGCGGAAAGGCGTATGCTATTTGCAAATGCTATTGCAACCCCGCACTGCTTTCTTACTCTATATTACCTTATCCAAAATAGATCCCAGATCATATTCCAAAACAAGTGTGTACACTATCAGTGTCTGATCACACCATCATTATTATTAGGTAATTTAAACAATTAAGAGGTGTTCAAGAGGAAAGTGAATTGGTATCTTCTAAGCAAGAGTGTTACACCTTTGATCACGTCGTCACTACATCAAGCGAGTCAGTAGTCAATCACATGGCTATCCGTTGTGAAAAAAGGTAAACTACTGTCTAGTCCAGTAAATGACCAGTCTATCGTCAAATCATCAAGCAGTTGGACAAAATGTTACAGCTATTTTAACAACGACAATCGCGAGATACACATCAGTGCGGTCGTTTTCGCCGCGGCTCGCGAGTACCTCTCTAGGCGACGGATCAAAGAAACTCCACGGTAACACGATTCCCGTCTTGTTTGGCGCTTTATTCGATTTAGATTCGGGTTTGAAATGAAAAGGTGTGTTGATATAAAATTGATTCGATAAAAAGATCTAAAACGACTCACCATCAAAAGAAAATTTGAGTTTATTCTTAAAAGAATAATTGTAATATTTATTGGCTTGCCCTTAGGGTCTGAAATTTATTTTTAAATGTGTACTTGAGTTGTAGGTACAGTTTTTCTTTTAGCCAAGAATACATTTGGGATGAGATAAGAAAATAAATTAAATAAATCAGTGGAATGAGTTAAGAATACAGATTCAGGACGAGCGGAGAATATTTTTAGAGAGGATGAGTTTAATAAGGAACAACCCAATCAAATGAGATCTCAAACTTTTTTGTTTGAAAAAGATTTACTTTTTTAAATAATAAGTACCTGGATGGCCGAGCTTTGCTCGGTATTATTTTTATTTTTTAATTGTTTTTTTTGGATAATAAACAATTGATTTTAGTCTAACCTCAAAGCAAACACTCATTGACTTCGTGTTACTTAACAACGCCATCTGCTGTTGTGTCGTTAAAGCAATTAGTTGCTCACAAAAAATAGTAGTATTATTATTCGCCAATAGATGTCAGGAAGAGTCATATTTTTCAGTTGAGATTGATTATATTATCGATAAAACACGAATAAAATGATATTTTCTAAAAATGATTCCTAGCTAGATCGATTTATCGCCCCCGAAACCCCCTATATACTAAATTGTATGAAAATCGTTGGAGCCGATTCCGAGATTCCAATTATATATATAAATATATACAAGAATTGCTCATTTAAAGGTATAAGATTATGTTTTTTTTTACACTCGACCGAAATGAAGCAATCAATGATGAAGCTGTGTAGACGTGACGTTGTAGGTACTTTTTACCTTTATGATGCCACAGTCAATAAGCTAGGCCTCTCTGTCTACTTGGATCCACGCACCGCTGCTCGTTCGATGCAAACCATAATGTTGCTGAGTGTGATTGAGATATTTTAGCTGGTTATCTGGAGTTTACATTGCAAGTGCTCGGCAACCCGCAGCCCGTGGATCACATGCGGCTCTTGTCCTTCTTTCTTGCGGCCCTTTACTGTTTTATAATAATTGAAAGTTCTTTTTATGCGAATACGATCATGTACTAATGGAAGTTCTCACGTGCAAAGTTTAAGCAAAATAGCATTCAAGAGTAGCTTATAGTGCGCTGATCGTTCCATGTTCAATAGTCGACACTGTGTAGATAGATAGAAATATGTTACCAACATTAAGAGTCCCGCGACGCTCTGAAATTTCCATACAAACACGCTTCTCAAATTTCTTGCAAACCATTTGTCAGATTATGATGAAATTTAGCATGTACAATTAAACTAACAATATCTCCGCCCCTATGTTCTTGTTTTTTTTTTTAAAAACGTTCTCAAGCCAATATAGAGCTATGAAAAATATCCGCATTTGTAAGGGGTCACTTTTGATAGATTTATTCAATAAATAGACAAATCAAATAAAAAATCCCTTTACATAGGGAGGTTGTCTACATCATTGGCTTTTACATGAATCCATAATACAAGGGACAAGTGCAAAAGTCATTCAAAAAAATTAAATTCCACTTTGTCACTCTGTAGGTAACTTTAAAGGCAGTATCTCTACTTGCTCTCTTCGCTCGTCATCTTCTTCTAGACGAAATGGCTATGGAAAACCTTACGCCAATGCGAAGTTAGTCTAAAGTGGTCGTCGGACTCTTAAGATCAAGTACCGTCAGTCTCTACCTCATTTGCCACTATACATGGTCCTTACATGCCAAAAGGTTGCCAACCACTGCCACTAACAAATGCAATGCTCAACCACTCTATGACCTACAAACAACCCTGACTCCCAATACTCCCGATTGTACAATATCTAACGTAACAAAAGAGCATCCGCTCAAAATCAATTCACCAAATCCGAAAGCAGGAAAACCAAAGTGACAATGTAAACCCTCCGCTCTCATCTTTGAATACACAAAATGAGTACTCGAAAAGAGATTACGCTCAACCCGACTGTGTCAACAAACTTTACCAATCTTTCTTTCATTATTAACTATTTTGACGGGGAAAATCGAACCCTATAACAACGTTGTAAGATGAAAAATTGATGCGAATGGTCGCAGGACAAAGCAATATGTGTCTTTTCCAATTTTTTCGTATATTTGCTTCGGGCAAGTGACGGCAGGCAATAAGTGACGATTGCAAGCGCGACAAAAGACCGCTGAGATTTGCTTTGTTGGTCAAATCACAAACATTGAATTATTGCCTAGGAAGGAATTAAAAAAAAAACATATTTTTTGTAAGCTGTGAATGTTTATGTAATAACATATTCTCTCTCACATCGATTTCCAAACTAGCTGGGAATATCAGAACATAACTTTATATTATTTTCAATTAATAGTATTGATCTAATGTTGAATTAATATAATTAGTATAACTTCGAGCTTATAGAGCTCGAAGTTATATAGTAGTTATAGTAGTAAGTTATATACTATATTTTACCATATTATATTTTATTATTTAACGTATGTAATTACTGTTTTGACATGTATAAACTTTTGACATTTATCGAACTGTGACGTGTAACTATTGGAGTTATCAATAAATTCTGATTTATAAAATGTAATAATTTTCCCCTAGCAAGTATTAAACATTGAATAGCCTCGGAATAGTTATAATATTATTGTTCTTTGTCTTTTAAATGTAAAACTTGATCGGAAAATAAAAAACCTTGTTCAACTATTCCGGGACTTTACATCGTTTATTGCTTAGGGGGGCTATTACCGAAACCAAAATTAACGAAAGCTTGTCAAACAACAGTTTACGGTATAGTTCTGCCAGTCATGAATACTTGCGCCGGTTAGCCCACAGCTCTCAACCCCGCCGTTCGAATTTCGAAAACTAAACTCGTTTAAAATTCAAAGGGTAATGTTGGCACAAACACGGGAGTGAGCGCGCGAGCGAGTGGTCGACATATTAATATCGCAGTCAAAGGGCCGCCGGTGTCAAAATGTACTCTGCAACTAGCGGTGGGGGTAACGAGTAGTTTGGTAAAGCGGGACCTATGGTAGAGCTTCAAAATTTTAAAATAAAATTTTGGGTTTGAAAACTTTTAAATGTGGTGGTATTTAATTTTAGATTCCAGGTTCAATTCCTGTTAACGTAAATGTCGTTTACTATTGATCGAAGGTACCGATGAATAATTTAACAATAAAAGTCATTAGTATTTGGGTAGTCCGAAGATTGCAATTGTACATTGTTACCTCCATGTTAATAATGACAATAACTTATAATAATTTATTTTAATTTAAATTATGTAGTCTCAAAAATAGTGCAAACTATCAAAAGAACAACACCGCTATAAAAGCACATTCCCGCGGTAACTGCCGGACGCAGCGGAGCGGAAGCAAAACGTTCGTTTACAAAACTACGCGTTTGTTTTTACAAACGAAACTCTGATTGCTCGCTTGTTACCGCAATAATAACGCAACGGTGGACTGTACGCACTGAGATAGTAACAAGCAACGGATAAAACGTCAAAACTAGTTAAGAATCCTACTTCCCCCATAATATTACGAACAGAAAAGATTTGTATTTTTGTTTAGTTGCAACAAATAAGCTCAAAAACTATTGGTCCGATTTTAAAAATTCTTTCACAATTAGAAAGCTACATTATCCTTGAGTGGCATAAGCTATAAAACGCGAGCGAAGCCGCGGGCAAAAGAGCTAGTACATTATAAAAGTGTAAGTGTTTGTTTGTTACTACTTCACGCTGGACGGTGATGAAATTTGGTGTATTTGCTTACAACTTAGAGTAATACATAAATGGTACTTTTTAGCCGCGAGTAACATCGCGAGCATAGATAAATTCACGTCTTTGACTAAATTTTGTTATAATGTCACTTGTTCTTCATTCTCATAGTTTACATGAGCTTAGCCGTATAGTCATAAAAAAAGTTGATTCACAACCTTTTTTTCTTAAAATATTACTCTTAAAAATCGAATGCGATTATAAAATTATGTACACACCTACCCCATTTTATTTTGGTTTTCTTTGGTTTTTAACCGCCACGATTTTCATCTGTGTAAGTATTTCCGACACTCCATCCACACTACAGCCGCCCGTGCAAACGTGGCTGGAATCCCGCAAGGTGGACGGCGGGCCGCAGTTTGCTTTGTCTCGTCACAGCGACATTGTTGCGGGGAATCAAAAACTATCGACGTCCATGGAATGCCTTTTGGGGCGCGCTTTTAGTTAACACAGGTGATATAATTGTTGTTGTATAGGAAAGAGGGTCAGCTGTTTGGAGTTGGTTACAAAAATTGTTATTTCAACCCCATTTTGTTAGGCTGCAAATGATATGCAAATGATACAGTAGCCCCTTCGTAGCAGTGTTGTCTACGCGCTAAGAGCTACGCGCTGCGAGCTACAGTAACTTTTTCGTAGCAGTGTTATGCTACATCAGTCTACGCACTACGAGCTACGCGCTACGCTTGCGACAGAAACCCAAGCATTTCGCACAAGACAAAATTTAATTAAAAAGACAATCATTAGGGCAGGCTAGTTAGTTAGCTACAATTTTAACAATTACTGACTAATCAAGCAATAATCAACTTGACATTTTGTTTTGTTTCTCATTTGACTCAACAAAAATTTATCTAATTTTAAAAGATAAATTTCCAAATAATTTAAATTTGTACCTCAAAATCTTTTCTAGATCTGAATAATTGAAACGCTAAAAGGCAATTAGCTTCTGAGCTAGTTTGAGATATTCAATTTAAACCTGGACTAATGAAATGGCTGAGACGGGGTCAAGTTCAGGCGTAATTAAACTAAGTGTCTGAGTCACTATTGTGGCAGGTGTGCCGTTATAAAGTGGTGAAGTCGCGGTTGAACCTTATATTCGCTTCTAGAAGAGAAATGTCCGTGTCTGAACTCTGCTAGGAAGGTATCATCATTATAGTCACTATCATCATAATGTGGTAAGTTAAGTTTTGACTGAGCTATTTCGCTCAATCAATCAATTTCACAATACATGTCAAAATAAATAAATCCAAAAGAAACTGCCGGGATCATTCAAACCTAATATAGCCTGTTGTAAGTTTTAGTAAAGATACGTATAGTGGTCAACCTCTATAGTCAGCGCTTACATTCAGCAGATACCGCATAATACTAATTAAAAAAAATCTACTTAGAAAAAAACTTTTAATTTTATTTAAAAATTACACTCCACGGACTCCGGGGACCGTGACTTTTGTTAACATAGATCTTTAGTTATTATTTAAGGGGAATACAGGTAGAGGGGGGTTAGTTATTAAGTCTTAATCTAAGGTTAGATTAAAGGTTTTCAGATTTACTTATTTACTAAATTGGCTCCGCCCCCCCCGCTGAGGCCGGAGGTTGTTTACGTAGCTCCGTGGATTTTTAAAGTGAAATATTAGATATGTCTGATAAACCTACCGATATTGCTGTTCGCGAGTTAACGGAAGTAGTGCACTCCATGCAGGATAGAATTATCTCACTGGAAAAGTTAGTGCTCGACCAAAATAACCTCATTAAACAACTTGCTAGTGCTCGTCAATATTCTAGTTCAGTGGAAAAAACTGTTGGAATTGCGGAGGACGAGGGTAGCAGAGCATCGGGTCCGAAGCCCGTGATTCAACGGCCAATACGTGACGCGCATGTTCGGGCGTCGGCGGCGCTTGTCGCTGGCAGTCGGAAGCCGAGAGTGAGACGTATCGCTTCGCCTCTTCCCACTCGCGGTGTGGAATCGGCGTCAACGCCTGAGCCGCCGCCGCCGGCTAGCCGCAGCGCGCCCCCTACCCCGATCGCACCGCTTACATTGTCGCCGCCGGCGCGAGCGGCGGCGCCACTACCGCATGTGACGTTGCAAGTCGCATCTATGGAACCGGCCCCGATGAGTCATCTTTCGCAATCAGATTTGGATGATATTGCTGGCGCTTGGACTGAAATTAAAAGTCGTCGATCTCGTCGGGAGCCCAGCAATGTGACTCGCGGTACGGCCGCCCCGGGCTCCATTGCCTGTAGCATTGTGGCTGCCGAGCGAAAATCATACCTACATTTATACTACGTGCATATCGGAACTACAGCCGAAGAAGTATTAGCTTATCTAAATAATATTTGTCCAGGTAATAAATGTGCTGCTAGTGCTTTAAAATCCCGTGGCGACTATGCCTCATTCAAGCTGACGGTGCCGGCTAATGACGTCGAGAAGTACTTGTTGCCGAAACACTGGCCTGAAGATGTGTGCATCAAGCCGTGGACCACTCGATTTCGCAAGCCACAGAACGCCGAATAAAACTCCAAAATCTAGGTTTTACTCAGTATTCTACCAGAACGTCAGAGGTCTACGTTCAAAGCTCGATCCAGCCAAGCAGTCGATACTCGCGTTATCAGCTGACGTATACGCACTCACCGAGACATTCCTTGTGTCTGGTGTTTACGACGGAGAATTGTTTCCCGCCGGTTACACTGTGCTGCGGCAGGACCGCGCGCGCGACCGCGGCTGGGGCGGCGTGCTGCTGGCCGCGCGGGACTGCCTCAACATGCAGCGGATTGTAAACATCGAGGGCTACTCAGACGAGATTGAAGTCGTAATAGGGTACATTTCCCTACAGTATAAGAAGATTATATGTTGTGTTGTATATATTCCACCCCGTGCTAGTGAAGATCAATATTTTAATACTTTTGGTGTAATTGAAAATCTGATAGTTAAGTATCCCAAGACAGATACTATAATTGTAGGTGATTTTAATTTAAACTCGTGTAGTCAGGATATTCTTATGCAGTACGATTCTCTGTTGCATTCTTGTAAATTAAAGCAGCACAACACAATTGTCAATAAATGTGACGGAATTTTAGATCTGGTGTTGAGCAATCATGGGGATGAGTGGATCGATGTGAGTGGTGACACTGAGCCTTTGGTACCAGGTAGGGTGGACGGATACCATCCGCCGCTGTGGGTGAGTGTGCGTTGTGCGCGTTCGGCGCGGCCGCGCGACGGCGCCTCGCGCGCGCGGCTGCCTCGCCCGGACCAGGATTGTTTACCGCAGGAGTGGAATTTCCGTAAAGCCGATTTCCATCTGTTGTACGATACTCTTGCCGCTATGGAGTGGGACGAGTTATACTTAGCGACGGACGTTGACGCAGCGGTGAGCACTTTTTATACATTGTTGGCAGATTGTTTTGATCGCTGTATTCCTCTTAAACAGTTTTCTATTTCTAGCTCACGTTATCAGTATCCTACGTGGTTCACTCCTGAGATTATAAGTAACATAAGATATACTTTCACTTTCACTTAAAAAGATTTAGGAAAGAACACAAGCAGTTTAATATGGAAATGTTTAAATATTACAGAGAAAAGGTTAAAAGTCTTATTAATCTGTCCTATAAGCAGTACATAAGTAGTACTGAAGCTGATATAAAAAATAATCCTAAACAGTTCTGGAAATTCGTCAAAGATCAGCAATTAACCAGGCAGTCGAACTGCGAATTCAAATATGCCGGTAATACTGTCTCTGGTATCGACGCTGCTAATGCCTTCGCCACCTATTTTAAATCGGTGTTTCTGAGCGATACCCCGACCCTCTCTGCCGCGGCGGCCGAGCGCGGGGCGGTCAGCTCGCTGTGTTCGGCTCGTATCGCGGTAGATAGTGTCGGTCCGCGCGATTTGTTATTTGCAGTTCGACGACTTAAGGCACACTCATCGACAGGACCAGATGGCATACCGCCTTATATTCTTAAAGACTGCTTTGAAAT
Source organism: Peribatodes rhomboidaria (assembly GCA_911728515.1). Lineage (NCBI taxonomy): Eukaryota > Metazoa > Arthropoda > Insecta > Lepidoptera > Geometridae > Peribatodes > Peribatodes rhomboidaria. Next base: position 16,025,204 of record OU452183.1, on the reverse strand, counting down.
ATTTAAACAGCCGCTATTACACATATTTAATGTGTCTTTAAGCACTGCAACATATCCTACGCAGTGGAAGGTCTCTAGGGTTACTCCTATACCCAAGGATGGTTCTAGGTCTAAAGTCGAGAACTATCGGCCTATAGCTGTTTTGTCGGCACTCGGCAAAGTATTCGAGTCTATTTTGAACCGGGACATCACCAGGCAGGTCAGTGCGCAGCTGAGCGATGCACAACATGGGTTTAGAGCAAGCAGGTCTACCGTCACTAACCACATCAACTTTGTAGATTACGCTGTTGCAGAAATGGATGGTGGAAGACAAGTGGATGCTGCGTATTTCGACTTCCGGAAAGCGTTCGATCGCGTTCATAATGACGTACTACTTAATAAATTCGCAGAAATAGGTTTTACTCCAAATTTGCTTCAGTTTTTTTCAAGCTACTTTACGAATCGGGTACAATATGTGCAGCTTTCTAACCACCGCTCAGATCCGTATATGACCTGTTCTGGTGTGAGCCAGGGCAGCACGCTGGGTCCGACCCAATTTTTAATTATGGTTAATGACTTGCCGAATGTTGTCAAAACAGCTAAGTGCCTTATGTTTGCAGACGATTTAAAGCTATTCTTGGGTATCGAAACTGACGATGACTGTGAGGCACTACAGAGAGACATCGATAATGTTGTAGCATGGAGCGAGCTGAACAATCTCGAGTTTAATGCGTCGAAATGCAAAACCATTACTTTCACTCGTGCTCGAAGACCAACTTTATTCCCCTACAACATACGCGGTGGCTCTCTAGAACGTGTTGAACGGATTCGCGACCTCGGTTTAACCCTGGACACGCAGCTGACGTTTAACGACCACATTGTCGAGGTATGTGCGCGCGCTCACAAATCCTTGGGTTTTATAATGCGACAAGCTGGACGATTTCGGGATAGGAGCACCATCGTAGCACTCTATTATGCGTTTGTACGGAGTAAACTTGAATACAACTCCGTAGTCTGGGATCCACATGAAAGCAAGTACAAACTCATGATAGAAAAAGTGCAAAAACGGTTTGCTCGGTACCTTTACAACAAGTTGTACGGATACTATCCGTACCTGTATCCGTCTCTATTTGTATCGGGAATGGTAGGTATCAACACTTTGGAGCTGAGGCGTAAGTGCGCTCTGTTGATCCACTACTACCTGTTGCTTAGAAACAAAATAGATAACCCGAGTACTCTGTCGCGTCTCGCGCTCGTGATTCCCGAGCGGGCTCAGCGGCCGCACGTGCGGCGCCTCTTCGCGGCTCCGTGTGCGCGCTCGCGCACTTCTCATTACGCTCCAACAGCGCAGGCAATCTCTCTGCTCAACTCCTTGATCGCGCAAATACCAGATGTTGACATATTTGACATTAAATTTTTTATGTTTGTGAATGTATGTGTGCAATTTTTGAGTTAATTATTTTTTACTATTTTATTGTTTGACATTTTTTATTATTTTTAAATTTTGTATTTTAATTTTATTGTAATTTGATTTTTGACCATTTCTTTGCTATTTTATTATTTTTATTTTTGTTTGACATTTTTATAGTTATGTATTTTAATTTGATTTGATTGTATAATTTGACTACTTATTTATTATTATTATTTTAATTGCTTTAGGTAAATTGATTTTTATGTATTTAATTTTTAAGTCATTATAGCTTTTCACACGCCTTGGCGTTGCTGTTAGTGTGTTAAGTAATTGTCAATAAATGAAATGAAATGAAATGAAAGCATACCTTATTTAAAAAAATATTTAAAGTACCTTTATTTTATATGTTTGTTTTATATTGTTACTCCCATCGGATCCTTACTGACAAATATTAAAAAAAAAAAACTATTTTACTATTACTTCGGCAACAGTTGCCGCAACAAGCAACTAAATGCAGCCCGTGTACAGCTCCCAACCCATTTGTCGAAGGAAATATTCATAGTCCCGGAGTAATCTAAGAGATAATGAGCGGAGTCGAGATGGCCAATTAAAATGATTGCGGATTCTACTTCAGATGCGAGTTCTACTTACTACTTGTGACTTGTGGTTAGACTTGTGAAGTTGGATGTAGTTACTTCGGTAGTTGTTTGGAAGGGTAATTGTTGTTAAAGTCATTGGTGTATTTGCTTTGAACGTCTGATAGGTTGGTTTCCGTTTACAAGTTCCCATCAATCCTGTAGTTGTAAAACACAAGTGGGAAGGATCCATCGATACCTACGCGTCGTGAAAAGCCGGGTCTCCACTGAGCGAGCATCCCTCGCGAGGCAAGCTTCTATCTCAGTCTGGAGCATGATAAGCTTAGCAGCCAGAGCGAGATAGAAACGCGCCTCGTGAGGCATGCTCGGCTCTTGAAGACGAAACATGAGTTTGTTCGTGATGGCATTTTTTTTCAAACAGCTCTCAAAACGCTTTTAACCAGTTTTTTTAACATATCTGTTTAACTTTTAAAACACGTTTGTTTTGTACATAACAATATATAAAGGCGTTTTAGTTCTCAAACTAAATAAATAATCATAATAAATATTAGGGTCAATTTGCGCACACGGTCATCTGACCCCAAACTGAGCAAAGCTTGTACTATGGCTGAGAGACTATAATGTTAAACTTAAGTATTTTAGAAAATAATTGCATTTTTTATTTGCTGGGGCTTCGAAACCTTATTTTAGATTTTAATAGAGAAAGGCGTAATCTATTTATGTGAATGACAATAAAATTACATATCAGTTAACAGACTATTTAAATAGCCTACACGCTTTAGTAAAAATACTTTTAAAGAAACTCGACAGTTTTATTCAAAAGTATTGTATCAGAATGTTAAGCTTCAACTACGGAATTATCGAGCGAATACAAATACAGAAAAATAAAGCTGTCTAAAGCTGTACCAACAAAAGCTCTCGAAAATTAATAGTGAACTGATAAATCAGTATCGCGAGGCTCAAGTGGGATCTTCGCCGCCCGACGCTCGCGCGACGAATATTCGCTCGACGAATATTCGCACGACAATGTAATTGCAGCTTTAACCGATTATGGGGAAAATTAATTTGTATAACACTATTGTTTATTTTAGAGGAAATATGGGAGTAAATGTTGACACTTACATAAATTATCGAGTATTAAAATAAAATAATGTGCAGCTAGCTAGGGCATACTCGTATTTTTTTATTATTTTATTTATTACAGACTAACTGCACCCTCGGTTTTACCCACGGTTAAAAAGTAGCCTATGTGTTAATCCAGGGCGCAAGCTATATCCATACCAAATTTAATCAAAATCCGCCCATCCATCTCAGCGTGAAGAAGTTACCAACATACCAAGTAAACACTCACAAACATTCGCCTTCATAATTATTAGTGTGATGATAATAAAATTGTTGTAGAATGAGGTTTCTAGAGTTACGGGGTTTCATGAAACGAAGATTCGTTTCGTTATTACAATCAAATTGCTGTGTTTGAATTAGCAATTACAAAGTAGTGGCAATTAGTATTGTACAAAATGTAGTAATGTATCAAAAATATTATGGCTTGCATTCACAAACGATGTAACCTCGTGATGCAAACTTACCCCATTCCACGTACTGACTGGCTACGGGTTTTTTTTTTTAATTTCTGTGCTATAGACTTTTTTCTAGTCCCACTCTTATTGAAATGGATATTGACATAAGGAGTGCCTTAACATACGAGTATATACCTGGACATAAGGTGTACTGTGGTTGAAAATGTTAGCACATTGACTTTTTAAGCTAAAATTAGACCATAAAATGTTCAACACTACACATCATAGTCCTAGCTAATAATATAAAAGAAAGTCATTTGTTTATTTGTTATGCTTTCACGCCTTAACTACTAAACCGAACATCATGAAATGAAATATAAAATTATAGCTTTCATTGCGAAGAAAAATAACGAATCCTGGGACCACGGGTGAAACCGGGGGCCGCAGCTAGCCATAGTTTTTTTTAAATTTAATCTTTGCGGTAACTATCTATCAAGCGACCTGCTCTGTTGACATCTTTACTTATCAAGCAAACTTTTAACAATCCTTCACGTTAAGCACCGCGATAAACCATAAAAACTTTTAAACTAATTTCTTATCGTAAAAATTTAATAAACTTAAAGGTCCGTGTAACGTCGCCAGACCTCAGGCGTGATTTAAGCTCTCCACCGTAGCGGAAAGATCCGCATCTACAAACGGAAGCAAATTTCATTAAGGTTTGGACGATAACGCAGAGTTTAATGAATTATGTATAGAGATAGTTGAACTGTCGCCGGCTCAAAAGAGAGTTAAATTAATTTAGTGGTGTTCGTCATTCGTGGCGAGTGGTTTGCTCTGGTTTCGGGTTTGTTATAGTGGTTTAAGCTTGTAATCTTTAAACCCCAACGCAAAAATGTGTTATGAGTTTGATGTGTGTGTGTGTCTGTGTGTGCGTGTGTGTGTGTGTGATAGTGTGGATGAACCGATTTTGTTTGAAAGGAGGATTAGTCAGAAATGTTCTAAGCTATGTTTGATGAAAATCGGTGTTGAAGAATATCGGTGTCGGGGATTTTTGAAATTGTAAATTTTTTAATGTTTCTTTTTCAACAATTCACGAGTGATTCTTTTCGGTTTGCATTTTGCTACATCTTGTTGTTAAGTAATAAAGTGATATCTTACGAGGAGATACTTTTACGTATAAGTTAAAGTTTTATCTAGTTTAGTGGTTTGGTAGTGGTTTTGCTTTAATTTTACAAAATGAGAGTTTTTGTAGCGGATAAAGTAGGCAGATCACTCTCTTGAACCTTATCTACCTTATCTATAAATTATGATGGTGTTGTCAAAAATGCTAGATATAAAAGACCTATCTTTGATTTGGAAGGAAAACTTTCAAAGCTACCAAAAAAGTCGTATTTTTTGTTTCAATGTTATCAGACAGAGAAAAATAATCCAAATAACATTATGAAGATAATTACAACATAATGAGTCAAACATAAGTAACCCTTGATGGATTACTTATGTTTGACAACAGTCAGACAACTTAAAAACACACGTTCCTCCTTACTAATAAACGTTGTGTAACCTCGGAAAAGTTATACAGTGATTTGTTTTTTGTTGATTATTTTTAATTGTTAACTCATTTGAAAAAGACAAAAATACTGTATCACTTTACTATTCCGAGGCTATACAATTACTAATAGTAAGAGGTTTGTTTTACGGTGACTACCTAAACAATGCTTTATTTCGTTTGATGTGTTTAAACTGAGCGTCCCACTGTATTCACGACGCAACAAAACATGAATGTCCTCATTTCCCAGCTCCGGTTTATGTATACGTTTGTAAATGTGTTCTCACGAACCTGAAACGTCGGAGAAATTTGTCAAGGTTGATAAGACAGTCATGAGATGCGCGATACAGTACGGTCACAGAGAAAATAATAGAGAAAGACTTCTTGATACGAATGTATGGTGTGTAGCTGTTTACGATGCATGTTCATTAGCTGCAAGTCAAACAGAAAAGACGTAAGACGAGAACGAGACACGGACGGGACGCAGACACAGCTCTCCTTCAATGTGCGAGATACGAAAGACAACTTGAGTAATAATAAAAAAATTACATTTTTTTTTAGCTTATAAATCTGTAATTTTTAAGTTCATATATGAACGAATTCTGATAAGAGGTTGTGGGGATATGCGAGGTTCGAGGCAAACTACTAGTAATTAAAAGTCTTTAGTTGTATTACTCAGTTTCGTCCACTGTGTCCCACTTCCGTTTCGTCGCGTGACGAGCGAGACGCGTACAAATTGGCGCGCGATGTCGTCTCCGTGTAACGCATTCGGAGATACAAATCCCTTTGTGTTTGTCTACGCCCGGCCTCGATCCACAATGAACACTGGCTGCCTTGCTCTGGTTCAGATATTCTTATTTCATGCGGTTATTAAGGTTTGAGATTTGTAAATTATAATCTACAATTACCGACCATCATTTTTTTTATCTTCATTAAGTGTATTTACCTAAATTACTAAGCTAAATTTTATCGAAAATATATCAAGATGATAGTCATACTGTTGAACTAAACTTGTTGACTGCGATATTGAAAAGCCTATTTAAAAGGTTATACCTACTTACAATTGGTTCTATATTTTATTAAACCCAATTCGCATGACGGGAAATCGGTTTTTTATTTTGTAAATACAATTGTCAGGCACTATTAAAGGTGTTTTCAATCATATTAAAATATTTTGAAATCAAATAACTTTTCTTTTCCCCATCTACAACTAGTAACCCCTACCACTTATTAATTACAAAATCACTCCAGCCGGAAAAATCACTCTGACGTCTCTCTATTATCTGTACTCACCAAGGGGGCTGGTGGCACTGCGGATCAGATTCAGCGCATGAAGGACGCTGACGGGCAGCTGTTACTATCGCTATCTCTTTTACACTAGTAGTTTGTTTATGACTTCGTGACACTCAACCAATTTTGCCCAACTTCGAACCTAAAAATTATATTTACATGAGTTGTAAAGTTTTAATAAAAATCGGATCAACAGTATTTAAGTTACCTTCGGACAAACAAATGCCGATATATCCCAGTATACTCTGAGACGTCACTTCGATTTTTTTGACGTGACAACGTCTTATAAATTGGTTTGCCGGGTGACACTTCAAGAAACTGCGTTACGCTCCGCTCACGTTATGCGCTCACAATGAGAGCGAGTGAGAGGCACGCGTCCCTTCCACTCGGGCATGGTTAGCCCGCCTAAGAGCGAGAGAGACAGACATAAAAAGTCGTTGTCACGTAAAACTTTCGCCCGTATACCGACTTTACAGGCAACCAATTTTTTTTTACTACACCCTTGTAGCTACTAGCGTTATACTAGACTTGTGCCAAATTTTAAGTCATTATCTTTTATAGTTTCTAAGATAATCAGCGCTGACATGCAGGCAGACAGACAAACGGACATCAGAAGTTCACCCTAACTGAAGATTACCATTTTTGTAAGGAACTCTAAAAATTGAAATGACAGTTGTTTTTTTTATCACGTTTTGGTACTGATTTTTGTCGTAGTGTCAATAGGTACTAGTATAGTAGTTGGATGGTAGGTCTGTAGACGACATTCGCTTTAATTAAAAACGCGCGCTCCAGTTACTATAGCTCTGGTCTACTAGTGAAGATACGGGTCTGACCAATATCCGGACACTTATGTTTTAATAAGTGTCACTGTCAATAAATAAGATAACTTTAGAGGCTCATCAGAATCATGTCTTGCTCTCTTTGCTCGTCAACTTGGGTTTGTCTCCACCGATCCCGGGTTCAGATTAAATTAGCTCCGGATCCTGGCGCGTTGTCTTCACCGATCCCGGGATCAAACAAATTAATATTATTAGCCAATATGAAATGCCAATAGAAAACCTTTAGCCAATGCGAAGTAAGTTAAAGTGTTCGCAGGAGCCTTAATATTGCAGATGTGAATAATCGCGGTAAAAATAATCCTATAAATCCTAAAATACTCAAAATATCATACGTGACAAATAAGTCATAACACGCGGCGATGTAATCAAGCAACAATTAGGAAATGTACTGATTTTAAATTTATTTTTTGTAGATCAGAATCATTTGTTGTTAAACTGTGTTACAAAGATCTTAAAATCACTACATAGAATTAAAAAAAGTCGCTTTCTCTGTCCCTATGTCCCTTTGTATGCTTAAATCTTTAAAACTATGCAACGGATTTTGATGCGGTTTTTTTTTATAGATAGAATGATTCAAGAGGAAGGTTTATATGTAAAATACCATCCATTAAATAGTGGAAAAATACTGTTATTTTTGAGGTTTCTAATTTGATGTCGTTAATTATCATTTTTTTTCCGCTTACATTGCAAATGCAGGCTGAACCCTACGAGATTTATCAAAATAATGTACTAATTATTTGTACACATTGAAAAGGTCTACAGAAAACTCCGCGATGTTATATGTCTATCTCTTATGGATATCCCATAATAATTTTTTTTTGTTTATACCCGTGCGAAGCCAGAGCGGGCCGCTATGTTTTTATGTACAACGTTCACAGTTTTTCTGTAGTGTATTTAGTATCAGCATTGCACCCGTGCGAAGCTGGGGCGGGTCGCTAGTATTATAATAAATATATAACTATATCATACGTTCATCTAAAATTAACTAGAACCATAAAAACTTACTTCAATTGAAATCTATATTTTTTCTAGTACAATACTCCGGAACATCGCCCCCTCCCTACCTGTCGCTTGTCTGGTTACGGCGGATGACGAAATCATTACTGTAATTAACAAGAACCAGGTCATGACGTCACACCGCTGCATTAAATACTTTTGAAAGCAAGTTTTTAACGTAAGTATACTAAATTCAAAGTTTTATGTGGAAAGTTTGATTTCAGTGAGGTTTAGATTAATGTAAACCTCACTGAAATCAAATGAAGGCAAGCAAAACTCTAACCCCTTTAGTAATAAACGTTCAACCTTGGAATTGAGAGACAATGTTTTGTCTTTTTTTTGTACAATGGATTTTGAGGCTATGCCTACCTACAAAGTGTATATTAGGTACGGGGCAAGTAAAATAAAAGAAGTAATTTTATGTCTTCAAATTTTACATTTTTAGTTGCTTGCAGGTTTCAAAGTTATAGGTACAATGAATAGTTTCTGAGAAATCAAGCTGTTCTAGTTTCTAGGAAGTTTGTAGTTTGTAGCAAGTGTGTTTTGGCGTTACTTTAGGTATGCAGATAGATTTTCATTTATGTGACCAATTGACCATGCTTGTCCAATCCTTAGCAAGAGTTTCCAATAAATTAATCTTATTTTCAGGTAGGAAATACCACTAAACGATCAATGAAGTAATCGATTACTTAATTAAAATTGACTTACTCCGTTCTTTCGTGTACGAATAAAATCATGAACAAATCCCTCCTCATGCATATTAAGGTCCTTACACACTGTCAGCACTTTTCCGCATTTGCCTCACAAAGCGTCCTGAATATGCATCCGTCATTTCGTCCGGTCGGCCGACCAGCGTTGATTGATCGGAGTGGATTGGAGACAATTGGGTATTGTAGCTTAAAAATATGTACAGCGATATAACCCTTCTTCTGTCTGACATGGATTTATCCGAAAAAGTGTTCAAGTAAATTAATTGTTAGATTAAATTTGGTTTAAACTTTTTTGACGCCTAGAGGAAATAGTATCGTTTCCTAGGCGTCGAAAATCTTTTTGGATAAATTTCAAGTTAATGGGGTTTATGTAGTGTAAGTGTGCAGGAAACTGTATGAATAACTTGAAGCCTTCTTAAATTTAAGAAAATACTGGTTGTTACCCGCGACTTTCTCGGTAAATACTGTACCTAATTATCAAACTTCTTCTAGATCTGTTCACCCATGAAAAGCCTATAAGCAGGCAGACAGACAGAGATACTTTCAATTTTTTAATATTATTGTAGTAAGTATAGATAACTACGTCCCGTAGTTTTACCCGCAGTATCACAGGACCCGTTATTTTTTTTCGGGATAAAATGTACCCCATGTCCTTCTCTATACCACTGACAACGTGTGTGCAATTTTATGATAATCCGGTGGGTAGTTAAGGCGTGAAAGCGTAACAAAGGAACACCCAAACGTGTGTTTGGGTGTTTCACTTTCGCATTTTTAATATAAGTAAAGGATTACCACAAATTTCTGGTCACGAAATTGGTATTTATCTTAAAGCAACACGATGGCCGGTCTACTAGGAAATGTTAGTGTTATGAACAGTTGCAAAATCTAACTATGACATTATTTTCAGGTTCGCTTATCTTATTCAAGAGCCAATAATATATGTACGTCCGTTATAAAATCATCGAAAACTCAACTCAACATAAACAAAACTTGCACTACGTACTAAAAATACATAAGAATACAAAGGCGACGGCCAGTAAACGATATAGTGTAAGCAGTAACGGCAAACCGTCATAAAGTACAACAACATTGGAGAAAATCGAGAAAAAATGTGATTTCCAAACATCAACACCTCAAACGAAGAGCCTATAAGGCGAAAGGTATTCAAGGGGGCAAACGGGCGAAAAGGGCGAAAGGTATTTGAGAGCGGGCGGCCAGGGCGGTAGGGCGGGCGGCCATCAAAAACACATGTCCTGTAACGGTGCCTATCGGCGACTCCGGAATCTTTCAATCGTTATCTTTTATTCGCCGCTGATATCCACGAGGTGGTGTGCAAGAGATAAGAGTAAGCGGAAAAGGGTATATTCAGGTACCTAAATAAAAAAATAATAATCTTTGATCGCGTACGAAATCAGAGGCTCGGAACCCGGCCCTGGACAAGTTGCATTCGCTTTCAAACGATTATATTTCCACAATCGCTAACGCTCAAACATCCGCTGTGGGAAGGCTGCTAAAACCTGGATCGATTAGAAGAAATAGTTAAAAAAACCCTAACAATATGTACAGGTTTTTGAAAACTGGTAAATATATGTTTTTCCGGATAAAGAAGATTTTCGAATTCCGAGCAATAATTTTGGCACTTATAACATAGGGTTCTTCAAAAGAGCTGTCAATAGAGTTCCTAAGAGTTGACAATGTATGTATCTGTGATGCTCCTGGTGTTAAAGGTGATTGTGTGGTAATAGGCAAGAGTGATAAAGTGAAGTAAAGATTTATTAAACATAAGATTAAGTTCACAACAGATTAAAAAAAAAAAGCTTAGATTTAATACACATGCTTGAGTATTTGTGTAGCGAGCCCCAAACTGGCGTAGGCCTGTCTCTTGGGGCCCATATGGGCCCCATGATGGTTGCATACTTCGATCAGATAACATGATCGAAGTTAGCGTATCATCCCTCTAGAGTGTTTGCCACATATTATGGCATAAAAACTCTTTGCATCAACAATTGGGTACATCTCTTGAAGTTTATAACTTGCGTCGTATCATCAACCTCTGAAGAGCGTTGTGCGAATTTATAGCGGTTACCTCGGCGCATCTGCGAGAGATTTACGGCGCTCGTCCCAAACACACCAACTTACAGTTTTTGCTGCCATCGCCACGCATTCACACTCCATGGGGGAGACGAGGCGCGAGGGCCTGGAATAGTTTGGGAAAGATATGCAGTTGAATTTGTCGACTAGCTAAAGTTATAAATGGATGGTAGTGGTGGTTTTTGAAAATCATCTGTTTAATATTTTTTTTCTACATAAATGCTTTAATAGATTTGTCATGTGCTTGTTTTGTTACTGTTGTGTTATTGTTCAACAACTGTTCGTAGCATGAACAGTTGCCAGCAAAATGCTGCTAGACCATTAAAATTATAATTTTTAATAAGGCATAACTTAGCAACTAAAATACATGGCAAACATATTATTTATGACCTTAGGAATTATAGTGCAACGGTTTTTAGGGTTCCGTATCTAAAGGGTAAAACGGTACCCTATTAATAAGACTCCGCTGTCCGTGCGTCTGTCTGTATGTCCTACTGTTACCGGGCTGTATCTCATGAACCGTGATAGTTTGACACTTGAAATTTTCACAGACGATGTATTTTTGTAACACTAAAAAACAGAATAAAATAAATATTTAAGGGGCTCCCATACAACAAACACAACAAACGTGATTTTTTTGCCGATTTATAGAAAATGGTACGGAACCCTTCGTGCGCGAGTTTTACTCTCGCTTGGCCGATATGACGAGCCTGAATAATATATTTTGGCTCCGTTGTTAAGGGGTTAAGATGCGCCAATGACATTTGGCATTCGGCGCTCAGCTGGTTTTAGCGCCTCTAGTGATCAACGCTCGAAGCTTTTGAACATTGAGCTAGCATTTCTCAAAGACAAACAAATTCAGACGAAACACCGTGAAAAAAATATTTTTGCCTAAAAATGAAAGCCCTCTGTGATGTTATGCTTTATTGTAATGTTTTTTTACTAAATTATTTGAAGCCAACGGCGTTTTAAAGTTGAGCCTTATAAGCAGCATGAGCGCGGTAGTTTGTTTATAAGTATAGGTAGATTAAGTATGTACTCACAAATATCCCGCATCTAAAGGTTTTGATTCCCTTTGGTCGTGCGTGTAAAATCTAAAAAAACAATCGTAGACCACGGACTCTCTGAAGTGTGAGATATTATCTTGGTCCCTCTCACTTTTATGATTTTTCAAACGAGAGAGACATTGACCAAAAAATATCTCGTGCGTAGGAATAGGGGAAATAATATAATATCGTAAGAATGGCCCTGGAGGGCTATTCTTGACGCGTGAGATGTTTCTTGGTCACTCTCACTATGACTTTTAAAACGAGAGAGACATTGATCAGAAAATATATTTCGTAAGAATAGGGCTCCTGATGGGCATCCTAAGAACTCCGGTACCAGGGATAAATTACTCAACCTATCCTAAACCAATGCTTACAACATTTCAAAAATCTCATAACAAAAAACATATTTACTAGGACTAGCAGAGCTGTTCAATCGACGGCCCGCTTAAAAAATGTATTCTACGAGTTGGTAGTACTAATCTGTTTTACATAATCAGCAGGTAGTATAAAAATGACTAAAATGATTGAAAACATAGTGGACCTAGAACTTACAACCTCATTATTATCTCGATAGTTTCTTGCCTGATTTTGCTGATAATTATGTTCCTACTCGAAGTTAAAAACGCGTTTGTGTTTAATATCTTTTTCATCACTCTCACTCGTAAAAAGGACTTTATTACATCAGTTTTAGATCATAATCCGAGCTATTAAGCACGTGTGCTGTTACTTTACCATTATCGCACTAGTAACTAAACTAGACTTTTTTTAAATAAATCAACAAGAGTTTTTTTTTACTTTTCCTAAATTCTTGATTTAAAGTATCATAACTACGTAATAACAGTAAATAAACATTATTTTTTTTATCAAAATATTGACAATTAATTAGGTATGATAATTTAAACAAAGTACTCGCTTTATTATTATGCCTAGTAAAATTTTGATAAGTGGAAAAGCAGCAAAATGCGCATACATTTTTAGAAAAATGTATTGACTAATGCAAGTCTGTGTTTTTTCCCCTCGCATGTGTGATGAAAAACGTCACATGAAACGCGTGTGCGTTAATAATTTACACTATTGGCTCCATTAGTGGGCTCGCATACGGCTCGCGCTATAATACCGCCTCGAGTGTAATAATCTTAGCACAAAAGTGTCATAATTTACGATATAAAAAACTACACTTTGACTTAATTTTGTTTACTTAGTTTTTTTAGTAAACTGATTTTCAATAAAAGTCAAGTTAGAAGATGTTTTAAGTGATCATTGTAACAAAATTAAAGCGACTTCCAAACCACAAATAAGCACTAATATTAATTAATATAATTATTTTAAGCGCTACCCATCTATTTGAAGTCGGTGCCAGCCAAGTTTTATAGGTAGAAGAAGAAGGATACTACTTACAAGTATCTACCTAATTACTACATATACATAGTATCTATATACTGCCTACTTGGCTTGGCTGGTTCCGAGTAGTAGGTAATTCCTACTAAACATTCAGACTGAAATATTTGGCATAGTACGAGTAACTCCTAGTACTTCTACCTATTACCAACAAGTATATAACCTACTTACTACACAAATTGTAACTATCTACTCCATATTAGACTTGGCTACCTATTAGATTTAGCTTGGAGGCCGAGTTAACGGCTTACCTACCCGCTACCCTTGCCATAGACACCTGTCTGAGCGTGACGTTTTAATCGGACAGTGCCAGCCAAACCCAGTATAAAGACAATTGCCAATGCCAACTAGATAACTGTTGCCCGTACCATGGTCTGGCAATATGATGATGGTAGAGAGAAGGGTGCAGGTTCGGAGTGGGACCTGTGAATGACAAATACAAGAAACTAACGGAACGAGCTTTTTTTTTATCTACGCGTACGAAATCGTGAGCAACAGCTAGTAGTTAATATAGTAAAAAAATCCTCTCTAGCTGGACTAAAGGGGTCTTAGATTGGATATTGAAAAACCTTTTGTAGCTGAAATACATGTATAGTGCTTAGATTTTAGCAAACACCAAAAAAATAATCAAAATAAACCGAGAATCAAAAAATATCAATAAATCAAATGCTTTAAAGGCAGTAATCGCTCAGATTAACACATCCTTAATCTAACACATGAAAATCAAATGTTGGTTTTATAGATGAAACATAAATTCGAGCGAAGCTTGCAGTTGGGAGTTTCCAAGCAAAGAGATTAACATTGAATGAAAACTCAGAATAAGCACTGTAAGAAGAGTTTATTTGAAAATTGAACTAGCTACCAAGAAAAAAATACGAGCACGTGCTCCTCGAGCTGCACGAAATTTAAAATAAAAGACTGTACCTTACTAGTACCTTTTTATTAGTTATGAGAGAGTATAATATTAGACAGTATTTTTAGAAGAGGATTCGCTTCTAGGATAAAGCAGTGTTTTTGTCTTGGGCGGCTTGAACCCCTCGCTGCCCTCAGGACTCATCTTCCCTTGCTGCGCTCGGGAGTTAACTCTAGATTCCCTCGTTACGCTCAAGGTACAATAAGCCGCCCGCGACGTAAGGCACTGCTTTGTGCCCTCGGTACATAATTTACTATTGTTACTCTTTATTCACAAAAAGGTGAATTTAGAAGCAAGACCTGTTTGCTTTTCTCCAATCAAGTCTATCGATTGTTTGGCGCAACCAAAACCATTGGGTCTTGATATTTCCTTAAATTTTACGAAGAAGAAGCTAATGTTATAATACGCCAATAACTTTTGTCTTTCTGTTCTTGCTTCTTCTGCTTCTTCTTCGACGATGAGATTCGGCAATGAAGACTGATATTGTTGTTCCTAAAAACAATATTAAATAATAATTAATTTGCAACCATACTAAGTCCCAACGCTCGTATCAATAATTTATTTATGTACATTGTGTACACAAAAAAAAAATGATTACCAGTTTATTCGAAGGTGAAAAAGTCCCTGTTCCTCGGATGCACTGATAACTTTCGGATGATTTTGAACTAGGCATCTGTAGATAAAAATATAGGATAAGTTTTTAGTACTGAAACGGAAGTTTTTCACTCGCGCTTCGCGCTCGCTAAGTGAATGGTTGTACTGGCGTCACGCATGCCCATAGCAGTTCAGCGCCACTCTGATTATAAGTAGTGGCTCTATGAGCAACGTCTCACAAATTACATATC
Organism: Peribatodes rhomboidaria; assembly: GCA_911728515.1. Classification (NCBI taxonomy): domain Eukaryota; kingdom Metazoa; phylum Arthropoda; class Insecta; order Lepidoptera; family Geometridae; genus Peribatodes; species Peribatodes rhomboidaria. The sequence continues at coordinate 16,010,024 of OU452183.1, read as the reverse complement.
TCCGCTATTTTAAATAAAACCTAAATTTACAAAATTTCACAAATATCGGTTGAGAAATGCGATCTGTAGTGGAAAACAATCGGACATCCGTGCAATCAGACGCTGGACGCCGGACATACGATAACTTTAGCAATAGCATTTCCACTTGGCATAGCTCTGACTATGCACTATGCTTGTCACCCTAATAATATAAGATGTTAAATGTCTTTTAACTCACCTTAGTTCAGTACTTGCATTTTTTGTTGGCTGAACGCTTGTGTTTAAACTTTCATAATTTCGTTGATCTCTGTTTCTGAAAAAATGAAATAGAGCAATTTAAAGATATAGATATATTATAGATATATATATATATATAGATATATTTTTAGATTAGTTCTAGTTTTTAGTTAATATTTTAAGTTTTTATTTTTATTTTTGTTATTTAAGTACGAATTACTAATAAAGTAGACCTATAATAAATATTAGTATATTAGGTAATGAAAAAATTTGAATAAGATCAAAAATTTTTATCCTCATATTTAAATTGTTAAATTATACCAAAAATGTTACTAGTAATTGAGTAGGGATACATAATATACATATTTGCATACGATTATGAAGTATTTAAAGATATTAATTACACAATATTCATATTACTCAAAGCGTCTCGTTTGTCTCTTTCCATGATACCATAAAATATAAAACAATTACCAATTTATAATCCCAGTTTAAAATATATTACTATTCTAGTCTTCATGCAATAGAGACTAGATTAAAATAACTATTAAGACTAGATGCAGGTTGGTATCAGTTACCAAAGAAATTGTTGTATTTAATAAATATAAATAAATAACAATACATACAATAGTGACTCTGTGAGCTGGAGATCTCGTGACCGATGTCTGTCCGATTTGAAATTGTCACATGTATTTTATACCCAAATAAATTATTTGTATTTGTATTTGTCCTCCTCTACAGGTCACACTCCTCAACCGATTCTCGTGAAATTTTGTGAGCAGGTTTGACAATTATATAAATTTTTGTTTTGACTCGGATCAAAAAGTTTTTTGGAAATTTTCCAATTATGCAGATATATCCTTTTTTAAATCACATCTCTGCCATATTGAAAAATTTCCAATAACCGCCTAGACAAGAAAATTCTTTTTAAATATCGGACTTACTCACAAAGTTTCAAGAGAATAGGTTAAGAAATGCGACCTGTAGATTAAGACAGGTCTGGGCAAAGATCCGGACAGAAATCCAGACGGAATTCGGAAATACGAAAGCATTTTCATCGAATCTGAAGCATAGACGCTTCGCTCGCTAACGATCTCTCGCTCGGTTATTGTTGTAAGAAAATGTAACAACTTTTCTTTCGAATTCAATGGCCATAACTCGGAACACTACTTTCTGAATGCAAATGCTTGAATTTTTGTATTAAATACTATTTTTTACAAAAAAATACTTTATTTTGATCAAAGTGACTGATCAGAGTGTTAGTAAGCATATTCTTTCAAATAAAAAATAAATGACGAAGTTATGCTGCAACAAACATTTAGTAAAATTTATACAATGTAATTGAGTGCGTCCTAATTTTTGAAGTCGGTTAACAAACCAGGATAAGTTAGAAAAATATGCTCACTACACTGCTAAAAATAATAATGTATTGCGGACCGTGGTTGGTCAGCTATAACATAAAAATGTGATTGTTTCTAGTTTAGGTAGGTTAGTTTAGGAAATGTGCTATACCAAAAACAAAAATTAGTATTAGTCATTTACACCGTTCGCATTTACAATAATTATCATTATTTTATTTTTACCCGATTGTTCAAGAAGGATTATTTATTATTATTAACTATAGAATACTCCCCATTTCTATGTTATTAACTAGGTGTTGGGGCATCAGCAAGTATGCCACAGCTTCAATTTGAAATGGCTTAGGTATATTGACCTTAGTATAATTTTTGTGAATAATTGAATCAAATGAAATCACGAGAAAAAAAACAGCTGTTTCATACAAAAAGCTCATCGATCGTCGACAAAATGTAAGCAGATGCTTTTTTCCCCGATTTATATTACAAATAAAAAAGTTTAAAAAGTAATCGTTGTTTATAATGAAGAGTACAATGACCCCCGTTTGGCTTAGTACACCCTATACCGATAACCCTGTGCAATGTACTAATATGACACATATAGGTACATTTGTACATAACAAGAAAAAAAGCACAGTTCTGACAAGTCTTGCACTTGGATAATTATCATGAGCAACATGTACAATGGGGCCCGTGCCGTGGCGTGATGATTGTAGTACAGCACGACGCTGCGCGACCGCGGCTCGTATCACAGCAAAATAAGGTTCATGGTCGCACAGCGTCGGCGGCTAAATCCAACAATCATCGCAATAAGGTGTAATGGACGGTGAAGCCCTGAGAGTTAACATAGGTCGGAGGACACGTCTGTAGTTTTCTATTAAGTATTTTTATCAGGATAACAAACGTCAGACCGAATCATATGCCACTAAAAACTCAGACACTAGGGTTAGTCACTTCAGTCTACACAATAAGAACAAACGGGTAAAAATATTTATGTGGTAATTAAATATTAATAGGTAGGTAGGTACTTACCACTTAGCTACCTAGTTGGAGTCCAATTTTTTTGTTACGCCTAGCTGCCTTGGTGACATCTCCCATTTTCATCGGATCAACCTTCTGTACCCTCTACTCACAACGCGATCAATTATTGTCCAAATATTTTCACTAGTAGTAAAGTCACTAAAAACTTATCAAATGTCTTGAAAAACTACTTTTTTTGATTGTCTCTGGATAATTAAGCACTGTTTAATTGATGATTTACGTACAAATAGAAAAAAAATGCGAAAATATTTTTCGGCAAGGCGAGTACGTCCTTCCTTCGTGAGGCGCTGGCGCCGACTGGCCCGTCCCCCGCAAAGGAGCTCGCGGGTGTCAGTGGTCACGTGATCTGACGAAATACTTCAAAATAACACAAAATATTACTAAACTAACTCAATTTTAGCTCTAAAAATATGGTAAAAGGACGATCAATCATATTTTTAATTTCCTATCCGAAGGTGTAAAAATATATAGTAACGTAATCTCCGTAAGCACGGTATTGCACGCCATGAGAACGAAAACAACGTTCATTTAATATTTTTTTACTCGCTATCTAGTAAGTAATATAATATTTTAATCAGGCTAATTAATAGGTAACAGAATGATCTTATTGGTGATATTTTTTTCATATCGGTAGGGTCCGTAGCTTCTTCACTATTACGAGTTGAATAGACGCATTTGGCGAATATTCAAGGCACCGTACCGTTGCTATTTACGAAGTTTTAGGCACAAAGACAAAAAAGCCATTTAAAAAGTTGCTGATTTCATACTTTAATAACCATAAGTTTACAAGACGCAGACTCTTCTTCAAATTCGCCTCCCACCTCTTTCTCAAGATCTTTGTACTTCATTTCGCAGATGGTCTCCCAGCCCAGCTTAGCAGCTGCCTTCTGCGTGCCGATTGATGTCATCCAGGCAGAGGTTATGGGAACTCCTCGGTCTTTGCTCACTATTGACCTGGAAATGAGATAAGATTCATAGCGATGAGTATCTAAGGTGTGATTTCTTCATGAAAGTTTCCGGAAGGTGTATTAATTATGAATTATAAACTGGCTATCTTAAATCATTAATCTGTACCTACAGATTAATGATTTAAGATAGCCAGTTTATTACAACTTGATCTATTTCGCTAAAATTTAAATATGTTTCCCTGGGAAGTTTATATACCTTTTAAACCAAAAAATATGTGTGTCAAATCAGTTCAGGCGTCTACAAATAATCGGTAAACAAAAAAAACCGACCAATTGAGAACCTCCTCGAGTTTTAATGTCATTTAAAAAAAAAACTATAATTTCTATGCTGATACAGAGCGTATTAAAAAAAATGTTACACACAAAAAGCGAATTTACTGCATTATTTTTTTAAACTATGGTCACACATCATATTTAAAACTACCTGCCACACTGCTCGCCATTTGTGCCATACCTCACTTTGAGTAGTTCTCCAGCGATGCCCAGACCTCTGTAGTCTTTGTGTACAATCACTCCTCTTCCTTTGTAACATGCGTCAAGGTTGAACTTTTCAAATATCTTGCACTTATTATCCAAATACGTTGAGATGCTTAGTAATGTTTTAATTTCTTCTGATTGAACCATCTGCAGTTAATTGGTAAAAAGATTAAAGTCACTGTTATGTGTATCAATTATCTAAATAGTATCAATAGAAATTAGATATCAATAAAGATTAGAAGTAATTAGACTTGTTCTTCGTGTCCTGTGGTGACAAAAAACTTAAGTCTTATCACCGTCCGCTGTTAATCCACGATAATCAGGGAGTCTACTCTAACCCTTTGGTTTACTGCTGCGAACAATTTGTTACTAAATGCAATAAAAACTAACAGCCTTAGAAATAAAGTTTTAAAACATGTGTACACACATTGTGTAACACAAAAGCTGAAAAATAAAAATATTTTTGACTTAAACATTGTGTACAGTTCGTGTACAGATGTAACAAAATCAAAGGAAAATAAACATTCGTTACACGGCCGGGTACCCTTGTTTAGCGCGTGTGTACGGGGTCAAGATGGCGGATTTCACTATAACAGCTGATCTAGACTCAGTAACTATGATAGAAACTGTGTAATGTTTTTCTATTGTCAAAATAGAAACGTTTGTAGTTGGTAGTGACATTAGACACATTGTACTGTTGACATTGATTGTTCCGTTCAGAAATTTGTTGTTAGTCTCCCACTATAACCAAAAGAAAATGTTTTCCTCTAAAATAGTTTATATCGACGAATTTTGGACAAGAGATCCAAAAAACAACATAGTTTATTAAAATTCCTTTTCTAAAACGTAAATTGTACGTGCAATATTAAAAATTAGGAAGCTTTCTTAAAAAATAATTACTAAAAAACTATTTGGACGAAAAAGTTTCTAAACGAATTTACCAAAAGTTGCCAGACGAAAAAGAAAAAAGTGTTAAGCATGTGTGTAAATACCCAATGCCGATTCACACTTTATTGCTCAAACAATAGTTACACGTTTGTGTAGCGCTATTTACTGACTACTCAATGTCTAACTGAACATTGGTTTAGCAGATGTTTATGCATTTTTTATTTCTAAGGCTGTAAGCGTTTAAAGTTTTCGATGCCTAATGTTAGATATATAGAACCAAACGTAATGCTTGAGGTCGATAAACTTAACATAGACAAGGCGACGGTGTTCCTGGGTATAAGCATTGACTCCAAACTGCAATGGGGTCCACATATTAATGCTCTGTCTGGGAGACTTAGTTCTGCTGCTTGTGCGGTTCGTAAGATTAGGCAACTGACGGATATAGCTACAGCTCGGATGGTTTACTTTGCTTACTTTCACAGCATAATGTCATATGGCATTTTGCTGTGGGGATCAGCTGCTGAAGTAGAGACCATTTTTATTTTGCAAAAGCGAGCGGTCCGCGCTATCTACGGAATGGGTCCCCGCGAATCATTGAGAGATTTATTTAAAGAAATAAATATAATATATTAACTATATTACCTAATTGTAAGCCAAAATTTGTGAGACTGTAATTTATTTATTATTTGAAAAAATAATGCCCCTCAGTTTCTTGCCTGTTCTTCTGAGTAGAGGCTCTTTATCCGAACAAGGCGGTCGAGTCTATTTAAATAACTTTGACGTTCATAACTGTATCTTTGATACCTAAATTGAATAAAAACATTTTGACTTTGACTTTGACTAGTGGCTATGTGGGCTGAAGACCCCGCAACGTCTGTTCGGCTCCATGTCTATAGATTGCATTGGCAGCCGATTCTCGTGAAATTTTGTGAGCAGGGCAGACGCCGGACATCTGAAAGCATTTTTGCTGAAGCTGAAATATAGACGCAGCGCTTGCTAACGCTCGCTTGGTTGATTGTATCGGTTACTCTTATTCTCATGACTTTTTTACCGATAGATACAGTGACCGAGGTAATCTCGCACTCAGCAGAATAGGGTTCCAGACTTTGCGTCTGTGTGTCTTTATAAATCAATCACCAACTTACCGCTTTTACGGCTTCCAAATCATCACAAGGTTCACCTTTCTTCTCAAGAACCATAATAGATAGACCGAGGATCTGCAAATCTTCGGAGTCGTCGTCAAAGCAACACGCGTCGACTTGGTAATCAATCTCTTTGGACATCATTATGAAGCCCTGCCTGTATTCTTCTAACGCTTCTGCTCGTAGGGAAACTTCTAAAACGAAAAGGCTGAGCTCAATGGCTGGTGTGCATATTGATAAGGTAGTTAGCTTGCGGTCCCAGCAAGTTTAGTTGTTACCCGCGTGTGGATGCGACATTTGGACGCGTGACAAGACAACTTATTTGCTACTTTTTAATGTGTAAATCAGTCATACTTTCAAGGTCAAGATCAAATAAAATCACACTACCACACTTATGTTATAAATACGAAAGTGCTACGTCCATCCAATGTTTGTTACTCAATGACGACAGAATGGCAGATCCTTGTATGAAATTTGGCACGTATTAGATAAGCTATAGTCTGTAATAGCATATAATTATGCTACTTTTACCGTGGGTAAAAGCGCGGTTTGTTGGAAAATTATAGCTGACTAGCTGCGCTCCACGGTTTCACCCGCGGTCCCACAGGAACCGTTGATTTTTTCGGGATAAAAAGTACCCTATGTTCTTTTCTGTATCCCAGACAACGTGTATACAAAATTTGAGTAGTTAAGGCGTCGTTACAAACAAACAAACTCACTTTCGCATTTATAATATTAGTTAGGATTGAAATAAAGTCATCGATGAGTTTATAATAAAGTAGTATATTAAAGATTGATATGTGCTACGAGAATAATAACGGTCAATAACTTACTTGATGCTTTGTGGAGTGGTTCGTCAGGGACAAAATACTCAAACAAGAAGGCAAACATCACATCATCAAACTTTTCTTTTGGCAGTTCCTGTATCCGTAATTTTAACTCTTCTCCATTGCGATTCTTTGTAAATTTACTCCAAATGTTCACTGAAGTCGACATTTTAAGTCCCTTTGCACTAATTTCAAAGAGACGTGGACACTATGTCGCGTCCTAACTGGATCTGTGTCACACATTGCTATAAATAAAACTGTGTAATCAAAAGATATTTTTTAGCCAAGAGGCGTCGTCAACATTTACAAGGTTTTATTGTTTGATTCGTTGACTCTCAGAATACAGAAAGTTGAGCATTGATTTTTACTGTATAAGTAGTACAAAACAAAACCCTGTTCTGAGTTAAGTACAAAAAAAATATATCCTTAACTAAGATTTATATATCATTTGATGTTCATTAGTATACGAGTATTATCTTCAATGCCCAATTTGATTAATTTGATCTGATTTATAAATGTAAAAAATGATGTTATTTTACTTGTTACAAATCTACAAATCTCTCCTTCTATATTATGACCACTACTCCATTAAATGAAGTGTCTTATCTATGATATTTTTTATCTTATTTGGCTTTTATCTGTGTCATTAGAAAATTATTATTTGCCTTTCAAAGATATCTATTTGGATAAGAGGAAATCTTACAAAGATTATAACGCTATCTCGCCATATAAGCTAACTATGACTCATTGTATGTGTGTGTGCGAGTAACTTTTTATTGCTGTCAAATTATTATCTTATAACTTGTTAGAAGTTAGATTTGTTTTTACACGAATCCAGTTTTTTTTACCGGGTGCTTTTGCTAAACGTTGCCGTTTCGTTAGTTAAATTACAACCATATGTCGAGTACCGTAAGATAGAATATCTATTGTATAACACGATATTGACTAATGCTTTGCCTTCAAGTATTAGAATAAGAAAATTCATTGCAGTACAAAGGTCGTAATAAAGTATAGTCTCAACAGTAGACCCAATTTAAGTCGGGTGTGCATATTGATGTACTTACATGAGTTACTTGTTAATCTGATGTAAACAAATCCAATGTTAAATAAATTTTTACTTTACTTTACTTTACTTATAAAGACGATAATCGTTAAACCTATGAATTTTGTCATTGGGAAGATTGCTCTAATTTAAAAAAAATAAAGCTAACATTTAAAGTTAGAGTTAGGCTAACATTAACCATAGCGGCTTCGCTGCTATGGTTTCTCGCGGCAGAGGTAAGAAGTAATTATTCGTTCATTAGTTCTCGTTGACCTCGTGTGACGTAGGCTGACAGTGAAGTGTGACGTCACGCGCTGGATACAGAGCTAGAAAGAAGATAAATGGAGTATGTTGATGTGGGTAGCTGTATACGGCCGCTGTGTGCCACAATGATCGTGACGTATTCTACTAGGTATTGTTTGGAAACCTCGATTGTGTGCATTCCTTTTGGCCGATTATCTGGGATCATTATCTTTTTCTTTTGGGTTCTCTAGATACACTATATGTGTGTATGTATCATGGACCTAACACTTTTTTTGGCATTACCTTATATTACGAAAGTTTTGAACAAATCTGTTCAGTTGTTTTCAATAATGGACCTAGTGATAAACATTTTTTCCCGACTGCGCAAGACGGAGGGTTATGTTTTTCGAGTGTATGTATGTGTGTATGTAAATATGTTTGTGTGAATGTTGGTATGTATGTATGAGGTTTCTTTGGCACGCCCAACAGCCTAAGCAGCTTTATGGATTTCGACATGTTAGATGTCATTTGAATCGTCTTGATAAGGGAAGTGACATAGACATTAACAACATTTATAGTGTTACTTGTTAGTTGTTACAGATTCACCAGACTTGCTTGCTGTTTGTCATTTTGCTGCCACTCACACTGCCACAGATAATAATAATACCTAGTATTTAATATACTAGACAAATATTAGTAAAAATATCTATAAATCCCTAACAAATTGAGAGGTTTTTTGCCTTAATTAACAAACATACTTTTTTTTATATTTGGGACATTTTCATATAACGTCGCCTGACCCCAAACTAAGCATAGGTTGTACTATGGCTGCCAGAGACTGATATACATACATACAATTTTTTGAAAACATTCTTATATAGATATTAACACCCACACATAATGTAAGGTCACACGTGTCACACATGTTATGACAGACAGATGATTAGAAATTGTATAAAGTCTCATAAATCAAAAGATAGATAACCGCTTTTACCATGGCTGCCAGAGACTAATATACATACAAATATAATTTTAAATAGATATATATACTTCACCTTTATATAAAGTTAAACTACCACTGACTCACTGACTCACTGACATAGAGAAACCTAAAGGGTATACGCAGGGGTGGGGGGGGGGGGAAGTGAATATGGGGTCGTGTAGGGGTGGGTTCAGAGGGCCCGGGAAAAATCTGACATTGGCGAAAAGTCGAACCCTGATAGTGGTATGCCCTCGTATCTCGGAAATCAAAAACATTTTTACTAAAGCACTTGAACTAATATTTCAGCAAACTTTGGGAACTTTCACGAGAAATCAAAAAAAACATGGCCGCCATACAAAAAAAAAATTCCATACAAAATTGAAACGTGAATAACTCGGAAACGGTTAAAGTTTTAGATAGTCTGCTTGAACAAATGTCATAGGGAATCGGGAGGGCTACAGGTGGGGGGTCATAAAAATCCAAGATGGCGGATTCAAAATGGCGGCCAAATTTCAAAATATTCGATTTTTTTCATACATTTTGGGGGTCGCTTCCGAGCGAATTGGGCGAGGCCGCAGGCCTCGCATCACACCCGCGAGGCCGAAGGCCGAGCCCCAGGTGCGAGGCCGAAGGCCGAGCAGCAGTACGCGAACGGTGCAAGGCGAGGCCGAAGGCCGAGCCTTGCAGCGTTCGAGTACAACTAAATTTGAAGTCGAATAGGTCACATTAGCGAGGCCGAAGGCCGAGCCCCCAATCGCGAGGCCGTAGGCCGAGCCCACAGATGCGAGGCCGAAGGCCGAGCCCCAGCTGCGAGGCCGAAGGCCGAGTAGCAGTACTCGAACGGTGCAAGGCGAGGCCGAAGGCCGAGCCTTGCAGCGGTCGAGTATAACCACACACAATCAACTTCAGGGCACCCCAATTTCAGGGCACCCCGACTTCAGGGCACCCCGACTTCAGGGCACCCACAAACGCGGGCCGCTTGCGGCCCGCGCACCGCCCAAAATACTAGTTTTTTATATAACATCTTTTCCTGAAGCAATCTATCTTTTAAGACAATAATCTTCATTTTTGGCTTGTGTCATGAGTGACGCGACTTGAATTTGGAATGCGTCCGATAACGCATCCTGCCAGATCTCTATTTTAGGTCTTGGGGTATCCTTCGTTTCAGCCTCCATGGAGACTTTCTGTTCATTAGTGTCTTTGCGAGATTGTTTGAATGACGCTGCAGCCTTTTTTCATAGGTAAGGAGATATACATACTAATATAGATATATTAACACCCATACATAGAACAAAAACAGGCGTTCATTACATAAACGTTTGCCCTATTTGGGAATCGAACCAAAACCCCCAAGCTCAGAAGGCAGATTCACTACCAACTGAGCCACCAAGGCAGTCATGCACAGAAGTGTTCCACCAAGCGTGCACTATGACCGCGTTCATTCCATAAGAGTAGGTACATATAGCATGAACCATCTAGGTATCCGAACCATTGCCACTGCGAGAAAGCCCGCCCCAAAATCGTGCTCCGACAGTTTTTCACGTACATTTGAGAGTGACGTCACGCGCCGCGACTAGTGCTAGAGATAAATGGATTATGGTGATGCGGGTATTTGTGCGGAGTCGACGGCGATCGCGATTGTTATGGAGATTTCTGTTTTATTCACACTTATCGCGCTTTTTCCCATTATTTATAATGTGCGTTATATTTTACTAGCGAAGTTGATTTATTTGGTGGCGGTGATGTGTTTATTGATGTCGAGTCTGTTGCGCCATTTTAACCGACTTCGAAAAACGAGGAGGATGTTGATTTGATTGTATATGTTTTTTTTGTTTTTTGTTAGGGAAATTTATTTGATAGCGCCAAAGATGATAGGATGTCTGCTTTCGCCGTTACTTCTTATACTAGCAGAATTCGAATACTGATTCGTATTCGTATAGTATTCGTGTACTAGCAGAGTGTTGAATTACCTTTCCCTGAAGGTCGGGCTGGGCCCGGGGTGGCAGCGCACCCACAGCACCACCAGTGTTGCAGATGTCTGTAGGCGGCGGTTACTGTTTACCATCAGGCGGGCCGTCTGCTTGTTGGCTACTCTTCATATAAACGAGTGGCTCTGTGAGCTGTAGACCTCGCGGCCGATGTCTTGCTCCTCTACAAGTCACATTCCTCAATCTATTCTCGTGATATTTTGTGAGCATACAGGTTTGATAATTATTTTTCTTTACCGAGACTGTTTTTTAATTTTTTCAAAATGGCGGATGTATTATTATTTTGAATTGCAAGAGAATCGGTTAAGATATGCGACCTGTAGATGTAGACAGAGATCTGGAATTCGGGCACACGAAAGCATTTTTGTCGAAGATAAAGTATAGACGCTTCACTCCCGTCGAAAAATAATGTTGTATAACATTCTGTTGCATAGCTTATCATGGGTAAGTACTGAAACAAAATGAGATGCAGATAAATTTAGTCAGATTTGTTTTTAAACCACGACGCACACGACGACAGGGTGTTAAGTTTGACGTGTCAAACGTGACATGTGTGTGTGTGTCTGTCTGGAGCATCGTAGCTCCCGAACGGATGAACCGATTTTGATTTTGTGTTTTTGTTTGAAAGGTGAATTAGTCGGGAATGTTCTTAGCTATTTGAACAAAATCAGTGTTGATGAAAATCGGTGTCGGGGGTTTTTTACATTTTTAATTTACACACTTGTTTAGTCAGTGTTATTACAGAATCAACGACTGATAATTTGTTGGTCGAGAAATGAGATAGCGACATATTTAAAGCTATACAGTGATTGAACCCGCGACAGATGGAGTAGCTGAGCCCCAATCGTTGCTAATAGTCTCGCAGGTCGCAGTAATCCGGGAGTGGATTGCATCCTCGACCGATCTTATCGCTTATCGACCTGCTAACGACTTCGACGATTGTTTGACTAATGTCCGATAGATTCGCTAGCGAGGCGGTTAATGGTCGGGTTTGGAGTTGCTGGCTTGATTGAGTTGATTCTGCTGAGATTTGTGTTAGAGGTTTAATGGAGTCAGTTGGGATATCTGGGGCTTATCATTTGGATCTTGAGTTAACGATGATCATGTTTATGGAAGGACTAGACCGAGTAGAGAGGTAACGTGGGTTTATTTTTTATAAACAGAAAAGGCATGAGAATGATTATCTACTGGAGCTGTATGGAAGTAGGCTGTGTTAAAAGTTTTTCCAAGAAAATTTAAATTAAACTGTAAACAAATTAAAAACCACAATTAAATTATTTCAAAGAACACAGATTTGAAGGTAGAGCTCCATAACGTAGCTTTAATGAATTTTCATTTAAAATTTTTAATAAATCCTGACAGTCATGAAAGGTAGTGATGGGTATTTCATTTAGTTTAATTTCAAAATTACTAATTACAAAAGCGTGATTTAAATTTTAACAAATCCAAAAAATCAAAATAAACGAGTCCCGCGGGCGGAGTTGGTGAATTATTCTCAGATTAAGTCAAAGCGAGAAAATGAGCCAATGTTTTATTCATTGCCTCAACCGGAAGGAAACTGGAAAGAATCACAGTTGCACACCTAGTCAATATTAACATTCTTTCTTTTAAATACGGGCGGGACGGGACTGCAATATTCAGAGCTGCGTTGTTCAGAGCAATATTTTACTCATATTTTGTTTTGTACAAACATAACATAATAATATTGTCAAGCCTTTCACGGCTGGCAGACGCGTACCACAACACACACACTTAGCCGGACGATATTCAGTCCCAAATGTGAAAAGGAGGGTGCTTGTTGCGATACGCCGGGCTCCAGTGATGTAGCAAATGACATTAAATACGAACATTAAATTCACAAAATGAACACATTGAGCGTGCCTTCGGCTGGGATCGAACCCGTTCCCTTTGGCTTGAGAGGTTAGGCTTCTCCAACTAGGCTATCATCGTTTTGAGTTAGCTACAAATCAACATTTGGCAGTCATTTTGATGACTATCTAAAATATTTCAGTAAAGTTCTTTAAATTTTTTTTTTCCGAAAACCGTGTTTGAAATAGACAAAAACTATTTTACACAACTATTTTTATTTTGCAAACATACATTTGTTTGCAAATAACACAAAGTTTTTATTTACGTAACTAAACAAACTGAAAAAAAAGATTGCGACTGGGTAGTGATTCTTTTTCCGAACTAGCTGATAGGGTTATTTATTTTTATAAGTGTATCTTCGATACCCAATTCAGTAGAGGCTGAATTTAATTTGATTAGATGAAAGTTTATCATAAATAAATAGAACAACAAACATTTTTATACCAACTAAGTGAAAAACACAATTAGATATGTGAAAACTTACTTTGTAGCTCACCCAGCTATACATTAATTTGTAGTAAAATTAGATATGTACTTACTCTTCTATGGCACAAGTTTAAAACCAATTGCGCTATAAAATAAAACTAAAAAGGCAAAAAAAACTGAACTATTTTACTTAATACAATGCTGAAAAACTTGATGCTGGCTTCTGAGGGTCAATTTAAGGTGTATGGTGAAGCACGGCAGTTTTCTCGCCACTATCATTTTATAAAATGCATTTTTGATAAATTTACCTCTATAAAGTGAAAACAGTATTACAAAGTATTCAGAATAATTTTCATTTTGATATTTATAGTAATTACTTAGAAAAACGTAACCACGTTTAAAAACGTTTTTTAATGTGTGCAGAGCACACATTAAAAATATCAACGTGAAAATTATTCAGAATACTTTGTATTACTGTTTTCAATGCATTGATCCAGGTAATTTTTTCAAAAAATATTTTTTATAGTATAAATCTAATATATAATAGTGTCGCGAGCGAGCGAGACAGCTGCCGTGCCTTGCCATACACCTTTAGACGAAACCAGACTCTATATAGAGCTAAATCTTAGCTAGCTAAAAGTATTGAAGTCCTTGTCTAATACACAGCAATAACAAAGACAGGTATATTTGTAGCTAGATTAGATTTAGTAATTTATCGTTTTAAATAGGGCCTATCATCTCAGTAGTCAAGTCGTACTTTTAAAGCCAAGTTAAGGTTCCACAGTCACAAGAAGGCACACGAACGAAGCCTTGCGCCGCCATAGCAGACACTGGTCCCCGCAGCCGAAGTTGACAAGAAACCATACAATTATATACTAGCTGTATCCGCGACTTCGTTCACGTTTATTCAGAAAAAAGTATCCAGATACCTTCCTCGTAATACTTTGCAAATAATTCTCAAATTTCATCAAGATCTGTCCAGTAGTTTAGCTGTAAAAAGCGTACAAACAGACAGACAGAGTTACTTTCGATTGTATTATCGACCGACCGAGTGTTAGCCAGCGAAGCGTGTATACTACAGCTTTGACAAAAATGCTTTTGTTTGTCCAGATTTCTGTCCGAATTCTGTTTGGATTTCTGTATTCAGCTATGACTTCGTCAGTAACCTGTTCACTAAATTTCAGGAGAATCGGTTAAGAAATGAGACCTTTAGAGGAGACAGATGCAGGTCGCGAGGTCCGGAGGAGGAGGGAGTCCAGCTGACAGAACCACTGGTATTACTATTAGTATCGATAATATTTATCATCTCAGTACGACATAGACTACAACATTACAGTTAAGAAACTAAAATTAATTATCTAGACTGGTCAAGTCTTAATCTTCCAAAATAAATGAATCCTAAATCCGTGACGTTTATTACAGGCTGCAGTTTCAGCACTAAGCCCCCCCCCCCCCCACCCCCCGCCACTGCCCTCCCCTCTCCCCCCCCCCCCCCACCGTTGGAAGGAAGCGTCGCATCCGCAATAATCTCAGTACGTCGGTTACAGGAAGTAGAAGACGCTTAAATATTAAAGTTCCGCGACTTGAACCGGAGACGACAGAAGTAGGATAGACCTTACTTATGAGCTTTTGATGAAACTAGTAACATTATTAAAAGAAAAACAAAAAAACCCGACTAAATTAATAAAATGTTGTACCCTATGTCATTATCAAGACGATTCAGTTGACTACTCACATGTCGAAATACATCAAGCTGTTTTTGCTGTAGGGCGTGCCAAAGAGACCTTATACATAACTTACATACATACATCCATACTTACATACACACACTAGAAAAACAAACCCTCCTTCTTGCGCAGTAGGGTAAAAAAGGAGTTGATTAACAATTCTGACGTGTTTTGATTAAAATAAAATATTATTGAAGATCTCGTCTGATGTATACCAAACATAATAACAATACCAATACCAAATACCAAACATAAATATTTATCTTACTTATTAGTGAAAACTATCTAGGCTTATTTGTTTTATTTCTTTGTGTACTTTGTTTATTGTTAACAGCTGTTTGTTTTCCTAACAATAAATAAATAAATAAATAAATAAATAAAATGATTTTTCTAAAATAGTGCATACTATCAGAAAGAAGTCAAACGCAATCTTATTTCGGTATATTTTGGCCTGATTCTAAAGACTTCACGTAGATATCTAAAATTATTAAAAATGTTGATTGTTGTTTCTGTATAATAAGCAGGAATATCAAAGACTACCAGTTAGTTTTAGTAAGCATAGATTTGTTAATTAAATTCTTCAGAATTGGGCCTAATGTTTTTATTATTAATTTCCATCAGTGGAATATTACTTATTCAATGCTTGGAACCGCGGCGAATTTCTATTCTAGATGTATGCAGTCCATGGTCGGTTACAGATGAAAATATAATTACGCAGCACGACATCCCTAATACCTGGGCTTAAGTATAAGATTATTTTTTACAAAGCAATTCCTTAAGGGTTCCTCGATGCTCTGAATTTTCCATACAAACGCGCTTGTCGAATTTCTTGGAAACTATGCGTCAGGTTGTGATGAAATTTGGCAAGTGCAATTATTAAATGAACTTTATCTCCCCTGAGTTCCTGTTTTTTTTTTAAATGTCCTCAAGAAAAAATAGAGCTATGAAAAATATCCGCATTTG
Organism: Peribatodes rhomboidaria; assembly: GCA_911728515.1. Classification (NCBI taxonomy): domain Eukaryota; kingdom Metazoa; phylum Arthropoda; class Insecta; order Lepidoptera; family Geometridae; genus Peribatodes; species Peribatodes rhomboidaria. The sequence continues at coordinate 15,993,870 of OU452183.1, read as the reverse complement.
TAAGGAGTCACTTTTGACTAATTTATTTAGTAAATAAACAAAGAAAATCAAACATCCTTTTGCATAGAGAGGTTCTCTACATCATTAGATTTTAAATTAATACATAAAACAAAAGAAATTTATACTAACTTAAGATTGATTATAGAAAAAGATAACATGAGTCTCGTTGATCCAATCTTCACGAAATTTTGCAGACATGCAGTTTATTTCAACAGAATTTTTAAGCTAGTATATGAGCTAAATCGGACGAGGGATTGTTGAGTTCTGGGAGATCTTCGTCCGAGATGAACAACTATAGTAATGATGGATACATTTAACATACGATTTGATGAAACCTTTTAGGGACGTACAATTCACGTAACATAACATTATCATCACGCCTTTCCCTCGAAGGGGCTGCCATAGGTGTATTACAACACTCACATTTCACCGGATGATATCCTAACTAATATTAGGTCCTTACGTATGAAATTGGCGTTTTGTACGGGAGGAATAAAAAGTCGTTTTTTTTTTTGTAAAATATATTTAATTAATCAAAGTATGCACCGTTGTTATCTATGCACTTTTGCCATCTTATGGGTAGTTCATTGATCCCTTTACTATAAAAACCATGGGGGCGAGAATCAATAAACTCTTTGAAGGCGGTTTGGACTGCTGCATCGGAGTGGAATTTTTTTCCTTGTAAGAAGTTGTCCAAATTCCGGAAGAAATGGTAATCTGTTGGAGCAAGGTCCGGGGAGTACGGTGGATGTCACAGACATTCCAATTGTAGCTCAGCTAACTTAGTGGTTGTTTGTTATGCAGTGTGTGGTCTTGCGTTGTCGTGAAGCAGCAGTGGCCTAGAGCGATTGACCAATCTCGGTTGTTTAACAGCTAGTTCTTCCTTCATGGTTTGCAGTTGCTGACAATAGATATCTGCCGTAATCGTTTGGCCAGATTTAAGAAAGCTGTAGTGAACGACACCGGCGCTAGTCCACCAAACACTTACAAGTAACTTTTTCTGAGTCAATTTTCGTTTAGGGCAGGATTTGGCTGGGTCTCCAGGGTTCAGCCATTGCGATGAGCGCTTTCGATTATCGTACAATATCCACTTTTCATCACAAGTAATGATTCGATTTAAAATCCCTTCATTATTGTGTCGGTTGAGCAAAGTAACACAACAGGCGACCCGTGTTTGCAAGTTCGATTCACTCAATTCATGAGGTACCCATCGTTCGAGTTTTTTTACTTTCCCGATTTGCTTCAAGTGGATTAATACAGTTTTGTCACTTACCCCGAAGCCTGCTGCTATCTCTGAAGTGCTTTGTGATGGATCCGCTTCCACAATAGCCTTTAATTCTTCGTTTTTCACTTTGATCTCCGGCCGTCCACGGGGTTGGTTCTTAAGGTCGAAATTTCCAGAACGAAAACGTTGAAACCAAAAACGTACCATGCTATCTTTAGCGACACCAGCGCCGTACACATCATTAATTCTTCGAGCTGTTTCTGCAGCACTGGTGCCACGGTAGAACTCGTACTCGTAAATATACCGATATTTCATGTTTTCCATTGCGCGGTAATAAGCGACGCCAAAGAAAAAATAATGAGGAAAATAACAAATGAATGACTGTATTCCAAAGAAAAAAAAACCAGCTAAATGAATTTATTAATTTGAATTTCTAATTCTTAACCAAAGAGGAGATATTTCAGATCAAATTGATCAGTACGACTAAACGCCAATTTCATACGTAAGGACCTAATATTATAGATGCGAAAGTTAGTTTGTTTGTTTGTAACGCTTTCACGTCTCAACCACTTAACCAATCTTCTTGAAATTTTGCAAGTACGTTGTCTGGGGTACAGAAAAGGACATGGGGTACTTTTTATCCCGAAAAATAAACGGTTTCTGTGGGACCGCGGGTGAAACCGCGGGGCGTAGCTAGTAGCATAATAAACAGACAAACATTATGTACAATTTTTTTGCCAACATTCTCATTATTTAATTTTTTAAATAAGTGTTAAATATGTTTCTATTTGACATTTTATCTAATTTCATAACATTTTATTGACATAATTAATTTGCACACCTAATGTGAGGTTATTGGCTGTGCAAACCTAAATATATATTATTTATTATTATAATTTATAAAACCATCTTTTGAGCCTATCTTGATTTTTTTTCTAGAATTGTCAGTAAAGTGATAAGGTACTGTACTGCAACATTTATGGTTAGGTGTATTTTATTTATTCTAACTAATATTATAAATGCGAAAGTGAGTTTGTCTGTTACGCTTTTGCGCCTGAACTACTCAACCGATCATCGTCATGAAATTCTGCATATACTATACGTTGTCGCGGGAATAGTAAAGGATATAAGGTACTTTTTGTCCCTAAAAATTAACGAAATTAAGGGAACGCGGGAGGCTGCTAATTTAAGGGCCGTATTAAAAAACGACGATGTATTAGAATTAGAAAACGATATAAAACTGTTTTTGTGTGTGGTAAAACCAACTTTTAATCAAGAATTAAATATTAATATAATTATTAATAAAACAGGCCTTAAATATTTATTATCTCTAAGAAAGTTTCTAAATTTACAAGAGTTTATAAAGTTTTAAAACTTTTGTTGTATTTTAGATACTACGAAGAGTTTTCGATATTAAATTGCTTTGTTCCAAATATATTTTTCTAGCACATTTTTATACGAAATTGGGCTTGTGAAGCTGCACAACCACTTCGTTATATTACACATAATAAATCGAACGAAACATCAACAAACATCGTCCGCTAAAGTACTATCCCTGTACACCTCTGTCAATTATTCTATATCAAGTTACATAACCGCGTACAACCTAAAAAATGTCTTATTGCAACTAAATAAGGTGCATGTGTGCTGTAAATAGAATTGGTGGCATTGTGACACACCTGTTTTCAGTGGTATACTTTCTGTTGAGTACAGAAAGTTCCTTTTTTTTATTTACAGATGAAAATGTAAATTAGGTTTTCTCTTCATCTTCGCTAAAAAAAATAACCGACGAAATTTTATGTTTTTTTTTAAAGAAAATAATATGTAGCAGTGGTTATTTTTCCTACTACCAAGTGATTTTTAGAGAGGGATCAAATTAAATTTATTCGTTGAATACGAATAAATTGACATTATGAACTAACACTCAAGTGGTATAAATACTTATTTATTTTTTAAATTATTTTTACTAAAAGAAACGTTGCCAAATCTACATAGCAGATTTTCTTCTAGGTGGTTTTTCCCACCTAAAAATATTGTTACAAAAATTGACTCGGATTACAAATTACAAAGTTGTGTAACTGTTTCCCAGCCCCCAGTGCAGTCATCCGTCAACCGATAAACCGAGTGTCACTGTCCGTGAATCGTATTCGAATAAAATACGACTCGTAATTGCCATTCTGTAGTTTAATAATAAATCGTTTTCATACTTTAATATCGATACCGGACATGCTAGCGGGTGGTACGCTAAAACCACTCCTATAACTGAGTGATAAGAGCGAACCTGACGCGTGCAGGAGCTGTGGTTACTGTTAACAAGGTATTGCAATTAGCTACTGTAATTAGTGGCAAACGATAAATAGGTTGTTAAAATTGTAGCTCCGTTAAAACTGAACTTTTCAATCATTCATTTTATTTATTTAAATTAAATTCATCAATAATTTGGTAAATAATTTTTTTGCGGCGACCGCAAACGAATCCGTAAAACAATTTTACAGCTCATTGTGAAAATTTGTTTATTAATAACTTCCAGCTAGGATACGGTTTGGGTTGCTTCACTAACAAAGCAGGTTAAAAATGTTCAAAAATGGAGCATTTAATTTTTAAATAGAAGTCCACGTATGACCAACTCTCCTATTGGTATGCAACGATATGGTAGAAAATGAAGCCCACAGGCTTAAAAGATACCGATTCACTCAAGCTTTAAATAGGCCCAGATTAGAACTTTCAGGAAATAAAGAATTGCTTACTTTAATACTTTTCACATAGCATATAAATATTGTCATTACCTTGCAGCTCGTTTCGTAGCAGTAAGCTACGCGTCGTAGCTGACTAAAAGCTTAACTTGTTTAGCTTGTACTTAACTTTCTCAGTAGTTTTAATGTGCGAGTATAATATCCCGCTTTGTATCTTTCCACTTAATTATTTCAAAAGATTCTGAGAACGTATTTTTATTCTAGGAAAATATTCGTGTCGTAGGTGTTCACTACTATTTGGAATTAGGAATTACAAATTCCTAAAACATTTTTGGGCTAATTTCCTTGTTAATTGTTTCCTAAAATTAGATATTTTAATTCTAGAACTCAAAGGCTAAATTATTTTGTGATTTTTTAAAAAGAACATTAATTTGTACAAGCTTTGTTTTAACTTCCCATTTTAATTAGTATGCAAGTCATTGGTGTTATTTTGTGTATTAAGCAAAATTAGAAACACTTTTTGACGTTCGATTAGATTCAAATTTGGCATACTTAGCGTATCTTTGACTGCCTCGGTAGCTCAGTTGGCAGAGAACCAGTTCGATTCCCACCTGGGGCAAACATTCATGTGATGAACATTTCTGTTTGTTCTATGTATGGATGCAAATATATATTTAAGTACATATTTTTAGTATATATGTAAGTATATCAGTCTCTAGCAGCCACAGTACAAGATTTGCTTAGTTTGGGGTCAAGCGATCGTGTGTGAAAATGTCCCGTGTTTATTTTATTCATAATGCAAAAATAATTACAGTGCCATGGAGCTGGTCTGATCATGGAGTCTAAAGGTGACCATAGGAACTCCTCAATAGTTAATAGTAAACTAGTCGTGTTTGAGTTCATTTTAATCAGCTCGTGGTTATGACACTAACTCGTCATTACAATTAGTCAGATGTAAAGTTTATAAAAGCTTGTTTTGAGAAATAAACTTTTCAACATGAAAAAACCCAGTCATGATTGTACCTAATTTGTTAATGGCTTTATTTATACACATTAAAGCCTCCTGAAGACTTGATTACGTCTTAGCAAAACAATCTAGGCATCCCAAATTGAATGGAGATTTAGAACTCTATACGTTACGTAAATTAGATTCCTTTATGAATGCTAGAGTCTGTGCTATTTCGGAAGCCGTAGAATAACGTGTATAATTGTGTTGTTTGAGAACATGATTACAAATCTGTTTGAATTTCGGTACAATGCGAGCAAACAGAGTAGGGTGTGCATTCAGAATTTGCTCTGTTTAGCTGCTGTTATGACTAAAATCACACTATCACAATAATAGTATACATTTTATACTATTCGAAATTTGCGTTGTTCGTGAGTATTGTTTTACTACTCGTATTCCAGTCTCTTCGAAGGAAAGCCGTGACGATATGGCTCGATGGATTAAAAAAAAAATTGATACGAAAATAGGTTTTGTCCTTGTTACGAAAGCTTATTTACTAAGATACATACTACTAACGAACACATCAAAAAACTTGACTATAATTATCTTATATATGATTATGATGAATTATGTTGCATAAATCTGTTGTTTTATAACTTCAGTGCACGATAAATATAGCTGACGATCGCTATATTTTCATATATACATGTAAACCGCGGGTAAGACCGCTTATCCAACTAGTTAAGAATACAAATGCAAAAGTGATATTGTTCGTTTCTTTGTTTGCTTGTAACGCTTTCACGCCTTAACTACCCAGCCAATTTTTGTAAAACTTTGCATACACGTTATCCGAGGCATAGAAAAATACATAGAGCTTTCATCCTGAAAAATACCAATCAATCAATCCGCGTAACCGCGGGATGCAGCCAGTCTCCTCAAGCATGATATTGAAAATTATAACTTCCGCCTGCTTTGCACTGTTTCCTAGCACAAACACAAACAGCCCGATCAGCCCAGCCTAACCTTATAATAATACAATCACGCTCGGCTCGACGCCCGCTCGCATCTTTAATATAATATTTCATCAAAGAGTTATTAAATTAATCCGAACTATGCATGAGCATCGGGCTAGATAAAACTTTGATCTCGAACGCTGGGAGGGATACAGAATATGTAGGTACAGATGGACAACTTACATAGTCGGAAAGGTAATAAAACAAAAGGCAAAGCTTAAAAACTGACCTCCCGTCATCCATGTAAACAATTTTTAGTCTTTTGTTGATATTTTAAAAACCACTCGACCGATTTCGACAAAATTTATTTAGAATTATTCACAACCATTCCTAAAATATGATCTAGCAGACAAAAAAAATATCATTAAAATCGATTCATAATTGGCGGAGTTATTGCGTAACATACGTACAAAATAAAACATACAGACGAACTGAGAACCTCCTCCTTTTTTGAAGTCGGTTAAAAATACCAAGCTTTGAGGCAAGACTTACTCTGACATTTTTTTTACTTCTTTGACATTGGTTAAAAACACAGTATAACTATTCCGAGGCTATACAACGTTTATTGGGGTTTGATAATTTAAGGGGACTTATATTTAAGAATCAAGCAGATAAATACTTCATGCATGTTTTTAAAACTATGCATCTGCCCTTCTCTAGTGCGTAACCAAAGGAAGTTGCCTCGAAATATTTAATCAGCGCTATTAATTAGAGTTCGCATCAAAGATAACCGCCGGTTAATTAATATCTGAAGTTTACACAAGCCGTGATTAGCGGTTGCGACGGAGCATAGGTGCGGAGGTGCGGGGAGATCGGGTTACTAATGAATTTGATGTTTTAGTAGACCTTTGTTACTTTGAGTTAACGTAAAATGAGATATTATATCGTTTGTTTTAGATAGGTTTATCATCAATCTTTTGTTACAATTTAAAATGTTTTTAGGCTTCCGTACCCAAAAGGTAAAACGGGACCCTATTACTAAGACTCAGTTGTCCGTCCGTCCGTCTGTGTGTCCGTCTATCACCAGACTGTCCCTCATGAACTGTGATAGTTAAACAGTTGAAATTTTCACAGATGATGTATTTCTATTTCCGCTATCACAACAAATGCTAAAACACAGAATGAAATATATATAGTCATTCTGGTTTTGGATTGAGTAGCGCTAAAGCTTTAGTTTTTTATACAGGAAGTGTTCTTAATCGATAAAATAATAAGTAAGCACAAGTTAAATTAACTTTTAGATAGGTACATAGTAAAATCACCTGTGCCAAAGAGTTGAAGCGATGATAGCCTAGTTGGAAAAGGCCCCCCTCTTAAGAGCCAGAGAGAGTAGGTTCGAACCCAGCCGAAGACGCGCACAAACTTGTTCATTGTAAAAACATATGTGCGTTTTGTACATATGTTATCTGCTACATGACTGTAGTCCGGTGTATGGTCACAGTCACATTTGGGACTTAATATCGTCCGGCAAAGTGTGGGTGTTGTATTACACCTCTGCCAGCCCCTCGGGGAAAGCCGTGATGATATATTATGTGTTTAAAAAGTTTCGACTTAAATTAATTTTTCTAACGCTTTTGCTAATTTGTGTAACTAGGTATTTTAATATCATCGTGAGCTTCTTCTCTAGATATTAAACGGCGGTTAACGGTTGACTCGTTAATCTTATTTTAATTAATGTTTGTCGAAGCCGCTATTATTAAGAGTTTAGTTTAAAGGGTCTGATAGTTTGGAAAACTGAAATTAATAAAAACGGTACTTTATGGAAAAATAGCTGTGTAGAGACTTATAGAGAAGAATAATTGTGGAATAAAAAGATTTTTTAAATATTTTGTGAATACATTATTTACCTACTTCTTTTTAAAAATGCGCATGTTCGTGTGTAACTTTGTTACTTCTTCACGTTCAAACAGGTGGGCGAATTTTGATGAAATTTGATACGAGTATGTAGCTAGCTTGCTCTGGATTACTACATACTACTACTTTTTAAACAAAGTCGTGTTTCGGGATGTAGTCCGGTGTAACCGTTCCGAAGACGGGTCTGAGCAGTGGCGCACTTGTAGCGCCTCACTCAACTGCCGTCTTTGTACTTCTTCACTCTACAAAACTTCAAGGCTAGAGTGAATAAGTACCTTATAGGTCGTCGTGCTCCATCTTAGACCACAACGTCGCTTGACATCAGGCGAGTTGGTGGTCAAACGCCGACCACATACATAAAAAAAAAGTCAAAGTCAAAATGTTTTTATTCAATTTAGGTATCAAAGATACACTTACTTATGAAAGTCAAAGTTTTTTGAACAGATAATCGCAGGTAACACCGCGGGGCGCAACTAGTATTTATTTAGAAATTGTATAGCTTTTAAGAAATATATTTCTTGCCAGTACAGTCTAAAAATACCTCCGTAAAAATGTTTTTGCGAGTAAAAGCGACCTATAAAGGGGCGACGATACATTTTTATTTTAATATCTCGAACAAAGCGACGTAGCGAGTGAAAAATAACCGAGCAATCTGTAACAATATCTCGTGGAATGTGTACATTACGCGTAATGTCGAGCGACAAAAAGACGGTAATGGCGACTACAAAGCGCCAGGAACGGCGGAAAACGCCGAAGGAACGGGAAAGCGGGCCATAGACGTGCGAACAATATTACCTGCGATTTATTGACAGGTTTTTTTTTCAGTTCATTTGCGGTCCTAGGAAATTGGCTCTGTTCTGTTCTAACAACTTTGACTGATCATCAATTTATTAAATAGCCGAAAAGGACGGCTCAATAAATATGCACCCTTTAAAACTTTGCCATACATGGAAAATAACCGACCGAAGCGTCTCTGTTTTAGCTTTGGCAATAATGTTTTTCTTTATGCCCAGCGTCTAACCGGTGGACGTTTACCTGACGAAAATGGTTTTTTTTATGTCCGAATTCTGTCTGGATCTCTGTGCGGATCTTTGTCTGCGTCAACAGATTGCATTTCTCATCCGATTCTCGTAAAATTGTGTGAGGTTCCATTAATATGTAGATTTTTATCGAGTCAGTTAGTCAAGTTTTTCGGTTTTTTTTTTCAAAATGGCGGAGGTATGATTTTTTGCGTTTTCGCGTTCATAGAGAGTCATGCATAATTAAGATTATGTGCATGAAAGTACTATTCAATTTTTGAGTTTCATCACGGTTTTAAACAAACCGGAAACCTTCTGCTTAAATGCAGACGCGCTACCAAGCTATCAAGAAAATAAAACCGCAGTTTTGCTCGTCCGTCGATACCCGCTTCAGAACAAGGAAACCCGTCAGAAAGCACGCGGATGATGTATTGTCACGCCGCCGCGTCACGCGTCACCGCGCGACCCGTTAATCACGATTGCTGCTGTTTTGACACGCGTGCAGAGGGGCCTTTTTGTTGAACCCTGTATATTGTACACTATTCTGATCTTTTGAGATTTTCTGTAGTGGAGAGGTAACACTAGTTCCGTGAGGAAAAGGAATCACGCTCAGTGTTGAGTGAATGTATTCCATAAAAGGTGATGTTAAGATTGCAGCTGGAAATACATGAATAGAAGAAGCAACCTATATTCAGTTTGACAAATGATTTCAATGTAAAGATGATTGATAGATCTTTGCTTAAAAAGCAGCTGTAGCGAAGACATTTTAGTTGATATAAATCAGTCAACTACATCATTTAAAATTGGGTCAATTCTATTCTTATGACTACACTAGCTGCTTCTCGCGGTTTTAACCGCGGTGAAACAGTATTAGTGCTATTTCAGACCATAATCTCTCTCTGTACCAAATTTCATTCAGATCCGTTCAGCCGTTCTGGTGTGATAGAGTAGCAAACATCCAACCATAGATCTATCCAAGCTTTCGCATTTATAATATTACCCGTGGTTATATGTACTATTCTAGACTATAATCTAGCTTTGTGCTAATTTTCATCCAAATCTGGTCAGCCGTTCTGACGTTTTTGAGCAACAAACATCCATTCATTGATCTAAGCTTTCGCATTTCGGCACTGAAGCCCGGTGTATGGCGACAGACTTGCGTTCTGTCACATATAGGACTGAATATCACCGGCAAAATGTTGGTGTTGTATTACACCTCTGCTAGCCCCTTCGGGGGAAAGACGATGTGTGTTGTTCTTGTGATTCTTATGATTACGTAATGGTTTTGAAGTTGAACAAAAACTGTGTGACAAGACAACGACCGGCAATATTTAAGCTGTAATTTGTGCGCGTCGCTGCAGTGCAGCCCGCTCGTACAGTAGTCATTAGACAGGCTCAGTTTGGGCAAACAAACGCACCGCGGCCCATATCCCGCGAACAAAGCCCGTCTCGAGTGCTAAGTAGAGCACTATTTGCAAAGACAAGGGACAGTGGGACCGAGATCAGTTGAGACGACTAGCAGTTGGCACTGAATAAGTGAGCTTGTCTTGTTTGATTGACAGTAAAGGATGTTGTTTGATTTTGTTCGATTGAAAGATCTTTAAATATCTCATTTTACTCGTACCATGTATGGTAAAGTCGTGAGAGCAACATCAAATTATTCAGGTGCTTACACTATAATACATAAATGTTATTATACTTAGCACAAAACTAACTTTTATATCTATTTCTTAAAGTCCTTCTTTATTACAAGAACTCTAACCCTTTTCGCGCTACTTATCGTGTCACTACTGTATCTCTACTTGTAGAACGTCGTCCTGTCTGTCTCTCAAGGAGCCATTAGTAGAGCTGAATGCGTACAGCATTAAAATTCATCTGTACGACTCTATTGCACTCTTTAGAGTGGCGGGTGGGGCCAGCTCCACTGACGGCGGCCTAACGAATGGTTAGAGAACAAATTAAAAGGTTTAAAGTCAAATTAACGTCATTTGCTTCGTATGGTGTACCAATTTAAAAAAGTTGTTTTTTTATTTATTTTTTTGTGTGTTTATAAGTTATTTTTCTTTTAGAGCTAATTGAAATATAATCCTTTTCATGAATAGTACTGCAGCTATGATAAAGTTTATCTCTGTGGAACTATAAGTATCAAAACTTTATGATTATAAGCTTATTAGTTGACTGTTTAATAGTCAATTTATGATTTTTTTTTATAAAGAAGTCAACATCAATCTGTTTTTGATCGTGTTAATGACTGGTTTTAATTTAATTCATTTTGTTTACGTCACTTTTCTACATGACCGCTATTTGTTTGTTCAACACAATCAAACGTTAGCTTTTGACCGTGCTCCGTGGCGTCGGCCCACGAAGCACGGTACTAAGCACTGCTACGTTTATCATACAAATGGATTTCCTGAATTAAAGCCGCGCTGTCTCCGTCATATTAATTAAGAGTTGGAATACTTTCAGCACTTTTCAGATTTAATGCTCTTCTATTTTGGCTCCGGTTACGGATTAAAACTTATGAATTTTTATGAAATATAAATAGGAGGTAGTCTATCTTGTGAAGCAGTGGGGTATCATTTTCAAACTTTTTAATAACTTTACTCTTAAGCTAAAATATAGTCTTTGAATGTTGAGTTCAGTTTAGTTTATTCATTTTGAATTTAACATACAGCTGAGTATCATAAGATCAGATTTTAATTCAAAGTAGAACCTTTCTTTCTTTTAATATTCTAGTGCGTTTTGAATATTAAAACACAGATTACAAAATACTTACCCCTTAGCAATAAACGTTGGAATGCCTTGGAATACCTTAGTATTAAGTGTTTTGTCTTTTTCCTCCTTTTATGACTTTTAACTCGATCAAAAAAGAAAAACACTATTTAGCTATTTCGAGGCTATATATTGTTAATTGCTGAAATAATTGTCTCTCCAATATCATATCATTAAATCCTAACTTCCTAAAGGTTAGAAATTAGCTACTTTCTAGTGGGTTTGTTTGTTTTTTTTTTCGCTTTCACGTCATAAATACTCAACCGCTGTCAGTACGCTGTACTTTTTTCTGAAAAAAAAGGAGCGTACTTTTTATCCTGAAAAAATGTTCCTGTCAGTACCTGAAGGACAATGGGTCAAACCGCGGCCTCCAACTAGTAATTATAATAAAGTAGCTGCGCCCCGCAGTGTTATTGTATTTCATATCATAAGCTATGTCTGTTTTAAACTTCATTCAGATCCATTCAGTCGTTCTGCCGAGATTGAGTAACAAACATCCGTCCAAACTTTCGCATTTCTAATTATTATTAAGTTCATGTACAATTTAGCATGACAAGTGTCTTTAAGTTTAATATCTGCAAATTAATTTTAAAACTTTTCAATTATTATTATTTATTTATTTATTTATATTAAGGAAAATCAACAGCTGAAATATCTTACTAATAACTTATAGCATCAGAGAGCTAATTATAGATTATTATTAGAATATTCTGACTATAGTTTCAACCGCATTCAACGGTCTTCATCAAGGATCCTGCGCGCGCGCGGCTGCGTCTCGCATAGCACTAAAAAATGCATAATGTGTGAAAATCACGTCAGTTTTCGTAACAATATTAAAACTTTTAACCCTATTAGACCTATTTAAAATAATTTGATTGACTGATTTGTGATTATAGTATTATATAACTTCAACTCTGCATCCATGTGCTATGTAGTATGTTAATCGACCGTCAGGCCGATCCTGGCTCATCGGGCTGCCTTCGAAGCTGCAGCGATACACTCAAACACCATTAAGCCGAGTCTAACGAGACTCAGACGAGGCTCATTTGTCGACGACACGGATATCTGAAGCTGCTGGAGCTGTCACCTTCAATGGTCTGAATCTAAAAATAATACAAAAAAGCAAAGCTTAAAAAACCGACGTTTTTTTTATGTGTGTTCCACGATTTTTCTACTAATTTTTTTTTTTTATAAATAAATAAATTCGGGACACTTCCACATACGGTCGCCTGACACCAAACTAAGCAAAGCTTGAACTATGGCTGCCAGGGACTGATATATACATACTTAGATATTTTTAAATACATACTTAAATTATAAATCGATTTTGGTGATTCTTCTTGTGTTTGCTAGATTATAACTTTATTGGTGGTCCCATTATAAATTTGATAGTTGATTGAATCAGGCGTTACTTTGCGGAAGTTCATCTTCAAAATTGTTACTTAAACTAATATTTAGTGTATTTCCGCTTTTAGCGTCGCATTAAGTACATCGAGGAATATGATTTTTTTATTCTATTTTGAATTTTATTTTTTTTTTTCTCTGAGCATGTGGCCGAGAAATTGTCGGGCCACGCTCGGAGAGTCAACACGTCCTGAGGATGCCTCGTGTAGAAGCGAAACGCGTGTCGACGAAGTGCTCGAAAAACAGGAATTTTTTATTGCATAATATTTTAATTGTAATAATTTTTTGATAAATTATTGTCGTAAATTTTATGACATTATTACTGTTAAATTCCTTATTGTATTAGCTTCATATATCAAATTGTATAAAGTTTTTTAGTAGATTTCACTAAATTAGGTCTGTTAAATCCGTTAGTTGAAATATCAAATTGTATAATGTTTAAATTAGATTCAAATATCAATTTATAAAGAAAAAAATTCTGCCTGCAAAACTCGGCTTTTGCAGCCGAGTTTTGCAGTTGTATCCTATGTCACTTCCAATGACACCTCACATGTCGAAATCCATCAAGCGTTTAGGCTGTAGGCAGTGTCAAAGAAACCTCAGACATACATACCCACATACATACATTCATACTTACATACATACATTCAAAAACATAACCCTGCTTTTTGCGCAGTCGGGTAAAAATAGTAGTACATAGTAGAAAGAAAGAAACAACTGTATTACTACAAAACACTACAACAGCAAAAAACAAAATACTTAATGAAACAGTAACAGATAATTAATATTATAATAAGATTATATACCTACACTAGCTTCTGCCCGCGGCTTCGCCCGCGTGGCTTACAGAAATGTATGGCGTTTTTAACTTCAGAAATAAAATATTATAAGCGGTCACACTCGCTCTCAATTGAATACACAAACTGACAATATCTCAAGCAGAGCAATATGGACGAAGTTCTTTAGTTAAGTAAACTATCTCTGAAATGAGAGTATTAGTAGTAGAATGGTATCAACAGAACTTAAAGCGTGTGTGAAAAGATAAAATTAGAAGACAACCGAAAGTAGATAATTGACAATTAATAATGTATACAACGAAAACCTACCTCAGTATTTCTTTGTAAACCATATTTTTTTCTTTTTTAGAAACACCAGACTGCTCCATGAGCTTACTCTGTAACAGGCCACGTATAACTAACCGTGTGAAAAGTATTTTAGTCAATTATGAGTTTGGCTTGAGATTTATTTATGGTCATGGCAAAGCAGACTTTGAGGAGAAACTGCACTCTTTTTAACTCGAAGGGGTAGTTTGGTGGTGTTAGAGATCGTAGGATGAAAAGCCCCTAATCTTGTGTCGAAGTGAGCGACGAAATTATCTAACACTCGGTGTTATTCGGGTGAACTGTATATTGGTACTCTACTCTATCTAGAGCATATTCTTTATTAATTTCAACAGGTTTCTCCTTTTCTTTCTTCCATTTTTTTGCCATCGAAAGCACGAAAGGTCTTAGGACCATAAAATAGTTTTGGCTAAATTTTCTGTTTTACATAATTAAAATAATCATACTCTTGCTACTATGGCACTCTCAACACGGAACGGTAAATATCATATCATATCATTTCATTACAAATATAACTATGGGGTGCAGACTACAGATACCTAGAGAATTTCAAAACCTCGAAGTGAAAAATGTAGACCAAAAAAATTTTAGAACGCTAAATTAAAAAAAAAAATCATAATATACAGAAAATTGCACACAAGCGTTTTTAATGCTTAAGTTAAGACCTTTCAAATGATACCCCACATAACTATATTGCAAAGGTTTCTTTTTATAATCCCTCTTTTAGACCCCAACGTTACCTAGATCTGTGCCAAATTCCAAGTCGCTGGCTATTACAGTTTCCAAGATAATCAGCTCACAGACATACAGACAGACAGACATCGCAGTTTCAAGATAAGGTTCCTTTCTCCGTTTAGTACGGAACCCTAAGAATGATAACAGCGTCGTTTGTAGTGGGTTAATAACTTTCACAGCAAAGTTTTCGGAGTAAAAAGAAGCCCTATTAGACTTTGTCGGTGGATGATGATGATGATGATTTTGAAAAAACTGTGATACACGTGTCTCATGATTTTAATTGAAGAGTATTTGTACCAATTTTTGAGTCAATCGACCCAGAGAATAAAAAGTTTCATAGAAATTTAAACCCCCCATTTCCCCCCCTTAGGGGTAGTATTTCGAAAAACCCTTTCTTAGTGGATGCCTACACTGTACAAAGAACATATCCTCCAAATTTCATGTTTCTAGGACCAGCGGTTTAGGCTGTGCGTTGATATATCAGTCAGTCAGTCAGTCAGGACTTTGAATTTTATATATATAGATGAAAAACAAATATTTTGTTTCAGTTTCGCTTTTCAATGCGACAAAAAAGCTTATTGTTGCTGAACAATAAGCTTTTTTGTCGCATGGTGCTGCTAATTTCCTAGCAGCGCTGGTTTTCAGCACTGACCTTCTATGTACCCTAACCCTTAGCGGTTACATACATACAACAATATATTGATTGATTGTTTTATTTATCAGTGTTGTATGTATGTAATAGTTATATCTATATAGTGATATATGTATGTAATATTTAGTATATTTTATTAACTATAGATATTTTAAGTACTAGAATGTATTATATTAGTATGATGTAATTTTATGTAAGTTTTATTTAAATAGTTTATGTAGGTGTATGGGTATAATACTCGATGTTTTGTTGTTTCTTTGGATCAATCTTATGTTTATTTTTTTATATTTGCACACCCTGTCCCATACTCATTTGTCGTATCCTCTCCATCCTAAGGTTGCCTGGAAGAGATCGCTTTTAGTGATAAGGCCGCCAGTTGTTACACTATTTAATAAATTTTATCATAATTTTTCTCTTGTTATTTTTGTTATCTGTGGTGTGAACAATAAAGAGTTTATCTATCTATCTATCTATCTATATTTTAAAATGTCTTCAGGCGGAATATTTTGTGATGCCTTATCCAGGTGCAAGTGATGTTCTATTGTCGAAGCTGGAACCGATTACAGACAGTACTGGCTCAGTAATTGTCTACTCGGCCGAGTGCACTAAGCATAGCTTTTTGGAAACTGTAGTGCGGGTAATTGTGCGCTTACCATCCAAGCGAGCTACTGTCTAGTTTCATTGTTTAGTAAAATTGGTTACAATTGGTAAAAAGCAAAGCCTAAAAACCGACTTCTCATCCCGTAATTCGTCATCCATGTAAACAATTTTTTGGACTTTTGTTTATATTTCAAAAACTGCTTGACCAATTTCGATAAAATTTATAGGGCACCTCTAAAGTACCAAAAAAATCATTATTATCGGTTCACAAATGGATCCTCCTTTTTGGAAGTCGGTTAAAAATATTAGACTATTTTGTAACGTTAGCGTAATCATTATCGGTAAATAACTGTAACTTGTAAATAACTGGGTAAATTAGGTACAATATTAATTATTTATTATCAATTGGCTATAAATTCTCCAATAAATGTAAAATAAATAAAATAAAATAACATTTTACTTACTAAAATCGTTACATAACCGTTTGGCCGGCCTCTGTCTGGTTCTCTTCCCTAAAGGTCACATTTTTTAATTGAATCTCTTTTTTACGTTAAAAAAACAATCTTCTCCATCATGAAAATATCCAACAAAAAACAGTGTAATCAACGAACCTGCTCACAAAATTTCACGAGAATCGGTTGAGAAATGCAACCTGTAGAGGAGAACATCTGGACAGATTCCGGCCGCGAGGACTTCAGCTAACAGAGACACTAGTTCTTAAATTGTTTAATGGTAAATTAAACAAAACTCTGTAAAATATTCTGAGACTATACAAAGTTTTTTAGTAAAAAGGGATAAAAGTTTTAACCGCAATAATCTGGAATTCACGAATTCTCAAGCTTTATCACACTGATTCAAAATTAAATTTTTAATTAGCACAGACTTTATACTGAAACCCTCCACATAGGCAACTGTAATTATTTTCTCCGCTACAAAACTCATTAATCTACATACATATTTGTAAACCCCATTCAAATGTTTGTAATAAACGTAATTTGCATCTTTCCTCCAAATAAAGTCGTCGCACGAGTCAAAACCTAACGTAAAGCGTTCGTACATGAGAGCCACCAAATAATAAGTGTTATGTAATACTTCGTACATAAATATTGATCAATATACGGTAAGATATACAAACAATAAATAATTTACTATTAATTTATCCACGAAACACAATATTTTTCACAATAATTCGGTGCAAATGTAAGTGTACTAATTCAGTAAATACTAAGTAATTCAGTGTACTAAGTAAGTCAGTTTAGGTGTCCCTGAGTCCGGCACGTCATGGGCCATACTCATATTACACAACACATTACTCAAAATCTAGACCCACAAGAATATTTTTCATTTTAAATGAAAAATATTCTTGTGGGTTTAGTTTATTATTAAAATACACGCACAAGACTTCCCATTCAGAAGACAGCAATTCTGTCAACCAAAAAAAGCCGACAAGTTGATAAAAACCTCCACAATGAATCCTACAATGAATCAAATTCTCGTCGCATCGCGTGTCTATTTATCCACGACGCGACGCGATTTCTCGCCTTGTGTACGAACGGCCTACTTAAGGGGTTGTAAAGAGGTGTGAGTGCAAGGGGGATGGGAGGGGGGAGGGGGGCGGTTGCATTCACAAGTTTCCACATTAACGCCTAGTTTGTTCACAGTTCGCCTCGATGTTAATTTACGTGGTTTAAACTTTATTGCTATTCTGTACTCGGCTTAATTTTAATGAGGGCGTAAAACTCTGATTGGAGAGTTTGTTTTATTTTAATTATTGCATCAACACATGTTGACATTAATTAACAAATGTTTTTAAGCGGACACATAAGCTTACCATAATTTAATCATTTCGTTCCTATGGTACCTAGTCTACCTACCAAAACTGCAGAAACAAAAATTCTCGAGTTGTTTTAATTTTGCTTGCAAAAGTCAGCTTTTGTGAGTTTTCTAAGCTTTAGTGTAGACTTAATAGTGTTTTAGTAGTTTCTAGAATCTAAGCATTTTCTTTTGACATTTTATTGTATTTTAAAAAGTTCTGCGGGGTGATTTTCACTGACTCGAAACAGTCAAGTGCAATGCCTCTAATGACTTAATCCTTGCAATCACCAAACCAATCAAATTTCAAAAATTATTGATATTTAGAGGTTTGAACATAAATATTGCAATTATTTACCCAACAAAGAAAAATAAGTGCATGTTTAACTCAAATTTTTCATAAAAACATGATTGTATTGTGGATTCCTAATATCTTTTTTTCTCAAGAAGTCTCACAATTCCCTCTCAAAGCACCCAAATTGAATTGGGACAACACAATTCTTTTCTACCTAAGCGATTACAGTCAATCCCAAAAATTCCAAGAAAATACTGACGCCCATTTATCAGGCCCAGGTGGTGTGTAGGGCACCTAAAATTAGATGTAGGGCAAGACCCTTTCAAACGATATATTAGATGGACAACTACCTTAGAAAAGTGCTGCGATTGACTATCAACTTTCTTTGAAAAGAGATACGGTTTTAATTTTTAAGATGGAATTGAAAGTTTGATGTTAAAAATCGGTTTTGTGTTATAAACATGTCTGTTAGGTTATCAGAGATGTTTGATAAGCAGTCCGTTATTCATCGGAGACTTTAGTACACGACATATTTTGATAATTCTTTTTTAGAAATCTTAAACATATTACGCTCTCAAATCCTTTTTGTCCGACTGCCCAAGAAGGAGGGTTATGTTTTTCGAGTGTATGTATAAATGAAGTTTCTTTGGCACACCCTACAGTCTAAACAGCTCGATGGATTTCGACATGCAAGGTGTTATTTAAATCTTTTAGATAGTGGAAATGACATAGGATACAACATTTTGCAGCTGATTTTTTTAAAAATAAAGTTACGAGTATTTATCATATTTTGTATAATCTTGAGATTAGGAGACCGAGTAAAGCTTGTGGTAGAGCTTTCAAAGTAAGCCCACAGTAAATGTGACACAAAACTACTTACTGACCTTAATAATAAACGTAGCATTGTACAGCTTCGATAGAAAAAGCGATGGCAGCCTAGTTGGGAGAAGGCCCGCGTCTTAAGCCAGAGGGAGCGGGTTTGAACTCAGCCGACGGCACGCACCAATTTGTTCATTGTGTGACCCTAAGTGCATAGTGTGTTATTTGCTACATAAATTGTTATAAATTGTAATACATAAATTGGTGCGTGCCGTCGGCTGAGTTCGAACCCGCTCCCTCTGGCTTGAGAGGCGGGCATTTTCGACCTAGGCTATCATCGCTTAAAATAAACAATAACTCTCAAAATGAATCAATTTTCATTTTATCTTAAGTAGCTGCGCCCCGCGGTTTCACCCGCGGCCCAACAGGAACCTTTTATGTTTTCGAGATAAAAAGTACCCTATGTCCTTTTCTGTATCCCAGACAACGTGTATGTCAAATTTCATGATGATCGGTTGATTAGTTAGGGCGTGAAAGCGTTACAAACAAATAAACGAACAAGCTCACTTTCGTATTTATAATATTAGTTAAGATAAGATGTCTCGCACCGTCATATTCTATATATTATCTTATTGTTGAAAAGCCGGTTTCCTTGAAGCTACTTGCATCAACGCTCATTATGAAGGAGAGACAGCACTCGGCGTGTTCCGTCGAACGCAACCTGTTGTAAAGTCTTCATTTAGCAAACGTTTGCCGTGTCGAGTTTAATTAGAGAGCCTTCATGTAAGCTGCACCGGGTGGAAGGTTCGTTTTGTGGCGTTTTAATTTGACGTGTGGGTCCGTAGTTGTGTTCATGCTAAACTTAATGTGACAAACTAAAATCCTTTTAATGTATGTAATCTATTAAGCATTGCCATCCAGCGTGGCAATGCTGCTAGCATTCTGGGCACCTTTCTCTCTGCCAATGGCCTTTCAGATTAAAATATGTATTTTATAGTTGTATGTTTATGTTAACTGACTAAAGCTTATACAACGTGTTGTTTTGCAGTCCCGCAGAATTTGTAGAAGTAGGTTTACTCCACTAGCAGAGCACGAATAAGTTATGGGACAACCTTGAAATTGAGAAATAAAAAACAGCTATTCCATGCAAAAAGTTCGTTGATCGTCCACTTAATACGTATATGGAGCTTTGCTAGTGGAGTTAGCAACTTTATTGGGAATGCAAAACAACACGTTGTACTCGTAGATGAAAAAGTTTCTGTGTATTTGTTAGGTTGTTTGACAGATTTGGACGAAATTTAGAGAGAAATGTATGCCTTGAATTTATGAACCTTCTTTACTTTGTCCCCTAACAATTGACGGTTCCTAGAGAATATCGAGTGAAACCGCGGGGTGCTGCTAGTAGAGCATAAGGATACATAATTAAGTACGATTTTGTAAAAAAAAAAAACGATATTCTCTCTACCAAACTATTTCAACAACCTCGTTTTGATTTATCAATAACTAGTTGCTTGATTAAGCTCAAGGTACCCGATGCCCTTTTCCGTAGCCTTGACAACCATGCTGAAGTCAAAATTTCATGATGATCTGTTGAGGAGTTGAAGCGTGAAAGTGTAACAAACAAACTTATTTTCTTATTTTTATAATAGTACCTGGATGACCGAGCTTTGCTAGGTTTTTTTTTTTAATTTTGTTTTTTGGAAATTATATTTAAGTACGAATTACTAATAAAATGAGTTACTTAACAACGCCATCTGCTGTTGTGTCGTTAAAGCAATTAGTTGCTCACAAAAAATAGTATTATTATTCGCCAATAGATGTCAGGAAGAGTCATATTTTTCAGTTGAGACTACTCAAACGCCTCCTTTTTGTTATTTTGCTTCCATGTTTATGTTTAAGTTGATTATCGATAAAACACGAATAAAATGACATTTTCTAAAAATGATTCCTAGCTAGATCGATTTATCGCCCCCGAAACCCCCTATATACTAAATTGTATGAAAATCGTTGGAGCCGATTCCGAGATTCCAATTATATATTATATATACAAGAATTGCTCATTTAAAGATATAAGAAATAAAATGACATTTTCTAAAAATGATTCCTAGCTAGATCGATTTATCGCCCCCGAAACCCCCCATATACTAAATTGTATGAAAATCGTTGGAGCCGATTCCGAGATTCCAATTATATATATATACTCGTATATAAAAGAATTGCTCATTTAAAGATATAAGATTAGTAAAGATTATGTACCTACTTGTTTGTATAAAATCTTTTTCAAAACCTCTTCTAATTTATAATTATTTAATTACATTTTAAACTAGCCAGCTAGCAGTTCCCTCAGCCACATTACGAGTGTCTAACTTCACAAAAAGGCTGGCTTTATTCTGAAGCAGTTTATCTTTGAGTGCAGGCCTCTTAATTAGGACACTGGCATCGCGGCGGCTCGTTTGGCTCGAGTAGAGCCTATATTCGACAGGGTAGGGAAGGGACAAATTAATCGATACCAGAGTGTTTTTTTTTTACAGCCGATTTCCTATATTGTATTGTTTCATTAAATTTTAAATTAATAATATTATGGAATCTGTAAATGACGTTGTCAAGTGTTTAGTAATTACACATAATGACCCGAATAAATGAATTGAACTGAATTGAATTTCCGATGCAGATTTCGATAATTTTATTTGCATGGTTAGTGAGATGTTGCAGCATCTTAAAACTTCGTATGAATAGATGAGGTTAGGAACTTCTTAGAGGTTTTATTTCTATTTTTTCTTAGAATCTTAACAGACGTCCGGCATCGATATCAGTAAATAATGTTACACACAACAGATTATTAGAATGTCAAAATTAACTATTGGTTTTTCAAAGATTTTTTCAAAGTAAAAACCTAGTTTTAAATGTAGTTAAATAAATGATAAAAATATTAGTAGGGTCAATTCTGACGATACTTTTTTTTCGTCTTGATCACTATCATGAAATGATTATATAATAAAAATAACAGTATTGTTATTAGAAAAAAAATATTGCCAAAATAAGGGGTAGCAATTCCTAGGTATTACGTGAGATTTTTTTGGACCTTCTATGAATGCATCGATACATTTTATGTCCCATCCCTAGAGCAATGAAATCCGCCTCCCTGGTCTCTCGAAAGCCTCTCTTGGCAGCGAACGGAGGTGCTTCCTGCATCTTAAACCTGCGCCTTCCATGGACGCTCTACGTTTCATTCTGAGGCCTGACTCAGCTGAACGTAGTTTGGAAATTTGGAATTTGCTATCAAACGTTTAGACTACCAATAGTCTACGCTAACACCAACATGCATAGCAAGCGTAGATAATCAAATTGAAAACAGCTCAGAGCACACAGTACGAGCTCTACTATCTAACATTGTAGGTAGTTCTCGACCAAACTACACTGGGCTCAGTGAGTCGAGGCGATATTACTCACCAACTTCGGCCGTAAAGTAATTTGTGAGTAATTTGTGCCCAACCGACGCGTGTGTGGCTGGGTCGATTTGACCCCGGGCTCTAAAAATGAATTTTAATGGTCACTTAGGCCCGGATAATAAAGACAACACAGCGCGCCGGCTGCGCTGCCCGAGGCCTCCGCCCCCCTTGTTTGACGTGGGGTACGGCTCACCCCGCGGGGCTTGCTACACCCCATGAGGTATTGTACGTCCATTTTGAGGTGTAACATACCTCGCCGCTGATATTAAACAAACATCGGAGCTCAAATAACTTGTAATCATCTTCTCTGTTGTGTTTGTAAACAGTTCCCTGTTTCTGGTTTGCGCAATGAATTTTTTATGCGAACCAAGAAATTGGTTTTCTGAGCAAATGTTTTGGAACTATGGTATACAAATTTAATGATGCATAGGTATTTATCGTGCATCACGTTCGAGCGTCTACCACATCGATTTAAAATTCATATTTATACACAATATTCCATTTACGTCCATTTAGTACCCAAATAGAACGGCACTTCATAAATTGTGGTTCAAAAACGTGACACGCCACGATCCGTCACAACAAGCACGTCAACAAAAACTATCGTCACGGTGTCGCGCACTCGACGGGCGCCGCGCCGCGCGCCGTCACGCTGTCAATGACAAGGGCCGATGATGAATCTGCGTGACGCGCGACCCGTGTCACGCTGTCATATTGACGGAGCGCCGCGCCGCCGTGCAGTGAAGGGTTATTTTTGCAGGTTTGATTTTACAGGGTGCGGTAGGGGCTTAGAAATGATTGCGGTAGAGGTTTTGGAAATATTTGCTAGGGGGAAAAAAGGTTTGAATTTTGTGGGACGTATATTTGTTGGGTAAGTTTTCTGTTCTGTAATATCATTTTTAACGTGAATAGAGGTTATTTTACTAAATTCCGTAGGCAAGAATTTATTTCATTTCAGTTAATATTGAGCCGTTGACATGCTACGACGAAGCGTTTCTCGTAGCGTTAGAAATGACGTAGCGTTTCTCTACGACGTTTTACCTGCTACGGGGTACTAGAAAAATAAAGACTACATTAAAACTTCAAAAGAACATCTTATTTCCAAAACAATAAGCTTGATAATTCTGCAAAAGCTTACTATATAGTCTTTCTGGCAAATAGTAAATACATCCAGCGGATAATAATCTTAATTGCGACTTCATAAAGTCTATAATTACTCTCACGAGAGAAGTGTAACTCATGTTAGTAACTCACTAAGTTTACGAGCGCTAAGTGTTAGTATAATTTGACATTATTATGTTATTATTGTTGTTTCCAGCGATAATTAAACGGTATAATGGATAGTGTGGGGATAAGAAAGTGTTAGTATAGTGATTAAATTGTTTATTTCGTTGTGAAATCTTATTGCGATGTTCAGGTTAAGCCACCGACGGTGCGTGACTATGAACCTTATTGCATGGCGATACGATTCACATAGGTTCAGGGACTACTCCTAACAATAATAATTATAGTAACAAGCACGTCACGGGATGGACCCTGTACACACTGACACTGCTTTCCAAGAGGCAGAATAAGTACACCAAAGTATATTTTTATAATTTTGTTTTCTTGGTCATGACTAACACTAATCGGATTAAGTAGTATCTCTTTTTTTTCTCTCTCCCTAAGAAGAAACTGTAATTACGACGACAGTGGAATCAGACCAAAGGGTCATTAAAGGTTATCCTCATCCGTCATTTTGGCGAAACTGACCTGAAATATAAAAGAACTGCTTCTGACGAAAGTGGAATCTGACGGACGTGTTCTATATCATATTTTTCAGTCAAACTTACTTCCTTGCTAGATTTGTATTACAATCAGTTCAGTTTTTTACAACATTACAAAGTGAGATGAGATGGAGTTGCGTAAACTAGCCACCTCATCAACAATTGTACATCTTGAAATGTATGTGTGTGAATATGATTTTTTATAAAAAGGTAGAGTCGTACCTATCCTTATTAATATTATTAGTGGCTTTGTTAACTATAGACCACGCGGCCGACGTTTGTCCTCCTCCTCAGATCGCATTCCTCAACCGATTTTCGTGCAATATTGTAAGCTAGTTTGATAATTGTACAGTTTTTTTTTTCGGCCAGTCTCTTTTTGTTTTTTGAAGCTATACTTCTTTTGGCGCGATAGAGAAAAATGATGAGAGTGAATTTTTACGATGCGCGCGCACACCGACACCTAAATTCTACATCGTGAAGTTAGTTCTAGGTGGCATGAAAATTGATAACTATGTTCAAGTTGTATATTCTAGTATTTTTATATTTAGGACACGCGTTTCGTAAGAGTACAATTAAACAGTGAATAAATAAATATTATTTTGGTATTTTTATTAAATCAATTTCATATACGACGGTGATAGTATTTACAAATAATTTATTAGTACATCTTTATATGTATATTGAATATTAGTGAAAATACTGATTTGAATGCATGAATGCATGAATGTTTTGAGTGCATTTATAGATTTGAGGTTAAGAAGTATAACTTCTAACGCGTGTACATAAGTACACACACTCTTTTTTTTTTGCAAAATTGCCGGGGTATGGTTTTTTTTGGAAAAAAAATAATAATTTTCGAATCTACTCACAAAATTTCAAGAAAATCGGTTAAGAAAAGCGATCTGTAGAGGAAGACAAATATTCGGACAGATATTCGAACAGAATTCGGACATACGAAAGCATTTTTGTGAAGCAGAGATGCTTCGCTTGCTGAAGCTCGCTTGGTCGAAAAATTCGAAAAGTGAGTTGGTTTGTTCGTTTATTAGTTTGTGACATATTCACGCCTCAACTACTAGACCGATCGTAACAAAATTTTGCATACATTTTCAGGGGTACAAAAAAGGGTAGTAGGTTAGAGTACTTTTTATCCCCAACAAATGGTCCCAGTGAAACCGCGGGGCGCAGCTGGTATAAAATATATAGTTAGCTAGCTGTTACCCGAGACTTCGCTCGCGTTTATTCAGAAATGGTATCCAAAAATCTTCCTCGTGATATACTGTAACTGATTATAAAATTTTATCAAGATACGTTCAGCCGTTTAGCCGTGAAAAGCCTACAAACAGACAGACAGAGTTACTTTCGATTTTATAAGACAGATTCTACCACTTGGTGTCCTTGTTCAAAATTGAAATTTTTAATGTGAACAACAGTTTTTTTAAACATTTAAGGCCGCATGAAGACCTCTGATATGACTTGGTAGTAGGTATGCCATGATCTAGAATGTCAATACTGACACTTAAGGCTCGATTTCAATAGTCGTCGGGGTGCGCGCACCCGCATGTCATAGCGCCCACAGATAACTGACTTTCGTTGTCGCTATTCAGCTTGGGAGGAGTTCCCCGAATGAGGGCTAACGACGGACTTATCTACTAATAAAATAGAGCCTTTATTAGTGCCAGCACGGACATTTAAACTGACGTTTAAAATCGACTAAATCGACAAATTTGTATGGAAATTATTATCAATTTTTTCGATTTGAAAAATCAGCTTAAATGTCCGTGTTCGCACTCTCGGTTAGGCTAAGCTAGGTCTACTCGAGCTTTACGAACTTACTTATCAAATATTGTAGTTTCCGAGGCTCGGCCGCAATCTCCGGAATGTTAATCCGAGAGGCGCTTTCCAAAACAATCCTCGCACTCCCAACACTCGACGAGTAGTAAAGACATTTCATAACAAAGCCGAGTACACATCAGAATCCTTAAGCAGTCGTTAAGAATTCATTAGTTAACCGCTGCCTCGTTCGCGGCCGCGCCTTTGACTCCGCGATTACTGTAAATAGACCTTTTGAGATACAAATACGTACTAAAGGGCATGTTTACATGAGAACTTACGTGTTGTTTTGTGGAAACTGCTAATGTGGGTAAAAGCACGTTTTGTCCACTAACTTTGGGTAGGTGGGGAAACATTTTAACTCTTATATTTTTACCCGAGTGCGCAAGAAGGAGGGTTCTGTTTTATAGTGTTTGTATGTATGTGGGTGTGTGTGTTTGAGGTTTCTTTGGCAAGCTCTACAGCCTCAATAACTTAATGGGTTTCGACATGTGAGGTGTCATTTGAATCGTCTTGATAGTGAAAGTAGCTAAGGGTATAACATTTTAATTACATCCAGAGTGTCAGCCCACATTTTGCAGTCGGGTTTTTTTGTTTTTCTTTTAATAATGCAACTTGTATATTATTTCTTTCAATCATTTTTTTTCTTACAGCGACGCGCACACCAAAATTAGTGTTCTTAGAAACCAATAACATAATTGAAAATGTTTTCACTTTTTTGGAAAGTATTCCTTTTGTAAGGTTCTAAGTAGAGTACATGACATTTTCTTTGACTATGAAATGGAATGAAGCGATTATAGCCTAGTTGGATAAGGCCCGCCTCTCAAGCCCGAGGGAGCGGGTTCAAACCCAGCCGACGGCACGCACCAATTTGTTCATTATGTGAATATATAGTCCTTACGTATGAAATTGGCGTTTTCTACGGGAGGAATAAAAAGTCGATTTTTTTTTGTAAAATATATTTAATTAATCAAAGTATGCACCGTTGTTATCTATGCACTTTTGCCATCTTATGGGTAGTTCATTGATCCCTTTACTATAAATACCATGGGGGCGAGAATCAATAAACTCTTTGAAGGCGGTTTGGACTGCTGCATCGGAGTGGAATTTTTTTCCTTGTAAGAAGTTGTCCAAATTCCGGAAGAAATGGTAATCTGTTGGAGCAAGGTCCGGGGAGTACGGTGGATGTCGCAGACATTCCAATTGTAGCTCAGCTAACTTAGTGGTTGTTTGTTGTGCAGTGTGTGGTCTTGCGTTGTCGTGAAGCAGCAGTGGCCTAGAGCGATTGACCAATCTCGGTTGTTTAACAGCTAGTTCTTCCTTCATGGTTTGCAGTTGCTGACAATAGATATCTGCCGTAATCGTTTGGCCAGATTTAAGAAAGCTGTAGTAAACGACACCGGCGCTAGTCCACCAAACACTTACAAGTAACTTTTTCTGAGTCAATTTTCGTTTAGGGCAGGATTTGGCTGGGTCTCCAGGGTTCAGCCATTGCGATGAGCGCTTTCGATTATCGTACAATATCCACTTTTCATCACAAGTAATGATTCGATTTAAAATCCCTTCATTATTGTGTCGGTTGAGCAAAGTAACACAACAGGCGACCCGTGTTTGCAAGTTCGATTCACTCAATTCATGAGGTACCCATCGTTCGAGTTTTTTTACTTTCCCGATTTGCTTCAAGTGGATTAATACAGTTTTGTCACTTACCCCGAAGCCTGCTGCTATCTCTGAAGTGCTTTGTGATGGATCCGCTTCCACAATAGCCTTTAATTCTTCGTTTTTCACTTTGATCTCCGGCCGTCCACGGGGTTGGTTCTTAAGGTCGAAATTTCCAGAACGAAAACGTTGAAACCAAAAACGTACCATGCTGTCTTTAGCGACACCAGCGCCGTACACATCATTAATTCTTCGAGCTGTTTCTGCAGCACTGGTGCCACGGTAGAACTCGTACTCGTAAATATACCGATATTTCATGTTTTCCATTGCGCGGTAATAAGCGACGCCAAAGAAAAAATAATGAGGAAAATAACAAATGAATGACTGTATTCCAAAGAAAAAAAAACCAGCTAAATGAATTTATTAATTTGAATTTCGAATTCTTAACCAAAGAGGAGATATTTCAGATCAAATTGATCAGTACGACAAAACGCTGATTTCATACGTAAGGACCTAATATTATGTGCATATTGTATGTCATCTGCTACATGACTAGAGCCCGGTGTATGGCGACAGACTCGCCCCCTGTCACGTTTGGGACTGAATATAGCCCGGCGAAGTGTGGGTGTTGTATTACACCACTGCCAGCCCCCTCGGGGGAAAGGCGTGACGATATGTTTATTAACGCCACGCTTTTCCCATAGGGGCTAGCACAAGTGTAGTAGAACACACATAATATACCGCATGACCTAAAGATTGAAGCTGAATGCGAGCGTACACCAATGTTTTCGTGGGTTAACACTAAAGGTAGGATTCCGCGCCCGACCGCAGACGGCAGCAACAGACGACGACACCTCTGTTTTGTATTTATTTGTATGAGTATTCCGCAGCGAGCGACACGAAGCTAGCTGCATCTGCCGCTCGCTTCATGTCGCTCGCAGCGGAAGTGTGATCGTC
Source organism: Peribatodes rhomboidaria (assembly GCA_911728515.1). Lineage (NCBI taxonomy): Eukaryota > Metazoa > Arthropoda > Insecta > Lepidoptera > Geometridae > Peribatodes > Peribatodes rhomboidaria. Next base: position 15,965,249 of record OU452183.1, on the reverse strand, counting down.
TGCTGCTGCTGTCTGCGGTCCTTGGTACGAGGTGCCAGCTTGTTGACAAGAATGAAGAATTATGAAGTTGAGGAGCTTTTTGCAACGAAGGAGTCCAATCAGTTATTTAAGCTTTAATGATTTTGAGACTAAAACTCGTAGTCACAGAAAAGTACTTTTATTAAACCAGTTCCAAATACTGCTCGTGTGAACGTTTCCCGAGTCTTTTTACTCCAAAATGAGCCCATTTGCTAATAACGAGACAGGCGCGACCGCAGCAGCGTCGGCCGAAATAAGCGCCGGAAGCGAGAGGTTTGTTCGCACCATCTTATATCACAAAGGAAGTGTAATCTTACAATGTTTGCTGAGCTGGGATTATTAATAGCACTGGGACGTACCTACTGCCATCTCTTAATGAGGTTAAATCGCTAGTTCACAAACTTAGTCAAACTCAACCAGCAGCACTTCGCGGTGCTGCTCGCTATCATACAGGAAGTTATTTTTTTCGGAATAACAAAAGTAGGTAGTCTGTAAGTAGTCTACCTCTTCTCAACCTCTATCTTCTCCACACAATATAAATTAAAGTCGCTTTCCGCGTCTGTCTGTATATTCACTATCTACTCTTAAACCACGCAACTGATTTTGATGCGGTTTTCACCATCAGTTAGATATTTTTTATGGAAAGTTTATATGTACGTACCTTGTGAAACCAGGGTGGGTCGCTAGTGGCTTATAATGTTAACATAGAAGTAGCGCTAGTAGCACCATAAGAATTTTCAATTTTAAACATCTCTCTAGTTTGTTGAGCCGTTTTAGCTTTTATTTAATTATTTGTGTAGTTGTAGGCTGCTCGGAAGTCTAAATATTTAAGTAGTGTCTCTGTGAGCTGTAGACCTCGCGGCGAATTTTTGCCGAGTAAGTTTCAGAAAATTTTGAAAATTGCGGACCTATGCATATTTCCGCAATTTTGAAAGGCTGTAGAGGCGGTAGAGGAAGACAGTGATCCGGACAGAATTCGAACATACGAAAGCATTTTTGTCGAAGCCGAAGCGTAGAAGCTTCGCTTGCTAACGCTCGCTCAGTCGATTATTTTTGTAGACTCACTTGTAATTTCTAAAAAACGTAAGAGAGCTGCAAACTTGTGAGTGAAACTATGAATTCAGTTTTATTTTTTCCCCATTAAAACGAAAAACTTTCAAAGTTTCGTTACAAACAAGAGTTCATTGAAGCGGGATCCTTTTAAGTGAAAATCGGCTGAAGTCTTAAAAAGTCGGCATTAGTCGGATTGGATCGGCTCGGAGGCGGTCTACAGTCGGCGTCGGCGGTCTATCGCCGATTATCCCGGATTCGCGACACGTTTATTCAATTAGACTTCTAAGTATTTAGTGGTTCAGTGCGGCTGGAAGGCAGTACCTGAGATCACGCTGTCAGGGTAAACTTATAATATATTGTAACAAAGAAACAATTCTCTTTCCATCTCTCTTTTTACTCTACTTTAGGTCAACTTTATGTACACCCTTCTCATTTATAAATTTGACACACGTTAACAAGAAAGTCTGCGGGCTACTACGCAAAATCACGTGGAAACACGCAAAATTGTACTAAATATTATTATAACTTTAAATAACCCTGCCTGAGACGATGACATTTTGTCCGACTATCTATCGCTCTACTTTTTTGTTCCCTCGCTGCTGAGGATCACGACCACGTACGACCAATCTCCATAATTATATGAGTGGCCATATGCAGACCTCACGGTGAATGCTGCCCACCACTTTTTTTATTGTATCTCATCTTTGCCGACTATAGGACGAACGATATGGTCGTCCCAGGCAGAATTGACTCGAAAATCATTGTCGGATAAAACAAACATCTGAGTTGGATTTGTCGATAATTATATTTTAAATGGTAAATTATGGTAGCTGATTTAATCGCGAAGCGTAGCTAGTAACAAATACGTTTTACGAAACATGCGATGTCAAAAGAAAAGCAGTCTGTTCAAAACTTAGCAACTGTCTCACTCTACACGACAATCGAGAAGGGGACGCTAATGGGAAAAACGTGGTGGTCCATTTAAAAATGCAAACGGTAGCCACCTGCCGCCCGCTCACTCCGACCAGCCTCGTTCAGAGTTTAATTCGCGAAATGATGAGCCCAGATTGAGAGATTGGGTGCTTTAATGGATCTTTTACTGCTGTCCTTGGAAGGATTTTGGAACTTGTTATTGTAACAAGCTGATCCCCGCGATTCCTGAAAAGTAAGATTTTTAAAGATTTTTACTGCATACATATTCTGAAAAGATTGCTATATGATGATTCAATTTTTCACTGATTTAATTGATTTTTTGATGATTATGTAATCATTGAAGTATGTATGAGTAGCAAATAATGTGTACCAGGATCGTAGCAAGTAGAGAGAAGTGGTATCTGCCTGCCTCTATGGGAAATAAGCTGGAATACAATTATAATTTTTTTTTTTATTCAACTATTGAGGAAATACACTCTTTTTGATTTTAGAATTCATTCAGCTAATGAGTTTAATTCTATTCTAAGTTTGATTCTAAAGTTGAAAATTCGTCATTCAGCCATTTTAATTAAGTTTACTAAAACATAAAAAGATTCACTTTTTAATTTTAAATCTTGATAACAAAAATCTTCAATAAATGTAAATAAAATAAAATATTGTTCGTTTGATATCCGTCTGAGAGAGATGGAATTAACTCTCAATATAATATGATTCCAGAGACAAGGGAAGAATCCATCGGCACGCGGGAGGGATAGTAGTGGACACAAATAGAGATGATAGCGGAATCTTTTCTTATTTCTGTAACTACAATTAATGTAAATCTCGAAGAAAATTCTACAAAGCACATAAAGTTTTATCAGGATCACAATTTTAAGCGTATCTGTAATCTATAACGTACGGACATAAAATAACTTTTCGTCACGCCTTTCCCCCTGGCTGGCAAAGGTGTACAACAAACACACTTCGCTGGACGATTTTTGATCCCAAATTATTTTCATTTTTTTCACTACATCAGAAAACATTAAACACTGTATAACTATGCCGAGGCTATACAACGCTTATTAGTAAGGGGAGAGAATACAGAGGATACGGATACTGCTGTTGATTGCCACACAATAAGTAAAATAATCTAATCTTTCACTTATAGAAATTTAGTGCAAGTGCAAAGTTTAATAGTTTATCGAAAGACGTGTATATTTTCATCGCTTGCACCACACAATAAAGCCAAAAATACAAGGCAAGGGTGAAATAACGAGCTTAGATCTAAACAAAGGGCGGGCGGTTTTTTGCGCGACCATACTGCCCTTCCTTTGCAGGGCAGATGGCCGCCCTTCGCTTGGTTCCCTACGACTTGACAACTTCGCAGAACATTTACAGAAATCTGAGGCTCAATCCCGGATTTTAATTTTATATTTCTCTCAAAATAGACGTTTTCATTTCAATTTTAAATAAAGGAAACAAATCCGTTTTTAAAAATGAAAGAGGAAGTGTTGAAACGGTTTGTTTGTTTTTGTTATCGCTTAATGCTGAGTTTTTTTTGAAACTTGGGAAATCGTATTTTTGTGTTTGTAAGATGCTTGGATACTAGTTTTCATGAGGATAGTACCTACTAAGATGATATAGTTAAAGTCGTCTTTGCGATTATCAAGAGTACGTGTGTAACATTTATCTATAATGACAGTTGATTGGATTTTTACCATGATTAGTACAAGTATAATCATAGTGGAGTAACTTATGAAATCATTTTAAATAATATCAATATACTTGTCGTTTAGACATGGTTTCCCAAAAGTTAATGTTTTAGAGGTTGCGAGTTATGCTTTGTGAATTAGAAAAAATAAAAGTACTTTTTTTATAGCATTATACGGGAATTTCTCTAATTTGATTTGACAAAATTTTGGTACACGAAACCTGACTTTTTAAAACGGTAAGTACTTTTACTTTTCTCCCATGCCACCATGAAGGTTTTTTTACCTAAATAAATTAAAATGTGCTTTTATTCCAAGCACAACCAGGCCAGTTGAACAAATCCCACGTAATTCACAGATAGCCGCAGTAATTAGACTAATCTAAACATGGCCGGCTAGCCGCGCGCCCCGGTCTTTCGGGGCGCTCACTGCACGGACACTCAGTAAGTCAGCTGGCTAATAAATATAAAATACTAGCCTTTTGCCCGCGGCTTCACTAATATTTCATAGTCCATATCACTTAGGGACAATGTAGGTTTCTAATGGTAAAAGATTTTTTAAAATCGGACCAGTAGTTTTTGCGTTTATTCGTTACAAACATCTAAAAACACAAATCTTTTCTCTTTATAATATTAGTGTAGATAGTTGTCCTACTGACTTCTAATAAAAGAAAATGGAAAGAAACCCAAAGCGATAGAAGAGGCAAAAGTTTATCATCTGCTTAGAATAATATTTTTTCTGACGCCAATTTTCTAAATAAAAAAATCTGAGTTAAGAAGATCATAAGATCACTACAAAGACTTTTGACGACCTTTCTAGCTTAGTTGGAGTTTGACTGCTATATAAGCAGGAGGTCTCGATACATGGCCAGGCAAATGTTCGAATAATGAACTTAAACATCTGTTCTGAATCTGGCTGGATGTTGCCCATGTTTTTGTGTATGCTCTATGGCATCCCGATACTGAAAAATCTAGTGGAGAGTTATGAAATGTAATGAAAATGGAATCTTTATTCACTAAAAATGGGGTATTACAATAGTATGGTCGTAATTTCATTTTTATTTAAGAATTATGAAATTATTATTAATTATGAGTGTGAGTGTTATAAAGGCATGAAATTTAACTTGAAATGTGACAACTCTTACAAAATGGGGTGAGTAATAGTGAGTATCTAATATTTATTTATTATACGAATTTGGTCCAAGCTCAGTAACTCTCTCAAATTACCATTTCCTAGTAAATAGTGCAAGCCACAACAATGGTAAGAATAAACTAATAAAACACAGTGTTCGTGCTTCGCAGGGCGGAGCACGGGCGGGGGCGGGCGGGATATTCACTTATTGCTCAACACACAAGTGCAATAGTTAATTAAGCCACGGAAAGGAAGTCTGTTAGGCTTGACTTACAGTAACGAGGCGAGGCTGTGGCTTGATTAGAAGCTTAAAAAATAAATTTAATAAACAAACAATTTAGGCAAAATTAGGGTTTTTGTGACTGTTCCAGAATTGTTAAGAAAAATGTATTTAACGTAACAAATAGTCAGGTCCAGTTCATTAAACAGTTGGAATTATAAAATAAAATAATGTTATCTGTATGTTTGTTATGTTGTATGTATGTTTGATTATTGAATCTTTGAAGTGGCTATATTTAACAGTAAAGGTAAAATGACCAATACTATACTCGTACTACTAACTAGCTTATAATATTAATTTAACAATGTACCAAGATATTAAATTCATACATTTGAGTACATCAGTTACATGATGTTCTTTCAATGTAATGTAGACGTTAAAACGATTTGGTATTATCACTTCGGGAGTTAGGTATGTGCAAGTTCATATGCACCAGAGACAAGTACCTACACCGCAATAAAATTAAATCTTATTTGAACGGCTTCACTTATGCCTTACTCCAATAAGCTGTCAATAAATCCTAAACACTCCAGCCTCCACAAGCCAAGCTACACGTTTATTAAAGCATCTCTCAGTGCACAACGTCTTCATCAATCTCAGTCCTGGGGGCCTACCATTAAATCTTGTTGCCATGATGCTTACGTTTAGTTGTCGATGCTGTGTGACTGATTATCGCATCGCCGCCGCTCTATAAAGTCCATGGTCGCGCAGCGTCGAAAACAAAACGGAACTATCATGCCAATAAGATGGCATGTTAAGTATCACTACCGGATTGCATGAGGCATCATTGCCTTTTCATGCACATCACAGCAGCAGCTAGGCTGCTTTTCATCGTCAGTGTGCACGCTATCATCTACGCCACTGTAGCAAGTAAGCCAGCGCCCTAGAGCCTCACTCCGGTATTTCAAGGAGTTAGGTTGGTTCGAGTAGGTGCTGATGGAGGAAATTCACAATAAACCCCAGCGGGACGTCAGTGCAGGACTTATCGTCCCCATCTAGAATAAGAATACTATGTCATGGTAGGCCCCCTGTTGTGTTGCGACAACTAGCAGCCCCCAGGGCTCCGCTAGCGGATAGACAAATACAAACGTACTAAGTTCCTAAATCCTCCCGTTGGTGGACTGACTGGGATGTGCTCAGTTGTTAGAGTGGTTTTACGGCTACTGTTTAACTGTTTTTATTGTATTTGCGTTGTGTGATTTGGTTGGTTTATTATAGCACTTGTTTTGTGAAGGAATTAAGTGCCTACAGGTAGGCAGGTATTAATAACTATGTGAGTAGGTAATTTATTTACTCTCTCACTTAGTAAAAAACGTTGTATCGCCTCGGAATAGTTAGTGTTTTTTCTTTATCGTTATCTAAAATTTTTAACTCGTTCAAAAATTACAAATCACTGTAAAACTATTTCAAACCTATCCAACGTTTTTAGTAAGGAGGTAACTGTTTGACTATTCAATTGTTTCCTTTAATTTTGTTAGGTTGCTGTTTGACTATCGCTCCTCTGTATAATATGGCGCTTGAAAACCCAAGAGCAATAAACTATTCGTCATGTGTTAAAAGCAGCTCCAAAAAGTTATTTCCTTACTACAGACGCATTAAGAGTGAAATGTAAGCGCCGAAATACATCACGCTACCCACCGAGCTGCACCCCGCGACGAAAGCAATTCAGTTAGTGTGCATTAAATCACGGGCAAAGTCGGTGGAGGAACTAGTTACTTTACTGCAGTAGCGCAACTTCCTGTCGTCGAGTACACTGGCTGGATGGAAAATGTAGATCTTCTGATGGCAATAAGTTCTGTTTCAGTTTGACGAATATAATTACAACCTGTCACCTTTTAATACCTATTTGGATCATCAGAGTGAGAGGGATGTTAGTTAATTTTTACCGCTGAACCAGCTGTACTCGTATTAACATATCGACCGAGAAAAATAGGCGATGCACCCACAAGCGCTTCTGGTGTTACAGCTGTCCATAATTATGGGCGGCGGTGACCACCTATGGAATAGCCATGAAGAATGGTATTATAATAAACTCCATCAGGTATAGCATTCAGCTACACTTAGTGACGTCAATCGATGCTTAAATAAGACTGAAATGAGTCATTTACAACAAGGTTGAAAGAGACGATGAGAATGACAAGCGACGTCATCACGTTTTTCCTGAATGCTAGTTGAACCTTGTTTTTTTTTTATCATGGCCTATGGAATGCTCCAGCCAAGACCAGTATTGTAGTTAACTTTTCACCCATTGTAATGCTCAATGTTGTATTACATCTCTGCCAGTCCCCTCGGGGGAAAGTTACGACGACATGTTATGTTATGTTCAATGCCCAAAACAAGAAAGTGTTAAGTTTATTTTTAACCCATGCACTGAATAGGACAAGTGTTTGATTAATTTTTGTCATAGCCAGTTCATACACGTACAATATAGTTCAATATTGTACGTGTATGAACGTGTATGTCAATGGTTATATAGTTATGCCATGTAATTGTTGATTCTAGGGCTACATGTTTGTGAGTGTGCATTGAGCTACTCTTCCTATTCTTTACAGTGGATCGAAAATATAGTCGTAGGCAGTAAGTATTGAATGCACGCAGCGTGATGCGCTAGCAAGTGAGCGAGTCGCTAACTTTTATTTAGTGTTATCGTTCTGAGGAGGGGAATTGATTTTATTTGAAGCGGTTGGTTTTTGATGCTGATTTGTGTTGCGTTTTGCAGAGCAAAAATAACCTTCTACAGTCGCTTAAAAAGTCCGAGATTTGTTACTAGTTTTTTTTTACAAAACCTTATTTTTGACCGTTCTCAGCATGGTTTCAGAATCTACTGGGATATTTCGGCATTTGTTTGTTTGACGATAACTGAAGTATTGTTGATCCGATCTTTATTATATGTTGCATGCAAATACAATTTTTAAGTGCGAGTATGGATAAACTGTCTTCATTAGAGCAAACTTCAAAATTTTTTATTTTTTGATAAAATTCTAGGTTGATATAGCAAGGTCTCACAGCCCACTGGAATAACTCGACCTTTGTGTGTTTTAAGATATTTTGTCCGACGATAACCTGAGTAGGTGCGATTAATCCGATCCGCACGAAATTGCAAATAAATATAGTTTATTTTAATGCAATTTCCAAGTTTAAAATATAAGTCTATTCAGTCAAGGGATTGTGGAGATATGAGGGTTGCGACAATCTTATCGAATATCTTAAACAAGGTGATCTACTAGTTTTAAAGTAATATACCAAATCAACCAATTGCTGACAAAACTATAATAATATTAGCCGCGCCCGGCTGCGGTGTAACTCCAAGGTCCAAGGTATAAGCTACCTCCATACTAAGTTTAATCAAAATCTGTTTATCCGATTGAGCATGAAGAAGTGAAAAATAAACACACACACAAATTCCGTCTTTTTATAACTAGTGGTTTTGTGAGCAGTTTACCTCGCGGCCGATGTTTGTCCTTCTGTACAGGTCGCATTTTTCAACCGATTCTCGTGAAATTTTGTGAGCAGGTTCGATAATTATACAAATTTTTTTGACGAATTAATTTTTGAATTTATTTCAAAATTGCAGAGTTTTTTTTTCAATAAAATAAATGAAAAAGAAACGGTTACGAAATGCGACCTGTAGAACTGTGGAAGACAGACGTCTGGACAAAAATCAAGACAGAAAACCAGTCAGAATTCGAATAAACGAAAGCATTTTTGTCTTAAGCTGAAGTATTCACGCTACGCTCGGTAACGCTCGCGCGGTCGATAAAATAGAAAGAAAGATAAATAATGATTTCTATTACTCCAGGATATCTACATTTCCTATTTGGCTAAGCACTACTTTTCTGTCGTCATAGATTACTGATAACTACGAACTCATAAACATGAACCTAACAAAGAATGTCTTACAAAGCAGAAAAGAAAGACATTATCGGGTCGTGAGAGCAAATGGTGAAACAAGTGGAACACGCATACATCTCTCGCGCGTATAAATTACAACCCTCCTTACCCTGCAGCACCCTCGGCAGTTAACTACATCGCGGGGCCGCGAGCAGGACAACGGATTGATAGCGGAGATGAAGAAAGGAGAGAGGGAAAACTTTGGAAAAAAAACTGTCCTTGCATTAAAGTCGGATAAGGTTTAAGACTGTAATTTATTTTTTATTTTTTTGTGGGCAACAGGGTCACCTGCTCTCACATTTGGGACATACACTGAGTATAATCCGGCGAAGTGTGGATGCTTTAATACACCTTTGTTGTGTTATGTAAGTTTTTTTTTTTTGGAAAACCACTAATAAAGTGATAAGCAAAAAAATCAATAAAAGCATAAACTAGAACCTTAAAAAACCTCTGACATCGATTTTCGGTTCGGGAGGTACCATGCCACAGACAGACACACATGTCACACTTAGGTAAAAAAAAAACAATATTTATTCATGTAATAAATTATTTGTCACTAATTATTTTGGTCATCTAAATGATAAGGTTGAAGTCTTTTTTGAACTCACTAGATTTGAATTTTTATTAATTATGATGAAATATACAACAGAAGACAGAATCTTAATACCTAGATAAAATATTATCAAAAAGACGTTTATCTAAATGTGTAGCGCAGAAAACAACGAACAATTTCATGTTTGAAAAAAATTACAAAATTAATTTTAAATTGAGTTGTTAATCTGTCCCTCTCTAATCTGTAATAGCGAGTAATTTAGGGAGGTATTTATTCCATTTATAGCCGTTCTAATGGCGTTCTGTTGACGACTCAACAGCTTTGATGCAAGTAATAGTTTCTGAATGACAATATGAGGGTCATGACAGAAAATACTAGCTTCTAGTGAAATGTTCGATCGAGGAGTCATGCAATGCGAAGGGGAGACAAATCGAAACGACACTACGACTTGCATATAGATGTTTCTAGCTTGATCGTCATCACTCATAAGTTTTTATTGACTGAGTGAGCGTTAGCGAGCGAAGTTTCTCCGCTTCAGCTTAGACAAAAATGCATGTATGTCCGAATTGTTGTGTTTTGGGGGCTGAGCTACCCACGTCCGTAGGAGTGTACTCTATTCTGATTACCTATATACCCTACACGTGGTCCCCGGGTAGTGCTAACCAGGTAGCAAACTCTGGTGGGAGGCTTCGGCCGTGGCTAGTTACCACCCACCGGACCAAGCCATGCCGTGAAATGACCTAGTCGTGTTTCGGGATGTAGTCCGGTGTAACCGTTCCGAAGACGGGTCTGAGCAGTAGCGCACTTGTAGCGCCTCACTCAACTGCCGTCTTTGTACTTCTTCACTCTACAAAACTTCAGGGCTAGAGTAAGTACCTTGTAGGTCGTCGTGCTCCATCTTAGACCACAACGTCGCTTAACATCTGGCGAGTTGGTGGTCAAACGCCGACCTATTCTACATAAAAAAAATTAAAAAAAAGAATTCTGTTTGGATCTTTATCTTCCTCTACCAGGTCCAGGTACAGGTATCAACAGATTATTTTAAAATTTTGTGAGTAGGTTCGATTTTTTTTCTACATTTTTTTTTTGATTCAGTTTAGTAATTCTTCAAAATGGTGGAGATATGTTTTTTTTAAACAAATCATGTTTCCGCAATTTTCAAATTTCTCAAAAACCGACACGGCCAAAAAAAAACTGTATAATTATTGAACCTGCTCACAAAATTTAACGAGAATCGGTTGAGAAATGTGACCTGTAGAGGAGGGACAAACGTTAGCTGCGAGTTCTACAGTTCACGGAGCCACTATAAAAAAATACGAGTTACTACGTTTCTGTAGCTCGTTTAAAGTCTTACGTCAATTTGATGATTAAATTTCTTTCGATGTCTTCTTGAATCACTTGCACTTACAGTATTTAGTAATGCTAGCACCGTTCTTTGTCGATCGGTAACCTAACGTTAAAATTCAACAAAACCGTAGATTTTGTCTATGATCTGAACATTTTGTCCATTTACTCGTAGTTATACCATATCCATAATTTTAAACGTCAGTTTACCGATCAGCTAGAAATGGACCTCCGATTTATTTTTGTTTAATTTTGAAAGGTTATATAGCTATATTTATTTAGATTGATGATGTATGCTGGTAATAGGCAGCAAAGTGAATATATCATAGCGTCATCATCAACAAACATTATCTACTCACGGGTACTGCTATACCATAGAATGAGTGATAGTACTACGCACAGTATTATACAGGTTTCTGTTACCATTAAATAAGGAAAAAGTAAATTTGCTACTTTTTGTTTTACTTCCGCAGTATTTAAGAAAGAGAGGATAAGCTGTTTTTTAATCCTCAATCCGGAAGATTATTAGTCTAAGTCCAGATTAATTCCACTATGAACGAAGGGCTAACAAAAGCCCTCGGTTTCACTGCTTCTTTATTTATTACAATGAAACTGAAAGAATAATTTACAAACGGTTTTTATAAAGGTTTTAATAGATTTATGAATTCATCACTGTAGCGAATTTCGTTACAATTTCGTCACGCTCAGTGCTCGGGTAGTCACGCTGATCATTTATTGAATTATTAACCGTGACAATAAACGCCAATAACATACAGATCATATTATCTGTAATGTTAATTAATTTTACTATACAGTTGCCAATGTTTCCTAATGTAAATTGAAAAATAAGCGGAGACTTTTGATTGCTTGAGACATTAACTTAATTAGAAAGTAAAGATAAAAGATCAATAAAAGTTTTGTTCTCAGAGTTCTTAGTTAACTAAAAAGTATGTGGAGTAAAGTAGTACAAACTCAGTGCCAGTATTTCTTTTTATAAACCGATTATTATAGAGAATTAGAGAACGTTAAGTGGGATTCGCATAGTTTTCTGTTTACTCTCTCCCGCGGTTCCTGCTGTAGGTACGAGTGTGTAGTTTAAGTCAATTTTTTTTTTTTTTTTAATTCAATTGGGTATCAAAGACACACATAAGAACGTCAAAGTTTTCTAATAGACTCGACCGCCTTGTACGGAAAAAGAGCCACTACTCAGAAGAACAGGCAAGAAACTGATGGGCAATATTTTTTCAAAAAATAGTCCTTAATTTGAGATATTTGTAAATAGCGGCTTTAGCTACTTTCTTTCGTTATATCTGCATGTTGCAATAGTTTACATACTGATGGTAACTACCCTCTTACTTACAGTATTCAAGAAGAAATTGCACATTTTTTGCATCACTAATCTTGTACTGTGCTTTAACTTCAATGCTATCTTGTGTGTAAGTACATATATCAGATCCCTAGCTAGACATAATCAGAGCCTATTCTCATCACTCAGCTAAAACATCACAAACCGTTCACCATCAAAGAACACATCACTCATTTCTCAGCCATTTAACAAAGCCCATGTTATTGTATTAAACATTTACACCCTTCGGACTAGGAGTAGAGACATGCTGGCACTGATCACAAGCGCACAGAGATGCAACTTCAGATATTTTCTGTAGCTTATTAGTATTTTTAGACAAAGCTTCAACTTTTAGCTCTGCGTTATGTTAATGTAAACTAAATATCATTGAGAGCTCAAATTACAACATCCTAACTAATATCTTAATAAGTGGCCTCCGATATGCAGCGCCTAAACATGAAATCACAATTAACGCTGTCCCTAAAGAACACGTTACCTAATCACTTTAGCTCTAAACCACGGGAAGATTATCACTGTGCGTATCGGAGCCTAAAAATGCGATGATAGCCTAGTTGGAGAAGGCCTGCCTCTCAAGCCAGAGGGAGCGGGTTTTAACCCAGCCGAGGGCACACACCAATTTGTTCATTGTGTGAACATTTGCTACATGACTGGAGCCCTGTATGGCGACAGGCTTGCCCCCTGTCACATTTGGGGCTGAATATCGTCCGGCGAAGTTGCGTCTGCCAGCCCCTTCGGGGGAAAGGAGTGACGATAGGTATGTATCGGAGTCTCAGATTCGTTGCAATTACTTTACTAATTTGTTATTAGTTGGACTTCTGTGCTCTTTCTAATTCAAGAAGGAACCCCCTATAGCCCGGGGGGCCCGCAGGGTAAGATAGAGCTTTGTTCGGGATAACACATCTTGCCCAATTAGGGAACTGTAATTACACGTCTTAATTGCATTTTTGAGTTTGGAATTGGTTTTGAGAGTCTTTGTTTATGCTGGAAGCTATTTTTTAATCTTTGTCGTAATTGCTGGATTCACACAGGACACTTTTAAAATGGTTTTGTGAGCTTGCCCATTTTTATTTGTTACTATTTGTTTTAATTCTTGTGACACCTTTATCTATAATTTCTACTAAACTAATTCTTTTGAAAGTTTGCACGTACATTCCCCGTCATTAAAAAGTGTTGCATAGCCTCGAAATAGTTATAAAATGCTTTGTCTTTTTCTTTCTTTTCAATTCTAATACTCGATTGAAAAAGACAAAACATCGAGTAACCTTTCCGAGGCTATATAACGTTTATTAGTAACATTAGTAGAGGGGATTGAGTTCCCGTGATAATACAAAATTACGATAACTGTTTGTAATTTAGATAAACCTATAAAATATATACTTATTAGCTGCGCCTCGCGGTTTCACCCGTGGCCCCATAGTAACTTAAATGTTTAGGGATTCCTATTCTGGGCTCCTGGCAACGTGTATGCAAAATTTCATGATGTTCGGTTGAGTAGTTGAGACGCTAAAGCGTAACAAACACACAAAGTCACTTTCGCATTTATAAAATAAAGTTAGGATTACCACATGTGCAAGACAACACAATAAAATACAAGCAGTGGTGACACTGCGAGACGCTACTGTATCTACGCTGGTCATACCACAAATTTACAGCAAAATACGTTACTCCAAGATTCCTGTCGAAAATGAAACTCTGAATTTCAATCTACACTAAAACAGTATTTAAACATTAAATTACACTGGAATGGAACTTTTCCATTCCAGTTCCGTGTTCAGCGGATGCGTCGGATTTGTTCACATAAAATATTCACGAGAACGCTGCGTGGAAGATTTTAAAATCATGGTCTCGCGACTAGTAGGGGAAGTAACGAGTAGCAAAAGAGAAAAAGAAAAGGAAATTTACTGTAAAATGGATGAAATAGCAGGCTTTCATACTGCGTGTGAAATGAGGGTAGAATGCATGATTATTACATAATTTCTAGGTGGCATAGCTTAACACTATTTTCCGCTGACATGGCGTTTTATTTGAAGTTCGTATTTGCTCGCCTTGTTGTATTCTATGTTGTGTATTGGCTACTGGCTGTTTGTTGAAAACTTCGCCAAAACGTTAAAAAAATTATACCTGCGCCATTTTGTAAATTTTCCGAAAACTTTGTGTGAAAAAATCTGTATAGTTATCGAACCTACTCATAAAATTTCGTGAGAATTCGTTTGAAAGAAAACCTGGACAAACACCGGAAGGGCATACGAATGCATTTTTGCCGAAGCTGTAGCAGAGACGCTTTGGTTGCTTCACCGCACGCTCGATCAAAAAAACTGTGACAAAACTTACTTCTTAGTATTCATTGAAGTACTGATTTTGCCTACTCATTTTCTTCATCTTCTTTTCCTAACAGCCGCCGCCTAGATGCAAATTACTTCATAAAGCTGTACTTAGTTACTCTTTTTTCTTAGCAAAATGAAATAAAACATGTGAGCAACCCTAGAACTATTTCCGGCAGCATTTTTCTCTACAAAACGGAGAGTTCGCTGAGAGCCTGGAGCCGCGCCAACTACGCACTCGACGGAACCTACTCTACATTAGGCCGGGGCTGGACGAGCGACTGATCGCATTTTAGGTCTCGTATAGTACATTACATTTGATTTGCCTACCTCTCAATAGGTACATACGATACGTCTGACAATGTCAAATATAGTTGTAAAGAAAGAAAATGCAACGGAATGCGCTCGTGTATTCTCAGCCTTATTATAGGCAACATTTTGGGTTTACATTGTTTTGTAAGGTAAGTCTACTTCGTTCGGTGGTTTGCTTGAGTGGTTTTCGTTCGTGGTTGTAAGCGGTTTGTTTTCGCTGTACTGTACTTGTTATTTGCATGAATGGGAAAGATTTGGTTAGTGAGGTCATATAGGCCGAGTAGTTGACCATAGTGTCAGAGTTGTCAGGCCACCTCAAGGCCTCTGACAGGGCTGGAGGTTGTTGTTTTAGGATAAACGACCGAAGGTTAAAATTTTACGTTTATTTTTTGTGGCTGGGTTCTGACTTTTACATTAACTGTGATAAAGAATTATACTTATTGTTTTCAGTGCAAATATGAAATTACTTCTGATTGCGGTTTTTTAAAATTCTTCTTACCTCATGTGTGAATTTAAAGAACATCCTTATTAGTGTGTACGAGTTCACTTTAAAACATATTATACTTACATCATATCCGACTTGAAAAAAGCGATGGCAGCCTAGTTAGGAAAAGGCCCGCCTCTCAAGCCAGAGGGAGTGGGTTCGAATCCAGCCGACGGACGGCACACACCAACTTGTTCATTGTGTGAACATATGTGCGTATTGTATGTCATCGATGTCTTTGCGACAGGCTCGCTCCCTGTCACATTTGGGACTGAATATCGTCCGGCTAAGTGTGGGTATTGTATTACACCTCTGCCAGCCCCCTCGGGGGTAAGGCGTGACGAAATGTATATATCCGACTTGTACTTGCCATTTTCACTTCATTATTTTAAGAAAAACCAAAATCCGGTGTTTATCAATGTCTTGGATAAAAAATTGGCTCTTATCGTAGGTACCTAATCATTTTAAGGATTAATGTTTGTTATCCAATCAAGAAGGCCTGAACGGATCTGGGTGAAATTCGGCACAGAGATAGGCTATAGTCTGAAATAGTACATGAGCTATTTTTTTATCGTAGATATAACCACGTGGCTTAGCTAGTTTTCAATAAATAATCCCTAGTCCTTCCTAATACTCAATTCCGACTCGATTCAAAAGAATTGTAAATTCCTAATTGCAGTAGTGACGGACTCTACAAGTCTCGGGAGAGCGATGCAATCGGTTATTGCTTACTCTACCAATCTCTACCAGTTCTATAGCTGCTCTATAGCGGCTCTATGGCAGCTCTACCGACACTATTGATTACTCTACGGACTGCGGGTTGCAGACTCGGTAATGATTTTAAGTAAATTGCTTCATGAGTCGTGTTTAAAATAAAAACAAGGCAGCATCTGCAATTTTATTTGATAAAAACCGGCCAAGTGCGAGTCGGACTCGCATACGAAGGATTCCGTACCTTCCTATTAACCTATCTATCAACGTTTGCTGTATGGGCGCCCCCGGGAATATTTATTTTATTCTGTTTTTAGTATTTTTTGTTATATCGGCAACAAAAATACATCAACTGTGAAAATTTCAACTGTCTAACTATTACAGTTCATGAGATACAGCCTGGTGACAGACGGACAGCGGAGTCTTAGTAGTAAGGTCCCGTTTTACCCCTTGGGCACGGAACCCTAAAAACTGTAAGTGTATGTTTCTAGAATACACAGTAGCCTTTGTGTTAATCCAAGTGGATTATGTTACTTAGAACATTTATGGAAATATTTGAAAAACTGTACAATTAGTTCGTACGGAGAATTTAAACTCGCATAATTAATTCCATTTCGCCTGGACTCGCTTTAACAAACTAGCTTTAAACTTTCCGTCATTGGCTTTAGTGTCGCCGGCGACATGACACCACGCAAGTTAAAAAAAAATGCACATGAAAATTTCATACTAATCACACTAAATGGGTTACGGATGGCAAAAAACATTGTTTGTATAGTTTTTAATTTTTATTGTTTTTTCGTTTATATTTGTTTTTTGTATACTTACTTGTTTTTTGCTCACATAAAAATTGTCTATTGTTATCAATAAATTCTGAATTTTTATTTCTAATATCTCAAATGCAAAAGTTCGGATGAATGGCTGGATGTAGTTACTCAATCACGTCAGAGCGGCTGATCGGATCTAGATGACGTTTGGCACCCAGATAGGTTATAGTGTGATAGGCTGAGTGAGCGTTAGAGAGCAAAGCGTCTCTGCTTTAGCTTCGACAAAAATGCTTTATTTTCCTCGACAGATCGCATTTCTTAACCGATTCTCTTAGAATGTATCGAATGTTAGCTACATACAACAAGATTTGTAAAGATTTAGATATATTTCACAGTACATCTAGCGAAATCAAAAAATTTTTTAAACCTGTTGAGAAATAAGCTAATTTGTATAGCTTTTTAACCTATTTTATGTTTACCGAGTAGTGAAAGTACTGAATTAAAGTAAATGCATGCAGTGTTCACATCAAGAAGGTCGTACATTAAGTATCTTAAATTACTATATAGTACTGTTTAAGTTCAACGGATGTATTTATGTAACGGCCCGTTTTGTGAACCAATAAAAAAAAAAAAAAAAAAAAATATGTTGTAAGTACGAGTAGGTTCAATTTTATTTAGATTGAGTAGTCGTAGTTTTTCCCAAAAAAAATATTATCTCCTCCTTTATGATATTTTTTAAGCTGAGTCTGAAAAAAATAGTATAATTATCGCTGCTGCTCGAAAAATTTCACGAGAATCGGTTAAGGAATGCGACCTGTAGCGGAGGACAAGCGTCGACCGCGAGGTTTAAAGCTAATAGAGCCACTAGTCAATGTTATAAGGACGAAAGTTTGCGAGTGTGTAAGTGAGTATGTTTGTTACTTCTTCACGCTGAAACGGATGGACTGATTTTGATGAAATTTGGTATGAAGGTAGCTAATATAAATAAATAAACAAATAAATAAATTCGGAACATTGTCACACACGGTCGCCCGACCCCAAACTAAGCAAAGCTTGTACTATGGCTGCCAGAGACTGATATACATACTTAGATATTTTTAAATACATACTTAAATAGATATTAACACCCAGACATCGAACAAACACAAATGTTCACCACATAAATGTTTGCCCTAGGTGGGAATCGAACCCACGCCCCCAAGCTCAGTATAGGTTACTTTTTAACCGTGTGTAAAACCGCAAAGCCGAGCTAGTATGTATATAAATGTGTGTGTAATTACATTTTTTTAGAATTAGCGCGGCGACACTGTCGCCGGCGAGCGTAAAGCCAGTAACGGAATTGAACCGTTATTCTTGTTATTTATGATCTCTAGTCAAATATGAAATAAACATTCAACAAACAAACCATTACCTCCTCTCACTCGTGCTAGTTTCACAATAACAATAAAGTCAACAAAACACAAACAACAAACAAAATTTTAAAACATTTTCAACAATACGCCAAACGAAGTTCCAAAGGCAACAGTCGCCATTGTTACGAGCAAAACTGCAAAAATGGTTGAAGCCGATTGATTTATAGAATTACCATTGAGGGGTACTTTACATTACGACGCTGTACTCACAGACAGATGTTAAGCTTTTGCGTTCTAAATACGATACTTAAGTTTCCGGGCGTAACACTGAAAAAAAAACAATAAAGGATACATTACTCGTGGGCCAGCAGACATCAGGGGAGCTACCATGACTTGTTATTTCAATGACGGCTACGTTTTGTTAGTGACGCTGCGCGACCGCGAATCGTATCGTTCTTGGTCGCGCAGTGTCCAAAACTAAATTTAACTATCAGGGCAATAACACGTCATGATAGATGCCAGCTGTGAGGTTTTTTTTTTGAGGGCTGATTGTGGAGATATATTTGTTACGAGTATATATGGTATATAAAACACTTTAGTTGCATTTTACATTATGAAAAAAACTGTGTTGTGACAATTTCAAGCGATTGTATTTGATCGAATTTTTAGATTAATTCGTTTCGGATTTACGTATAATGTACGCCAGTAAATATGATGCATGTGAAAACATTTGATTTAAGAATTACGAACTCGAAACTATTGTTACTTACTTTAAAGCACTTTATGTTTTACTGAATAAAAAAGAAATTTAAAAACGCTAAAATTTGGAGGGATATATTATGTTATGGAGGGATGTTTGTTACTCAATTGTACCAGAAATTTCTGAACGGATGTGGATAGGCTTTGGCACAGAGATACATAGACTATAATTTGGAATAGCACATAGCATACTCGTTGACCGCGGGTAACACCGCGGGGCGCAGCTAGTGTTTTATAAAGCACATCATCTATTTAATGCAAGTGTGTGTGTGAATAAGACCAACCCATTTCAGCCGACCCAAGCAGCTGTCTTCACCTATTACCCTGCATTACCCTTCCCTTCTCCCCCCTCCCCGGGGATCCGAGGATTAGGGTCCCGACAATACTTCCAATAATAATTGGACCTTCGGAAAAATCTACATAATCTTCGCTCGGGTATTATGACCGTAAAATCCTCGGGAACCGCTTTATAACTTACAGAATGGGAACTTAAATATTGCTTTTGGGGATCGCTTACCCGTCAGCACACACTTACCCTGGGAGGGAGGTACACAGGTTAAGCGATCAGTTCGGAAGGCAAGAGGGCGATTGGAAAATGCTTTATGTGCAATTTCTTGTGGTTAAATTTCACTTGTAAATGCGTAATCATTTTTAAACTTGGACTAGGGCAGTAATTTAAATAAAAAGATTAAGAACAAAGGCTGAAAGGCATCAAATCTGTAGCAGTCCGGTCCCTGCAGTGCAGTGTAGTAATGCCTTAAGGCTGCCTGTTCACTGGACTAGAGAGGAGAGGAAAGAAGCGAACGGGATTGTGCCAGTATTGACCAATGGAATTGCATTAAAATTCCTCTGTGAAGTAGAGCGAGAGAGAGAGAGAGAGATTTTATTCAATTCTATTGATGAATTTTGGCACAGCTCCTTTTCGATGCTCTTCTCTCCATACCTTTCCTCTTTTCTCCGTCCCAATAGACAAGCAACTATAAGCAATGCTTTTTTTAACACGTTCAACTTTGTAAATTGAACGTGTTAAGTCGTAAGCTGGGTCTAAGCCCGGGATTTGACTATAGGGCCCAATTTACTAAATTAGTTTTTCTTAAGCTAGTCCAGAATGCATTCCTATCTTAGAACAAGTAAACAGTATTCTTTAAAAGTAGGTTTATAACTTATCTGGTTCTTAAAAAGTCACAGATATCATGCTATTTTTGTTTGATTAAAATTATAGCCAGTATCAATAGAAAAAAAAAAATCATTCCAACGTAATTTCCTACGAGACTTTTTCTAAATTTTGATATATTACTTCCTTATCTGGCCTAACTAAACAGCCTTTTATTCGGGCCCACCTCACCACAATCTGGCGGAATTGTCATCTCGGCAGAATTAACAGTGTTTCCCTGAGAGGTCACTTAATGGGATTAAACGCTGACCCACTTTGGGACGACTTGTAACACATGGCTTAGCTGACGTGCGCGCCAGTAGGGAGGTTCGTTTATTTTTAAGGTTAAACACGAATCATTCAAGCAAATTCGTAGCCCACTAGCAACAGGGCAAGCACGGGCGCGGGACAAATGGTAAATGGCCGTTTCTATCTGCCCTTAGATGCGACAAGCTCTAGCTGAATACGGATATGTATGTCTCTTTCTCGCGGGATGGAAACGGTGGAAAGACATTTTGTCTCCAGCCCGTGCTAGCCCTGCTGATCAGACAGGGTGAGTAAAATTACCAATCCTTCTTAAGACAAACCTGTTAACCATCTGGAGGGTAAATCAGCTAACAGTCAATACTTAACTGAACCGTTGACGTTGTGCTCCTCTTAAAAAACGAACAGGGAACGGGCATTACAAAATATGTTTGACAAAAGTATCACCGGTAGGCCAGCTAAAGATGGTTTGCGAGATGTAATAGGGATAGGGATAGCGATAGGGATACCGCCTGATATTACGATATTGTTCGTCTGGAGCAAAAAATAATGACCGAATAAGACCGCCTCTGACGTTTAAAGAGCATTAATAAAGACATTACAGCTCAAGCTCATCACAGCACTAGTAGAATATCCTAAAGCCGCTGTATTAATTTTAGCTGAAAAATTGAAGTAACTTCATAGACCTACTAAGATTATAAACGCGAAAGTTTGTAAGAATGGATGGATGTTTGTTACTCTTTCACGTCAGAACGGCTCAACAGATCTGAATGAAATTTGGCACAGAGATAGATTATAGTCTAGGATAGCACATAGGATACTTTTTACCCGCGGGTGAAATCGCAGGGTGCAGCTATTTAAACAATGAAACTAAGCCCTGAGATAGTATTCTATCATCTTAATAAATATAAATTACGTGTTACGTTGTTTGTCCGCTATAGACTCTTAAACTACTTAACCGATTTTAATCAAATTTGCACACCGTGTGCAGTTTGATCTAACTTAACAGATAGGATAGCTCACATATATTTATATATAAATAATAAACGCGAACGAAGTCGCGGGGTGACAGCTAGTGTTTTATAAATATTTTATCTTGATATCAGCTTATTTTTATTGTTAGCAGAGTTCAAAAGGTTACTAAAGCTTTTACGTGTGAGTCTATGGATCACAGTTTTAAGAAATAAAGTTTTATTGTTATTATTATTATTATTTAAAGATCTAAGAAGTGTGTTACCTGTAATACTGTCCAGTTCGGTTCACCAACACTTACAGAATGAAAGTGGGACGGGACATACCGCCGTCTTTGTCTCTCAAGTGAGAGTTACACAAATCTTCCGCTAGTTAGTGCGTAGTGTATAAATTATTGTCGTGAAAGTTTTCGCAGTTTTCGAGAACATTCCACGTGGAGTTCGGCTAGAGAACTGTATTATAGGATGATCGTAGAACCGTGGATTTAAAAGAAATGGAATTGACTTAAACATTTTTATTTGTTTAAACCTACTTTTGCACTGCATGAAATTGCATACTAATACTAAGGCCCGTATTCAATAACGGCGCTTAGTCATTATTCACAATTTAAAACTGGCTTAAGGGGTTAAGATGCGCCAATGACATTTGGCATTCGGCGCTCAGCTGGTTTTAGCGCCTCTAGTGATCAACGCTCGAAGCTTTTGAACATTGAGCTAGCATTTCTCAAAGACAAACAAATTCAGACGAAACACCGTGAAAAAAATATTTTTGCCTAAAAATGAAAGCCCTCTGTGATGTTATGCTTTATTGTAATGTTTTTTTACTAAATTATTTGAAGCCAACGGCGTTTTAAAGTTGAGCCTTATAAGCAGCATGAGCGCGGTAGTTTGTTTATAAGTATAGGTAGATTAAGTATGTACTCACAAATATCCCGCATCTAAAGGTTTTGATTCCCTTTGGTCGTGCGTGTAAAATCTAAAAAAAACAATCGTAGACCACGGACTCTCTGAAGTGTGAGATATTATCTTGGTCCCTCTCACTTTTATGATTTTTCAAACGAGAGAGACATTGACCAAAAAATATCTCGTGCGTAGGAATAGGGGAAATAATATAATATCGTAAGAATGGCCCTGGAGGGCTATTCTTGACGCGTGAGATGTTTCTTGGTCACTCTCACTATGATTTTTAAAACGAGAGAGACATTGATCAGAAAATATATTTCGTAAGAATAGGGCTCCTGATGGGCATCCTAAGAACTCCGGTACCAGGGATAAATTACTCAACCTATCCTAAACCAATGCTTACAACATTTCAAAAATCTCATAACAAAAAACATATTTACTAGGACTAGCAGAGCTGTTCAATCGACGGCCCGCTTAAAAAATGTATTCTACGAGTTGGTAGTACTAATCTGTTTTACATAATCAGCAGGTAGTATAAAAATGACTAAAATGATTCAAAACATAGTGGACCTAGAACTTACAACCTCATTATTATCTCGATAGTTTCTTGCCTGATTTTGCTGATAATTATGTTCCTACTCGGAAGTTAAAAACGCGTTTGTGTTTAATATCTTTTTCATCACTCTCACTCGTAAAAAGGACTTTATTACATCAGTTTTAGCTCATAATCCGAGCTATTAAGCACGTGTGCTGTTACTTTACCATTATCGCACTAGTAACTAAACTAGACTTTTTTTAAAATAAATCAACAAGAGTTTTTTTTTACTTTTCTTAAATTCTTGATTTAAAGTATCATAACTACGTAATAACAGTAAATAAACATTATTTTTTTTATCAAAATATTGACAATTAATTAGTTATGAAAATTTAAACAAAGTACTCGCTTTATTATTATGCCTAGTAAAATTTTGATAAGTGGAAAAGCAGCAAAATGCGCATACATTTTCAGAAAAATGTATTGACTAATGCAAGTCTGTGTTTTTTCCCCTCGCATGTGTGATGAAAAACGTCACATGAAACGCGTGTGCGTTAATAATTTACACTATTGGCTCCATTAGTGTGCTCGCATACGGCTCGCGCTATAATACCGCCTCGAGTGTAATGATCTAAGCACAAAAGTGTCATAATTTACGATATAAAAAACTACACTTTGACTTAATTTTGTTTACTTAATTTTTTTAGTAAACTGATTTTCAATAAAAGTCAAGTTAGAAGATGTTTTAAGTGATCATTGTAACAAAATTAGAGCGACTTCCAAACCACAAATAAGCACTAATATTAATTAATATAATTATTATAAGCGCTACCCATCTATTTGAAGTCGGTGCCAGCCAAGTCTTATAGGTAGAAGAAGAAGGATACTACTTACAAGTATCTACCTAATTGCTACATATACATAGTATCTATATACTGCCTACTTGGCTTGGCTGGTTCCGAGTAGTAGGTAATTCCTACTAAACATTCAGACTGAAATATTTGGCATAGTACGAGTAACTCCTAGTACTTCTACCTATTACCAACAAGTATATAACCTACTTACTACACAAATTGTAACTATCTACTCCATATTAGACTTGGCTACCTATTAGATTTAGCTTGGAGGCCGAGTTAACGGCTTACCTACCCGCTACCCTTGCCATAGACACCTGTCTGAGCGTGACGTTTTAATCGGACAGTGCCAGCCAAACCCAGTATAAAGACAATTGCCAATGCCAACTAGATAACTGTTGCCCGTACCATGGTCTGGCAATATGATGATGGTAGAGAGAAGGGTGCAGGTTCGAAGTGGGACCTGTGAATGACAAATACAAGAAACTAACGGAACGAGCTTTTTTTTATCTACGCATACGAAATCGTGAGCAACAGCTAGTAGTTAATATAGTAAAAAAATCCTCTCTAGCTGGACTAAAGGGGTGTTAGATTGGATATTGAAAAACCTTTTGTAGCTGAAATACATGTATAGTGCTTAGATTTTAGCAAACACCAAAAAAATAATCAAAATAAACCGAGAATCAAAAAATATCAATAAATCAAATGCTTTGAAGGCAGTAATCGCTCAGATTAACACATCCTTAATCTAACACATGAAAATCAAATGTTGGTTTTATAGATGAAACATAAATTCGAGCGAAGCTTGCAGTTGGGAGTTTCCAAGCAAAGAGATTAACATTGAATGAAAACTCAAAATAAGCACTGTAAGAAGAGTTTATTTGAAAATTGAACTAGCTACCAAGAAAAAAATACGAGCACGTGCTCCACGAGCTGCACGAAATTTAAAATAAAAGACTGTACCTTACTAGTACCTTTTTATTAGTTACGAGAGAGTATAATATTAGACAGTATTTTTAGGAGAGGATTCGCTTCTAGGATAAAGCAGTGTTTTTGTCTTGGGCGGCTTGAACCCCTCGCTGCCCTCAGGACTCATCTTCCCTTGCTGCGATCGAGAGTTAACTCTAGATTCCCTCGTTACGCTCAAGGTACAATAAGCCGCCCGCGACGTAAGGCACTGCTTTGTGCCCTCGGTACATAATTTACTATTGTTACTCTTTATTCACAAAAAGGTGAATTTAGAAGCAAGACCTGTTTGCTTTTCTCCAATCAAGTCTATCGATTGTTTGGCGCAACCAAATCCATTGTGTCTTGATATTTCCTTAAATTTTACGAAGAAGAAGCTAATGTTATAATACGCCAATAACTTTTGTCTTTCTGTTCTTGTTCTGCTTCTTCTTCGACGATGAGATTCGGCAATGAAGACTGATATTGTTGTTCCTAAAAACAATATTAAATAATAATTAATTTGCAACCATACTAAGTCCCAACGCTCGTATCAATAATTTATTTATGTACATTGTGTACACAAAAAAAAAATGATTACCAGTTTATTCGAAGGTGAAAAAGTCCCTGTTCCTCGGATGCTCTGATAACCTTCGGATGATTTTGAACTAGGCATCTGTAGATAAAAATATAGGATAAGTTTTTAGTACTGAAACGGAAGTTCTTCACTCGCGCTTCGCGCTCGCTAAGTGAATGTCACGCATGCCCATAGCAGTTCAGCGCCACTCTGATTATAAGTAGTGGCTCTATGAGCAACGTCTCACAAATTACATATCTCCGCTATTTTAAATAAAACCTAAATTTACAAAATTTCACAAATATCGGTTGAGAAATGCGATCTGTAGAGGAAAACAATCGGACATCCGTGCAATCAGACGCTGGACGCCGGACATACGATAACTTTAGCAATAGCATTTCCACTTGGCATAGCTCTGACTATGCACTATGCTTGTCACCCTAATAATATAAGATGTTAAATGTCTTTTAACTCACCTTAGTTCAGTACTTGCATTTTTTGTTGGCTGAACGCTTGTGTTTAAACTTTGATAATTTCGTTGATCTCTGTTTCTGAAAAAATGAAATAGAGCAATTTAAAGATATTAATTACACAATATTCATATTACGCAAAGCGTCTCGTTTGTCTCTTTCCATGATACCATAAAATATAAAACAATTACCAATTTATAATCCCAGTTTAAAATATATTACTATTCTAGTCTTCATGCAATAGAGACTAGATTAAAATAACTATTAAGACTAGATGCAGGTTGGTATCAGTTACCAAAGAAATTGTTGTATTTAATAAATATAAATAAATAACAATACATACAATAGTGACTCTGTGAGCTGGAGATCTCGTGACCGATGTCTGTCCGATTTGAAATTGTCACATGTATTTTATACCCAAATAAATTATTTGTATTTGTATTTGTCCTCCTCTACAGGTCACACTCCTCAACCGATTCTCGTGAAATTTTGTGAGCAGGTTTGACAATTATATAAATTTTTGTTTTGACTCGGATCAAAAAGTTTTTTGGAAATTTTCCAATTATGCAGATATATCCTTTTTTAAATCACATCTCTGCCATATTTAAAAATTTCCAATAACCGCCTAGACAAGAAAATTCTTTTTAAATATCGGACTTACTCACAAAGTTTCAAGAGAATAGGTTAAGAAATGCGACCTGTAGATTAAGACAGGTCTGGGCAAAGATCCGGACAGAAATCCAGACGGAATTCGGAAATACGAAAGCATTTTCGTCGAATCTGAAGCATAGACGCTTCGCTCGCTAACGATCTCTCGCTCGGTTATTGTTGTAAGAAAATGTAATAACTTTTCTTTCGAATTCAATGGCCATAACTCGGAACACTACTTTCTGAATGCAAATGCTTGAATTTTTGTATTAAATACTATTTTTTACAAAAAAATACTTTATTCAAAGTGACTGATCAGAGTGTTAGTAAGCATATTCTTTCAAATAAAAAATAAATGACGAAGTTATGCTGCAACAAACATTTAGTAAAATTTATACAATGTAATAATTGAGTGCGTCCTAATTTTTGAAGTCGGTTAACAAACCAGGATAAGTTAGAAAAATATGCTCACTACACTGCTAAAAATAATAATGTATTGCGGACCGTGGTTGGTCAGCTATAACATAAAAATGTGATTGTTTCTAGTTTAGGTAGGTTAGTTTAGGAAATGTGCTATACCAAAAACAAAAAATAGTATTAGTCATTTACACCGTTCGCACGCAACGACCGCTTTCTGATATTGACATCGTAAGTACACATAATAATTATCATTATTTTATTTTTACCCGATTGTTCAAGAAGGATTATTTATTATTATTAACTATAGAATACTCCCCATTTCTATGTTATTAACTAGGTGTTGGGGCATCAGCAAGTATGCCACAGCTTCAATTTGAAATGGCTTAGGTATATTGACCTTAGTATAATTTTTGTGAATAATTGAATCAAATGAAATCACGAGAAAAAAAACAGCTGTTTCATACAAAAAGCTCATCGATCGTCGACAAAATGTAAGCAGATGCTTTTTTCCCCGATTTAATTTACAAATAAAAATGTTTAAAAAGTAATCGTTGTTTATAATGAAGAGTACAATGACCCCCGTTTGGCTTAGTACACCCTATACCGATAACCCTGTGCAATGTACTAATATGACACATATAGGCACATTTGTACATAACAAGAAAAAAAACACAGTTCTGACAAGTCTTGCACTTGGATAATTATCATGAGCAACATGTACAATGGGGCCCGTGCCGTGGCGTGATGATTGTAGTACAGCACGACGCTGCGCGACCGCGGCTCGTATCACAGCAAAATAAGGTTCACGGTCGCACAGCGTCGGCGGGTAAATCCAACAATCATCGCAATAAGGTGTAATGGACGGTGAAGCCCTGAGAGTTAACATAGGTCGGAGGACACGTCTGTAGTTTTCTATTAAGTATTTTTATCAGGAAAACAAACGTCAGACCGAATCATATGCCACTAAAAACTCAGACACTAGGGTTAGTCACTTCAGTCTACACAATAAGAACAAACGGGTAAAAATATTTATTCTGGTAATTAAATATTAATAGGTAGGTAGGTACTTACCACTTAGCTACCTAGTTGGAGTCCAATTTTTTTGTTACGCCTAGCTGCCTTGGTGACATCTCCCATTTTCATCGGATCAACCTTCTGTACCCTCTACTCACAACGCGATCAATTATTGTCCAAATATTTTCACTAGTAGTAAAGTCACTAAAAACTTATCAAATGTCTTGAAAAACTACTTTTTTTGATTGTCTCTGGATAATTAAGCACTGTTTAATTGATGATTTACGTACAAATAGAAAAAAAATGCGAAAATATTTTTCGGCAAGGCGAGTACGTCCTTCCTTCGTGAGGCGCTGGCGCCGACTGGCCCGTCCCCCGCAAAGGAGCTCGCGGGTGTCAGTGGTCACGTGATCTGACGAAATACTTCAAAATAACACAAAATATTACTAAACTAACTCAATTTTAGCTCTAAAAATATGGTAAAAGAACGATCAATCATATTTTTAATTTCCTATCCGAAGGTGTAAAAATATATAGTAACGTAATCTCCGTAAGCACGGTATTGCACGCCATGAGAACGAAAACAACGTTCATTTAATATTTTTTTACTCGCAATCTAGTAAGTAATATAATATTTTAATTAGACTGATTAATAGGTAACAGAATGATCTTATTGGTGATATTTTTTTCATATCGGTAGGGTCCGTAGCTTCTTCACTATTACGAGTTGAATAGACGCATTTGGCGAATATTCAAGGCTTAATGAATGGTAAAACTATAGTTTTAAATCGAGATTCAAGACTGAGCATCGTTTTAGCATGCGGGGCTTAGTGTAAATCAATCGACCATCATAGAGGGATATTGCTCCAACATGACCTTTATAAAAATACAACTCTGGGAGCTGGAGACACGTCATCTTTGTAGTTTTTTTTTTTCGAAAAATAAAAAATAACAACACCGCCATTTTGAAAAATTTCCATAAACTGACTAGAAGAAAAAATCTGCATGATTACCGAAACTGCCCACAAAGTTTCACGAGAATCAGTTGAGAAATGAGACCTGTAGAGGAAGACAGAGATCCGAGCAGAATTCGGTCATACTACAATACTACACTATACTTATATACAAAGCATTTTTGTCAAAGCTGAAGCATATACGCTTCGCTCGCTGATGCTTGCTCGATAAGATACTTTTGACTAATGAATTTACTAAAAATTTACTTATCAGCTTACCTTTTTTTGTCCAACTAATAAAGATAATTTTCCGTTAAACACTAAACTAGTCCTGCCTATCCTATTAATACCAGTTTCTCCCATCCCACCTTGACGCGCACACAGCAATCACACCCTTAATGGCCGACTAAAAGAAGAATGATTTCCCTTTCTTAAAGTCGGCTCCGAGACATGTCCGCGTCGGAGCCACGCGCGTCGCTTGCCTGATTAATGATCCCACTTCTGAGGCTTTTTATACGCGGTAAGAACTGAGACGTAAAGCTGTTAGTAGAGAAATTAAAGATTCTCGTAAAAAAGAAGCGATGATAGAGCTGGAGAAGGCTCGTTTCTCAAGCCAGTGGCGGCGGGTTCGATGCCAGCCGAAGGCACGCACTCATTTGTCTTTAATCGACTTCCAAAAAGGAGAAGGTTCTCCATTCGACTGTTTTTTTTTTTGTATGTATGTTACGCGATTACTCCGCCGATATTGTGAATCGATTTTCATGATTTTTTTCTGTTTTTGGTAGATCAAATTTCAGAGGTGGTCCCATTAAAATTTTAACAAAATCGGTCAATTTTTTTAAATATCCACAAAAGTCTAAAATTGTTAAGATGAATGACGCCTTACAGGATGGGAAGGCGGTTTTAAGCTTTGCTTTTTATATTATTTGTAATCTGCTTTATAGCTAGAGCCCCGTGTATGGCAAAAAGCTCGCCCACTGTCATATTTGGAGCTGAGCAATGAGTATCGTGCGGAGAAGGGTGAATGTTGTAATTCAACTCTACCATCCACTTCGGGAAAAGGCGTGATATGAACGTAAATAAAATAAAAACAAAATCTCAACTTATTGCAAAAAAAATACTGCTAAGGCCTCCCCCATTTCCTTCCACGTATCCCTCTTCTTCTTGACGTTAAGCCAACTGAGCTCAAAGCAGCAAAGATTGTTACGCAAACTCATTTGGAACCACCCTCAAAAAAAATTTGGATAAGTAATTGTAATCCCAATTGCTTATACATATCTTATAAGCTCCGATAATATTTCAAATATACTAATCAAAGTTAGGATCAGCCTAACAAATACATAGGTTCAACAATACAATACAAAAACTCTTTTTTGGCACCAAATACTAATAAATCTAAACTCAAAAATAAAGGCGCAATGGGCGGTGTCTTCCAGACAACCTTTTCGGTTGACTCGATTTTCGGTTTTCAACTTGATCTGAAAGTTGAAAATTGATGCTTTCATGTGCCGACGCGCGAGCACATGCAAGACGAACTCAAAACATTTTCACATTATCAGAGATTAAACTGCAAAGGCTCCACACAGAGCCATGTCACTTCCAGCACGAAGCCATTAAACCGCCCCGCCTGTAGGTAAGTATTCAACGTGAATTATTATTATTCCCTTATTCTTTCGCCGTTAGCCTCCTTGTCTCTGCTCTACTTTTGATACAAATACCTGCCTATCTCGGTCTACAGATTACGACCATGTCACAATGAAAAAGGATAAGTTTGTTAACATCTTTAGTTTGCTTTTGTCTCTTACAAAATAGGAGTTAAAGTTAAGGAGTTACTGTTGTCAAAGCATTGACAGCAGTGACTCAAGAATTCTATACTAATCAAATCTAATTTTATAGAGAGGTAGAATTTCTGAGTTTGTGGTAATCTCTGAAACTACTGGACTGATAATAAAAATTCTTTCAGCACTAGACAGCTACATTATTTTTTTGAGTGACATATGTATTGAAGCGGCGCTTGTATTATATAAAAGACGTCCAACACTAGACAAAAGCCTCCCCTAAAAGTCTCCACGATGGCCATAATAACACCTTGCGCTGCCCGCATCCAGCGGTCACGCCACCCTCACAAGATCATCTGTTCACCTTGGGGTCTTCCCACGCTGCGTTTTGAGGTGAATTGGTTCTTCCGGACTATCTGTCAGATTTGTGAATTTTTCTTTGTCTTCATCAACTATTATAAAGTTTACGTTTGTCGCGTGTTTTGATCGTGCTTTGCCTGTCAGAAGCTTGGGCTCGCTCAAGAACTACCTAAGTTTACTAGTTTAACGTCAGTTGTAACTAAAAGCTACTCGCAGTTACTTATTAAAATAAACCCTACTCTTTACATAACATAACACAAAATATATTGTCACGCCTTTCCCACGAAGGTGCTGGAAGAGGTTTATTACAATTACAACGCCCACACTTTGCCGGATGATACCCAACCTACCTTCTCTAATTCCCTATTTTTTATCTGTCTAGAATTATTAGCAGCAGAGATACTCGTATTTTGTTGCTCAGTTTTTTTTTAAATTTCTTTATTGCGACAGAGTCCGTTGTTCTGCTTACGTTTTCGTGTTGACTTCCCAACCTTGTTTTTCTCAGAGGTAAATTATATCAAAGTGTCCTTTTGTTTTTGCTCTAAATATTTATTAGCTGTAAGTTAGCTGTAATAAATATCATTAGAAATACAGTGTAAAAGCAATTGAAAAATCCTACGTAGACTACTATTTAACTTGCATATATGCATTTTTAATATGTTTGGAAGAATTATTTGTTTGATGCAAGTCTGCAATTTTGTTTAGAAACCTGAGCAAGCGAATTAAGAATTCTAGGATTTAACTATCGAGCGATGCGAGTGATTTAAGAGGGCCGCGACGCTCTGAAATTTCCATACAAACGCGCTACTCAAATTTCTTGAAAACCATTTGTCAGATTATGATGAAATTTAGCATGTACAATTAAATTAACAATATCTATATCCTTATTTTCTAGGTTTTTTTAAAAAACATTCTCAAGGGAAAATAGAGCTATGAAAAATATCCGCATTTTTAAGGGGTCTTTGTCTGTATTTCCGCTAACTTCTCCTAAACTACGCAACGAATTTTGGTGCGGATTTCAGCTTAAGTTAGGTAGATAAATTTCCGCAGAGGATATAATTATAGGTACCGTGCGTATAAATGTAAAAGGAAGGAAGGAATTCTGTGTTTAAAATTTTTTGAATTCTAAGACTTAAATTATTGCGATACTCAAATAGTAGAAAGTTTACCACATAATTATTTTTTCACCTCAAAAACTTCGGAAAGATTATTTATTTATTTATGTTTTTTTTGTATAGAATAGGTTGGCGTTTGAACACCAACTCGCCTGATGTTAAGCGACGTTGTGGTCTAAGATGGAGCACGACGACCCATAAGGTACTTATTCACACTAGCCTTGAAGGTTTGTAGAGTGAAGAAGTACAAAGACGGCAGTTGAGTGAGGCGCTACAAGTGCGCTACTGCTCAGACCCGTCTTCGGAACGGTTACACCGGACTACATCCCGAAACACGACTAGATCATTTCACGGCATGGCTTGGTCCGGTGGGTGGTAACTAGCCACGGCCGAAGCCTCCCACCATTATCATTCGAAATCTGACTAAAACAAATAGGTAACACTACTAAAAGAAAAACAAAAACCCGGCTGCAAAATGTTGTACCCTATGTTACTTCCACTATCAAGACGATTTTTAATTTGCTTTGTCTATTTATTAAATAAATCAGTCAAAACTGACCCTTTACAAATGCGGATATTTTTCATAGCTCTATTCCTCTTGAGGACGTTTTTTTTTGTAAACCAAGAACATTAGGACGGAGAAATAGATCATTTAATTGTACATGCCAAATTTCATCATAATCTGACAAATGGTTTCCAAGAAATTTGACAAGCGCGTTTGTATGGAAAATTCAGAGCGTTCCCCGACACTTAACTTTGAATATAAGTGAAACCGGACGAGAAGCTATGAAGGTGAGGCGAGGTCTTAGTTTGAGGCAAACTACTAGCTATAGAATTGGTGACGTCAATCGATGCTTAAGCAAGACCGAAGTCAGTTAAAACAAGTTCGAAAGAGACGGCTGACCATGACGTCATTACGTGTTTGCTGAATGCTAGACCTTGTTTTTATCATGGTATTACGTAGAAACAAAGAAGAGAAGAAAATAAACTATGAAAAGTTTAATTAGTGTCTTGCCAGTAAAAAAATGTTCTTTTAATTTCCCTCAAAAATTCAATGGCTCAACTTTTTACCACAAAAAGTGTAAATAGAGTGAAATTGTTCGTAATAAAGTACGTCAAAGGGTTTTAAAATTAGGGCAAAAAGTTTTAATTACCTCGCAGTGGGGGAAAAATGGAGATTTTCGGAAATCATGGAATTCAGGACGGGAGTTAAATGGGGTAATGATTGGAGCTGTTGGAGCGAAAGTTAATTATTTTTATTTAACCTTGCAGTGGTCGCGATTTTAAGTCTACGTTTGTAAAAGTCAATGGCCAATGAAATAAAATGTTTAGGGTTCCGGAGTAAGAACTTAGGAATGTAAATTCAGGGAAAAGGTCAAAATGCTTGTCCATTTTAAAAATGATTAGTAGGAATCCTTATGTTTCTATCGTAAAACGGGGTAAATAGGAACGGCAGGCTGAACAGAGATTAAACTAAGACTATTTTAATCATTAAAGATTCGGATAATAGCCAGATATCCGCCTGGCGGATGGACCTGGATTGCCCAATAATGCGGCACTGGACAAGTGTATATTTTGAGTATTTTAGGTCCAAGCCGAAGTTTTGATTGAGGTGACATGTTTTTCGAATTTTTAATTTAATTTTTCAAACTGTTTTCTAATTTTTTGTCAAAGTGATTTTTCTGTTTTGTGCTTGTTTCATTATTATTTTTGTAACGGTTTGTCATTTTTTAATATTTTGTTTTGTTCTTTTTTTTTCTATGTTCTACTAAGTTTCATTTCTTTTGCGTAGGTTTATACTAATACTAAATACAAGCTACTGCCTGACTTTATCAATTTGTGTTTTACATGACGGTTCTCGTTCAATAAAATGTGTACGCATGATCCAAAGAAACAAGGTCTAGTATTCCGGGAGCAAACAAGTAATGACCTCACTCGTCATCCGTCTCTCTCGAACTAATTGTAAACGACCTATTTTGGTCTTCCTCAAGCATCGATTGAAGTCACTACGTGTTGCCCACGTGACCGGAATGCTATAGGGACTGAATATCGTCTGGCGAAGCTTAGGTGTTATAATAAACCTCTACAAAGTCCTTCGGGGGAAAGACGTTGCCTACATTAATAATACGTAGACTTCAAAGTCTAGCCGTTCCATTTTACTCTCAGTCCTGTCGTCCACTCAAAGTAGTTCCTAGCACTCACATAATTATTAAGGAGAATTCCTGGAACTGTAGAGCTAGCTTGTCTAATGATCCAGGAATGTTTTGAAAGACCTAGCCTGCAGCGGTTGTCAGTAACTACAGGTTAGGAAGCTTTCGGGGAAACAGGTAGAGATTTATTTTTTGTATTTACCTACATTAAATAGATACTTAGTTAGAAACAGCAAACATGGCAAAAAAACTAACAATCTTACAATAACATACACTCACATACTTTTTTTGTTAACCGATTTCAGGAGGAGGTTCTCAATTCATCGGAACCTTTTTATCCACCTGCGTAAAAGCGCAAGGGGAAAGGAAGGTTATTTTTTTCGAGTGTATGTATGTATGTATGGATGTGGGTATGTATGTATCCATGAGGTTTCTTTGGCAAGAGCTTAAACAGCTTGCTGTTATGCTTGCAATATGCTCATAAAAGAGGTAAATTAATGGTTTTTATTTTTTGCTTAGTTTACTAGTTTTCTTGGGATATAAAATGAAAATATAATAAATAGTTTATAGGCGGATACCTGCAAAATACAAGACAGCGCTACTCTCGCCTGGTCTCTGGCCGAAGAGGCTAGTGTTCCGGCGCTACTGGGAGCCGGCACAGGGAGCAAAATCACATAAGAAAATAGTTAATTTAATTTAATTGTTTATGTCAATGTTTTAGTAAAGTGTTTATAATATAGGCCCATGTTGTTATTTTTATAATAACCTGTACGTGAATTAACCATTTTTGTTATTGTTTAAAAGTTAAATAAATTGGATCAACCGCCGCAAACAGCTATCCTAATTACTTATTATCTATTTATTACATATTTTGAGACATCGTAACATTATGAGAAAGTGACATTGTGCGCCGAGAGGTAGTTAAAATATTTCTTATGGAGACGTAGTACATAGTTATCGTGTACAAGTACTTTGCGTGCGTGCGGCGTGCGTGCGTTATCTGAGTGTAGTTCACACGACTTTAATCAATGAAGACCATTTAGTACATTCATAACTTTATCTCTACAAATGTGACAGATCATTGACCAATCCCAGCTCCGTTATAGGTTTGATTGTCCTCAATTAGAGCTGTTATCGGGAACCATTGAATACCATCGAGGTCCAAGTGCCGTCGAGGACTCCTTAATTTGTCGATTATTGAAATCCATTGAAAGGATACTTGATAAAGCGTGTCTAGGGCTCAATGAGACTCTCAAACTGATATTAATTTGAGGGTAGTTTGTGGGATTAATTATCTTTATTTCGCTTTCTTATTGGCTACGAATTTTGTGTAGAGCTAAAAAACATTATATCTGAGTTCCGTACCCAAAGGACAAAACGGAACCCTATTACTAAGACTACGCTGTCCGTCCGTCTGTCTGTCTGTCCATCTGTCACCAAGCTGTATTTCATGAACCGTGATAGTTATACAGTTGAAATTTTCATAGATTATGTATTTTGTTGCCGCTGTAACAACAAATAATATACAACAGATTAAAATAAATATTTAAGGGGGCTTCCATACAACAGCCATATTTTTTTACCGTTTTTATAAATAATGGTACGGAACCCTTCGTGCACGAGTGTGACTCGCACTTGACCTGTTTTATTTATTATCGAAAAGCTAGACAATTCGTTAAAGCTAACCCGATTAACTGCCTTGATTTGACCGATAAACGGTTTTAACAGTAGGTAAATGTATGAGTTTGTTTATATTTTAGATAGGTCAAGCAGTAGTCGGATGGTGGATCTTAACAGCTTTCACTAATAAATATTTTTAGTAAAAATTTAAATTTTGAAATCGGTAATCAAGTAAATGCTGTAAAATTTAAAAGTTTGAAAATAGTTGAACTTATTCGGAAAACAAACCAAGAGAGTTAATTCGTTCCAAGTTTAGGTTTTTGTGACATAAACGCAAACCTTATAAAATAAATACTTAAATACCTACTAACCTCCGTTTTATTTTCAACAATTTCTCTTACCTTCTTCAGAGGAGTAGAATCAGAAAAGACTTCATACCAATAAACGTTGTATAATAGACTCATAACGAAAATGAAAAATGAAAATATTTATTTTAACAACTTATTATCTAAGAACAACATTGTTTTTGGGTTTCCGCACGAAATAAGCCTGGATCCCTTGTAATGCTGTATAAACACATAATTATTGTTAGCCTTTCAAGACAGGAATTAAAAAAAAAAAAAAAAGGCACAAGTATTAGTCCTTAATTATTCAATTAAGAATATTAACACAACACAACTATTTTATAGCTTTATCTATAAAATGATGAAGCGCTTACGAAGTGTTACCGAATGCATGATCCAAAAAAAACAAGGTCTAACATTCAGCAAACACATAATGACGTCACCGTCATACGTCTCTTATTGTTGTAAATGACTTATTTCGGTCTTGCATCGATGCTGTGAATGAATGCGATGAATGCTGTACCTGGCGGTGTAACAGTACAGACTTCGTACTCTCACAAAATATAAATAGAATGATTTATAAAGTATAATTCAAATTCGATATGTAAGTTTGTGTAAATATAATCATCCTGCATTATGATGGAAATTTAAAAGCTTGTTCTTAAAACAAAATGTATGCTATGTTTGTCAATTTTCAAACGTGTGTGCAATAGCGAATTATCTGTCTGTAATTGTGTGTATATTTAGCAAAATTATTTAGCTTCGGCAGAGTGGTGACGTTCTTCTACGGGTTTAACTCCTTGTACAAATGTTCGTTTAGAAATGACTCATATTTCAACAGGAACCAGTAAGCAAATGTTGTCTTGGGACGTAAGTAAACTGAAATAAATCGTTGTAAGATCTCATGACTTTGGACTGACTATAGGAACGTGGACCGGTATTTAGTATTTGTAGATAAAATGTACATATTAAAGTTTTTTTAAGCGAGTGGAGTTGCGTTTGGGATGGTGGGCGAACATCATGTCTGTCAGTCATTGCTCACTTGACTTGGCTGAAGGCAGTCGCGCGCAATGGTCATTCGCAATTCCATTACTCTAAATCGCCAATTATAGTTGCAATCCTTCACTAATTGAGTAGTCTAAGTGACTGTATAATTAAAATAGTGTAAAGTCAACACTGCTGTCCCCTTATTTTAGCGTTCCTGAAGTCCAGCACCCAATATAGGTACCCATGATGATGAGTTCACGGATCAAAAATGAGACACGACACCTCGGCCTACCCGACTTTCCCCGTCATATATTTAAATATATTATATTATAAATTTTATATTTTGTAATAGAGGGGAGGGGGGAGGGGGTGTTACAGTAGAGTATATTATATACCATGGTAATATGTATCGTTCAAGACCAAAACACTGCACTATGCTGGAGGCTATACATCGTTAATTTTTTAGAAAGAAAGTTAAGACATTGAACACGATTCGTTCAAACAAAAACATTCATAAACCGAACGTGGCTCCCATTCATCATACGAAATCCAAAAAAAATGTTGCCATTCGCGACTAGTAAAATAATTTATTTATCATTTCTGCTAGCGACCTGTGCTTTGTTCTGGCAACAATGAGTGCTGTATTGTGATGGTAATGGAATGCAAATGTGGCCTACTGCTGGCGAATTATTAAAAACGCGGGTGACTGACCGGAGTAATTAGTGGTTCCGTACAAAAATAAAAAAGTTTGAATGGTGGTCGTTATCACATCAAAATTGTATTAAAATGTGAAAGTTTGCAAGCATATTTAGGCGTTTGGATGTTTGTTACTCAATCACGCAATAACGGCTGAAAGCGTTTAGATGGTATTTAGTATGGAGATAGCTCATACACTAGATTAACACAGGCTACCACTTATTCCAAAGAAATAAACATTGTACTATTAAGACCCATAAGATAGCGAATCAAACCGCGAGGTGAAGCTAGTCAAAAATAATATAGATGCAACCCTTAACTGTAACCTTCGAATGTTACTGGAGCCTAAAGTCGTGGTGTGCATAAAGTTTTAGAAGCTTTCGAGAAATCTTCCAAAGCCACAAGCAGCTCGAAGTAAGCTGAACATTGTCTGTATCTGCCTTAAAATAAACAGTCTCTTACACACTAGACACTGTTACTGTGCTTGTAACTATTACAACTGTTACAGTTATTTACTGGTTCGTATTAGTTTGCTTTACTGTCTATTTTTTAGTATTTACTAGCAACCCGCGCCGGCTTTGTACAGTACTTATAAGCCTTCCATGACAAACTATATATGTAACTAATGTTGAAGCCACATTAGGCACTGCGCAAACGTGGGCATATCTTGATACTGACAAGGTACAGCAAACTGTAGTTCTTGTGTACAATTCAATACAAGTGTAATTGATTTGTGGGCTAAATCAAAGAGACTCGAATAAGCCACACTTTCGTGAAATAAAAATAATGACACTCCCTTCGATATACATCTACGAATCAATCCTTCTTGTCCGGAAGCATTTAAATAATTAAGAGACCTTAACGTCCAAAAGACATAAACAAGTCTTACGTGTACGGAATGGCAGATTAGCTGCCTTCAGGAGAAGCATATTTGTGATGAGGGTTGAAATTTACAATAAGCTACCACAACTTTTAAAAGATACGCAAACTTACGATATTTTTAAATTGAAACTTAAAAAATATCTTATTGACAAGGCATACTATTCTATTGACGAATATTTGAAGGACACTGACATTGATTTTATATAATATTTTTACTTTGACATTAATCCAATATAATTATTTTTTCTGTATTCTGTAAACTTTTGCATACCAAGCGGTTAAACCATGGCGAACTAATTGTATTTATAAGAACTATCTGTAACCCATGTTTTGCAAAATAAATTATTTGATTTGATTTGAATTGATCGTGTCTTTCA
This sequence comes from Peribatodes rhomboidaria, assembly GCA_911728515.1. Taxonomy (NCBI): domain Eukaryota; kingdom Metazoa; phylum Arthropoda; class Insecta; order Lepidoptera; family Geometridae; genus Peribatodes; species Peribatodes rhomboidaria. The sequence continues at coordinate 15,926,273 of OU452183.1, read as the reverse complement.
CTGACGTCTTTTAGTTTCAATGACCGACACCGAACACTTTTTGTTCGGCGAAGCGTATGTGTTAAATGGAAACAACTGGACGCAAAAAATGTTTACGTCTGCGCAGAGAGTAGCTGATTTCATACTGGATACAAATATAAATATATCTAATATTTATCGGTAGCTTGTATTCCACACAAGACACAAGAGTGTCCACGTTTGCGCAGCGCCTTAAACATCCGTTGCGTGGATTAGGAGTTAGTGGATACAGACAGACGCGTAAAGTGACTTTATTTTACACTTTGTAGAGAAACATGTTTGAAGTTCAGCTAATCGTGTATAAAACCGTGGGACGCTGCTAGTTAGTCTAAGAGAAGTTTTTGAGAGCCAGCCAAAAGGTTATTTTTTATGATGGCCATTACTCTTGGCCAGATAAAGCGTTTATTTTGCTAGTAGGTTATTTTTCTCATTTAGATTAAGCTGGCATTTGTAAAGAGAGCATTGACCTGCGCCACTCAGAAGCTATTTTATTGTGAAAGAATTCTGATCTTTTTTAAGATCAAAAGTATAATGATGAATTTTAATGTCATGCTTATTTTTTTTACAATAAATCATATTATGATGGGCAGCTATCAAAAAAAAAAGCATAAAATAAATAGTTATTTGTTATTTAGAAAGGTAAGTATATTATTATATCTCTATACAATAAGTTTAGGTATGTATGTATTTATGTAAATATTGGTATGTAGGCTCTTGATAGTTTACCTAGATAATTCTTCCATTAAAAAAACAACAACTAATTTTCTGTTTATTTAGCAAAACGCCACTTAAATCTATGAATAAGTACCTAATTTTACTGATGCGCTCGAAATTATCTCCATCGCTGTCTCTCCCATTAGAAATATCTTAAGAATGAAAGTGACAATTAAGATCTCAAAACAGAATATCTAACTCTACCTAACATCATTAGAAAAAAAACTTCAAAAAATCTTTCTCCCGTTGATCCCCAAAAACGTGAGCCAACATAAAAATCCGAAAGTCCTTGATAATTTATGAAGCGAGTTTGTAGAGTAATAAAAATTTGAACCGCCCTCCGAGTGAGCGAGAGTGCCGACTTAATTCCCTTCCCGAGGCAGTTGATGGCGCTGTTATGACGATTTCATTTGTAACAGGCGCCTGTGTTACAGAAACTGTGTGACCACAGTTTTTTATAACTTCAGTCACGGTCACTTTTTATTTACCAAACATGAGTTCTTAACCGACTGCCAAAAAGGAGGAGGTTCTTGAATGTATGAATTTTATAAATACAATTTTGTATATAATGTTACGCGATTACTCCGCCAATCGTGACTTTACTGATTCTTTTTTTGTTTGGTCGATCGAATTTTAGAGGTTGTCCCATAAAAAAATTATTGAAATCAGTCGAGCAGTTTTTTAAATATCAACAAAAGTCTAAAAATTGTTTACATGGATGAATTATGGGATGGGAAATCGGTTTTTTAAGCTTTTCTTTTCTTAACATTATTTGACTACACGGATAGAGAAGGCACCACACATCACTACTGTTCCGTTCAAGTGCAGTCATCCGGCCACGCTTCATTTAGTTGTTTGCTAGCTCTCGAGCGCCCAAATCGTTTTCGACCTTTTGATTGCGAGAAAACTACAACTTAAAAGCTTTTAGCGCTGCGTGTTTGCACTGTCTAGTTAGATGACTAATAATTGTTTCAGCGCTGCAGCAAACTTTAGTTTAAGCTGACTGACGCATGACCTTTCCTCATAGCATCTCTAAATGTACTAATATACCTCTATCAATTACGAATCGGCTTTTTCGAAACAAAAAATGAAACAAAAAGGTGAAAATGGAGTAGAAATTTGTTGATACTTACTTTAACTATTTATTGAAACCAAGTTAATCAGTTGGCCGCCAGGGTCGAACTGAAGTATTTTGATCTTGACGTCGTCCTCAAGAAAATACTGAGTATTAACACAATTTTTGTCACAAGGGACTTAAGCGCTGGCCAGACAGAAAAGACGTAGGACGGGAACGGCACAAAGACAGAGCGAAAACGTCATGACACTTTCATACAAAACGAAAAGCATCCCGTCCTCGTCTCGTCTGCGCCCTGTTTTCTCTGAATGCTTTACGTCCCCTCTCTTTTACACATTTTTTATGAAAGTACATTGAAGGAACGCCGTATCTGCATCCCATCTATGTCTCGTCCTCGTCTTACGTCTTTTTGGTCTGGCTTGCTGCGATTTGTTTTCCTGACAGTTAGTTGAGAGTGTCAGAAAAATAAATGTATCTTAATCCTAGCGTGTTTTCGGACTCAATTAAACGTACTCATAGGTACATGTTCCTTAGTTTTAATACAAAAACACCTCAGTTTTTACAATACAAAAAAAATACGAAATCATATTTCTTATTAAATTTGAGTCTCTAATTCACCACAACCCCATATATTTCCTATAAAGTTTCAAGATTATGTTATTCGCTTTACAAGATATTCATCGGGAAGTCTAGAACATTCCTTTTCTCTACGTAAGGCTGTCTACAGACAGACCGTTTGAATATGCAGCGTGCGTCGGGCGACACGAGCATTAGCGACGTGCCACAGTTGAAATGTGTTAGAAGTTTTACTTAAAACCTATCTCACGATAAAATTTTGGTAAATAAAAAATAGCGACAAAATAAGATTGCTTAGAACAAAGAAATTGGAAAATAATATGTTATAGTGTGGAAAAATTTGAATTTGGAACTCGTTGCTGGCTTAATTAGGGTTAATTCCACATTGGGTATATCAGCCATGTGAGGACGCTCAATAATACGCTCGAAATAGGTATCGTTAATTTCATATTTAAAAAAAAAACAAACGAAACTATTTTTTTTTCTCAATAGCTTGTGCGTAGCAGCCATCTCGGTTGATGTTAAAGTTCTTAAAGAAGAAGATTCAGAAAAGGAAAAGAAAAAGTAAATTGTTTCAGAGTTTATTTTTTAATTTTTTATATGAGCTATCTGATTCTAAGTATGTTACTAACAAAATAGGTGACAACATATTTTGTTAACATGTTGTTACATAATTATATAGCAACATGCTCAGCAAGCAGGTACACTTAGTACGCCTAGTTCAATTCGCCTACCTATAGGGCCAATAATTATGTCATGAACATTTGTGTTTTGTTCTACGTCTGAGTGCTAATATCTATTTAAGTACGACAAGTCTCTGACACCCATAGTACCTAAAATCTTTGCTTGGTTGGGGTCAGACGAAGTGTGCGTGCAAATTAAAAAAAATGTGTTAACAAAACTTACTGTTCTTATTTTATTTCTCTGTGGCATGACTCCACGACTTTGTACAACTCGATATCGGCTTAAAAATATACAGGAAGTGGCTATATAGCGCAAGATTGCGCGCTCCGTGTAAAGCCTTACTAGCTTAGCGGATGTAGGCATCACAGGGCTTAGCTTAGACGCGCCGTCTGCTTTCACACACGAAGTTTGGTATTTTTTTGTCCTAAACAAATGCTGTTGACTGTAGATTCTCAGATAGATCGATAGAAATAAGGTTTGTTGGCGTAGCAACTTAAACAGTGTCCTCATGTCATAGTCGTTGATATTATGATGGATAGGTTACTCCTTCACTAATAAACGTTGTATAGCCTTTGAATATGGTTGTACAGAATATTGTCTTTTTCTTTCTTTTCGACCGAGCGAGCATTGGCAAGCGAAGCGACAAAAACGCTTTCGTATGTCCAAGTTCTGTCTGGATCTCTGTCTTCCTATCTTCCTCTGCAGGTCGCATTTCTTGTTCTCTAGAAATTTCGAAAAAAAAAAACATATTACCGCCATTTTGAAAAAAAATCTAAAATCTATCTCGACAAAAAAAAAACTGTGTAACTATCATGCCTGCGCACAAAATTTAACGAGTATCAGTTGAGGAATGTGACCTGTAGAGGAGGACAGACATCGGCCGCGAAGTCTGCAGCTCACAAAGCCTATAAAAATAATATATTAAATAAAATTAAATAAAATATATTAAATATATGTTAAATTTAGATCTCGATTTGAAAACATCAAAAGTTTGCTATGAGGTCTATGCTATCCTTTAAAATTTTCAAAATATTTGAAAAAAAAATTGCAGCATATAATTAAATGTAGCTGTAATCTGAGAGGCTTCATATAGACACCAAAAATAAATACATAAAAAATAAATGTGTTTAAAACTTTTTAACATTTTATAAAAAAGAAAAGTTCGTTTGCAATAAACATTTTTTTTTCTTGGAGTTGATGTTTGTAATGCTCTTTTAGGTATGTAAAATAAAACACAATGTACAAATCACTATAATGTTTATTCATTATGTATAAGGTATACATAGTAAGTGATACGTGAGTATCGGATAAGTAGGTGGGTATACACTAGCGAGTTAACTACAGATAATTATTTAGATAGGTAGGTATTACAGTACATTCACGATATTGCACTTTCCGATGCACTGCTATTTTTGTGTGACCAACACAAAAAAAAAAAAAAAAAAAAATATCTAAGCATAACATTGATTTTCTTTAAGGCAAACAAATAAGTCATTACATTGAGTAATAATACAGAATTTATAACTACTAAATAAAAACGACTAATAATAATAAATCTAAAAATTTGTTGCCAATATCTTTGTAACCAATATATTTGAAACGGCTAATTACCATTCGTCCTTCCTTCAGGTTCTTTTTTTTAATAAACGAGTATTTTGCGTATTTGCCAGTGGCAGGTAGGTATGGTCTCGAAACAATAACTCCAGATATGGTAGTAACTAGTGCTGAGTGTCTGGCCTTAAAGAAATCAAAATAGTAAATACTAATAAACAAACGTATTACTGAACAACCGGACACAGTCAAATTAAACATAGTATCAATTGAATTTTACATAATTATTTCTACTTAATGATTTAACAAGTTGAAATATGTTTCCGAAAGGCGTAGTGAACAACCTCTTACACCTACTGCATCAAAATTATTAATAACTATTATCACTCTGTTCATCATTAACTTCAAAAACACAATTATCATCAATACTGACTGTTTAAAGTTATTTAAGTAGATATACAAATGTAGCAAAATAGCTTATGGTATGGTTATAAAATAAAATAAGCAAGAACGGATTTGAAATACTTAAGAATTATAATTACAAACGTTGTAACAAGTGCGAGTTTTAATCCTCTAAAATTTTAAGTTTTAAGGTCACACAAAAATACACAGGCATTTAATTTCATTTATCCTATTCACACAATAATTACCAATCCTATGGAACAACGATATCTACTTGTTAGGGAACTTTACACTTATTGCTGCCCGTAAATATACTTCAAGAGGTCATCGTACACTGGGTTAAGAATTATGAATCATAAACTTCGTATAAAATATCTATTTGCTAAAAACTGTATGAATAATCGTTGTCTAAATACCCATATATTACAATATTTAACTTTTATGACTATTTTTAATTTATACATTCTAAATTATGCCTGACTAGATTTATTATATTAACCCCGTTTTGGTAAAATTAAAAATAAATTGTAAAAAATTTAAAACTAATATAAAAATTCAGTCTTATGCACACAACGGTAAATTAAAGTTTGTATAAAATTTAACAATAAATAAGTTAAAAAAGCTAAAATTACTTCACCTTTGTAAAACAAAAAAACATTGATATAACAGGAAATTAAAGATTATGTTAAGTTATTAAAAGCTTTTTACAGCATTTGTGATTTGTGAAGCTTGATTAATATCAATTTCCCGAAATACATACTTCAATTATTTACATTTAATTAGGCTTATTGCAGATAAGTAAACCAAACCAATAATAAGTAAATGCAATACAAAATGGTAGAATAATCTATAACTAGAGTTTTTTTTTCAATTAGAAGGATAAGAGCATGCATTTTAGATTAAACGTTAAGATACTTACAACTTTTCAATCTTTGGTTAGTTTCATGGTAAAATTTAAATGATCTTTTTTGTTTAGTTTTCGTGTCATATCAAAATCATTTATTTTCGAAAATGCCGTTAAGACGCCCAAAAACAGAAAAAAACCAGCTTAACTAATTGCACATACCAAGTTTCATTTACACCTGACTAATAGTTTTTGCAAAAATAAGACATGTAAAGAATAATTTTACCTTCGTTTAAAACAAAGCGCAATTTGATTTTCATTTTTAAAAATAAGTAATTTTTATGGTAACTTCTATGCGAACCTTACTGCGCTCAATTTGTTTTATACTTTTCAAAATAAGTAGTATTCAAGGTAGGTTGGTGTAGTTGGCGAGGTCTTTCCCTTGTTTGTACATAGAGGTGATGATGGGGTCCATGTTGTGGTACTCTTTACCGGAGCGGGGCCGCAGCGTCGTCGTCGGCTGACGACCCATTCTGTATTAAAAAAGGTTAATTAGCAAACAAACCCATCAAAACTTCTAGTAGGTAACATAATTTATTTGTTTTGTTTCTATATATGCTTCATTTTTAACAGTTTTTATATAAGCTCCTCTGTACATAAAAAAATTGGTTAAATAACGATAAGTAGGTTGTAATGTTTATTAACGATCAATATCATTTAGTAATAGGTTTGTGAGCAATTTAGAAAATGCAAAGAAATACTTTTCTGTGTTATTGCTAAAGTTTTAAATTTTTTAGGAGATTACGTAATTGACGAAAAAAATCTCAAAGCATTCCGCAAAATTGGTACAAAAACAATGAAGGTGAATGTCATCGTACCTCATGCCACTTGGCCCGTCCGAAGAAGAATGTGAAGACGTCATTGACAACGTCTCAATGTAGTCTGACATGTCAGAGGTTCCACTTGATGTGCTGTGTGTGTCCATCACACCTGCAATAAAGTTACACAACAATAGTACACAAGTTATACAACCATTTTAAAAATTCTATTTTAATTTTTGCGTACGTATTTTTATGTTTTAACCTAAATATTTTACTTCTCTATTTTTTGTGTGTGTGTGTTTTTACAAAATTCGATCAACTTAATTTTGGTTATGAAAAGGAAAACGCTTTTCAATGGCGTTTGTGTTTATGACAACAACATCAATGCCATTTTATTTACTCGTAAAATAATTATCGGTGTGTAAGTTAATAAAGTTAAAGACTTGAAAATACTAAACTAGAACAAAGTAGATTATTTTATTGCAGAAGTTAAACACTTAAATTCCAATGCTCTCTACACATTAAAGATTTAATCGGTAATGAGTTCTTGACATTTAAGAGCTCATCCTATCCGGTCAATTACACTTAAAGTCGAGGCAACGTGAAAGGGTCACGTCATTTCCGGCGAGCCGACTTAACTGTCTCGTTGTAACTCGTAACAGCTTTACATTTCAAATGAGCTGCCTTGTTGTCTGTATTGCTGTTGAGCTTTGTATCTTGCTTTAATTGTCTCTGGATTTTGAATTGCTTACGAAAACCACAAATGAGCTTTGTGTTTGGAGTTTATTGCAGTTTAACTATGTTTGACAGCTTTCGATTACACGCTTTAACCAGGCGATCCTTGTTCAAACAAGCCTAACGACTATTTAAAATTTCTCACTTGAGGAAAGTAGAATTAGGCAGCTAGGCTTACAAATAACATGTCAAAGTAATCTTTACTCGACATGACATGAACTAAAATAACCTTACCCTTGAACTGCTTTGGAGGTAGCACAGGAACCTCAGCTTCTGCAGATGAAGATTTCGCTCGAACGTTCGCTTTATGAATTTGCATTGACATGTCTCTTAGCGGATCTGAAGACTTTGATTTTCTTGGCAAAGATGAGTGGACGCAACCTGTCAAACTTCCTCTCATCTTCTTATGCATCATGTAGTGGTACTTCGAGTGGCCTGATGTCAATGGCATTTCAAATTCGTTAAATTCTCCACCTCCGTGTTTTAGAGAACAACTTGACACGCCAGAGTCATTTGAGCTCGACGAATCTCTGTTCCCACCAGACTTGCAAGGAACGCTCGAAGATCTCTTAATTTGAGCATTATCTATGTGCTTGTTCCTCAAGTGAGGAGTCTCTTTTGAAGAACTTTCAGATGTTTTGTTCTCTGAGCCGGAAGATTTGCAGCAGTCGTAACATTCTCTTTCGTTGTCGCAGGGTGATGACGTTCTCCTGTTTTCTAGAGCTAAATTTCTTAAGGTCTCTAATGAAGACGAAGTCCCATGACTTCCGATGCTACTGTCAAATTCTTTCAAATCTTCGAGTAGTCGTGCTGAGTCGACTGAACTAGATCTTTTTTGTAATGCTTCTCTGTTATTATTTCCTGGTAAGTAGTGTTGGCTATTTCCATCTCCATTTAAAGCGGGAATGCTTAAAGACTTTTCGATATCTGTTCGATTAGTTTTATGCAATGGGTATTTTAAACTTTGTGACCAGTTTGGATTTGGTGACATTGGAGTGTATCCTGGATTAGGAGCTATCGTTTTACAAATGTTTTGTTTAGCTTCATTTGTAGGTTCCATCAATAAGTACTCATCGGTTTTGTTTCTTTTTAAATCATGAGAATTGCAGAGAGATGTCTGTGAGTGAACACATTTTGTGCAAAGTTTGGGTTTCTTTGGTAATGTTGTAGCTGCAATATCTAAATTTGCACTGAGTGCATCTAGTTCTGTTTGTGTCACTCCAGCTTTTTTCAATAAATCCTTAGCATTTTCGTAATACTCTAAGGACAATGCAAATTCAAGATTTTCATAATTAGCGTATGGACCTTCAAATTCCTTGTCTTCTTTTGGTTCTATATTTTGGTAGATAGTAAATTGAGTGTCATTCTCAGTTGTGCTATCTTTGTCAGTCACACTACTTTGCCTATTTGTTTTTCGCGATACATCAACCGTGGCGTAAATCGCCATGTCTTGTGACTTTTGACTAGTTAGTATTTCAGTGCTTATGGTATCATTTGTTCGTTTACAGTAAGGAAGACTTATTAAATTATTTGCCCAGTTAGTGACTTTCTGACATGGACATTCGACTGGTTGTATGTTTTCGTCACATTCTACGATCACAGGTTTCTTTTTCGATGCAAATTTAAGTATACAGCCACAGTTTTTCTTAAGTACGAGATTACCAGGTGCTGAACTTTTTGTAACTTGAAACAGGTCATCTGATAAAGCCTGTTTTAGCCGTTTTGGAGTATCATAATATTCTGCGTTATCAACCTGAAAAACAAAACAAAAATGTTTCATTGAACATAACCCTTAGAACACTCATTTAATTATGTAGAGATACGGATACTTACCTCAATGTGTGTTGTTTTAGGTACATCGTAATTTTCGTAGGGTCCGACTTTGGGGTTGTTAACAGGGTAATTATCATTTACACATGAACACCCCTGTGTAGGTAGCGGCATAGGTGCTTTCTTTTGATCCATGTGCACCGGCTTGGGTGGCCTATCTGGTGGTTTGTCACAATAACACGCTTCTAAAGTTTTTCTTATCGCTCGAGGTGTGAGGTATTCAGTACTATTTGAGGAGTTGTCGGAACTGCTTTCTGGGACAGGTTCCATTGTCCAAGCTGGGTTAAAATTAGTGCCTGGGGTAAGGGCTACTGTGGAAGATCGAGTCAAAGCGCCGAGTCTGGTGAGACAATTGTTGCAACGCTCTAGAGTGACATGGTCCGCGCCGCTCCATGGTGGTTTAGCACCAATTTCTGCATCATTCATTCTAAAATCATGTTCATCAAAGTTGCGTCTCTCGTCCGAATGCCAATATGGCTCTCTGCAATCTTCTCCGAAAAAGTTTTCTTCGTACAGTGCGCTTGCTGTGTCTGGCATTGATGAGTCGACTGTGTTGAAATCTGACATTCGCGTACTCGGTCGTGCTTTGTTTCCTGCGAATATAAAAATTAAAGAAACGTAAGTTTACAGACTACGTGAAAAATACATAACGTAAATTATGATGAACCTTATAGATAAACTATAATAAAACCTTTAAATCAAAATTTGCTTTTATACTGTAATCCTTGAGTTTGATGAAAAAGTATTTATAATATCTGACTATGGCATCTACACAATCATAAGACAGGTTTGGGTTGATCAGTTGAAAAATATCAGTTCTTTTGAAAGACAATGGTTTGAATACATGTATTTTATGCCATAGGTGGCAAACAAGCTAACGGGCCGCCTGATGGTAAGCGATCACTGTCACCTATGGATACTTGTAATACCAGGGGCATTATCAGGGGCATTGCCGACCCTTAAGGACTCCATTAACAGCCCTTAGCCTTAGCCCCTATCCTTTCAGCTGTTACGATAACTGATACTGAGACTGTCCATTATTCTGTGATGACAGAACAAATCTTTCGTCTTACCAGAGCTTTTCCTAGAAGGGGTCGCTCTCTGCATGGAGGCATTCCCCTGTGCGGCCGCATCGAAAGCATCAGTAATGTCTTGTGCTTGGTCGGTGATCAGCAGATGTAGACCTTCGCCTTTGCCGCAATGAGAACCGCCTTCAAAGCAAAACCGCCCTTCGACAACACCGTAGCGCCTGTTGGGAAGAATAAACCATATTGTGATGCAATAGGAGTGAAAATAGCAAGTTGAAGAATTAGATACAAGTGAAATATAATTAATTAAAATTAAGTATGTAATTCTTAAATTTTCGGTTCATGGGTCGTGCTTAATAATTAAATAAAAAACTAACAGCATTAGCAATAAAGTTTTGGTTGCATGTGTATACACATTGTGAAACACAAAATCTGAGCAACAAAAATATTTTTGACACAATCGTTGTGTACAGTTGGTGTACAGAAGTATAAAAAGGGAGACCAAAGTCCCATTTAGCAAAACTCAGCCAATTACAATAAACAGACTTATCTGTTTGTTCCCAAATATTACTACAATTTCTAACATTAGGTTACAGTAGTTAGTGTTTGTAGTTTCCGCTAAATAGAGTACAGAACACATTGTTCAGATGCAGCGGGACGCGATCTCTCGCGGTTGGACATGAGTGCGGGCCGGGAGTTACGCTAAGCTGTTTACTATTACGCTAGCACTCGTATTGTTCTAGAATTTAAAACCGTATTAATGAATTAATAAATGTGTTCATGTATGAATTGCATAAAGTTAAAAAACTGCGTTGATGGCTCAGTTGGTAGTGAAGCTGCTTTCTGAGCTTGGGGCGTGGGTTCAATTCTTACCTAGGGCAAATATTAATTTGATGAACATTTGCGTTTGTTCTTTGTCTGGGTGTTAATATCTATTAACACATATAAGTTATACGTGTAAGTATGTGTAATTCATATGTATTAAGTGTGTATTTAAAAATATTTATGTATGTATTTCAGTCTCTGGCAGCCATAGTACAAGCTTTGCTTAGTTTGGGGTCAGGCGACCGTGTGTGAAAATATTTATTTATGTATAAGTACGTCCTTTTTCTAATAATAATGTTTTTCACTGTTTGGTTTCTATTTCGTTGACCACTTGCACTAAATTTTAGAATTGCCTAAGTCCTTGCTGAACTAGTTTATTTTACTCGTATAGCCTAGCCTAGTCTACCTACATTTTACTCTTATAGCATAGCCTAGTCTACCTACATTTTACTCTTATAGCCTAGCCTAGCCTACCTACATTTTTAAGAACCTTAAGCCATTCCTTACAATAATTTTAGCTTATGTGCCTGATGAGCGAATATTTCGCTAGGAGTAGTTTAAAACTAGTTAAGCAAGAAATTTTAAGTAATTCTTATATTTAGTGCAAGTGGCCATAGGCTTCATTTAAAGTAACATTTGAAAAAAAAACTACAATTAATTTATTTATTCATATCCCTACCGTCTATGATGTACATAAATTGATTTAAAAAATAATATTCAAACAAAATAATTAAAACATGCATTGCTATTTTTACTGTTATTTTAACTATGTTAGGAAAACTACAATACCCTAATTTTGCTCTCCGCTGTCGGGTAATAATTTAACTTTAGATTTGCAGTCTCCAAGTAAATAACGACCTGTCATAAAAGCACGCCATTGGTCATAACGGCGCCAGTATAAAATGTCGAATTCGGCCATAAACTGCGGGGTCCAATTCTGGCGCGGACGATATGATCTCAAACACTCACTATTATAATTTTCCTAACTGGTCAGCCACAGCTATTGGTTTAGCTCGAACCAATGCGGTAAGCGGCGTGGATTTGGAAGTTAAAACGTTGCCGCTAAGTGCAGTTTCTCGTGGCGTGCTTCTAACCTTCTTATACATTTTGTTCCCACCGCTTGGCGCGTCGTCCTAAACTTCCGCTGATGGCGGTAAGTCTGGTCCAACGGGTTCAAACGGTAACCGAGTGAATATCGCAGGTACTAGAATCAGGCTTCTGAATGCATTCGAGACACCAGGCGCGGCAGACGGGCGATAAACGCGGGCGCGGCAGACGAGCTATAAAGTCGAGATCAAGTCGGCGTCGGCCGGAGATTAAAGCTAACGTATGGAGTCAGGGGCTAAAGGATTGTGGCTGTTAAGCATTTTAAGAGTTAGCATGGTTTAGTGACCGTCCCCAATAAAATAATAAAGGTTGATGTAAAAGAATATGTGGAGACTGGAGAGAAATTCCGGTACGTCCATCAGAGCACATATTACCGATCATGAAAGGTTATACAAATCCTACTTTTTGTATTATAAAAGCCAAAGATTGTGTGTGTTTGTTAGGTACTTTTTCACGCTCAAACGGATGGGCATATTTTAATGGAATTTGATTTAGATGCCGCCTAGAACCTAAATTAAGGCCCGGTATTACACGAAATCAACGAAAACAAGTATTGTTTGCTATGAAGAGTTTTGATGATCAGATGCAAAAAAACACAACTAGTAGAAGAAACAACCACAAACAGCTTAATCTAAGTACAATTTTAAAAATCATTCTCATTTAGGAAAAAAAATCACCAAAAGTATTCTAAATACTTTTTAGATTTGTTTTCAATGCATTGATAGAGGCAAATTTATCAAAAATACAATCTATAATTTTATATATAATATAATAGTGTCACGTGCGAGCGAGACAGCTGCCGCGCTTCACCGTACACCTAGAGTGGAGTTAGTAGATACATAGCCAGAGACTAAAATGATTTTGTTTTATCCTACGTAGATAGAGATATACAAGATTCTAGAATCATGATACTCGTAGTAGTAATCTAGTTTAACCCATGAACCAATGCCACTGCTGCTAAAAGGAAATAAGCACGTACAGAATATTATCGTTTCGTGCAGCTGAACCTAACACGTTCATAAAACGGTTCCACAGCACTGACACCAGCAGTAACTCCGTGTAGTATGATTAAATAAAAGTTATCTAGTCTCTGGTGCTGCTTGATTCTGTTTACGATGTCTCAATTTTAAGGCTCCATTCTCGCTCGTTATTTCGGTTACTATCGCTGATGTTTTGTTGATGTGTAATGTGATTTTGCCCACCCTGACCTATACACATCCTCTCCATCATAAGGTTGCCTAGAAGAGTTGTTTTGTTATTTTTGAAGTGAACAATAAAGAGTTTATCTATCTAGCTATGTTTGATTGGTTGAGCTAAACCGGAGTCTCAAGAGTCTACTCAGTCAAATCGTTATTTTGCCGGCAAGTAATTCATGCTTCAAGTAGATCAATTTTTGGAAAAATATGCCCCTCTTCATCTATATCTTCATGATAGTGGCTATTTTTCGGAACAAGATTCTGAAGTCATTTTTACAACTATGACGTAAGTGTAAGAAGTAAGTAGTTTATCTTCGATACCCAATTGAATAAAGCCATTTCATTTGATTCGATGCAAAATAATTTAAGCTCGAAAGTAGCAAAGTCACTGTTCGAGGCGAAATAATAGTTACTAATTGGAGAGACTGTGATCTGAATAATCTCGAATGCTCGAGAATTGAGTCCTTAGTAGTCAGCAGCATAGGTTACATAACAGTTTGTACGCCAAGGGGTTAATGGCGGTGCTTCCGGTGCGGTCTCTATATATACGTAGACGCTCGAATAGGGCTGGCAACTTTCTTTAATATACTTTTTTTTCCACTTTAGCTTCTAATGCATACCAGGTGTTAGGCAAACGCAGATGGCGCAGGGCGTCAAGATTACTTAAAACGCAGGGCCGTCTTTATGCTACTTCTGCTTTCCGCGGTTTTAACGGGTTTTTTTAATTGACTTTTAATAAAAAATATAAAAAATATTTTTTTTGGCGATGGTTACTCTTTGCCTAATTTTTGCAAAGCCATTAGGTACTTGCGTAGTTGTAAAAGTTAACAGGCAGAAAAACAAAGAGACCTATGTAAAGTGTGTTATTTTGTTTAAATATTCTTTTGACATTTTTTTCTTTGCCACCTAATTATGTAAGTGCTTAACTACCTATATTTTCATGGTAAGGTAAATAATTTATATTATTTACAATTTTATCAGTCTTCATGTTCTGTATCCAAACTTCACCAAACTCGTTGATGCATTTTAAAATGCATCAACGAGAATGCACTATATTTTTTCATGTTGGCAACCCTGGTAGTTAGCAGTTATCTGCCAACTCTTGCCAAATCTGCGATGCGTACACACAACAACATACTTAAATCATATCTTGTGGGAATCCTTCCAGATACTATTATTTTTCACGCTACATTTAAATTTGTACCAAAATTTCGGATGTTAAATGAGATTTGTTGAGTTTTGTTTTTTATTGCAAAGTATTATTTACATATGTAAAAATAGAAATTCCCATGTTGGTGCATTATAATAAAATTGGTCAGTTGGCTGATCCCAAACTTATTAACCAATCGTCTATACATATGTAGATTATTATTATCATAAATACTAGCCCCCTTACTGACAAAACCTCGAAATAGTTGAACAATGTAGTTAAAAAAATTAAAGAAAGAAGACAACAAAACACTGTTGTATGTATAACTGTTTCGAGGCCATACAACATTTTAAAGGACATTGTCCAAAGTCGGCTTGGCGTGAACAGGATGCTCATAAAAAAATGATGTTGTCGATAAATCTTTTATTGTTTTTAAATAATTATTGTCGTATGTTTTTGTATCAAGTTGAACAGAAAAAAAGTTGATTTAATTAGTATTTATACTGAGTAAACACACAGAAGAAATAATAGTATAAGTAGTAGGCGGATCTTGTGTTGCCATTGAAAACGCTGGTTGGTTGATCTATTTTATTTCGATTATTATTATTCGATTTTTGGTACAGAATAAAATGATGAATGATGTCGACCGCGTCGCATCCGATGATGGCGATCTTGGCAATTTTCTGCCGCTCGTGCTTGTAAATGGTGAACTTCGTCTTGAACACCCGGTCCCAAGACTTGTAGCTTACTGGATTACTGGAACGTCTATCAGGCATTTTACGTTTCCGCACTTGTCGTATGTATATTGCACCGCTAACCGATTCAATTGGACAAAATCTTTTTTTTTTTAAATATGGCGGATATTAATCTTGACTTTTCTCATTCTCGAAACATTATGCTCGATATTGCTACTAGTGCTATCGCTCGATATGCAACGAGTGTCGGGCGCAGTCGATATAAAAGTATCGCACTAAAGCTCAAGTGATATACTGTTTTTTTTACTATTAATTAATCGAGATTTGAATCGGTTTCATAAATCACAATCGCATCACAGTGCGTTTGCATTTCCCACTACACAAAAGAAACCTTTGTCAAATATTTTTAATGCCACTTGATATTCATATTGACTGTTCATTCGAAGTTTTCGTATCGGCCAAAATCACTAGTTTTGTTACACATTTATTTAGCTTGATGTTTTTATCACATGAACCGAGCATTACTCTCTAGGTTGTTTTTATTTTATTATACTTATGAAAACACAGAAACGAAATCGAAATCGATTAGTTAATCGTTTTTTTTTTTGTACTATGGCAACTCCGCATCTGTCATGTTCTGTTTCTAACGTCAAATTGTTTTCGTCAGTCGTCTCGGCCGGCGTTCTTAATTGTTTGTGATTGGATTCTGATAACGACCCTTGCTTCCCTATGGACTCCGACTTTACCTCCGCTCACAATGACCCTGGCCCGATATAACATAAGGAATGATGGTTCCTATACTAGGTTTTCCTTCAGCTGAAAATTATAAATTATTGCGGGCGAAAATTCAAAGTAGGCACATTAGCCGTAAAATATATTTCGTATATTTATTAAATGAAAATAATGGTGAAGGGAGAGAGGCTGTAAAACATTATTGCTGCAATTGCATTGTGGGCCGAAGGACTGTTGGTTGCTGCGCTCACATTATGACCGTCATTTGGTACTTAAGCTGGGCAAGGTACGAAAACAACGTAAATCCACCTGCCCAATTTCTGGATACTGTATTAATTACATATGATTCTGATTAGAAATAAACTAGAAGTAAAAATAAGCTTGTTTTATTTCAAAAGCTCTCCGCTGACCATGATGTTTTACATGTAGGAAAGAGGTCTTACCAAACCTTTGCTACAAAGTTATTATAATATTTTGTTGGCCACTGACATAAGGTACTTGGCCTATGTAATAATTATACCAAAACTCACTGTTCACTCTAAGCCAAAATCCCCTTACAAGTGGACATTGTCCTTTGAATAGAGAAATCTGAAAGCGTAAACAGTTCTGTTCCCACGTTCAACAGCTTATTCTTAAAATCATGACAAACCAAGAAGTCTTCATTCTAATTCTAAGTGAGGATGACACGATTTGCACTGACATCCACTGTTTTCACTGCTTTTAGGTTTGCGTGCTCCATCTTACCATATCAAAAGAGTCGGAGGCTCAAAGTTGTCCTATTCTATTTTTAAAAATATGTCACTTAAGTTGTTTCAAGGGGTCTTGTTACCAGAGGTCTTCAAGTATTCACCTCAAATGTGCCAGCTCCCATAGTCCCAGCAGACGCGGTGGCACCCCGCTTGTGAGTGCGAACCGCCGCCCCTGGAGGTGCAGTCGCGCTGGACCAGCCGGCAGCTTCCTGTTGCCGCCCCCGATCATTACTAGGAACTCTTTGGATGAGCCTAGTTGTGTTCCGACCTAGAAAAAAACAAGACATTTTGAGGAACGTTAGTCTTACTCAGTCTCAATCAGAGTTCATCACAGGTTTAGTTTTAAGCAATGAGCCAATCTGCAGTGGCGTGGATTAGGCATATGTCTAGCAGTAGATCTAATATTTATACTCTAAAGACGAAATTAGTGATATAGCAAGATCCTATATACCTCAAATCTGGTGTGTGTGTGTGTGAATTTTAAAGTAGGTATAACGTTTGCCTAAATACTTCTGGCCACTACGGCAGAAAGGAGTTGCACACAATAAAGTTTTCCATTGATACCAAATTCTCAAATGTATTTTATCTTTGCATAAATTTGCAAGAAAACAAACTACATAATCCATATTATCTACATATGAAAAATATATTTAATGAAATACCACTGAATGCGGACAGCTAAAAGCCGATCATTGTGAAGGGCGCTTACCATCAGGCAGCTCGTTAGCTCGTTTAGCACCTATGGCAAAAAAGTCATTGAGCGAGGTCTTTGCCCGGCAATGGACTCTTCGAGCTGGAATGAGATTATCATCTTATCAAAGTTGTATAGGACTTACCTTAACCTGCCAAGCAATAAGCCTCTCCCTGGTCTCAAACGCCAGCACGACGGTGACGTCCTGACAGATGATGGCAATGGTGTTGGACTCCTTGTCGAGCGTGAACCCCGACTCGAAGCCGAGGAAGTGCTGCAGAGAGAGCGAGGCCTTGGTCTGGCCTTTCTTGTAGCGGTCCTTCGGATCGCGGTACAGTTGGAGGTGGAGGCAGTCTGGAACAATGATGGAACGCGTTAGGTTTTATACTATGAAGTGAAGAAATAAGGTAAGGAGGCGTTATAGGATGGTTACTGAAATATTCTAGTTTATTACGGTCGGGAATTAGGCGCCACAACGATACGCTGCCATAACATTGTAAAACTGTTTTAGCGCCGGTAGTTACTTCCAACCTTAGATCTACTTTCATCCGTACTAATATTATAAAATCGAAAGGAGCCCTGTATGTCTGTCTGTTTGTAGGCTTTTTACGCTCAAACAGCTGAACAGTTCTTGACGAAATT
This sequence comes from Peribatodes rhomboidaria, assembly GCA_911728515.1. Classification (NCBI taxonomy): domain Eukaryota; kingdom Metazoa; phylum Arthropoda; class Insecta; order Lepidoptera; family Geometridae; genus Peribatodes; species Peribatodes rhomboidaria. The sequence goes on along the minus strand of OU452183.1, from coordinate 15,908,208 downwards.
TGATAGTTAGTTGATCACAGAAAGGTTTTTGGAAACCATTTTCTGAATAAACACGAACGAGATCGCTAGTGATTTATAAAGCAACTAAAATATTACAGTTACCCTTAGCAGTTACCCCATTGAAGTTTTTAATTCTTTGCTAATTGCCTTTCAACAGTAACTATTTGCAACCAAAATAATCGGCTATTTATTCCTTTTCAATATATTTGAAAAAAAGAAACGTAGTCCCGCATTTTCAGAAACTAACTCAAAGAACAAGCCATTCCTTGAAAAAGGACATTGCAACACTATTCCCCGTTCAAATGGAGACCGAAACGCCTTCCAATTCAGAATTGAACCAATTACAGGCCAAGAACAGTTCAATTAACGAGGGGCAAAGACCCGGATTGGCACAAAGGAATTCCCGGGCAAATAAAACTTGGCTAGCCGCGATAAACGGTGTAACTTGATTAGGATTACGAGTGGGAATGGGCTGTGATAGTTGGAATGACGAGAATTATGGAACGTCAAATTTGATGACACGTTGAGGATATTGATGACAATGGATTATAGTGTCGCATCTTCTTCTGCGTTGGAAATGCGGGAAACTTTTTACCAGCCAGTCAGGAATGGTGTACCTCTATTTACTTGTATCTATTTTTGACCTAGTTTTAGAAGTTAGTTGTATCTGTTGGTTCATCATATTAAAAGGTATAGCAATCAGTAATAATGCCTTTTTAATTTTAATATTCACGAGTTATTCTGGTATGTCAATGTGAGCAAAAGCTCCCAATTTCTTAAAAAAATAAAATTAATATAAGATGAAATTATGAAAGTATCTATATTAAGTAAAGTAAACTTACATTAGTAATTATATATCTTACTTGTATTCTCAAGTTAAATTAAAATATTTTGAAATTGAAATAGAATATTCAAAAGGCATTGGTGACAAATGAATATTCTAGTGAGGAGTTGTGTGTGCCCTTACTTATTTAAGAAAACATCATGTTCCAATTAATATTTATTTTATTGATAAATCTGGTGGAACCCTTACTCATTTTTTTTGTAATTTAGTCATGAAACCTTCATTACTATTTCGGAAGGCTGCTTTTTAAATTAACTTTAAGCCAGCTAAAAGAGCCGGCTCTGCGTAGATTTTTATAGCTTTCTCAAAACAAAACCTACTTGTTTTTCGCATCACGTTCTTAAAGGAAGATGTCTGAATTGCTATTGGGGGAAATAAAATGAAGTTCGGTTGTTTCGCGAACCACTAAAATCAAGCGAATCAATGAATTTATCCGCGTTTCAAGTTTACGTCTTTTGAGCTGGCCTCGGGAATGATAAATTATGTTTTTATTGTGAAAGCTTGATTATTTGATTCTGTGAAGATTTGGGCTAAGAAAATTTCCAAGAGATGTATTATTTTTTAGATGGCTAGACGCCAAGTTGAGATAAGATGAGTTAGATACCATCGCTGGTAAATTATCAGTGATGATGCGGTTAAAATGTTTGAAAACATGAATAACAAGCAGGTCGTTCAACGACTCAGCTTTCAACAAAAAGTAATTCCACAAATTTGATTATGTCTATAAGTTGAAAGAATCTTTAGTAGAAAACATTTTCCAGGGACTAATTCTACGCATTAAATTAGGTTCATGCAGTAGCTAGGTAAATGTTATTATTCATTCTGTGAATACACTCCCTTCAATTTTATTGGATTATAAATAATATTTTATTGGCGCATAATATTTTAGTAGAAAGGTGCACAATTTCAAATCTTCACGTACCTCACGGCCTCACTTCACGGCCAGTTTTGTATTAAAAACCTTCAAAATCCTTCAAAATATTATAATTGTCTTTCTTATTTTATTCCAAAACAACAATGTTTCCAAATACATTTCAGAAATCAACAACCGATATCCTTACCAAACTTAAGGTGAACAAGTAGAACTTTAATCTTTATTTTTTTATTTAAACGGTTTTTAAATTAAACAGATTTTTGTTTGTCGAATCAATTTTTGGAAACTTTTCAAAATGGTGGAGATAAGACTTTTCTTTTGGAAAAAAACTTACACAAAATTTCACGAGAATCGGTTAAGGAATGCGACTAAGACTAATCGGTTAAGACGTAGATCCGGATAGAGGTCCGGACAGAATCCGGACACACGAAAGCATTTTGTCGAAGCTGAAGCATAGACTCTTCACTCGCAAACGGCGCTCGCTCGGTCAAAAACTGTAGCAATATTTAAATGAAACATGAAAATAAACAAACAAATACACAAAGTGAGCTCAATAAAACCGTTTGAAAACTCACGAAGTCGGCCATAGTACAAGCTTTTCTTAGTTTGGGGTCAGATGACCGTGTGTGTAAAAGTGTCCCGAATTCATATTTATTTATAAAAATCATCAAAAATAAAGACACCAAAATATTTTTTCATTTTAAACAAGCTAACGATATAAACCTTCTCCGCGAGCCTCATAAACCGATCGCCGACCTATTTAGGCCTTTGCTATAGACCGGAGGCCTCTGATATAGACCGGGAGCCCTGGGACCGCTCGTAAACTAGCCGGGAACAAGGGCCTGCTTTTATCGCGTTTTCAGATATGAAGTAAATCTGTGCTCTTTATGGACGTGAAGGGCTGACGGCCAGTGACTTTCGGGAAATTTAGAATGCCTACAAAATATACTTTTTGGGTTCACCAGGTCTGGTAAACTGGTTTATAATACAGTAATACCAACACTGTAGTCATTTATATTTTATATTATATTTGACACAATTTTTTTGTATGGTAAAAATGTGGAGTTTGTTGCCAAGATACTCAGTAATAAAACAGTTGGTAAGCCCTAACCAGAACGCTAAATTTAAACTAGCTAAAAGCCCTTGTGTAATACGCAGCAAAACAATTAAAAATTTAAAAAAAAAAACTTCGATGCCGATTTTCATCAAACATAGCCAAGAAAACTAACGACTGATTCGCCTTAGAAAAAAAAAACAATCAAAATCGGTTCATCCGTTTGGGAGCTACGATGCTACAGACAGACACACACTTACACACACACAGAGATACGCCAAACTTGTAACACCCCATCGTTTTTGCGTCGGGGGTTAAAAACAGGTAAGTAAGTAAATTTATTCAAGATTTTTTTTAACTTGCAATGAATGTACGTATGTATATTTTACATGTGTAAACTATGTTTGTTCGGGTGGAATCTTACAACTCAATTTTGAAGCACATATCTTTAACTGATTGGGCTGAGATTTTGAATACCTCCACGTTTAGTTTGGATGACAATTCATGGTCAGCTATGTGGCGTCATTCTAAATCCAAGTTAGGGGAATACCCAAAATGGCGGACAAGCTATTTTTAATGCACTCCTACAAAATTGGTTAATTATGAAATTGCAAAAATAACTTGAAAAATAGTGACGTTACTTTAAATCCAATATGGCGGACTAAGTCTTTTATTCGTTCTTACAATTCATTAAAATTAACTAACGAAATTAAACGCCTAACGAAATTAGTCGCAAACGACCTTGCAACAATGGTGCGTTGAATGCTTGAAATAGGTGAACAGACTAAGAAACCTGTACAGCGATAACTAAAATGTTAAAAAAATATTAGAAAAAAAACTGTTGTAAAACCAATTTTATTTTGCTGAAAATAATAAATAGAACTTTGCTGTTTAAACTTTTACTTTCAACTTATAATGCCAATTTATATGAAGCTTCTTGCTTTTTACATTCTGAAATGTCAGACTAAATAATTAAAACATTGACAGGGTCTGACGCGTCTGTGGATAAAATGTTTAGAATAAAATAAACTTTTATTCAAAAACTTATCCAAAACTTACTGTGCATAAAATGTATTTCAATCACAAATAATTCGATATTCAAAATTGGCTTGTCAAGTGAATGTCTAAAAAGTCCAAAAAGAAAATTCAATTTATATTTCTTTTTTATTTGATCTCTCAGTGGAAGACAGTCATCGAGCCTACTCTTTCAAGTTAAACGTAAAATTATGGGCGATCTTTTATTGTTCTTTTTACGATCTAAAAGTTAAATTTTACGGTCAGACAGTAAGAAAGTCTTGTTTAATACTTCATGGGCTCTTACCTTAAAGCTTTTTTGCGTAAACTCTAATCCAGAGGAAACAATAAAAATGGTATAAAAATGCTATCATGGCGTTACCATATTCCAAAGAGACAATGAAGAGAGTAGGTTAAGTGTTTGGAAATTGAGAGAACTTTAGTGGTGGTAAAAGGCGCTGGTCAGACAGAAAAGACATAAGACGAGGACGAGATATGAACATACAACACGAGAAACATAAGAACATCACAAAAAGAAGAGCTTCTACCAACACCTTCGCTATTTGACATTTTGAGAATGTGACATTTTGAGACATCGTGACATTATAAGAACGCGACATTGTGTGTCGAGAGGCTCAAAAGGCTCTCGTTACACCGTTAGGTCAAGGATATCAGGCAGTGATCCGACACATGCCGTATTGTCAGGAGGTTCCCCACTTTGCAGCACATAGTATAATAATACACACCGCCAGGTATAGCATTTCGGTCACGTGGGCAACACATAGTGAAAATTGTTACTTGAACTAATATCTAGTGTTATTCCGCTTTAACGTCGCATTAAGTACATCAAGGAATATGAATTTTCTTTTTTTATTCTCAATTTAGAATTTTAAAAAAATAATTTAATGACTTTTACTAGAAAACTTCAAACAAATTGATATTTGAATCTAATTTAAACGTTATACAATTTGATATATGAAGCTAATTCAATAAGAAAATTAACAGAAATAATGTTATGAAATTTACAACAAATTTTTTCATCGAAAAATTACTACAATTAAAAAATTATACAATAAAAAAGCAATAAAAAAATAAAAAAGCCCTATTTTTCGAGCACTTCGTCGACACGTGTTTCGCCTCTCCACGACGCATCTTCAGGACGTGTTGACTCTCCGAGTTTTCTAGTAAAAGTCATTAATTTTTTTTTAAATTCTAAATTAAGAATAGAATAGAAAATTCATATTCCTTGATGTACTTAATGCGACGTTAAAGCGGAATTGCACTAGATATTAGTTCAAGTAACATTTTTGAAGATGAACTTCCGCAAAGTAACGCCTGATTCAATCAACTAACACATAGTGACGTCAATCGATGCTTAAGCAAGACGAATTATGTAATTTCCAAATATTTCGAAAGAGACAGATGACAATGACGACTCACATCATTATGTGTTTGCTTCCGGAATGCTAAACCTTGTTTTCTTGGATCATGTGCAGGTTAGTACCCCCACCACCCCTGGTTCGATTTAGCGCACACTTAGTCATTGTACATATTTGCATATACGAGTACTAGCTTGTAACATTTCACGGAGATTGGATCAACGATATTCGTTATCGTCGGACAAACTCTGAGACCTCGCTTTCGTTTGGTGATATTATGGACAGGTCTCGCTGATCTTAGCTAAATAATAAAAAAAAACTTTGTATGACTGCCTCGGTGGCTCAGTCGGTAGTGAACCTGCCTTCTGATCTAGGGGGCGTGGGTTCGATTCCCACCTAGGGCCAACATTCATATGATGAATATTTGTGTTTGTTCTATGTCTGGGTGTTGATATCTATATAAGTATGTATTTAAAAATATCTAAGTATGTATATCAGTCTCTGGCAGCCATATTACAAGCTTTGCTTAGTTTGGGGTCAGAAGACCGTGTGTTCAAGTGTCCCGAATATATTTAAATTTTTTTTTTTTTTTTTAAATCACAAAATATGCACCTTGTGTAAAATATGCATCTCTAAACGACGGACATATTCTAGGGCAGGGATGGTGAACTAATGACACGCGTCCCATTGGCGGCATGATTTACACATTTTGAGCACGACACCGATTTAAAACGGTTTGCATTTTAGTTGCAACTGTTAGCAGGACGGCACGTTTAGGGCCTCATCAAACATTTATTTAGTAAACCGACACGTTGATTCATAAAGGTTCGCTATCTCTGTGCTAGGATGTCAATGTACTCATCATTATGACTACCTTTTTTAGGCTCAATCCTGGAATCGAGAGAGAAAAAACAGCTGTTCCACACATTTTGTCGGCGATCAATAAGCTTTTTGTGTGGAACCTTTCTCGTGATTTCAAGGTTGGCCCATAGTAAAAGTAGTCATAATGTCGTCTAGAGATTAGGGATACACACTATACTCCTTAGTAATAAACGTTGTATAGCCTCGAAATAGTTAGTACTGTGGTTTGTTATTTCTTTCTTTTACATTTTGAACTCGATCGAAAAAGACAAAAGATTGTTTAGCTATTCCTTGACTATACAGTTATTGTTATTTATTGTTGATATACGTTTATTGCTAAGAGTGTACGTATACAGCTTCATTATGAATCTGAAAATAAAATACCAACTCTATAAAGCTACTTCAATCGGCTTAGGAAGCATTCAGACTGCCTGAAGCTTGCTGGTAAAATTTACCATTAGCAGTCACAAAGAAAAAAGAAAAAGAATCTATAAGCTTCTTAGAGTAAACCATTTTTGCACTTATACAAATACTTTATTCGCCGTACCAAGAGTTGTAAGTTAAAGTTTATGTCACAACAACAATTAAGTATGTAGGTGTGTCAAAAAAAGTAAATAAGTCAAAAAAAAACATCCTATAAATAGAAATTTACAGTCTCTTACTTTAAAACAGCCTTTGAGCTATAAGTCCATCAAAGTCTTAAAAACCTTTGTTAAATATTTTCTTTTGGATTATTTTTTGTGTTTATTTTATGTCTCTACTTATTATTGGTACAAGTACATACCGACATGTAATTTTCGTTCCAATAATTTCCCCTTTAAGATACAAGCACAACACAGCTCAGTGGGTGATATATTATAACGCACACGTAAATGTCACAATAAATATCCTCGTACGCAATAAATCGAAAACAAACATTACGGCCGAACAAACTTCGCGGTTACGGGACGCAGTATACTTCAAGGCAGTACTAAATATCAACACAAGTATACATTTAAAATTAAAAAAAAACCCCGACCCCTATTTTCAGCAAACAAAGCTGAGAACAACTAATTTATTAACTTTCAAACAAAAAAAAAACAAAATCAAAATCAGTTCATCCGTTCGGGAGCTACAATGTCACAGACAGACACGCACACACCATTCTTACACACCCCGTCGTTTATGCGTCGGAGGTTAAATATTAGGAGCAAGTCACGCATTTTAAAAATCTTAGCCATCCACTGCGGGCGGGAGGGGCTTGTACGGACTCTGTTTATTAGTTTTTGAGTGGTTAGCCTTAAAATCGAGACTATAGTTTTAGGACCACCACTCAGCCAGCGTATAAGCAGAGTCCGTACGAAGTCCTTTCCACTCGCAGTGAAAAGGTCGTAGGTGACTTATAGCACACCGCTCCCACACGGCAAAATAATGTTCATTGAAAATATGTGAGCTTCATGGCGTCCTCGGCAGGCATACCTTACATTGAGAACAGAAGATAGGTCGGCCTTACCAATCGGTAGTTGAAATTAGCTTACCTTTTGCTTGTGCGGGAGTGGTGTTGGAGCTGGATCGTGAAAGTTAGGTACGACTTTTCCACTGCGAGCGGTGTTTGTTTCGCACGGACTCCGTTTATTTTAGGCTAACTAGTTAGCCCTAATATCAGAGTCTCGATTTTAGAGCCGATCACTCGGTCTATCATAAACGTATATCCAAAGCCCGCTCCGCTCGCAATGGAAGGCGTAACATTTTTTTTTTGGCGTTTTTTTTTATTTTATTTTTTTATTTATTTATTATTATTTCGTGTAATTTGTTTTTATTTTGTTGTATTTAATTGTATGTAAAATTGTAATGGAATTGTATGTTTACCACAATATGGGAATTGCCCGAATTAAGGACATTTTTTTTTTATTTATTTATTTGGGAGCCTATTTAAACTTGCCGCTATTTAAATCAAATGTGTTAACTCTGATTTTATTGTTACTTTAAAAATATTGTCTTGTGAACAAGACCGACTACTTATTGGTCTAGGTTATAAGATTTTCCTGTTTAAAACTCGTAATTTTCTAGTGAAAAAAATCACTAAAACATACACGTGTTTTTAAAACTTTGTTATCGTCAGACGTCAGAATTATGGAATTAAGAAATCAATTAATTAGCAACATTACCGACTGATTGATGATTCAAACTTTTTTTAACTTTTACACTTATCTGTAGTATTTATTAACAACATGTAAAAAAATAAATTAATTCTAAAGCAAGAAAATTAGCAAAATAAAAAACCGCAATTATAAATTAACTCCGTAAATTAACATGATGCAAAGTAAAGTACAAGTAACAAGTCAAATAAAACCTCGACGTTTTAAAACTCCTTTGAAACAAGTTTCCGTACTGTTTGCACAGTACAGCGAGGAAGTGTGTACGGGACTTAGGAAACTCTTTGAGGCCCGTGTAAATACTACATAAACATTGCTTTGTAAATAATATCCGAACGCAGCATAATCTTTTAAGAAGCTTCACTGCGCTTGACATAGGAAAGGGTCAAATGTTTTTGGATACTAGTTCCTATACTAATAAACATTGTAAGTATGGACAGATATCATTTACCCAAAAGCTCACCTGCTTGCCCGAGGCACGCCGGCTGGCATCCATATCCATCCATATACCATTATTATAAAATAGAAAAAGTAACTCTGTCTGTCTATTTTTATACTTCACGGCAAAACAGATCTAGATGAAATTTGGTAATTAGGTACAGTATTTCACAAGGTTTTTGTATACTATTTTCTAAATAAATCCGTGCGACGTCGCGGGTAACAGCTAGTATTATTTAATTATGTTTTTAGTTGTTGCCGCGAGTTTACTGATTTCAATTTGAACAAATGTTGAGTCAACAGTAAGTTCACAGTAACGCATACAGTTTTCAGATTGTTATCCCGTGATCCCGTATTTCCCGTGCATTAAGTTGATTACTTAAGAGTCCCGCGACGCTCTGAAATTTTCATACAAACGCGCTTCTTAAATTTCTTGAAAAGCTTATGATTCAGATTATGATGAAATTTAGCATGTACAATAAAATTAACAATGTGTTGTTGGTTTTTTTTTTAAAAACGTTTTCAAGCGAAAATAGAGCTATGAAAAATACCCGCATTTGTAAGGGGTCACTTTTGACTGATTTATTTAATAGATAGACAAAGCAACCAAAAATCCCTTTACATAGGGAGGTTGTTTACATTTTTAGATTTTAAATGAATTAATAATGCAAGGGATATTCTTAGTTATTTAAAAATGATTAGAGAAGTCCAAAGGTTAAAACGTAACTTTAAAGGCTCGTCAGTGTCTTTACTTGCTCTCTTCGCTCGTCGTCTTCTTTTACACGAAATGGCTGTAGAATGCCTTAAGCCAATGCGAAGTTAGTCTAGTCTGGTCGCCGGACTCTTAATTTTTATGAAGTAATTTAGGGTGAGTCAATTTGCAATGTATTTGTAAAAAAGTTGCTTTCCGCATCTGTTTATACGAGTACATCCGCCAATGCCTTCCAAACCTTATGTAACAGGTTTTGAAGCGGTTCTCAACTGACTTTCAAGAGGGAGGATTTTCTCAATTCAACTGTTTTTTTTAATAAATGTTACACGAAATTTCTTTGTTTGTTTTGATTCTTTTTTGTTTGGTAGATCATACTTTAGAGGTGTTCCTTACTTTAGTTATTTATATTCCCATATAAATTCTATTGAAATTGGTCAAGCAGTTTTTAAAATAATAACAAAATTTTAAAATGGTTTACTTGGATCACGGTCTAACGGGAAGTCGATATTTTTAGGCTTTGCTTTTTATATTATCACCATCTGTAGGATAATGTTTACGGAAGGGTTATAGGTAGGTATACTGTGCGAAATCAGAACAGGTCAGTAATTTAAATATAAAAATATAGTAGGTAATCTGCAGCAAAAAGTACTGTAAACCAAGCAGTGCAACTGAGTTGCCAGCACGCTCAGTGCTCAACGCTTGTAGGTATAAAACATGCTCTACTGGTGCGCATTGCACCAAATGCTCGCAAAAGTTAATTAGCGTAAGTTTTCGAGCTGTAACACGACGGACAACTCTAAAAGTGTGCAGTTACCGACACTTTGTAAATTCTTAACAAGGTAGGGCCCTGTCCCGTGGAAAACCTTTCAAATATCAAAGGACTGCGCTCGGTTAACGTTATTGCAATTTGGAATTGAAAATGGAAAGTTAAGTTGTTTTACTCTTTCTACAGCGAGCATGAGCAAAGTGTGCTAACTTTTCTCATTTAATTTGATTTGACAAAATACCAAGTTTATGCTTGGTTGAATTTTTTTTTACTAAATACACACAACATTTTAACACGCCTTTCTGCCGAAGAGCCTGGCAGAGGTGTATTACAACACCCACACTTCGCTGGACGATATTCAGTCCCAAATGTGGCAGGGGGCGAGCCTGTCGCCGTACAAGCTCCAATTGATACTACATAATTAAAAAAACAGAGAAATATAATTTTATTTAACAATTACTAACCAAAACAATTAAATTAATTAAGTCATTAAGTAATTGATTAATTAAATTAAAACATTAAATAATTTAACTAAACTTTTGTATTTAATGTTTTCCCAAACCGAGTTCCCAATCTACTTTGATCCCGTCCCGAAGCGACAGAGAACGAAACTCTCTAATTATCGTACGTGAATTAGAAATAGATTAGTCACACGTGAACCGAATGTATTTGACTTTGAAAGTGGTTTGGCTAGAGGTGGAAGCCTTTAGTTGATTTTCTCAGGTGATTTTTTGAGGTTAAATTAGCGCCAAACTCAAAATTTTGTCACTTTCATTCTCACGAGTTTTCTCACGAGAGAGACAGCGACAAAATGATAACGCGCTCTCCATATGAAAACCATATAGAGGCTGATCAAATTGAAACAAGAAAACTTTGTAGAAGTCGACCTACGCAACCTACCTGCAAACTTTGACCTTAACCTTTTGTTCCTTCAGGGATAATATTATCTATAATTCTTATTCTAACCCTCCTCATGTCTCTATAGCTGCCTCACAAACTCGTTTTCCGATCAAACCCCCAAAGACTCCAAATAAAACGTATAAATAACAAATTAGGAACATAACATTTACGTTCCGTACCAAACAATCCATTGACGGATTCCCAAACTTGTTTCCATTAGGCGACACCCCGGCTCTCCCCCGAGCCTGGCTTTGTCAAACTTTACGAATACATTAGCTTTGAAAAGCGACAAAACTGATAAATTCGACTCGACAACCCTGCACTCACAACTTTCCGCTACGATCTCGACAACTTTAATACACGACGAGACCGTTACGTGTTAACTTTTACGTCATTCGGAATCTTAGCAATAAACCATCAATGGTTGCTGAAGTTGTCTGTTCTCTCGTAACCCTTTCAGTGAAAGAGTATTGGTGTTGGGGCCGTAGCTTTGACACCAAACTCCGAAAAGGACTGTCTCTGTAATTGTGGATCGGGAGTCAAATTAAATCTGTCAAAGAAATTCTGCTTAGTTTCCAAGTGAAGCTCCCAAAAAACCTTTCAGATCCTTTGTACATTACGATAGAAATTGTAACAAAGGCTTGAAAAAAATCAAATTTAAGTGTCTTTATTTGTGATATCTTATATTGTTTTGGAAGGATAATACAATTTTGAAAGAAAATATGTTACTGAAAAACTGATCTAACTGGTTTATCATTGGCAACAAAATTGCAAAGAATTTCTTTTATGGTGAAGTCTGAGCTATTTTTAATATTACCTGCTGCAGTTTGACAAGAAATAAAATGTATTCATAAAAAAAAATTATATTCTCCGATATTAGATACCTACTAATGAAGGTACAATTGAGTAACAGCGCTTTCGTTTCGTTTTGTGTTAGCTAGATTTTTTGTTTAGACTTTTTGATAACCGCTTGCGGATGCGTGTATGTTGGTACACCGCAGTGGTCTCTTGGCGTACAACGTTAATTTTGCGGCCGCCAAACTGGCAGTGTATCAACAAACTAATGTCTGTTGGTTGGCACTGATGGCATGATCCAATTAAACAGTGTGTTCGTCCCATTGAGGCTATGTTATTATTGAGGTCCGTAGAAGACAGTCTAGTTGAGAGTCTAGTTGAGAGAAAGCCCATCTCTCAAGCTAGAAGGATCGGGTTCAAACCCAGCCAACGGCACGCATCAATTTGTTCAATTGCGTATTGTATGTCATCTACTACACGAGTGAAGCCCGGTGTATGGCAACAGGCTCGCCCACTATAATTGGGATTGAATATCGTCCAGCTAAGTGTGGGTGTTGTATTACACCTCTGCCAGCCCCCTCAGGGGAAAGGCTTGATGATATGTTATGTTACATTCACAAATTGCAGCCAATTTTTTGATAAATATCAGAAATACAACTTATCGATTTATGATAACATCACGTGTTTTCAAAAGGTAATCACTTTTGATTCACCAAAATAATGATATTTTAACGATATCACATTATTCTAGCACATACCTATTAGAGTAATAGAGTGCCTTATTGGCCTTATAACAAAACGTTACGCTGGGCAAGTCACACAGATTTGTAAATGTGTACATAATATTTTTAAAATGTTTAATATAATTTATTCTAATTTAATCAATTTTTAATAATGAAGATTCAGTTAGTCGCATATTCATAAATTCATTCAGTGAATAAAAAGGGTTGGACTCAAAGAACTGTTTAATTTTAATTTTAAAATGTTGAGTGTGTAAATTACTAATGCTATGTGGCAGTTTCAGTATTCCACTTTAAAATACTAAGTATAAATACATTATTAAAAACAGCTGTGAGCACATGAGACGCCATCATTCACTCAGGACGGCCGCGTGGCTACGTCAACATATTTTAATATGTTGCTTGATTAACAACATAGGCTACTTTTTAACCACGGGCAACATCGCGGGGCATAGCTAGTTCCTAAATAACTCACTGTCGAATTACACAATTACCAACAAATCACAAACACCGGATCATTTCAAACAGCATTAAAGTGCAAACACGCCCGCATCGCTGTTATTTGACGAATAATTTACAACTACCCTCACATTTCGCGATATGATTCGCCGATCCATCGCAACCGATCGGCGCGATTAGTTTGCGTTCAATTTTCCAGTGCGATAGTGTAATTAATTTGCTTTGTGCATTGTATTGTATCGTGCAGAATACCTGAGTACACAAATACTGTACAGTTTCAAGTGTACTATGCACAGGTATGATAAGCACAGTACGGTTTTTAGTACAGTAAGCCCAGGTTACGATTGCTTATAATACCACCGTTGTTGTAATTGATGAAATCTAATCCTGGTCCTACTAAAAATGCGAAAGCTTGTGTGAGATTGTTTGTTGCTTTTTTACTCTCTAACGTGTGGATTTCATAAAATTTGATATAAAAAAGCAAAAAAAAGCGATGATAGCCTAGCCGGAGAAGGCCCGCCTCTTAAGCCAGAGGGAGCGGGTTCGGACCCAGCCGAAGGCACGCACCAATTTTTCATTGTGTAAACATATGTGCTTATTGTATGTCATCTGCTACATGACTGGAGCCCTGTGTATGGCGACAGGCTCGCCCCCTGTAACATTTGGGACTGAATATCGTCCGGCGAAGTGTGGGTGTTGTACACCTCTGCCAGCCCCCTCGGGGGAAAATCGTGACTATGATATGTTATGATGTTTTATGTTATAGGTACCCAGGATTAAAATATGGGCTACTTTTTAACTGTGGGCAATACCGCGGGGCGCAGCTACTTTTCTTATAAGCTTAGACTAGAATCTTAGCGTGATTCCAATTCAACAGTTAGATTTACATCAATAATAATAGCACGATAAGTGTCAATTATACAAACGACATTTCGAACGTTTTCATAAACCATAATGCAAACTTAACTTACCTGCCCTTACTTACATAAGGTATTTACTGCATCCTGTGCGCCTCTTCATTGCGGAGTTGCCTGACAGTTTTTGTTGGCGTCTCCATTCAAATTTTCTCGAAGCATAAGTTTTTTATAATAAAATATTATAAAAGCCCATTCCAAGAGACTCAACCAAACCCTAAGAAAATATTATAATCCCCTCGAAAAATACGCAAATGATTTATGCCTCGCTAGTGTATAGAGTTGGCAGCAGCGAGTGACGCGTGACACGCGATTGTTCACGCTGTTTGCTCGCTGATGGATTGACTCGAGAGTCATCACTCACGGCTCGACTCGAGACGTCTCACAGCTCATTTCTCGTACCTCTCGTACCTCTCGTACTCTCGTCGAGGTGTATTGCAACACCCACACTTCGCCGGACAATATTCTGTCCCAAATGTGACAAGGGCTAGTCTTTCGATAATTGCCGGGCTCCAGTAATGTAGCAGATAACGTTAAATACGCACATTAAATTTACACAATGATCAAATTGGTGCGTACCTTCGGCTTGGAGCGAATCCGTTTCCTCTGGTTTGAGAAGTGAGCCTTCTACAACTAGGCTAGCCTCGTATACAACAACGAAATAGAGCAAAGCGCGCGTGCAGGTTTTATAGTGTGGATTATTTTCAATCTGATCACTTTGAGCAAGATTATTTGTTTTGACTGACACAGTAACCAGAAACGCTTTCGCACTTGTAAGGTAGGACACGAGACGTCGACGGCTACAGGGAAAGTCAATGAGGCCGCAGCCTGTTTTGGTCCGATCAGATTCGTAACTCTCTCGACACTTGAATGTACGAAGCACTTCAAGTTGCTTAAAAAGGATAGAAAACTTTGGAGGAAAATCATCAGAAAGGCGTCACCGGGCGTTTGTTAGGCGTTACAACCTTCAGGCACGAGAGATACGGGATTCTTCCATAAGAAGAGTAGGTTAGACACAATCAATCTTTAACAGTAGTAGCTCAAGGCCGTACATTTTTGTAAGGGCATCTTCATATTTGCAAAAAGACCGACCTAATTCACAAAATTTGCAGGTTCAATAGTTGAAACTATTTCAACAGATAATACACCAATTACCAAGCCGTTGTCACAATTGGAAACGTAAACACGCACCGAAGGAGTTGACTCGTTAAACACGATCGCTCACGCTGTTTGCCGACTGATTGGCGCACTGATTGCCTCACGGATCGCGGATCGTGTTTGCTCATTATTGATAACGTGGCTTTAATACCGTTGTGCTTGGTTCGGTTTAGTGACTACACAGTTTTAGTTCTTAAACTTTCAGATTTGCAGTGTTTTTATTTGAAATTTATAAGGAATAATAATAAACAAAGTTAAAGTATCTAAGTAAGTATAGAAATTTAATATTAAAATAAAATAAGCTTTTTTATTTTTGTCTTAAAATTTAATTCAAAAAATAATTCCGGTCGAAAAATTAAAGTAAATAAAACAAAATTTAACTTCAGCTCCTTTCAAAGATATTCAGGCTTTACAAAAATATTTAGACTTACAGAAGAATTAACTCAGACTTTAAATATTGCATAATTATAGAGTTAACTCAAAGTTAGCTTCTAACTCTTGGTCACGCATGGCGACTCATCAGTTAAACCTAAGATGAGCAGTTAATTCCGGATTGAAAAGATGAACCGAGCTCTATAAGTTAAAATAACAAGATCTTTACGCACAACAGTTTATTTTTGTCGAATCTATCACCCAAAGAAAACTAACTTATTCGGAAAGAATTTGAATCGCGTGTTGATTGTCCTGCTTTATAACTAAGAAAAAAAGCCTTCAAAGATACCTAGAAACGAATTTATTATTTCAAATTGATTTATTTTCTAAAACTATCAATGTTTAAAAATAAACTCCATCAGACACAAAGTCATATAACCCGATTAGTTCCGAGTAACCCTGTTTCTGCTATAACTAGTTAGAACCGCTTCGGCTCGTTACGGTAACCGGCCATAACCGGATCAGGGCGGTATCGCGCCGGCTTTTGTCTAGTTCAGGAGCGTTCAAACTTTTTAAGATCGCGACTCAAGCCATTTTAAAAGTCACCTGCGATTATACAGAACAAGCTGCGCCCCGCGTTTTTACCCGCGGTCCCACAGGAATGGTAACTTTTTCGGGATAAAAAGTATAACCTATGTCCTTTTCTGTACTCCAGACAACGTGTATGCAAAGACGATCGATTGAGTGGTTGAGACAAACTAACTCATAATATTAGCTATGATTAGGATTGTACTCATTGAATACAATTCTGTAAGTATAAGGTATATTTTTGTTAAAATAAATATGTCTTCAATCTTACACAATCAATGGTTTGCTTGAGTTTTGGTATTTCACAAACAGAGGTGAACAAACAAGTTTTAGGAAAGTACAAATACGTAATAATGACACGAGATATTATTTTTTAGACTTAAAAAAAAATATAAGTTTGCTAAATGAATAAGGCTTTTTAAAAGTTCTAACTAAAAAATAAAAGTTCGTTCCTATTAAACGCTATTTTGGCCGAGCAAAGCAATGTCTCAGAGTCATGGGTATCTCAGAATTTGTTTGTTTGACGATAATTTGAGTATCAATGATATGATCTCCATGAATTTCTGCGGACATGTCGTTTATTTCAGTAGCTTTTTTTAGTTTGTATTTGAGCTAAATTGGAAGTAAAAATATGCAAGCCCTCAGCTCGAGGGGAATTACTAGTAAAAAATATATTTGCGAACCTCTGTTGTTGGTACTCAGTTTGAAAAACACTGGTCTAGTTTATCTTAGGCAAATAATATCGGTTATTATGACGATCCGATTATAGGGCTGATGGGTATCTGTAATGGGGTCCCGTTACAGATATGGGTTAATGTTTTACATGTTATGATGTATTTCGGGGGATTAGAGGGGACGCTGCAGAGGATCTGTTGTATTATGGCACTATTTGGCTAAAAAGCTTGTGGATGGTTGCCAGAATTTTGATGAGAAGTCTCATATTTTGATAGGTAGATGGACATTGTTTTGTTATAAGTTTAGATAAGATTACTTTAACAAAGTTACGTTTAACAAACTATTAAAAGTATTAATGATATTTTCTTTTTTGTTTTAGGCTCACTTTGTTTCTTGTTTGTTTGTTTTAGACTGTTTGCCTTCAGTTGGCACCCTATTTATTTTAAATAGAGTGTTCATACAGCGCGTACTGAGTGTACGCG
This sequence comes from Peribatodes rhomboidaria, assembly GCA_911728515.1. Classification (NCBI taxonomy): domain Eukaryota; kingdom Metazoa; phylum Arthropoda; class Insecta; order Lepidoptera; family Geometridae; genus Peribatodes; species Peribatodes rhomboidaria. Next base: position 15,891,048 of record OU452183.1, on the reverse strand, counting down.
TACTCAGTTTACGGCATATTGCTTTCTGACGAACAGCTGATTCGAATTTTGTTTGCTTGAGTTCGCCGCTCGCTCACCAATGAGTTTGCCCAATATAATAAGACTCAGAGTTAGCCAGCGGACAGTCAGCCGCTCCGCTCATCTGTTGGCCTAATCAGGACTAAGCTTTGATGTTGCATATTTAATACGTTTCTAATATTTATTACGCTAAGCTAAGTATAAGTTATCGTGTTAACCTAACTAAACGAAAATTAAATTAATAACAATCTAAAAAAAAAAAATTGAAAAAACCCACGAGGATAAAATCTGCATCAAAATTGGACTAGCAGTTTTGGAGAAAAATGGCAGCATGGATCTACACAACCAACGTTTATTGCAGCGCCCCTTGGTGAGTTGACACCGTAACGCCCATCTAAGAACATGCATCAACCTAACCCGAACCCATAACTGAAAACTGCATCAAAGTCGGACTAGGAGTTTTGGAGAAAAATAGCAACATGGATTTGCACAAACAAACAAACATCCTCTCATCCCAAACGCATATACCGTCTCCGTTCCGTCGTGGGTAAAAATAATATAACACATAATTATTTACGTATATGAAATGATATACTTTAATATTTTATTCTCCACTCCCGAAAATGCAAACAATACGGTAAAGTAACTGACAGCTTGATCAGTTCAGTTATTTACAGTTTTTTTTTTCCCTAACGTTTGCTTTTATTTATTTATTATTTATTTATTTATATCATTTTCACAAAACTTACAGTTTATAAAACCCAGAACGTTTTGAGTTAAGCTAGGCACATCACAAATAGGTACAACAAAAATCACAAATTCGATTGATAGCTAAAATGGCACATTACATTTTGAATGATATTATTTACATTAGAGTAAAACAAGTCTACGTCAGGCTGTTGAGCGATTAGATCGTTAAGCAGAGTGAGTGTTTAAACAATGTAAAGCACCAGTTTGTTTATTCCAGTAATAAAGAAGACTCAACCCTCTCCAACTGACCAGAAACAACTATTTACCGATCGCAAATCAAATGCGGACTTCATTTACTCAATAAACACAATAAATCTCCTTTCCGCTGAGTTCCAGCATTGCGCTAAAGTATTTGATCTCGGAATCAAAGAAAACACCGATGTTTCTAACTAGAAAATTAACAGAGAACAAGTTTCTAAGAGCTCAAAACCAAACATGCTATGTAGTGGGAATTATGCAGTAAAACCTATCCTTGAGCGCTCTCCACATAGATTGCTTAGCTTATGTAATGAGTGTTTACATTACCTATTTAAATATTTATGTAAAAATGTATGTTTCTGGCAGCTATAGGTACAAGCTTTGCTTAGTTTGGAGTCAGACGACCGTGTGTCCAAAAATGCCGAATATTTATTTATATTTTAATTGTATTAGAAAATATTACAATAATGCAGCTCCTTATTCTCACAGTACCATATAGAAAGCCATAAACAACTAATTCAAACTAAGTATAGCATAAAATGTACCTCGCAGTTGCTCTCAACGTGTCAACTGCAAGTCTGCATTACCTTGTGAGCTTGTAATGCACGTAGCACCGTAGCAATCATTGCAGGTATAAAAGTCGTAGCGTAGCAAGCATAATGCGCTACGCTGTAGCTGCCCGTAGCTGCTGTTAGACTTTAAACTATTGAGATGCTTAAAATAGATTACAAAACAAGAAAAACGAAACCAGTTCTCTGTATATATTTCAATAAATTTATACGCCAATACTGTCTTGTGAAACTTCAGACGCTATCAATTCACAAGTGCCCAGACAAACCCGGAGACAGCAAACAAACAGAAAAAACAACGAGACAACCCTACCGCATCTAAATGCTCAGACCGCCACCGAACAATAAACAACTCTAAAACAACTGCGCAAAACCTAATTTAGTTTAAAAATCCTGTTTAAAAGCTTGTGAAGTTGTAAAGCGTACAGTCGCGGTCAAACAAAACGGACTACAAAAATTCACTTCGTTAAACCAAATTTACATTTTTCTCGGTGGATTTATTTCATTATTTTCGTCGCGATACTCTTTGGGCGCGGGTTCACGTGAATAACGCTGATATTTTATTGGGAAATAAATTATTCGTTCAGCTTTGCGCTTAAAGGTATTCGCACACAGTATCGACTCAACATTACACGTTAAGGCAAGATGTTTACCATGGCCGCTCGCTCGGCACGCTGGCGTTTAGCCTCATACCTTTCGTGTATGTTATAAGATCTCTCTAGTGGTACTTTATTATTATTATTTATACGATAAAGAGGTTTTGTCGCCACCTCAGCTACACCACTATGTTGCCACCGCCACGCCACGCCAACTTTTTTAACCAAGGGAAAATCCTTCCCTCAGGAAAATCTCCGCAGGAGGGCAGAATGCGTATGTGGGAGTCCCGCAACTGGAGTACTCACTAAATACCCATAGGCTATGTCGGGGCTACGGGACGCTTTCGCAACCTAAGCTATCCATGCTACCTAAGCAAGGTATTTATTTTTCCACGTCAGATGTGCGTAGATCTACCACCGTCTCAAACAAGTCGAGTCGATGCGGTGTGCGAAGTCTTTGCTAATATTTTATTGGAAATAAATGATTCGTTGGATTCAGCGCTTAATTTGATTGAGGGATCGTTTTTTATCGAGCCCTGGAACGAGGTCTGGCTTTAATTAACACTCGCCGCTTTCTCTTATTGATGATCGACATTATACATTTCGACTTTCGCTTTATTATTTTTAGGTGACCTACTTTTTAATTATTTTCGGTTGGAATAGCAAAAATCCAATTTCCATTTTATGAAAAAAAAAAAGTAAGTATTTGCATTTGTTGAATTATTGAAATTTAACCCATATTTGGTTTGAATTCATCATGATCATCATCACGTTAGCTCGGAAGACATCTAATGTTCGACAAAGGCCTCCCCTAATGATCTTCACAGCGACTGATCTTGCTCAACTTGCATCTACCGATTTCCCGCCACCTCACCAGATCGTCAGTCTACCTGGTGGGAGGCCTTCCCTAGCTGCGTCTTCTGGTTCGCAGTCACCACTGCAGAACCTTTTTACCACATCGGTCGTCGGTTTTACGAGGGGTGTGCTATTGCCACTTTATCACTTAGAGCGATCTCTTCCAGGCAACCTTACGATGGAGAGGATACGTATGAAAGAGTATGGGACATGGGTGTGCAAAAACTAACAAAAATAAGAGTGTTGATACACCTACTTAAACTATTTGAATTATACTTACATAAACATACATGCAATACTTCACTAACGCCACTTCTGAATTATACACTCCTAACCTTGGCATGATATTCCTTGCGTTTTGCATGTGGCCTGATGTTAAGCAGTGGTGGAGCGCGCTTGCCTAAAAGAAGCCAATTCACTCGAGTCTGGAAAGCACGTAAAATTTAACCTAACTATCTGCACCCCACGATGTAACCCGCGCTAAAAAAGTAGCCTATGTACCATATCAGACTATAATCTATCTTTGTGCCCAATTTCATTCAGATCCGTCCAGTCGTTCTTGCATGATTGAGTAACAAACTTTCACAAATTCATCAAAACTTTCGCATTATTAATAATATTAGTATGATACCTACCTATCAACTATCTTCCATTGCGCATAATATGCTTTTACGTTGTATTTGGCACGGTCAAGCTGGCTATGACCTATGCAATACGATCATAACGCCATATTGATAGATACATCCTTAACACCTAGTCGGTCGATTGCCAGATACACCGACGGCTAACGACCCTATATTGATGTACTAGCATCATGATGTATTTGATGCAGTCGAGCTGATAACATGAAGTTTACTCTAAAATAATATGGGCTGGTACAAGTTATTGTTTCTTACCAAATATCATAAATGAGAAAGTAAGTTTGTTGGTTCGTTACGCTGTAACACGTGCGCTGTAGTCGTTACTACAACAACTACAAGTAGTTAGGGTGTTACTACGTGCATACACGTTGTCAAGGGTACAGAAAAACACATAACATTATTTTTAGCCACTAGCAGTTTTAAAAATTGACTTAAAGAGATAAGCAGAGAGAAAACGTCTGCCACAAGACGTACTTTGTCTAGCAATTTCATACAGAAAAAAAAAATTCTAGCTATTTAGGAAAAATACTTTTTAGAGTTCCGCACCCAAAGGGTAAAACGGGACCCTATTGCTAAGACTCTACTTTCTGTCTATTTGTCTGTCTGTCTGTCCGTTTTACACTAATGTGTATCTCATAAACCGTGATAGCTAGACAGCTGAAATTTGCACAGATGATGTATTTCAACAGACACGATTTTTTTGCCGTTTTTATAGATAATGTTACGGAACCCGTCGTGCGTGAGTCCAACTCGCACTAGGCCGGTTTTTTTATTAAGTAGTTTCTTGGTAGTTAGTTCCATTCTTTCCATTATTCATATTGTTTCGTTATGTTCCCGACCCTTTGTTTAAAGTCAACACACCAAAGTCGGCGGCCCTTCGACGAGACTTGTGCTGTGCATATTGATTTCATTTCAAAATATGGCCACTGACGTTAAGAGGGCCGCGACGCTCTGAAATTTCCATACAAACGCACTACTCATATTTTTTAAAAACCGTTTGTCAGATTATGATGAAATTTAGCATTTACAATTAAATTAACAATATCTTCGCCCCTATGTTCTTTATGTTCTTGGTTTTTTTTTAAAACGTTCTCAAGCGAAAATAGAGCTATGAAAAATATCCGCATTTTTAAGGGGTCACTTTTGACTGATTTATTCAATAGGTAGACAAAGAAAATCAAAAATTCCATTACATATGGAGGTTGTCTACATCATTAGCTGTTAAATGAATCAATAATACAACGGAAATTCTTAGTTACTTAAGAATGATTACAGTAGTGCAAAAGTAAAAAAAAAAATTGAAATTGCACTTTGTCACTCTGTAGGTTCTAAAGTTACCTACAGAGTGACAAAGTGCAATTTCAAGGCTCGTCAGTACTCGCTCTCTTCGCTTGTCTTCTTCTTCTAGACGAAATGGCGATAGAATACCTTAAGCTAATGCGAAGTTAGTCTAGGTCGCCTAGGTCGAAATTAGTTAGGTCGCCGGACTCTTAAGTAACACAGCCGCCGACATAGATAGATAGATAAACTCTTTATTGTCCACACCACAAATAACAAAACTACAAGAGAAAAATTCATCATGACATCGACATCATGTGGGTTGATCAATAATATTGATAGCATTTTGGTTTGAAAGCTCTGATGCATCAGAGGTGTAAGTAGACTAGGTCTAGGACTAAGCACGTCCTTGTGTAAACTGCATTAGTAATTAATTTGCTTGTACCTCAATCAAAGTTAAGCCACCTCACGTGATTATGCTAATGTTCTGTTTACATGGATCGATCACGTAATTCGCATAATGCCTGGATTAGGAGATATGTCTAGGTAGTAGTGAGTTATTTACATGTAACTAACTATAGAGGATCGCAAACGTGTAACTGACTCGACAGATAAGGCTTTTTTGCTAAAAATTTTGCTTGAATGCCCTGTGGTATTCAGTATCGACAAACTAACACCCAATGTGTTTTTGTAAGGAAATTCGAAGGGAATTTCTTCGGAAACACAAGCATTTAGAAAGACATACATTTATATTAGCGGAGCGCATATTTTTCTAAGTTTTACATTCGTACATGACAGTATAGTCTACACCCTAATTTGTAGCTTATTTTTCCTTAAATTAACATTACACACCGCCACGCCTTTCCCCCGAAGAGGCTGCCAGTAGTGGTGCATTGCAACAACCACACTTCAGATGATATTCAGTTGCAAATGTAGGAGCAAAGGAGGGTAACGGAGCCAGCCTGAGGTTGTGTACCTATGTATATTCAAAAAGAAATCGTTAACTATTACATAACTAAAATTATTTGTATTTTAATTTTGTGCTCTCAAACAAAAAGTGAGTCAGTATCTAGTAATGTCGGTAGAGTAGTAATCCACCGCACCGTGGCGTTCGTCCATTGTCCCCATTCCGTCAGCTCGTTACTCTGTAATCTAATTGGGACGTAGAGACCAGCCTGAAATTCAGAGAACGCTGCCCTAGATGACTCCGCTTTGAGTGTTTAGTTGAAATTACTACAGAACGTTAAAAACAATTCAAGTGTAGTCAAAAGAACAAACGACAATGTGTTTTGAAATAAAAGCAGAGTAATACACAGCGAACACACAGTACGTGATAGTACAAGTTAAGGAAAAAGCGATAGGATATGTATGTTGTGTATGTAATACACAGCGAAAGGTTAAAGAAAATTAAGTTCTAGTCGTTTATTTGGTTTTTAGTTAGCTTTAAATAGACCTTAGTGCAGATGACATGAGTCGCAAAATTTGGGCTGAGTATAATATACTTATGATATTAATGATTCGCAGTATGTGTTCGACTCTACGATTAATGCCATGAATTGAGAACGATATTTTTTTATAAGTTTGTCGATTATAAACAGCCATTTACTTAGTTGAATGAATCAGGCGTTACTTTGCAGAAGTTCATTGCAAAATAGCAATAATATTTTATTATGGAAACTGACGTGGTTTTCACACATTATGATTTAAAACACGGGAATTACTCACGTACGATTCAGTCGATTATTCCGAGTCGTAGCCGCGCGCGCGCACTCGCCCTGACGAAGACCGCCGAATGCGGTTGAAACTATAGTCGGAATAATCGACTGAATCGTACGTGAGTAATTCCCGTGTTTTAAATCATAGCAATAATATATTCATATCTGATTCAGGTTAGGTCACAGTAAATCAATGTCCAACTCAAATTCCTTATTTACCATTAGATTATTCAGGTTTTACCCATTTGGTTACAATCCGATCGTGACTGTCAATTTTACATGTCAAAAAAAAAAAGTCGGTGGGTAGTGTGTATAAAAACATAAATTTGAATGACAAGGATCAAAAACAGTTTCCTATTTGGTCCGGAATGTACCACTGGAGCGTATTCTCTGGATCCAACTCTATCTTATTAGTAGAGATGTTAAATCCCTCGAGTAGAGGCTGGCCCGTTATAGTTCCTTTGACGGTTCCAATTAATTTTAAACTGAGCTCTGTCGGACGAGTTATTAATTTAATTATTAGGTACTTGTTTCGCTTGAGAATCACTTTATAGCATTTATTTGTAGGTACATAATTTTTTAATCTATCTATTTATTTGGCTTTTGTGGAGAATACACGCGAAACATAGTATATAGTTTTGATTGTTAATTAAAATGGTTAGCGCTATTTTTAGAGTTCATAAGCTACGAATTTAGTCTAAATTTAAATTTGACAAGCGACCCAGCCCGGCCTCGCATCGTTCCTATAAACCTTTTGTGAAAAAGTATCGAAGTGATGGTGGGAACCGCATCAAAATTCGTTGCGTGGTTTAGTTTAGTTAGCGGCTATAACGACAAGATAAAAACGAGGACAGACACGGACTATGACATTATATTCATTATAATTTATTAATTAATAATTGATATTATCAATTATTAAATTATATTAGTAATAATGTATTATGCATGATATGCATAATACATTATTCATTTAAAAAACATTATAAACAAAATCCTGCTGCAAAATGTTGTACCCTATGTGACTTCCACTATTAAGACGATTCAAATGACACCTCACATGTCGAAATACATAAAACTGTTTAGACTGTAGGGCGTGTCAAAGAAACCCACAGACCTGTATTGGATGTCTGTGAAGAAACCTCATATATATTCATACATACAAACATACATACATACATACATACATACATACATACATACATACATACATACATACATACATACATACATACATACATACATACATACATACATACATGCATACGAGTACATACATACATACACACATACACTTAAAAACATTAAAGATACATACCGATATACCTACCAAGCATATATTTTTTAGTAAACTATGCCAAATAACTAATCCTCTTCGTTCTAAATCGACCTCAAAACAATAATTTCGTCGGAGGGCTGTCCGCTGAGGCTCCGTCGGCCGTCACTCGACGTTAAGCGCCTACCTCTATTACGGCCATTACACAGCCCTACAACGCGTAGGGCTGCCTAACGTTTAATTTTTGATGAATAAAGTAGAAAATAAAAAAACAATCAATATTCCAGAGGAACGGATACTTACGAAATGCATGCTAAATCGGTCAAATAAGTTATTTAGGTTCATAATTTTAAAAGCAAAGCATAAAATACTGACATCCCGTGAGGCCGTCATCCATTAAAGCAGGTTTTAGATTTTCGTTGATGTTTTAAAAACCGCTTGACAGATTTCGATAAAATTAAAAGGGACCACCGCTAAAGTATGATCTACCAAACAAAAAAAAGAATCTTTAAAATCTATTCACAATTCGCATAGTAATAGCCTAACATACATATTTTTGAGAAAAAAATAACAAACAGTCGAATTAAGAACCTCCTCCTTTTTGGAAGTCGGTTTAAAAGTATAATAGAACTTTGATAGCCGATATTTTGGCGCTCTAAAAGAGAGATATAAATACATATTACTCAGCTGTAGGTGTAAAACATAAAAAAGGAATCGAACCCGGGACTTCTGCTTATAAAGCAGTCGAAACTCAATTTAGCTATGAAAGTCGTCACTAAAAATTAGAATAATCACAAAAAAATCTTTTGAAGTTTTGAAATTTTTTTAGTGATTATTCTAATTTCGTAAGACTAAGTAAGAGTAGAGAACCCTATTCTTAAGGCGCGTCCGTCTGGCTCGCACCGGATTGCACCGGATCGCGCCGGATTACGCCGGCTCCGGACGGATACGACCGGACGGCTCCGCTTTCCACCGGAAGCGGCCTCGTAAATCTGTCCGCGTTTATTACGATCTTACACTGATTTTATTAGAAATTTTGATGGAGATTGAAAAATTTGACTTAGCCGATAGCAAAAATGAATTTTAAATTGATAAAAGAAAACGATGTCGATTTCTTGGTACTATTTTCTAAACTAAACTAATATTTACAGCTCTTTATTAAAATTGTTGACTTTACTTGCATAATTATTACGATAATAAAAGAGATTTTAGAGAGACGCAGACAATGTTAATGCTGTCAGATTAGTTTAGTTTAGAAAACGACCTTGCGGAATCGGCACCACATGATGTCATCAGACACATACAGATGAAAATAGAACCTCCTATTATTTTGTTATCGGGTTAAAAATAATAAGTTAAATTTCACTTTGTATCGTCCGAGAAGTAACTGAGAACGAACAGAGGGCTTAATTTGACATCTTATTGTTATGCTGGTTACGTTTGGTCGTCGACGCTGCGTAACCACGAATTGTATCTCCGCGCAAGTAGGTTCATGGTCGCGCAGCGTCGGAAATAAAACGTAAGCGTAGGCCACCAGAACATGTTCGTCGTAGCATTCGTCTGTTGTGTAATCGAACAAGGCATACCTATTATTTAGACAGTGTTAACTACCGGGTGCTACAAAGCAGGAAGCACTCATGTAACGCCGTGAGATAAAATTCCTACATACATATCGTCACGCCTTTCCCCTGAAGGGGCTGGCAGAGGTGTAATACAACACCCACACATCGTCGGACGATATTCAGTCCCAAATGTGATAGGGGGCGACCGTGTTGCCATACACCGGGCTTCAATCATGTAGCAGATAACATGCAATACGCACATATGTTCACAAAATGAACAAATTGGTGCATGCCGTCGGCTGGGTTCGAACCCGCTCTCTCTGGCTTGAGAGGCGGTCCTTCTCCAACTAGGCTATCATCGCTACACATATAGAGTATAAAATATTCAAAAAAAATCCTAAATAAAGACAGTAAAAAATTGTCTAATGGTCGTTATAATATCACATCGCAAGTATTTCTCGGGCAGTTTGTTACCTAGAACTTTGGCATTGCGCAGCGTTGTAATCAGATTGCGGTTGGTTTACTACTAACCAAAAAGTCGGCGCAACGCGCAACGTGCGCCGAGTTTTGTTTCGGACATTTTGTGTTGCATGTTTGTGATCCTGGAGGTGAGGTGTCGTTATCTTATTAGGGTAACGACATTTTTTAAATAAAAATCTATGAATCCACTTCGTCTACTTCTTAAAATAAAATATTATTTTCTTACACAAATACCTCCAACATAAATACCTTCCGCCCACAAATAAACCCAGCTCCATAGAGTAAACAACAGTTACAGTGTCCTCAACAAACAATGTTCAGCATTATTATTGCCTCTCCACATTCCTAAGACATCATCTGCTTTTATTCTTTGTCTTGAAGAAAGAAAATAATTCAGTGACTTTTCGACCGATAACGGATTTTTTACTGTTTATTTCCTATATCTATTTGAGGCTTTTTTTATGGAAACATAACTCAGCGCTGTGTGAGAAAGAACCTACAAAATCTCAAGTTTAGAACCTACAACAATTAGTGGTTCTGGTTGCTGTACATCCTTTAGCCATGTCTGTAATTAAATGAATGTTTTACAGCTTATTGTATTTCTAATGTCTAATAGTAAAAGTTTTGATGTAGGTTTTGATGTAATCCGTGTTTTGTCAAATCTAAATCTCTGATCTGATAATCTGTCTCTAAATGTACTAAATTATTTAACTCGACTGAAAAAGATAAAAGACGGAGTAACTGCAAAGTTTTGTATAAACAAACTTAAGAAACAGACGGAAAATAAAGCGAGTAAATAAAAACTTGAGAAACTACTTCCCCTTAACTTGAACTGAGGGGTAATTCAACTGTCAATAGCCGATGCTTAACTGAACCGTTGAAGTTAGGTTAGCCTTAAAAAACAGACGAGGAACGGCGCAGTATCACTAATGTTTCGCAAACGTGTCACCGGTGGTTGCACATTTGTGAATCACAACGTCAACGGGTCAGTAAGATCGGCAATGGCTAGCTGAATTTCCCTCCTGTTCTATAGTTCTTAATTTTGAATTAACATTTACGAGAAAAATTAAAAACTATTCAGTACTTATTATTACCATTTAGCGACTAGTCTACATTTAGACAGTCCAAACAACTGTGTACTTATATTATTTCTAGCCCCAGGTCGAATAAATAGCAATACTTAACGTAAAACGAATTACGCAGTCATTACGAATTAAAATCCCAGTTTCAATAGCCAGGACTAGCCCCCGGGGAAGCGTTTACAGGACCAACTTATCTGTGAAGTTGAGCGGAGGCGCCACCATTGCATTCGCGGAGAAAATCTGAAGGTCTCTTGTGAAAAATGTAGTTCCATCATTTGTTAAACTTTGTAGGTAAGTTGGTTACTCTGTACTTAGGTTGCGAAGGTTCCACAGATTACGTAGAGATTATACTAGTTTGTAATAACAAGAACGTTACGTAAATGGTACATAGTTAGTACCTAGTACTTTGCGGCCGGTAGTAAAAGTATTTAATTCAATTTTCGTAACAATCTCGTTGTGATAAGGTTACTCTCAAATTTACCTAAATTTAAACGTTCTGAATTAATTAATGTAAAGAATTACCTTTGGATTTATACGGTTTTACTTTTGGATCGACGAAATTGTATTTCGTCGGTTATGTTCACAGACATCCAACACAGTAGATGTATTGGATGTCTGTGGTTATGTTTAACATTTTATAATGTGGAGTTTTAGGGTTCCATGGAAAACCAAAATGGAAAGATGAACTATGAACTGAATTATTTAAGTGAGACTTACATCCAACATATAACAATGGATAATAAGCCGACTACATTTTGACACACGTAGATTTTCCTTTGGCCAGGTGAAATGATAACTAGCGTAAAGCGACCAGCAAAAATTGGATGCACAACACTGCCGGGTTGGCTCAGTAGCGTACATTAAAAGTGTCATACATACAGCAATGTGCAGTAAAACTAAGATAATGCGCACATACCCAGTCAGGTCAACCCATCAAAGGCTTGTCTTTTCATATTGGCTTTGCTGCCATTTTAGTAGCCTCGTAAAATGAACATTCGGTGTAATGAAACGAGCAGCGGTCTGATTAAATCATAAAGCACATAACCTTCACGCAATCTTCGCCATTCGGGCTAATCACTCCGTCCCCTATAAATTATGCGGGATACGAGATCGGTGGAGAGCGTGTGCGGAGCGACCGCCGGCACTAGATGTAATCCCGAATACGGCTGACCTGCGAACTGGCCGAAATTTGGGGCCAAAAGATAAGGGTAGCGTTTTTAAAGGTATTTTCGTGAGTTTGTTGGTATTAAATGTCATGTGCAATATAACTGGAGCCCGAAGTATGGCGATAGGCTCACCCCTGTCACATTTGGGACTGAATATAGTCCGGCGAAGTGTGGGTGTTGTGCACCTCTGCCAGCCCCTTCGAAGGAACAGCTTCGCCATATGTATAAGTGCTAAATAACGGATCGCGTGTAGGTTTTTTGTTAATTATAACTACAATTCCTAGCAAAAAGGGCAATTGTCACTGAAGTTATTACATAATAAGTGACGGTTTTTTTAATTAATTTACATGCTAATTATATTATTTATATCACTGAAAATAATAAGGTACTAATCGAAAGCCTACTTGACTTATAGCACCAAGGCATTGTCTGAGTGACAACGTTCATCCTTGGGCCTATAAGTCAAGTAGGCATTTGATTCCGAAACCCAAAAAATAAACTAACGAAAAGAGAGAAGCGTAGCTACAAACTACGCCGTAGACCCTCTACGAGTGTTGCTACAGGCTGCTACGCGACCTAGTTTCACTTGTCTACTAACTTGCACCACACAAAGGTCGGGGCTAAAAAAATAAGGGTAAAAATGTGTATAAAATAATAGGGCGGGAACAGCGAGCCCGTTCATTACCCTCCCTCCTCTCGCCCCGGGGATTTCCTCTTAATTTTTTTTCTCATAAAATGCTTTATCCAACTTTTGATAAGTACACTTTTCGCGAACATTTTATTCATATCATTGGGGCAATAATTTTATGAGGTCTTGCGGAAATCGTCATTTTGAAACGTTTACCTTTTTGAGATTATTATTTTTATAGGTTTATTTCGATTTACAACTAAGGTATTGCTGATATTGCGTCAGGGCCTAGGTAAAGCCCAGCTAAGAATAATTGTTAGAAGAACACGCAAAGATTGACGTGACCTTAACTTACTTTTATGGAGCAAAGTAGCGTATCTTCATAAGGCTCATCAATCTCCAGCAAAACCTAACGACACTTGAAGCGGCAATAAATCAACGAATAGCGACAAAGGACACATTTTATTACAACTACCCTCATTTCTCAAGCGCAGCTGAGCACTCGAGGGACTCGCGACCTTATTGCGTTACCTTGTTTACAAGATATTTATGTTTTGTCCTTTAATCCGGCCCTTTGAACAGCTAATGAAGGACTAATAAACCGGAACACGTCAAAAATATTTACAAAAACCTCGAGTTTTTAAGAAGCTCCTTTGGAAAAATAAAAATGTTTCTTTTTACTATGAAGATATTCTCAGAAATTAGATACTTGGTAAATTTGTATTTTCATGGAAATTCGAGCGTGGAGGTAAAGACATTTTATTTAGGTTGAGATGCTATTTTCTCGTGTAACATGAACCTAAATTGAAGGTCACTCTCGTAAAAGGTCAGAAGAGCAATTTTGTGATGAGTTTTGTATTCGGTCCCATTTTGAAACAAACACAGTCTTTGATGTTCAGAGCTGTACATGGGTGAGTTGTTTTTTTCTAACAAAGAAAATTATTACATATATCTACTATTCTCAATTTAGGGACAACTTCTTATCCTTCTTCGAACAAAGTTAAGGCGTTGAAAACAAATTCTTAAATAAATTCTAACAAAGTTGTTTGTACAAAAGACTTGCCTCCTTCCTAGTAAACGTGTAGCCTCGGAATAGTTATACAGTGATTTGTCTTTTTTTTTTACATTTGTAAACTCGATCGAGTAAGACTATACACTGTATAACTATTAGAATAATGGGGTTTGAGTTTAGTTCTTTAGTTGGGGGTTTAGAGATGATAGCCTAGTTGGAGACGGCCCGCCTCTCAAGCCAGAGGGAGCGGGTTCAAACCCAGCCGACATTACGCAATTTGTTCATTGTGTGAACATTTATGTGCGTATTGTTTGTCATCTGCCACATAACTGGAGCCCGATGTATGGCGATAGGCTCGCCCCCTGTCACAGCTGGGACTAAATAACGCTTGATGAAGTGTGGGTGTTGTATTACACTTCTGCCAGCCTCCTCCAGACCCGCGGTTAAAAAGTATCTTATGTGCTATTCTAGACTATAAATCTATCTCTGTGCCAAATTTCATCCAGATCTGTTCAGCCGTTCTGGCGTGAAAGAGTAACAAACATCCATCCATCCATCCATACATACAAACTTTCGCGTTTATAATATTAGTAGGAAGTGTTGTCTTAAGTATGTTTCTCTATAGAACGTTACACAATCACTTATATTTGAGTGTATATTGGTGCGTTTCATAGCCTATGATAGCTTGCAGCGCTCACAGTGCAGCTCGGCTAGGTGTTAGTAACCGATCCCCGATGGTGGGCAACGGACGACACGGTTAGTCCCAGGATGGGTGACCGCGAGGATTACAGCTCACAGAGCCACGAGTATTAATGTAACAATAATGCTGACCATTTAATTTAATAATCGACTCAAACTTACTTTAGATTCAATTAGAGTAGTACTTACTATCAAAATGTAATACTTTTTACAAATTGCAATCTTCCTCGGACTTTATAAAGGAATCTTCAAAGAACTTCAACTCCAACTTGCAGTAAAAAGTTTCAACTGAGTTTCGTTTTCTCCACTCAAGTCCGTAATAGCGCTTTCTTAGCAAATACTTTACTATAGTTATGTGAGTTGTAATATTTCAGCAGGAAGTAGTTCAAAGATATTCATGACTTGAGATAACTGGTTTTTGAAGTTCTGACTTGCAGCTTGTTAGAGCGAGACAGCGAGAAGTTTTTTTTCTTGTTTTTTTTTTCTCATTGTGGGGAAAAGTATAAAAATAAAAGAAGTTTTGGGGGAAATTCGAAAGGTTCCTAATTTTGTACTAACTTCTAAGATTTGTGATTTTTTGGTTGTTGCAGTGTATGGTAGCCTAGTTGGGAGAAGGTCCGCCTCTCAAGCCAGAGGGAGCGGGTTCGAACCCAGCCGGACGCACGCACCAATTTGTTCATTGTGTGAGCATATGTGCGTATTTTATGTCATCTGCTACATGATTGGAGCCCGTTGTATGGCGATAGGCTCGCCCCCTGTCACATTTGGGACTGAATATCGTCCGACGAAGTGTGGGTGTTGTATTACACCTCTGCCAGCCCCTTTGGGGGAAAGGCGTGACGATATGTGAATTATAATATTAGTGGATAACATTTGTACTTCACAAATGTTATCCACTAATATAAATCATTATTAATTTATTTTATTTTTATTGAGAAAACTTACAGTGTTAAAATAAAAAGACACTATTTAGCATATTTCGCGTCTTAACTTTTTGTCGGTTTGCTAAAGCTTCTAAGAAAACTTTAGACTACCTCCGCATTGGCTAATGGTTTTCTATTGCCATTTCGTCTAGAAGAAGACGACGAGCGAAGAGAGGAAGACAATACATTCCCTTACAGAGGTTGCCTACAGGCTACCTCCATTATATGTATGTATGTCTGATTTACTTTGTCTGTTCCTTAAACAATTATAATAAAATAAAGAAATCAATGCCGTAAAATACAGCATAATAATTTTAATATTTGTTTTTAATTTCGAATTATTTTAACTGATTCAAAGTTTTATTTTAGTGACTATATTTAATAAAACATTCGATTTGTAATTGGGTTTCGTAATTAATTTCAATTTGAAAATGGAAACGTTCTTGTATTTAGATATCTCTTCTCTCCATCAATTTCCAGATCGTTCTACAAACGTTCAAAACACGTACTCGAATCACCCAATTTTACGTATGGGATAATTCAAACACGAATCACCCATCCCAACGAATATCTCCCACTTCAGGTAAAAATAAACATAAAACAAATATTGCATATCCCGTCACTGTCTTCAGATTTATTCGCCTATTTCCACTCCGCCGTGGGGTAATCCCCAAGTCAATTTCTCAGGAAAAACTGTAGGTTAGTTTGTGACAAATACATGTGGTGCAGATATCGCTAGCAAATATGAGATTTGTATAGGATTGGAGCTTGTTTATACGAGATGGGATGTTAGGGAAATGTAAATCAAATTGTTGTGTCACACATTTTTTTTTCGTGTTTTGGTTTGGAGTTTTGTACGTAAGGTCGGCGACAAAAGTGCCATATTTTTTTTCAAAATGTCTCAATAATTGTCCAATGACGAAGCAGCATACCTTTACGATGTGTTTTTAGATGTGTGATCATACCTGAAACAAAAAATAATTATTTTGTTAGTTTGTTGATTCCAACTGTACAAGGTAGTATAAAACAGAGTAAGTTTAAAAACCATTACAACATTCAGTCAAAACTGTAAATAAATAACCTAAACTACACCAATATAAATATTTACAACCACTTGTCTTTCCAATTGAAACAAAACGAACAATAGCCGTCAAAAGTTGGAGTGCAATAACGGCCGAATAACGGGCGTATAACGGCCAGTAGCGGCCAATAACGGCTCTCGTGAAATCAATTTTAATACCGTCTGGTCATTTCGCAGTTACGCCGCCACTATTGCCACGTCTGTTTTGTAACGCTCTGTATTCGTTTCGAATTCAACTTGTTAACGTAGTGTTTGGTACAAGAGAAAAGTGACGGGGGGTTTAATAACATTACATAGGTATCTCTAATTAAAGTTTGCACGTTTCTTGGTACCCAAGAGACAGGCCCAGCCTAGTTTAGGGCTCGCTACACAAATACTCAAGTGCGTACTACATCAAAGCGTCTTTTTGTCTTTTTTTTCTTGTTAATCTGATGTAAACTAATCCAATGTTAAATAAATTTTTACTTTACTTTACTTTACCTAATAAAATAAGTGAGAAAGTTTTATTTAAGTTTTGTTATAGCGTAACATACCTGAAGAAGGGATCAAAGATGATTTTAAATTGTAAAAATAACACATACTAAAAGATTGTAAGTTTTAAGATATTTAAAAAACTTAACTCCTGTGAATATTGTTCATATTTATCAATCAATATAGGTAACTACATACTAAGAAACTAACACCAAATTGTTTTCCAAACTTCTATGATTCTAATATTGATACAAATAGGTGCTGACTTACTTATTGTTATATTTTCTAGTCAACTCGCAAAATGCTTCTATCTTGGACCACAGACCCATTACCTCCCACGTCCGTACTCAAATGTGCATAAATAATGTTCGTTCATTAGATACGTTCAAAAAATGACCTCTCCTTTGACGTCAAATGTAATTGCTGACATCGACTGTACCCTTTTTGCTGGCGGTACTTTGAGCGGGCTTCCACGAATGGTACAGTTCTGGTCGAAATTAGATAGCTATGTTGAATTTAGAAACTCGTACCATTGAATTATAATATTTTTGAAAGGGATTCCCTATACTTCATGGTAGCATTATTTTTTGTTGCTGATGTTTTAAACAGCTTTTGTGTGTGTTTTATAATGTTTAGTCAAGAAATTATAACATTTATATGAACACAATGTTTTTTATTTTTATTCGTTGACGAGTTTTCCGTTAGACCGCTATCTAGGCTAATGCGTTTCTGCTTATATTGAGTAAATCTTACATATGGGGTCACGTTCCATTGTGTGTGGATTAAAATCAGTTGAAAAATGTAAGAATCCAATAAATAATGTGTAAAAGAAAGAAAAAAACTGTGGTCAATATCTTTCTTGTTACTGGCGTATGGGCTTTTACCTCTGCTTTTCATTAGTAAAATGACGTGAAATATACAGTGACGATGTGAACAAAAAAAATAACACACTAAGCATATCCAATATGTTACTATCTAATACTGGAACTCGATCTCCTAGCCCTCGCTAACTGCAACAACGGACACGCTCGTTCCACCGTCGTTGTTCTTTTCTACTGCTACCTCTTTCGACAACTGTTTTGTATTCAAATTGCTCATTGCCACCGCTGACCGTGTGGTTTTAGATCGGCTAGATTAGAGACCCCGCACAAGGGAAATTGAAGAAGAGGAAAATGCAATTTTCCTTACTATTTGAAGAAACTTTTTTACTCTACTTTTTTCTGCTTCTGAATTTTGATGTTCTTTAATTGTTTTTGTTACTTTTGATTCACATGGGTTGAGGGAAGGGTTTATTGACCTTTATCTCATTTCGCCTTATTATTACCAATTTAGAGCCGAGTATTGCGATAAACGTTTTTTGAACTTTGAACCTTTTGATTAGGGTTTGCGAGAATTAAACACACAAATTATAATTATATACTTTGCAACAAATATAGTAATTATTAACTTCAAAAATGGTCATTGTTCTTTCAAACCATTTGAACAAAACTATGGTCAGTTAGACAATAAAGTTGTTACTCCCCTCAATTTATAATGTAAGAGAATTCCCTAAACCTTTTCCCCTAGGGCCAAAAAATGGAGAAAAAGAGAAATATTAATCCTCCCAGGGGGATTTATTTTACCCCTCTTCCCCCTGCTCAAAAGTACAATAAGAATAATTTTTAAATATACTTACTCAAACTTTCCTCGTACCTATACTTCACAAAAAGCCTTTGACAAAAATCTCCAAGAAGAAAGAAACGAGAACTTCAGATTTCATAAAGTAGTAGTGATGTTTTCGAAGAAAATATATCACAAAACAAGTCAAATAACATGAAACTTGTAGTAGAATGCCTGTTATTTATCGTATTTCTAGACAAGTTATATTGAAGGCCGAAAACTTGTGTTGTGGTGACTTCTTTGTAGTTTCTTCTAAACGACTTGAAAAACAAATTTGGTTTGTGTTTCACAAAGTATTTTCATTAAGAGTTTTAACAAGTACCTATTTTTGGGCGTCAATTTTTTTATTTGGTTAAGCTTGTTCGCCGTTTTACCTAATTACCTCCAGCAGTACACTATTCACAATCAATCGGAAACATTTCCGATCGGATCCTACACATTTAAAACTCAAATTGTTCGTATCTCGGTAAATCGGAATAATCGAATAGGGATATAATGAATCACGTTGAAAAACAAATGCGGACTGAAATTCGAAAAATTCGAGTTTTAATTTTGGTATCCGAACGGAAACGTTTCCGAATAATTGTGATAACCTATGCAGGAATGGAGCAACCTTTATAGGTTTTAGAGCGCGCTTGTCTAGAAGAATCAAATTCTTGTGATATTCTAATTAAAAAAAAAATGTAAGCAAAAAAAAGGTTGAAAAAATTTGGCTAGTCTCAGTCGAACAAGACTGAACCGTTGATGTTGCCTTTGTCATTAAAAAACGGACAAACAACGGCTCAGCACTAACATATCACAAAGTTAAACATGTCAACGGTAGTCGAGGGCCTCGATTCTACTAAGCAATTGTTTTTAAATTGTTAATGAACAGTCTATTTTTGATGTGCCATCGACAGTTCACCGGCTAAGCTTATTTAAATTGCGGTCAGATATCCACAAACTATTTAACAACCTGTATCTCCATACTTGCAAGTACACAATTTACAGCACTTTTCACAAAACGAATACCTATTTAATCTGTGACCGCTATTCAGGCGGTTTACGAGTATTTTGTAAGAGCTATATTCTTGCGGGAGTCTATTTTGGCAAGAAGAGATTAATTACAAGAGTTAGTGCGCAGTAAAAGTGTTTTAGCAAGAGACTGGTTAGGGCTTAAGTACGGTATAAGTTATCTCTAGAGTAAAGAAGGTGAAGCTAAGAGAAAAGTGATTAAAAATACACTACTATTAAAAGATATAAAAGCTCCATGAAGGTAACTTTTTCTTTGTTCAAATCGACTACAAATAAACAAGCATTACTTAAAAGACAATAAGATGAACGGTTTTAAGCTTATCATTTTATATAGCCACAGTAACTAAATGTCTATGCGAAGTTTTATAAGAATCGGTTTAGGGGAATTATGGTCGAAAAATCTTTCCCAAGATTTTAAGGAAATACGAATTAAAAAATAAATTAACAAAAATTTACGTACAAAACTAAATGAAGCCGTTTAAAAAGGAGGAGCTGTTTCTCTATATTTTCACTAAAATTCAATACTCAATTTTACATCTAACAGGTTTATGAAGACCATTTCCTAGAAAGCAGTTCACCATAAATAAATTCAGTGCAAAACTCATCTGTACACATTGTCTCTGGACTCCACCCCTCATCTGTCATGGCATCTAATACCACTTCCACTTACAAACTTAAATTTAAACTTTCAACCCTATTTCAAATACCGTAAGTGCATACATAACCGCATAGGCAGTGCTAGTCAAATTACACTTTACCATTAAAATTCATACATTTGTATCAACAATTTGCGGACCTTATAGGACTAAGAATAAGTGTGATAGCAGCCGCGTAATTATGTTGGTGAGATTGAAGTGCAGTGCATGTGTCTTGTAGATTATGTTCTAATCACCGCATGTGTGGATGCAGATTGCAAAGGCGCCCAAGATTTGTGGCTGTGTACTGCCCTTTCTCTGCTCTGTGTTGGTTTAGTCTAAAGTGAAATACAAGCCTAAGATTTTAAGAAGACGTAAGGCGAAAATGCGGCACACAGTATATATAACTCAAATATACTATAACTCCAAAATTAAAGGTGTAGTAGTTGCAACAACTACTGTACCTTTTAAACCAATAAAACAAGGAAAATGCAAAACTTTGGCTAAAACAGCGAGAGAACTTCTCCCGTAAAACATTTCTTTGCAATGTTTTTTCTTACGTAATCCAGAAGCTCGTAAAGATTTATAATAAACATTCATACAACATCCAAAGTAAGCAGATTCGCAAACAATTTCTTCAAATTCAATTTCGCAATTCGTAACATTTTCCAAAGTATCAAATAACTCCTTGGGCTTATCCGTCTTACTTATACAAAACAAAGAGTTGCTTCAATCCATCTTAATACTTGATACGTCGCGAGGTGCTGGAGACGTGATAAAGGTGTTTCTGAGACTTTTTGGGGACTTATTTCGGTGGCAGAGGCTTGCTCTGTGAAGATTTGGGTCATTTTGATGTCAAATTGAGTGACCCCTAAGACTATCCAGTGCCCTTACTAATAAACGTGATTAATCTTATAATAGTCGTACAGTGTTTTGTCTTTCTCAATCAAGTTACAAATTTGAAAGACTGAATAGACGAAGCACTGTATAACTATTTCAAAGCTATATAACGTTTATGAGTAAGGGGGTTAATGTTTTAGCTACTGAATTTATTAGTATGAAATTACTATTTATGCTAAATCGAAATCGAAACAAATACGATTTTGAAATTAATATTCATTGGAATGATAAGTACTTTTGAAATTAAATTATATAATTTCAAAAGTACCTACTAAGCATTACAAATCATAAAATAAATAAAGGTCCTTTTTGATTCTTCAAACTGTCTTGAATCTAAATTTTAAAAACTAGAAACCAGATTAGAAAAATTGAAAACAAAATTGTGCATCTAAAAAGAAAAAAAAAGAAAATGACATCAGCTTTTAACAGAGAAAACCGCATTAAATTCGGTCTAATTGTTTGGGAGTTTTAATTCCACAGACAGTGAGGTACAGACAGATGCACACATCTAATTTATAACGCTCTCGTTTTTTTATCAATGGGGTTAAAAATTAATTCATTGTCAAAGTTATTTTTGATAAATATTCATTTACGCGTCAAATTGCATGAAAAAACCCCGTTGTATACGTTCGTTCACAATAGTAGTATAACCAATCAAAATAATGTTCTCTCCCAAGTCTGATCACACAGTATTGCCTAGTTCATTACATACATACATTATATATCGACACACCTTTCCCCCGAGGGGGTTGACAGAGGTGATAACACCCACACTTCGCCGGACGATGTTCAGTCCCAAATGCGGCCAATTATGTGGCAGATGACACACAACCTAGTCAATACATTGCAAAAAACCCGCCAAACCAGCGTAACTTAATTATCTCTAAAGGCATTATTTCCGTAGAACTATTTTCTCCTTTACAATGTACAAGGCAGGTACATAACATTCCAAGCCCATTACACGAGTGCTCAGTCTCCCATCTCGTCGGAATCTCGACATCACCAAAGAGATAACGAGCGAAGTCGATAAAGATTGATCTCCTGCACCCAACGGCGTTGCATCACAAAGCGATCACCACAACGGCGCATTTGTAACGGCGACGTGACGACGTAACGACGCCGTTGTTGGAACCAGTAGATAAGCTCATTTGGAAGTGGAAAACTCTTTTGATGATTAATGGATGAATGCGCAGTGAATGATGCTCATGTTAAAAGTTACCCACCTAGTAAGCCAGAGAAAACTTTATGAAAAAAGAACATATAATAAAAAATTGACCATCTAAATGACAATTCGACTAAGTCACAGGTGACTAAAGCTCAGTGAAAAGTGAATAGGTATCTCCTAGGCAAACGTGTTACACCTTCGATCACGTCGTCGTTTCCCATCAGCCGAGTCTGTGGTCAAACGTATGCCTAGTCCGATGTTAAAAAAGTGTGACAGGTCGCAAGTGATTTGTGATGCGACTAGCCGCACAGGCAATATCGTCCAGTGTAAACCCTTCATAATGTAGAAGAAATGCAATGTAACTTCAAGTACTGGCCAAACGAGTCTAACCTCATTTCGTTTCGTCTCCGTAGCTGCGACGTTTGATAGAGTGCATGCGGATCTTCCTACGAACTATCTGGTGGACTCGCAGGAATCTTTCAGCCGGTAATGTAGAGATCTCTCGAAGATGGATTCGAGCATAATAAGGATGAATGCACGATAGAAATGATGGGGCATGTTCAAAGAAGGAATTTCTAAAATGCCTTTGAATATTTTAAATTTTCTACACCGATGCAATTTACAAAGTAACAATGCATGTCCCAAATGTAAATTAAAAAATAACAATGTTTTGTCATTAAATAAAAAAAAAACATAAACTGGGTAAGAAAAGGAATTCCAAAATGTACAATCGCGTTTAAAAGTTTTCTTTACTTCCTCGCGCAACACTCACCCTCATTTGTAAAGTATCGATCGACAGCGGCCATTATTTCTCGGCTTAGTGTCAATCAAAAACAGACTTACACGCGCTTCGTTTCGCAAAGAACCGGATAAGATCCGGCGAGAAGCGGATGAAACCGGTCCTAACGAGTGCGCGCACAAAGGCCCGACTCGATTACTCGATTATACGTCCGATTATTCGTTCGATTCTGAAGATCGAGTCATTGTTGTGAGCCGGGGTGAGTAATGCCTATCGCACAGTCCATACGTCACGGATTTGTGGAGTTTTTTCCACAATAGACGTAGGAAGGGGGGAAGCCAGAATCGTTTGCTTTTCTAGATCGCTGGATAAAGAAGTGGGATCGAGGTCGATCTTGGAATGCATTGAATATTCTTTATACCTTGAGATCTTTTGAGGTTTATTTCGGCATATTTTCGTCGTAGCTGTACTAGGAAGATATGACAAAGAAAAGCCATAAACCAATTTGAAAAAGAATCGAAAAAATTTTTCAGTAAATAAGTCACAGTAACCAAAGCTAAGTCGACCGAAATAAATAAAAACATTGTATTCTATGAGGGAAAATATAAAAATACTCGAACCTAAAAAATCTATTCAATCGCAAATTTATCAACATCGTTCCCCATTGGAACATTTTAAAGGGAATAAAAAGTTGGATCTACCCTCAAAGTTTCAATTGATTTTGCTTCATTTCGAGAGCTCGGTTCGTTTAACTTCTTTTTAATTTAATTAAAAGCCTAATCGGGGCCAGAAGAGCCATCCTTCGGTTTTTATAACATTCAATACTTAATCAAATGTTTCAAAAGATTCAATAGAGATTATTTCTTTCTTGCATTTGACGAAATGTATTTTCGCAGCTCTTTTAAGTAGAAGTCAAATTCCATTTACAGTAAATAGATGCAAAATAATTGACGAAATATTTTAACTAATATAGGTACTTAGAAGAAACAATAAAAATGTATTATCCAAAACAGCAAGTAAACCAAATCAATGAACTGATTTTTTTCTCTATTTCTTATCTACCTGCCTTCGGAACATCAAACAAATTGTCAAAATAAAAACCCAATCCTTAAATTCGTCACAGCGACCGAGCTGTCCAGAGACCCCTGGAGTCCCGAACCCCTCGGCCTCACTGACCCACCGCCGCAGACCCCTGGGTCACAAAGACCCAGCTACATCAAAGCCTAATATTATTCCAACCCTTTCCAGAATTTTTATTTTCCGGACATTTTATTGAGCTTTGAGTATTTTTAATAATAATCTTTCTATAGTTCATTACAATACATGCCAATAACAAGAATGTTTGATGCTCGTATAACCTTATTTCTTGAAACTCTGATATTGGGTACAGAGCAAAAGTTATTGTGAACATTAGAAATTATTTTACTTAAGATTTTATTTAACTGAAGAAATTAGTTTGTTAAATACAATATTATGCTTCTTTGATTAAGTCTAGATTATAGAATTGTGTTTGTCTTTAATTTACAAGATAACCGTTCAAAGTAAAACTTTCTAGAAAAGTAAAATACATTTTTAGACGAAATTGAAAAGGTGGCTTTCAAAATACCTAGTATCCTAGGTATTGACAACACCTTGCTTACAAAATTATCATTCTCACTTACTTCACGTCATAAATCGGTAAAAATCAACTATATTGTACCTCAGTAAAAAAAAAAATCAGTCGCTGACGAACGAAAACAAAATCAAACACTGTGTCCGAATTAACACTTTTAATTTCAACAATTTTTTCACTGACAATTCGGACAAAATTATTTACCCATGCAAATTTGAATAGAACAGAAATCACTTTAATCTGCAATACGAATTCGTCTGCAATTCGAAAATTTATTCCCAACCTTATATTTTTCAAAGCAAGGAACCAAAAAACCTAAATTGCGTAACCTATCCAAGGCTGCCTTCCAGAATGATCCCGCTCGCTCCGAGCAAGCTTTCATTAGCAATATCTCAAAACATTTTTTACCAGAAAAGGCAAGAAAAGATTTTACGCCTCAACAGCCGCAAAATATCACAGAAATCGCGAACATTTTGCCTCAAACGTGAACTAGTTACCAGCTTAGAAAGCTTACAGAATAATGACCATCTACAATTCCTTCATTAGACCTTAACATATCGGTTATAAGGTTCAAAATGGGGCTGTGTTTGTATTCAATAGTGGAAAGCGAATGTACGTGAGGTCTATTGAGCGGGACGGAGGGAAATGGCGCGCTATTACGGCGGTTTCAACTAAATTCACTAAATAATAGTTCTAAATAGACACGTCTCAGGTTAGGTATAAATTGCGGTGAAATTGGTGCGTTTTGCTGGCTTGCTGATAAAAAACGGTGTCGTAGTTTCTGTAAAATATTTGCTTTCCTAAAGTCCTGAACAGTGTACGAACATCTTCAGACGTACAAAATAAAAAGGAAAAACTTTTGGATTTCCTAAAGACTTCGCTATCAGATATTGACGACGATCCTTATAAGAAAGGAATGTTAGAAAAACATTCACAATTCATAAGTGAATTAGAGCATTGATTATTTTGTTTAACTCAGATTACTATTTCAACATGCAATTTAATAACATCACGCTGATACTTATTATTTCTCTATCGAATCAACAATAGACCTTCAAATTAAATTATAACGTAAATAAAAGTTAAAATATCTGCGTTTTTTCTCTCGGAATATTCTGTTGCAGTTTAACATACATATAACATTTACTTTTTGAGGTGAGGTCATTTGAGTAGTGCAGATATTCTTCTCTGGCATCAGAGCCATACGCATGTTCCAGGAGGCCAGCCACGAATTAGCAGCCTTTCCATGCTCCATATGAACCACTATTGCATATTTATTTCTCAAATAGCATCTTTGCTTCAACGCTAAAATGTATGTATTAGTGTAACAGTATGCCCACATTGTACGACATGCGTATGCATCAGCTGGACGACTAGATGCAACGACAAGGTCCGTTAGTAATTCTCATACGTTTTGTTCTGCTCTACACACTTGATGTTCGAGTTGCCTCGGTCGCAGTCTGTCGTTGCGTCTTGTTGTTGAGCTGTCGCACAACATGTGTATACTGTTACAGTGTTACGTCACATTTTTATCAGCACATTCCAGCGTCGACGAAAACAAAGCCTGCCAAAGAGCAAAAATCATAGATAGGCCGAGAGCACACTATCGTCTATTATTCACTCGCCGTGCAGAACCGTTTGCCAGCGAATTTCGGGCGAAACATTTTTTTATATTTATTTTCGCCAAGTCCACAGGCCGGTAGGCGCATGTTGTCTCGCCTAGTTTGAATTTCACCTGTTTTTGTTTATCTTTTTACGTTTTTCGGAACGTGTCGTGAGTTTTTGAGGATTTTCCGTGTAATATGTGCGACCATTGTCTAGGTTTGATTTTGTTGTGGACGAAATAGAGCGCGGGAAATGTTGCGGAATTCGAAAAAATGTTTTTGTGAATATTTACGATTTTACCACTTTTCTATTTTTTAATTGACTGAGTTATGTGAAGCGCGGGCGTAGGGTCTCCGTTTCAGTTTGGATCAACATTATTTTGTATGTTCGTTGCAGCTTCGGCTGTTCAGGTCGTATTCATTAACCGATTCTTGTGAAATTTTGTACTTTTCTTGTCGATTCTGTTTTGGAAATGTTTCAAAATGGAAATGTGTTTTTTTTTCGTTTTCACGAGGACATCAGCTCGCAGAGCCACTAGTTAGGTACAAACTAAAATACTAGGTTAATGAATACCTAACCTACGGTACAAGTTTTATTTAGTATTTAAATTGTAGCCTAGTTGAAGCGATGATATCTTAGTTGGAGAAGGCCCACCTCTCAAGCCAGAGGGAGCCGGTTTAAGCCCAGCCGACTGCACGCACCAATTTGTTCATTTTACATGTCGTCCGGTGACGCGTAGGTGTTGTATTACACCTCTGCCGGGCTGGCAGAGAGGGCTGGTTCGAGGGAAAGTTGTGACGATATACTCGTATGTATGTAAATTGTATCAAAGCTTTTCTGCTGATCAGTTTTAAATTACTGTCGAGCGTAGTTTACAATTGAAATAGATTATTTTTCAGGCAACATAATCATTAAAATCAAAATACTCGAAACAAAGGCTTATTATTACGAAATAATTATTTCCAATATGTTCTCCCTTTGTGAGAAATGATCATTTCTGAAAGTATAGAATAACTAAATTATTGCACAAATCAACACAACAAACTTAATTGTAAAAGCCTATATTCTCAATATTAATTCATGTCAGTTGTTTGCATAATATTTACACATTTTAAAAATTAACTCCATGTTGTCATACAAAATAAAATGGGGATGCATTTGGACGCATCGTTCCAAGCCATTTAACGATAACAAATGTTGTAGAATAAACAATTTGATAACAAATGATCAAACATAAATTTGTCAGTAACGGAAACCAAATTGAATTATTGCATATTTTGGGGCAAACAAAATATTTATTTAGTTTTTTATATAATGGCCTATTTGCCAGTTACTTTTGTCTTCCTTACTAAAATAACTAATGGCTCTCTGAGATGTAAACCTCGCAGCCGAACTCTGTCCTCCTTTATAGGTTGAATTCTTCAACCGATTCTCGTGAAATTTTGCGCAGTGAAATCAGGTTCGATAACATGCCAAACAAAAAAAAAACACAATTTTTAAAAATAAAATTTCCAAAAATTGACTCGACAAAAAAGTTCTAAATAGTTATCATACCTTTCATTAAAAATTTCAAGAGAATGCAGCCAAGAGAAAGACAGAGATCCGGACAGACAGACATAGAATCAGACACGCTTCGATCGCTAACGCTCAGGTCGATAAATGCAAAATCAAGTTTGTTTCTTTGTTTGTTACGCTACATTCAACTATATACCCAACCGATTATCACGAAATTTTTATACACGTTATCGAGGGTACGGAAAAGGATATATCTTCCATCCTATTCTTTCATCAAAAACCAACGCTTCCAGTGAAACCGCGGGATGTAGCTAGCTGCAACTTCACGAGACTATTAAACAATAAAATATAACCGACTCCTACAACAGCTATACATTAAACATAACGACTTGGCAACTACAGGCCACATCATTAATATCGCCACAGAATATAAAACCATAAGTACGCCGATGATACGTATTACCAACATTACAGGGAAACTTTCAGCGGCCGTCAGTCTAGTGCTCAGAGCAGACTTTCTAACTCGCTTAGTTACCTAACGTACGAAACCTAACTTTGATTCTATTTTTCGTTGACAGGCGCACGTGTACGTTAAAGATTTAAGCATGACGCGTTGAATTTTAGACTGTGTAGGGTAGAAATAAGGCATAGAGTTGTGTGAGAATTTGTGTTGTAATACTGATGGAAATGTAAATACGTGATATTAATAGTACGGCAAAGTATAAGTGTGTTGACGAAATTTTTTGTGTACGCAAAGTTTGTCTGGATCGTCAACTCAATTACTACAACAATTTGTTAGTAAGCGCTTTGTTGACTTTTATTTTTAAACATACCTTTAGGTTTATCTGTGAGCTGCAAAACCAAAAATATTTTGTAAACTCTTGGCCAATAATTTTCAATAATGTAATAAAGATATGACAAATATTGTTTTAGTACGTGACGTCACTGGCCGGGCCCAACAGAAAACCAGCGCTGGTTGTGTACAATCAGCAACACGCTGAGTTGGGGCCGGTTCTGTGACAATGTGCTTGTATTTCTATTTTGTGTGTTTAATATTTGTCTTCCTCTTCTATGTACATTGTCACAATAAAGTATTCTGTATTATGTAGTATAGTTGTGGCGGTTTTGGCGCGTCTATGAAAAATAATTACCCACACTAGACCACTACCCGTCCTCTAAGCCCAGTAAATTGCCAGTAACAAGCCGCGCGCTGTCAGATTACTGTGACGGACGTCTCCGCGCACCTCTCTGCGGCTTATTGGTATTAAGCGCTGTAGGTGCTATGTCTGTACTGCTCATCTATTTTGCTTGTTCAAATAGATTTTAATATTCAAGGGGCTAAAATGACCAATTATTTATTCACGAAGTAGTTTTAAGTTAGATACATAGATAGATAGACACTTTACGCTCTAGATAAACAAAAGAACAGAAAAATCTTAAACTGTAGTATACCAACTGGCGGCCTTATCACTAAGAGCGATTTCTTCCAGGCAGTAAATAGTAAAGTTCCAGTTAGTAAAAAGAAACCGAGCATAATGGGTTATTTTAGCCCCGTGTGTTACACTCTACTTTTCACTTCGATTGCGAGAAAGTAAAATAACCCAATCCAATATTAAAAATAAATTATGGTCACCAATTCAATATGTAATAAAAAAAAAATCTAAAATGTCTTTTTTTCTAATACTTTTGCAACGCAATACGCGCATTCAACCGGAGGGGTAGAGGCCTTTACTTACGTTTTCAGAAGCAAAATAAAACTTTTTTTTATGAGTGAAAAATGCTATTTTATCTTCGCTGTGCTACGCTACAATGATAGATTTTTTTAAACAAGAGAAGTGAAAAATTTAAGAGAAGTCATTATTACTTTGCTTTAATTTTGTTCATGAATTGAGAGTGGATATTAAACATCTAAATTGCAAAAAAATGTACTCACAATTAACATCAAAATGTTATTTTTTTTTTTAATTTACACATAAAGTTGATTACTTATCTTGATTATTCGTACTAGTTAACCATATTCAATGCAAGACTAGCTAAGCAAACGTCATAAACAACTCCGTAGTTTCCTCTATGTCAACATAGTAATGTATACCTACAAAACAGAAATGTCAGGTCGTACGTCTATATTTACATGGATATCTAAGTATACAGGTATATCCAGGGTGCATCCAGGTAGATCCGGGCAGATTTATCCGTCTGGGCTGCGACAGTGACGGACTCAGGTGGCCGCTGGGCTGGAGCTAAGGATTAGAGACGATAAAGGATGCTCTCAGGGACTAAAACCAAAAATAAAAATGTACTATTTTCTAGAAAAAACGATTTTTTAAAGGTTTCAAAACTGGCAGAAACTAACCTTAGCTGTGATGTAACTGATCGTATCAAGCAGAAATAATAAGACTCACTCGCAGATGATACTGAGTTAAGTTAGTAATGTGAGTTAGTCAGAAGTGGTCTTAGCTACGAGTATGTTTGATAAAATTCTGTGTTGGGGGTTATTTTAATTTTTAATGTATACTTGTTTGTTGAAAAATTGGATTTTCAAAATTCAAACAACAACCGTCTTTGATACAATATTAGTCCTATTACTAACAAACATTGTATAGCCTCAAAATAGTTATGCAGTGTTTTGTATTTTTTTTCTTTTAAAATATTTCTAAGCTCGATCAAAAAATGCAAAATACTCTATAACTAACCCAATGTTATACAATCTTTATAAGTACGGTGGTCAAAGTCTAGATATTATATATTATGACACCAAAATACATTTACAAGAGAAAAAGTAAGTGTTTATCTTCATAAAATACTGCACAGGTGACAATTGAAACGCTCGAATTCCAGATTACAACTGTCTTTATTAGGAGAGTAACAATGTATTTAGGTAATCACAGTCTATGTACCTACTTTTTGAGAGCCTAATTTTGAAACACATACATACAATTAACATGGGAAGCGATGATAGCCTAGCTGGAGAAGGTCCGCCTTTCAAGCCAGAAGGAGCGGGTTCGGACCCAGCCGAAGGCACGCACCAATTTGTTCATTGTACGAACATATGTGCGTTTTGTATGTTATCTGCTACATGACTGGACTGGACCCGGTGTATAGTGACAGGCTCGCCCCTGTCCCTTTAGAGACTGAATATCGTCCGGAGAAGTGTGGGTGTTGTACACCTCTGCCAGCCCCCCCGGGGGATAGGTTAGATACAATTAATAATTAACGATAAATAAAAGCAATAAACAAAGAAGATAGTTTTATAAATAATAAACAATAATTACAATTAGGTATGTACGAGTATGTGTTCAAAAAAGATATACATATACCTATCAATAGATAAATATATTCATGTCCCAATACAAAGAAAAAAGCATTCAGTTAGATCATCTAATAAACTGACTATACTACTTAGTTGGGATGCCATATTCATCGTATCGAGGCACACATAAGTAACTACATACAATCGCTAATGCCTTAGTAACGAAATAGTTGATCCGACATAATCCCAAAAATCCATTGATTAACTGGCAATCTCAATAAACCTGCCAATATTGTGCGTTTTCCTTATTGCCTTATGTAGGGAACCCTGTGCGTCCGTAACACACTGTGTGAGACTGCGGTACCTTAACTTAAAGATTATTCTAATCCCCATCCATTTATTTGGGATTGTTAGAAAACTGTTTTCAATAATATTTTTAGCTTATTTTCGATAAATCATTTTTATTTATTTACTTAGACGAGTTCAAATGCGAAAATCACAAAACAGTTTGCGACTACGGATTTACTCACAGTCCACAATGCCTGCTCTTCGTGGATGTTCCAACATTTTTTAACTATTTAACCTATTTAAAAAGTTTTTAAGTTAATTGTTAATATAATTAATTTAAAATTATCGAACCTGCTCACAATGTTTCACGAAAATCGGTTGAGAAATGCTACCCGTAGACGACCCGGGGACAGACGCCAGCAGCGAAGTCTCACAGAGCCACAAGTTTTATAATAGCACCTACTATTACATATCGTCACGCCTTTCTCCTGAGAGGGCTGGCAAAGGTGTAATACAACACCCACACTTTACCGGACGATATTCAGTTCCAAATGTGACAAGGGGCGAGCCGGTCCCTATACACCAGGCTCCAGTCATGTAGCCAATGACAATCAATACGCACATATGTTCACACAATAAACAAATTGGTGCGTGAAGTCGACTGGGTTCGAACCCGCTCCCTCTGGCTTGAGAGGAGGGCCTTCTCCAACTAGGCTGCCATCGCTCCATCTAGAGTGGAGTTCTAAAGCCTAGTTATATTTTAAGAAATCGATTTTGAATATTTTGGAGTTCTAAATCCTAGTTTAAAAGTTCTACTCAGACCCTGTATGTCAACAGTTATCATATTTACTATAAGTGCAGCCGGCTTAAACGAGGTTGTACCCAGTAAGACCTCCTATGTGGCTTGCCTTGGTGTTTGACGGAGGGCTCCGGAATATAATCAGGATATCCGGGATAGACTGGAACTTGTACGAACCAAGACACAGAAATAAATGCCTACAGCACGCTGTACGTATGTCGCATAGTTGCACAACAAATTTATTGTGCCTGGCGACTGCCTTAGTAGCTCAGTTAGTAGTCAACCTGCCTTCTGAACCATGGGGCGTGGGTTCGGTTCCCACCTAGGGCAAACATTAATGTGACGTACATTTGAATTTCTGATAAATCTGTAATCTAACCTTAGATTAAGACTTATTAACTAACCCCCCTCTATTCT
The DNA here is from genome assembly GCA_911728515.1 of Peribatodes rhomboidaria. Taxonomy (NCBI): domain Eukaryota; kingdom Metazoa; phylum Arthropoda; class Insecta; order Lepidoptera; family Geometridae; genus Peribatodes; species Peribatodes rhomboidaria. The sequence continues at coordinate 15,858,453 of OU452183.1, read as the reverse complement.
CTCTTTACACTAACCTGTATTCCCCTTAAATAATAAATGAGTTTTATGTTAACAAAGGTCACGGTCCCCGGAGTCAGCGAAGTGTAATTTTTAAATAAAAAAAAATTAGTAAAAAAAAATTGAGGTTGTTCTATGTCTGGATATGTATATAAATCTATTTAAGTTTGTATATAAAATTTAACTGTATGTATATCAGTCTCTAGCAGCTAAAGTACAGGCTTTGCTTAGTTCAAGGTCAGGCGACAGTGTGTGTAAAATTTTCCGAAGGTTTATTTACTTATTGTGTTTTGGTACCTACTAAGAAAAAGCCTTAAATGCTCACCGAGCCAAACCCCGATTTAAATAATTATATAATCGCTGGAATGACATCAGAAATCTTGTCGTAATTTCAGCTACTATTTTCTTCTTACATTGTGCATCCCCAAATCGTTCTACAAAGGGTTCGATACAATAGCGGTATCAGGAAGCCGTTAATCGACGTCGCAAATGGCGCGTAAAGATAATTACGCGGGCGACGCCGGGCGGAATGACTAGTCGGTGATTTGGTCCGTTTTTAGGCTGGAGCCGGTAGATTTCGCCTTAAACATCTAGTTTCATCAATTTTAAAACGTTTCAAATGTAAAAATATATGAATTACTTAGTAGAAAATGTTAATATATCGTCACGCTTTTCCCCCGTAGGGGCTGGCAGAGATGTCATACAACACTCACACTTCGCCGGACGATATTCAGTCCCAAATGTGACAGGGCGCGAGCCTGTCGTCATACACCGGGCTCCAGTCATGTAGCAGATGACATACAATACACATAAAATTATGTTCACACAATTAACAAATTGGTGCGTGCCGTCGGCTGGGTTCTAACCCGATCCTCTGGCTTGTGAGGCGGGCCTTCTCCAACTACGCTATCATCGTCTGGAAAATGTTAGCTCAAAAGAAATTATCAAGTAAAACAATTATCATTGAAATTCAGCGCTAACAGTTTAATTTGATAAAACCATTTCTAGCACTGTATAAGTACGTAAAGCATCCCCCACATTTCTTATATAAAAATATTTGGTTTTGAGTTGTCTCTGAGTCCTTCAACTCGACGTTTGACGTTCCCACATCTCAAAAAACCGACAAAAATAAAATTACCATAAAAATAATTTTTACCTCGAGTTGCCGACACATCAGGTGCCGTCGTCTCCCAAATTGAATTCCACATAACTTTCCGACACAAAGACCTCGGAGACAATACGAGACATTATTTCGAAATGTTTCAAAACAATTTTCATCATTTCGTTGTTCGGTCGGGACTTACTTAGTTTGCGCGGAACAAATCAAATTCTGTTTTCTTTGGACGGCGCCGCCGGGAAGGTTTAGATCTGGGTTGTACTACTTCCGGTTTCCTTTAGCATATCTTGTAACTTTGTAGACTTGGCGCCTATTTTTAGATTAGGTGTCACTAGCTGCGCTCCGTGGAGTCACTCGCGATCCAATAAATCTCTAAATTTTTTTCGGTATGAAAGATACCCTATGTCCTTTTCTGTACCCCTGACTGTATGTGTGCTAAATTTCATGATGGTATCTGTGAAAGATTTACAAACAAACAGACGAACAAACCATCTCACTTTAACATTTATAATCAACTAGCTGCGCCCGGCGGTTTCACCCGCGGTTAAAAAGTATCCTATATGCTATTCTAGACTGTAATCTATCTCTGTGCCAAATTTCATCCAGATCTGTTCAGCCGTTCTTGCGTGAAAGAGTAACATACATCCATACATCCATTCTTACAAACTTTCGCCTTTATAATATTAGTAGGATAGGAAGTAGGATTAAGAAGGATTTGGATTAGGATTCGATAACACTCGATTTCAGTACAGTAGTAACGGTAGGCAGAAACCGAAACGTCCAACCGATGTAAATAATAATAATAATTCGGGACACTTCCACACACGATCGCTTGACCCCAAACTAAGAAAAGGTTGTACTACGGATGCCAGAGACTGATTTACATACTTAGATATTTTAAAATACATACCTACTTAAATACATATATAGAAATAACACAAATGTTCATAACATAAATGTTTGCCCTAGGTGGGAATCGAACAAATAATGTGCTAAGCGCGTAAAAACTTTTTATTCGACGATTGAGTTTTGCAAGTTAAAGAAAAGCTTGAAAAAACTGTAGTTTTTGTAATCCTACTCGTTACATAATTGAATCAGCAATATGTTGTTAGAGTTGTTACCGATTCATAGCAAAAAACATATTATCACATATCGTCACGCCTTTCCCCCGAGGTGGCTGGCAGAGGTGTACAACACCCACACTTCGCCGGACGATATTCAGTCCCAAATGTGACTGGGGCTGAGTCTGTAGCCATACACCGGGCTCCAGTCATGTAGCAGATGGCATTAAATACGCACTTATGTTCACACAATGAACAAATTGGTGCGTGCCTACGGCTGGGTCCAAACCCGCTCCCTCTGGCTTGAGAGGCGGGCCTATTCGGCTAGGCTATCATCGCATAGCAAAAAACAAATCAATTTCAACAAATTCCTTAGGTTACTTTGTAGAATTTCAGGTTTCCAATTTTCGTGAAAGAAGACTAGTTTTACGTCACTATTTTCATTGAGTGTCTTCGTCTCCAATACGTCTTTGTTTGCTTGCGGTTCCGGCTTGAAAATATTTCAAAAACACGCTCGTTTTCTTTACGTCCGTGAAGATTTTCTAATAAAACTGAGACTAGATACTTGTGAAAACATTGAACACTGAAAATATGATTCAAGATTGAAATTCTACATTGTTTTCTTAGTAAATATCCATACTATACTATGGTATACATTTTATTCTAAAAATTGGTTTGAGTTTATATACCAATTCAAATTCTCATTTTGCAGGCATGAATTGATAAAAAAAATCCCTGTTGCAATTTCTTTCAGTGATATAAAAATACCAGAGTATTATTTAGACCATCGTCTGTAACCTAATATAGAAAAACCGGCCAAGTGCGAGTCAGATTCGGGCACCGAGGGTTTCATACAAACATGTTCATAAAGATGTGGATAATAAGATCAAAATTATTAAAAATACTTTTATTATACCTCTAATTATTATGTAACTAAAAATGTCTGAATTTCGCAATTTTTCCTTTATCTGTGCTGAAAAACGTTGCTTCAAGAAAAAATAAATTTCAAGAACCTGAGTTCACGGCTTTTTTCACAGCTTCAAGGAACAGTAGACGTGAGTATTTGATATGAATTTCAGTTTGATATCTCCACGTGTTCCTGAGAAAAAGGGTCTTGACAGACAGACAGACAATAAAGTGATCCATTAAGGGTTCCTTTTTTCCTAGTGTAATACGGAACCCAAAAAAATATCTGACAAAAACAAAAGAACTCTGCAATATTTTAGTCGGAGTCAGATTTCACAAAGTCAAACAAACCCCAGCCGCATTGACTTGCAAAGCATTTCTTTGTTCAATATCCAGCTAATTGAACTCATCCGAGCACACGTCTTACAAATAAGAAGAAGGTAAGGCATAATCTCAGGTCACAATTGCATCGCTGCACCTTCTCTCGTTCAATTGAATCATCCTAGAAAAGATTGTCGCCTCTCGCAGGAGCGAAAGGAGCGAGCGGAAATAAAAAAGCGAAGCGAGCGAAATTTTATTCCAAGAAACGGGGGATCGAACGCCTAAGAAATTAATGTATTCACAGTCGAATATCATCGGAATGCTTTTGTACGTGGGTATATTAATTTTGATAATAGCTTTCTTTGTTGGAAAACCTTTTGTTGACTTCGTAAATAAGTTGGGAGCTGAGTTTTTTCTATTCCCCGTATTTGGAGTGGTTTTTTTAGCTTTTGTCCGATCCGTAGGCGTTCGAACTGCTAACTGAAATGTTTTCGAAACAATACCTTTTGTGGTGTTTCACTTTTCGCGAGTCGTTACTAATTTTTGTTTTTGACGTTTTTAATTTGGTAAGTTCTGTTGACTTGTAAAAAATTGAATCAGTTTAGGTGAGCAAAATTGTTTTCATTGTTTGTCAAAAATCAACGTCCTTCTAGACCTGTTTTTAATTTTTCTTTCAACGTTTTGCCAAAGTTTTGGTCTAAACTTTGTTTGTTTTTGTGTTTCCAATTTTATAGATTACTTTATTATTCATTAGTAGTGATTATTGTAATACATTTTTTACAAATAAGTTATTGAAAAAGTTCAGTTAATTCTTATCAGTCGTAGTTAAGAATCAATCAATAAATTTATTTTGGCTTATACCATGATGAGAAATTGTCAACAATTAATCATCCACCAATCCCCAGTAAGCCAGCATGGTGGATGACCCCTCTATATCTCTATAGCTCTCTGTAGGTAGTTCAGTGCCCTTGAGACGTAAATGAGTGAGATGTGAGATGATTCCATTAGTTTCTTGCCTGTTCTTCTGGGTAGCGACACTTTTTCCGAACAAGGTGGTTAAATTATTTAATAACTTTGACGTTCATAAATGTATCATCGATAGCCTATTGAATACATATATTTGATTAGATTCTTTTTTTTTATGTAGAATAGTTCGGCGTTTGACCACCAACTCGCCTGATGTTAAGCGATGTTGTGGTCTAAGATGGAGCACGACGACCTACATATACGGTACTTATTCACTCTAGCCTTGAAGTTTTGTAGAGTGAAGAAGTACAAAGACGGCAGTTGAGTGAGGCGCTACAAGTGCGCTACTGCTCAGATCCGTCTTCGGAACGGTCACACCGGACTACATCCCGAAACACGACTAGGTCATTTCACGGCATGGCTTGGTCCGGTGGGTGGTAACTAGCCACGGCCAAAGCTTCCCACCAGAGTTTGCTACCCGGTTAGATTTGATTAAAATGTCACATGCAATAATAAAATATAAACAAATCTATTAGATGTTTCTGAAAATGCTACGAATGTTAGTAATATATTCTTTCTGCATTCCACAACAAGCTCAATCTCTACTGCCTGAACGCAGCAATTATTCCGTACACAATGCCCGCTGTAATCTATACGAAGTTCTCGAGAACCGAGTCTCGATTCACGTCGAATGCAGCTTGTACGCGATTCAATAACAATTGGATGACAAACTATCGGTATTGTGCTGTCAGGTGGGGTTTTTTTGTACATCACTAGTAGGTCTTAGTTTTTAAGTTAAAGTTTGAGTTACACGTTAATATTATGCTAAAATTGTCAAAATATCTAAAAGTTCTTAAACTAGTGCTTCTGTAAGCTGCCACCTGTATAGGAAGACAGAGATCCGGACAGACTCCAGACATACGAAAGCATTTTTGTCGAAGCCAAAGCATAAACGCATCGCACTCGTTTGATTAATTTAAACATTTGACCTTATTCTCAACATGAAGGAAAGATATTTATAAAGATAATAGAAAGATATTAAGACATGGAATCAAATAATGTCAATTGCTCTGGAGTCTAGAATCAGTCTGCAATACTATCCACCTAATAACATCTGCACTAACAGCATTGTAAACATCTTACATAGTATGAAACAAAGTCGCTTTCCGGGTTCGTCTGCTCTCTGTCTGCATACTCGCTAACTCCACCGAAACCACGTAGCGAATTTGATGCAATTTTCAAAATCAGACCAGTTAGATTTGTCACTAAAAGTTAATATGTACTTACCGTGAGAAGCGTTAGTAACTTTTTGAGTTCATTTTATTATGTAGCAAGCATAGATTTTTCTAATTTTATCATAATTTATACAGCATGTTACAAAAACCTTGTTGTGTAATTGAAGGGCATGTATTATATGCGTGTATTCATGCAAAAATACTAAAAATATTTAAAAGTTCTCACCGGTTTAAGAACGCTAGAAAAAAAGGAAATTTTACAAAAAATTTAACAAATCTTTATCATATGTTGGCGACTTTTATTCTAAAAAAAAAGTGGCACGATGCGAATACTTTGCAAAATAAAACCGACGCGATTAGTGGCTGCGTTCACGCTTTTAACATGGCGAAGCGCGGTGTGAGTTCAACATTTTTAGAGTCAATATTTAATTTAAAGTACCATATTTGCATCCTCCAGCCGATACTGGATGCGCACCTCGCCTTTTTTGCCTTCGAGGTTTTTGTAACACCCTGTATAAGGCTATGATTTCAAAGTGCAATGAGAATCTCGTTATAAATTAACTGTAGCTGCACGTAAGCCCACGTCATGTAGCCAGAGCCAACCCGGCCTTGGCTCAGCTTGTAGACTGAGCCAAAGGTCCCTGGCTCATATTAGCAACAACGTATGGACGTCGGCCAAACAGGGTTGAGCTTAATTTATCGTCACCTCAACTTGTTAGGTTATTAGTGGCGAGTTTAACTTAGAGTGTACATGTGTACATAGGATGCCACAAACTAGGTATTTGTCTTTCTAAGATAACACTATAGAGTTATCTTTCTACCCAACCATCGTTCCTTATCTCAGAGATTATAATTATAGTGTTTTTACATACTCGTAGCGATGATAGCCTAGTTGAAGAAGGCCCGCCAAGCCTCTCGTTCTCAAGCCAGAACGAGCAGGTTCGAACCCAGCCGACGGCACGTACCAATTTGTTCATTGTTTGAACATATGTGCGTATTGTATGTCATCTGTGACTTACAAGCTTAGAAGATTCTTCTAAGCTTACGACATTAAAATTATCTATTCTTAATTTTAAAATGAATTGTATAATATAGCATGTAAAATTGGTTTAGTTATTAAGACTAAAAATTTAACAGAAAGATAGAATGCAAATGATTAATTATCCATTTAGTATTATAATTACGAGTCTATGCTGTCCCAATGTTGAGCAAAGGCTTCCCTACCTCTACCTCCATACCCCAATTATCCACTGCATGAAAATAATGTAAGTCTATTAAGACTTTCTAACTGAGTAGCAAATTACCTAAACTTCTATAAAAATTAACGAACCTAAATTTAATTTACTTAATTTAATGTTCATTAGTAACTGCCATTACTTTCTCCTGGCCAAACTTTTAAACAAAACATCAAACCTGTCCTTCAATCTCCAACTTCGAGAGTAACGAAAATATTAATGAAAATACAAAATGAGCATCTGAAGTAATTATAAACAAGATAAACAAGCGCAGCGAACAAACTTCAAACAACTTCGGAACAGTTTAATAATTTCTTGTCGGGTTCTGGTCAGCGGAAGTTCAGACAAACGGCTGGTCTTTGCGACGGTGGCGCCAACGGCTTCGCTGCTGGACTGAATTAATTGTCTGGCTTCCGGTGGATTTCCGTAAATCGTGGAGCTAGTTGTAATGCAATAAACTTGTATTTTATTTACTAGTAGCTCTGTAAGCTTAACTGAAAGTTAAGAAGCCTTTACGAAAACGTAAAAAAACATCTCTGCAGCTTAAAAAAAAACTAAAGTAAATCTGTATAATAATTGAATCTGCTCGAAAAATTTCACGAGAATCGGTTGAGAAAAGTGATCTCCATAGAAGAACAGCCGGACATCTACCGACAGATGTCCGGCTGTTCATTCGGACATATTATGAGAGCCAAGCTGAAACAGAGACGCTTCGCACGCGCCTCGTGGTAACAGCGATTAATAATAATAATAATAATGGGGGTGAGGTCAATTCTCACCTGCTGTACATGGATGACCTCAAGCTGTTTGCACCGAAACGCCAAGACTTAATGGAGCTACTAAAAACTACAGAGGTTTTTAGTAGCGCCATTAAGATGGAGTTCGGTGTAGACAAGTGTGCGGTCATGCATGTACAGCGGGGGAAAGTTGTTAATTCACCGAATTTGCAACTTTCTGAGACAATGACTTTCAGATCCCTCTCCGAAGTCGAGACCTACAAGTACCTCGGTATGTCGGAGTCGTTGGGTATATCAGTAGTGGACATTAAGAAATCGATAAAGGAGCGCTTCTTTTGTCGCTTGACAAAAGTACTTAATAGTCTTTTGTCGGGCGGCAATAAGATGCGTGCCTTTAACGGTTGGGTGATGCCACTACTGATATACTCCTTTGGCATACTTAGGTGGACTCAGACTGAGCTGGACGCCCTGGATAGAAGGGTCCGTCAACTGCTCACAACACACCGCATGCTACACCCACGGTCGTCTGTTATGAGACTGTACATTCCGCGGAAGTGGGGAGGTCGTGGCATGTTAAATGCCAAGAACCTCCACAACCGCGAAGTGTACAGGCTCCGGAGTTTTTTCCGTAACAACGACTGTGGTATGCATTGCGATGTTGTAGCAGTTGACAAGGGCCTGACGCCGCTCTCCTTGGCAAACGAGAACTGGCGCCAACCATCGGTGCTGAGCACCGAGGACCGCAAGAACGTATGGAAGGGCAAGGAGCTGCATGGGAGGTTCTATCGGGCCTTAACAGGGCCCGATGTAGACCTCCTAGCGTCGGTGAACTGGCTACGCTTCGGTGACCTATTTGGGGAAACCGAGGGTTTTGCCTGTGCGATTGCTGATGAAGTTATCAAGACGAACAACTATCGGAAATATATCCTGAAGGACGGTACGGTCGACATTTGTCGGGCATGCCACCGTCCCGGAGAGTCACTCAGGCATATCATTTCCGGTTGTTCGCATCTTGCTAACGGCGAGTACTTGCACAGGCACAACCAAGTAGCCAGGATCATCCACCAGCAACTTGCTCTTCAATACGGTCTTGTCGAGTCCGAGGTGCCGTACTATAAGTACGCACCAGCGTCAGTTCTCGAGAATGGCCGTGCTTTGCTCTACTGGGACCGCTCTATCATCACGGACAGGACTATTGTTGCCAATAAGCCTGATATCGTGCTGGTCGACCGGTCCCAGCGCCGGGCAGTGCTCGTCGACATCACCATCCCACATGACGAGAACCTCGTGAAGGCCGAGAAGGACAAACTCAGCAAGTACCTTGACTTGGCTCACGAGGTAACCGCCATGTGGGATGTTGACTCGACGATCATTGTCCCGATAGTCGTCACGGTAAACGGTCTTATAGCGAAGAGCCTCGACCAACATCTCAAGAGGCTCTCGTTAGACGGTTGGATCAAGGGCCAGATACAAAAGGCAGTGATCCTAGACACGTGCCGTATTGTCAGGAGGTTCCTCACTCTGCAGCCCTAACCACCGGTAGCTTGGGCCTCGCCCCGCTGCCGGCGGCACCCTAGTTTTTAAGTTTTTTATAGTATTTGTTTTTATATTCATTTATTGTAAAAAACTTAGAAATTAAGAAGACAAATAAATATCTTGATAATAATAATAAAATAATAAATATTCAGGACACTTGAACACACGGTCGTCTGACCCCAAACTAAGCAAGCTTGTACTATGGCGGCCAGAGACTGATTTATATACTTATATACTTTTAAATACATACTTAAATAGATATTAACACCCAGACATAGAACAAACACAAATATTCGTCATATGAATGTTTGCCCTAGGTGGGAATCGAACCCACGCCCCCTAGATCAGAAGGCAGGTTCACTACCGACTGAGCCACCGAGGCAGTCAAATATATAGAATATAATATAATATAATATAATATAATATAATATAATATAATATAATATAATATAATATAATATAATATAATATAATATAATATAATATAATATAATATAATATAATATAATATAATAATATAGATTATACTCGTAGTATGCAGTTTCTCTCACGTTTCATTGCCAACAGCACTCGGCGGTTGCGCATACTCGTAACTTTATGTTAGCAAAAATATTTTTCAAAATCGGACAATGGTTGATTTAAAAAAATCTGGACACAAATGACTTACCCTCTGCTCTACTCAATTCAAAGAAGGTCCCAAGTACATTTGACAATATCTTGGCATTGGTTTCTATTACATCGGAACTACACTATTTGCTAGGAAACCCGTAAAAGCGGACAATGCGCTGTTCCTATTAGTCAAAAAGGTCTTTGGCAGGCGTTCACGGCAATACTGTAAATCGGGTTTTACATGTTAGTAGATACTAGCTATACCAAATTTCATTAAAATCCGTCCGTCCGTTGTAGCGTCAAGAAGTAACAAGCATACACACTCACAAACCTTTATAATATTAGTGTTTTATATTAAAATATTCCTACGTTGATTTAATAAAAACTATTCAAAATTCAATTAAAATCAACCGAACCTGTGCCGTTCACATCGCAAACTGCAATACTATGGCAATACGCCTGACAAAACAATCAGGGTGCATTGATACGAGCTCGTATCTAGACACGCACCACGCCCTGTGATCGCGCCTTTATAACCTGAAAAAATACTCGGTAATAACTAACAGAGACACGCGGTTTTGCTGCGTAATGTACTATCTACACTTCTACAGGAACATATTTTTTACAAAATAATGTTCAGGTTTCTGAAGTGAGAAAACGGCTTTCTCTTCTTTTAAGAAATCTTTTTTTAAGAAGTCTGTCAAGAAAGTTAGAATAAAAAAATAAAAAATCGAAACTTTAATTGGGAAATAGTAAATAATCTGCTAAGCTCTGGAAGCAGCTTTTAATTTTTTTATTCCTACATTTAGTTTTCATCTAATTCAGTTCAGCAGTTAACGGAATAAGAACAAAATTAACTACTACACTTAACCAACCAAAATTACATAAAATCAGTGGCAGTGTGAGGGAGACCTCGCGGTCAGCGTCTATTCTCCTCTACAGCTTGCATTCCTCAAATTGATTTTCGTAAAATTTTGCAAGCAGGTTTTTTTTTTGCCGAGCAATTTTCGGGATTATTTTAAAAAAATGGCGATCCTACTCTCCTATTCACAATATTTCAAGAGAATAGGTTAAGAAATACGACTTATAGAGGAAGATAGAGATCCAGACAGAATTCAGACAAACGAAAGCATTTTTTCAAAGCTGTAACATAGACGCTTCGCTCGTTGGCGCTCGCTTGGTCGATTATTTAACTAAAATTAACACCCTAAAGACATGAAAACCAACACATTTTGATTTGACATAAAAACGATACGCTCTCATCTTCAATGTGATTCCGCCCTTACCCCAGTTAAAAATGAAAATATGAATTTTCAATCAATACCGGATTTTTAAATTGAATCAAAGTGAAAAAGCGGTACCGATCGGGAATACCGGTATTAATTGATCGACATGAATGGAGCTTGCTATGTCGAGAGTGCTTGGACGACAAATTGGCTTCATTGGGGATCGAAGCTTGTAGTTTTGCACATTTTGGTTGAATCTGGATTTGTGTGGGAAAATTAACTGGCATGATGCCGATGTGATTTGTAGGAGAGGAAAAGAAATGAACAACTTGTATACCCTAGCTGGCCTAAAGCTGAGAAGGGCATGTTTAGAGATTGCAAAGACTTGGTTATACAATGATTCACAGAATATGCTCAGTAGATTAATCTTCTACTCTATACAATTTACAAAAGGATATTCTAGGAAAATACTACTCTTATACGATTATACATATTACAAAAATGTTGCGCTGTTAAAAATATTGCAAGGACAAGCGCATCCATTTATTTTATACCTACGCAAAATCTTGTATTATTTGTATCAGTATGATAATATTGAGAGATAGGGCATGGGTTACAAACAACGCAAACTCCTAATTCGAATCCTAACTAATATTGCGAACATAATATTGTTTGTTTGTTTGTTACGCTATCACGCTTTAACTACTCATCCGATCATCATGAAATTTTGCATACGCGTTGTCAGGGATACAGAAAAGGACATAGGGTACCTTTCGGCCCCAAAAAGCAAATACGGTTCCCGTGGGACCGCGTGTGGAACCGCAGGGCGGAGCTACTTTAATTATACAAGTTACCTTGGTACTGGTCAAAGTATTTTCAATTTCTATTCCCATAAATCCTGCTGAATTCAATAGTGTAAAACTAGCTCGTAAATATGCGCCGGTGCACCGAACGTCCAGTATAAAGAGATCCGGATTCAATCTAAACTACAAATCTGCCATCCGATGCCGTTTTTAATACCGTCAAAAGAGTCCTGAAATGTCTATTTGGTCACGATATCTGTGAGGAAGTTGGGAAGTTCGTTTGTATGTTCTACTTTTAAATAATATCTACTAGCATAAAACCTTTAATAAATAGCATGTCCAAATGGACTGAAAAATATTGCAAGGGCCAAAAAAAAAATAACAGCCAACTGTTATGTTCTAGATGAACAAAATGTATTCATGAAGCAATTCTAGTTAAAAAACGTACCTGTCACGCAAACTAGTATAAAAAGTTGGCTTTCCACTGTTCATTCATCAACAGTACGGAACTCTCTCCAGAAATATAAGTACTCATAGCACAAAACGAATCCTTAGATGGTTTGGACAAATTGAGAGAATGGATGAAAGGAGATTGCCAAAACAGATCTACAAGGCAAGTGTGAACTGCCAAGTTGGTAAGGATTGAACTAGGCGCACATATCTCGATATATTCGATATAATCCTCGATATAATCGAAGACGTCTCAAAGCAAGTCCAGGTCAGGACCGTAACCGATGACCATGTATGAATAGCCTTACGGAAGTGGAAGAAGCGAGAAAAGTGGTGCTCTACTAACCCCTTTGAGAAAAAGGAGTGACTATAATTAAATGTAACAAAAATACACACTACCACACACACTCACAAACTTTCGCCTTTATAATATTGGTGTGCTAAAGGAAATCGCTTTCCACGTCTGTTTTTTTTTGTGAATGACTAAAACTGTAGAACACTGAGGCCTCTATATAGCATACGTGCCTTAGTCAAGCGCAGATAGCGCAGGGTCTATTTCCGCGTCTGTCTGTTTCGCTGTTGTTGATGATGATGTGGTTTACACCGTCAGTTAGTTAATTTTTCACGGAAGATTTATAGATAACGAACGAAGCAAGGGTGGGTAGCTGGTGAAATATAAGATTGTTCATTGAAATAGGTATAACTTTGCAAGAAAATACATCTAAATGAAAATGAGACCTGAAACTTCCAGTAACAATCTTTAAAAATTCTGAAATAGTTGTACAAGAAAAATCAAGTTGTGTTTGTAAAACAGATACAAGATCGAACACAAACAATCTTATTAACCAACTACGCTGAAATACTGAAAACTAAACTACATTATCGTAAATATTATACAAGTTAGTAAAAATACTATGTTAGTAACTTACTAACAACTTACAAAAACTCACTTAAAATTCCAGCTAAACAACTCATTTTCATAATAAATTCCATAACATTTCTCAGTCTTACAATTTTCTACTTATAAGCAAAATACCAACTATCTAAGAATGCAGACGGGCGCAGCCGCGGGCTAAACCACAATTTTAATAAAATCCAGTGTTGGTCCGTTATTAAATCAAAAGAATACCCCTTTTCCCCTTCCCTTACCCGCCCCAGACGGGGACCAATGGGAGGGTAACCGGTATTCGAAAAGCGGTATTTAATCCTTTTACAGTAACTGATGCAGTCTAGAGAAAATGAGTAGACGTGTTAAATTTGAATTAGAATGTTTTTAATGAAAAATAATGTTCAGAAATACGATGCTGTAAAAAGAGCTGCTGATCAAATTTAGACACACATAACAGCATATTAAATTAGAATGCCTTCCCCCAAACTGACAGAGATGTATTAGAACACCCACACTACTGCGGACGATATTCAGTCCCAAATGTAACAGAGGGCGAGACCGTTGCCATACACAGGCATAATTTAGACATAGAGTAACATAAAAGCATGTTAGCTGTCTGATGATCTCAGAAATAACAATGCTGTGGATTTTACCAAGTCATAAATGAGCTAATTTTACGATACAATTGAGATTGAGCCTAATTTTTCCATGCACTAGATCGGACACTAGTCGTTATGAAGCACAAGCAACATTTTTCGCAGAAAATCAAATTTTTAGGAATTCACATAGACTCAGATTTATCGTGGAATTCACGTGTAGAACATGTACGTAAAAAATTGAACCAGTTTTCTTATGCGCTATATATGCTGCGAAAGGTCGCCAATGAAAAAACACTATTAAGCGCATAACATGCTGACGTTGGATCTAAGCTAAGATATGGAGTCCTATTTTGGGCAAACAGTACGGGTAACCAATCAGTATTTAGAGCACAGAAGAGATGTGTTCGAGCAATTTGTGGACTTAGGCAAAGGGACACGTGTAAGCCGTATTTTAAAAAACTAAAATTGTTAACTCTTCCTTCAATATATATCTACGAGTCAGCCATCCTAGTAAAAAATAATATCAACGACTACGACACCTTGTCTAGTAAGCGATACGAAAGCACACTATGTCTCAACAACAATTGTCAAACACTAAAATTGTGTCAACAACAAACAGTGTGAAATTGTTGCTTGTTTTTTCCTCATAGTACTTTAGAAAGGAAGTTTACACCTTCAAAACGATCAATAGGCCCATAAATAAAATCGCGCTACCCCACAACCAATTTGGTCGCAACACTAAGGTAATGCAGGTAAGTTATTCGTATCCCCATCGACCGGGGGCGATAAGGGGCAATAAGGGGGCGTGATCGATTTGCAAGGGGCTGCAAGAAACTTTGGGAATCTCTTTTGTAACTTTTAGATCCCTGTGTAGGGACGATCTATCACTAGCGGAAGTCATCATTAATAGTTTAGCTTTATTTACTTGCTATGATGAATATAATATGATATGTAGGTAAGCAGGCACTTATTGTCATTGCCAAGACAAGTTATGAGGTTGAAAAAAACTGTAGGGTCTTTCACGAGTTACTGACAAACCCTTCACAAATTAGCAAGTAACGCCATCTTGTACAGATTATTGCAACTAAAGATGGAAAAAAGACGTAGATGGTGTCTGATGTGTGAATGGTTTGGCAGTAATTCTCGAAAGACGCAATTCCCCACAAACGCACTTGCCCCAGTTGACCCTACTTAAGACGAGTGCCTACTTTCGAAATTTTTGTTACAAATTAATGACAAAAGTATAAATTGTATATTAAAAAAAAAAACTCCAACAACCGTCTCGAAGAACTAATCTTTAAGAATCACGTTAGTTTTCGAAAAGAAAAAAAAATATACATATGTGTGTTATAATGCCACAGACAGACATAAATATACAGATACAGACAGATACTCAAGTTGAACCCCCTCTTATTGCGTCGGGGGCTAAAAATCATGCTAATCACTGTTTGGGACTTTATTTAACTTTTTCAAGGATACGTTTTTATTTCTGGTATTTTTTTTGAAATTCTTAGTATGGATGAAAAATGATTAATTTCTTGATTTGTGCGCATTTGAGTTCAAAAAGATCATAAACCTACTTTTGTTTTCTACTTTATACACTCATTAACTCTTCTCAACAAATTCATTGAACAATAATAAAATCATCATTGATACGTTAACCTGTTTAATCGAAAATGAAATGTTAACATTGCCAATTATGTTAGGAATATTTTAAATACAAAGACATATAAATCCAAAATATTACAGAAATCATTTTCTAAATTCGGAGGCAAGTGACGTCATGCGGTGTCCCGCAGGAAATGAGCTCTCTCCACCGCGTGTGGAGACGGCTTGTGGGAGCTGCATACGGTCAGCTTGGCTTGGTGGAGCTGTCAGTTAGTTTGATGATATTTAAGACAAACTAACTGACAGATTATGGGTTTTATGTGTATATTTGAGTGTAAAAATATGTGAACAACGTTAGATTTTTTTTTTTCAGTTAGTAATGCATCCCACAAAAATATCGAATTAATAGAATTCTAGTAAAGGTAGATAGGTTAAAACATTAACGACCATAAACGTACGCTTAGATCAAATTGTATTACAATTTTATTATAACTTACCCTAAACCAATCTAAGTTTATTTTTGCTCATCCCAGTGCTTTGATTCACAATTTTTTTTAAACTTTTTATGTAAAATAAATTATCTTTATTTATGTTTTTTCATTTGTCAAATAAAATGTATATATCAGAAATCTTAAATAAAAAACCCATTTGTAACTAAAGGCTGACACATAAACATAAGTCGAGTCGCGCTTGACTGATCAGCCAAGTCAGTCGCAAAGTTGATCGTGTGTGGCATCCTTTACGTTTTGAAATATACATACATCTGTAGGAACATCAATACGCGCACAGCGGAAATTTGAGAAGCTCACTCTTCCGACAGATATATTAATTAAACGATTAAATATAAATTTAATATGGAGCAGGATGACGTTTCAAGTGAAATTAGTTTTTGCCTGTTAATATACTCGTGTATGTTTTTGTTAGAGCTAAAACAATACTTACTTAATTAATTAATGTTACTACACATAATCAGGCAATTTATTTGTATTTAATGGCATCAAACATTGTACGTAATCGTTATTATTTGACGTACGTATGTTACGTTAACAAACCGTTTGAAAACCCACCCTTAGGTTATCGTTAGTAAGTTTTTGTACTATTGGCGAAAAATATATGACGGCGCGAGATATCATTGGATAATGAAAATTAGTTTGAGAGTTGTTAATCGATAGTTTTAATCTGTGGTTTTTGACGATTAATCGATTTGTTTATGGTCATTTTAGAGCGGTTAACACCGAATGGAGTTGCGTTTGGGATTTCGGGCGAACGTCATGTCTGTCAGTCAGTGTTTGACGGGACTGGGCTGAAAGCGGTCGCACGCAATGGTCATTCGTAAACCCATTACTCTAAATCTCCAATTATCTTTGTGATCATTCATTAACTAAGTAGTCTAAGTGACTGTATAATTAAAATAGTGAGAAGCCTACATTGCTGTCCCCTTATTTCAACGTTCCTGAAGGTTGAAGCCGACCATAGATGCCCGTGATGACGAGTTCATGGCTCAGAAATTAGACACGACACCGCGGCCTACTAGATTTTCCCCGTCACCAAAAGTGGGATGTCACAGCGCGGCGGCCTTTCCTATGTTTCTCCGACATCAGTGGGATCAGATGCGACGGCGTGGCTCCTCTTTCCTACATTACCCCGATATCAGGAGTGAGATGTGAAGGCTCGGCTTCCTATTTCTCTATGTTTCCCCGACATCAGAAGTGGGATAAGAATAATGTCCACAGCAACAAGATATGGCTCCGTCTTTGGCTACAATTGTGCAATGATCTGGAAGCGAAGTGGCATAGCAACAGATGGCTGATAGGGTCGCCCCTACGTGCTATTATTGTGGAGTATGCGGACTGTTTCTTCGTGGTGCATGAAGGGCAGCAGGGCGGCAATGAGAGAGTGAGCATCGAGTAGACGTCTGCATTATCTCGACGGCGTTTGATTACACCTAGTCTATGCTATGTGACGCAACTAATAAACAACGAGAGACGAAGGATAGCAGTGTACCGAACAAAACGTCGACGCCTACGTGTTACTACTGCAACGAGGTTACATCGCCACTCGTTGATCGAAAAAGGGCACCAAAATTAGCAGCAGCAACGTGCGAGATCCGGTCAATGCCTGGAGGGCTATTCTTACAACTCGAGATTCCATCATACCTCGAAAAAAATGGCTGAATTCGAGATGCCTTATTCTAATCGCTCGAGATCGAGATAATCTCGATGGCTAGGGCCCGAGATGTCTCGAGTAGTCGGAGGCAGTGGAGACTTCCAGGAATCGAGATCGAGATGAGATGAAAATCTCCTATCTCCGAATTGGGCCCCTGCACTATGAAGCAGCCATTGATCACCTAGGAGTAGCAATTGAATCCGGTGAGAAGTTTTCATTTTGTTTGATATTCGTACACGTTGTATGTCAGAGTGCTATTTTCTATTGGAGTTGCTTAGAGTTTGAAAATACCCACAAACAGTTTAGTCATACTGCCGCTTGCGGCACATGTGAGTCATGCAGTTAATAGATAACTTACTAAGTTTCAATGCTTTTGGTAAAACTAAGCCTGAAGGGCAGTAGCCGGTAGGACAGTAGCCTGTGTAGTAATAGCCTGTGTGGCAATAGCCTGTGTGGCACTAGCCTGTGTGGCACTAATCTGCAAGGTACTATCCTATGTGGCTCTAGCCTGTGTGGCAAGCCGGTGTAGCAAGCCTGTGTGGCAAGCCTGTGTGGCCAGCCCGTGTGGCAAGCCTGTGTGGCAAGCCTGTGTGACAAGCCTGTGTGACAAGCCTGTGTGGCAATCCTGTGTGGCAAGTCTTTGTTGCAACCCTACTTTTGTTGAATTATAGTCTGAGTGACGATACCTAGCCTGTGTGGTAAGCCTATGTAGTAAACTCCTCCCGGTGTAACATCATAGTACGAGTTACGACCTAGCCTGTGTGGCAAGTCTAAGTGACAACTTTAATGGCATGTTATTCGGTTGAAATTGGACACAGCAGTTTTCATAAGTCCAAACCGCGTATGTGTACCATCATTGGATTTTCAATGTGGCTTGATTAAATTCTTGGAACATTGGATGTATGATTAATAATGTAGTTTTAGCCTCGATTATTCGATTGGTCCCAATACAATTTATTTCATTAAAAGTCAAGTTGCTTATTTCAATTATCATGACAATTTATGGGGATAGGTAACGAATATGAAGTTACTGTTGGAAGAGTCGATTATACTCTGGTACGATGTTTATGGTTGGTAGAATTGGGTTTAACTGTGTTTTGTGTTATCCCACAACTGTGTTCGCTTTCTGTGAAATTGTGGAGGTAGATTTGAGACGGTCAGAATGACCGAGCGTTAAGTGGTTACTTGAGCACTTTTATGATTGTCCACAGATGATGAGATGAACTATTCACCCGAGGACGTGTGAAAATGCAGGATGGCCGTGACGGCGCGAGATATCATTGGATAATGAAAATTAGTTTGAGAGTTGTTAATCGATAGTTTTAATCTGTGGTTTTTGACGATTAATCGATTTGTTTATGGTCATTTTAGAGCGGTTAACACCGAATGGAGTTGCGTTTGGGATTTCGGGCGAACGTCATGTCTGTCAGTCAGTGTTTGACGGGACTGGGCTGAAAGCGGTCGCACGCAATGGTCATTCGTAAACCCATTACTCTAAATCTCCAATTATCTTTGTGATCATTCATTAACTAAGTAGTCTAAGTGACTGTATAATTAAAATAGTGAGAAGCCTACATTGCTGTCCCCTTATTTCAACGTTCCTGAAGGTTGAAGCCGACCATAGATGCCCGTGATGACGAGTTCATGGCTCAGAAATTAGACACGACACCGCGGCCTACTAGATTTTCCCCGTCACCAAAAGTGGGATGTCACAGCGCGGCGGCCTTTCCTATGTTTCTCCGACATCAGTGGGATCAGATGCGACGGCGTGGCTCCTATTTCCTACATTACCCCGATATATATTTATTTAAAAAATATTTTCTTTATCACCTAAATAATATTTAACACGGCAACCGGTTTAAAATTAATTGTTCTAGATAATTAATGATTGCTTCGCTGTTGACTAATTATTACCATATTAATAATAGTGACAAGTTGCTTTTGGAATATTTTGAAAATAATATGAATTGTACGGGCTTAATGTTTTTGCTTATTAATGTTGCTTATTAATTTGATTAAGAATTAAAATAAAATTTATAAAATACTTTAAACTATTATACTCATTTTTTAATAACTTGCTTATTTTACCCCCGACGTAAAAACAACGGGGTGTTATAAGTTTGACGTGTGTGTGTGTGTGAGTGTGTGTGAATGTATGTGTGTGTGTGTGTGTGTGTGTGTGAGAGTGTGTGAATGTATGTGTGTGTGTGTGTTGTTAGTGTGTGTGTGTTGTTAGTGTGTGTGTCTGTGTGTTTTTGCTGAGGCATCGTAGCTCCAGAAAGATTAAAACGATTTTGATTTTGTTTTAAAGGTGAATTGATCGTGAGTGCTTGATGAAAATCGGTGGTGATGAAAATCGGTGTCGGAGGTTTTTTAATTTTTACTTATTTTTATAAGGTTTTTTTGTTATTCTAACTTTATTGTAGTAGTACTTATTACAAATTCCAAAAAGAAAGTGTATTTGTTTGTGACGCTTTACGCCTTTACTACTCAATCGATTACAACGTTTGAATAACCGTTGCCAGTAGTCCAAAAAAGGACATAGGGTACCTTTCATCCTGAAAAAGTTAACGGTCCTGACGAATCGCGGGTGAAACCGCGAGGCGCAGTTAATTATCTATAATTAATTGCATTTATCTTTTTAACCAATTGAACTCATTCCATAACCAATTGCATCCAATTAAAGGCCGTGGCAAATAAACGACGCGTCACACATCGCTGACTCGCAATGTACGCCTGTTGTAAACTGAGGACTCACGCACCAATGGTTATGTACGAGGGCATTGTATTGTTCTCGTATTTTATTTAGTACGTAGTTTTTGAAGCAACAATGGATACGAGCACGGGAAACGGAATACGAGGAAAAATTAGAATACTTCTATTTCTTCGTTTGTACAGTAGTGATTAAGAATAGTATTCTCTTGGATACGAAACAAACGAGGCTCTGCCCAATTTTCAAAGCGTCATCCCTTGGTACGAGTAAATAAAGCTATAAATAAAACAAATAATAAATAATAAGCCTTTTTTTGAGTTTTTCCCGATTTTAACCGACTTCCAGAGAGGAGGAGGTTTGCAATTCGACTCTTTGTTCTTTTTTTTTGTATGTATAATACGCGGTTACTCTGCCAATGGTGAATAGATTTAAATGTTTTTGTTTTGTTTGGTTGATCATAGTTTAGAAGTGTTCCCATATAAATATTGTCAAAATCGGTCAAGTAGTTTTTAAAATATTAAAAGTCTTAAAAGTGTTTACATGGATGACGGGAAGTCGGTGTTTTAAGGTATGCTTTTTATATTATTTCCATCCATTGAGAACAAAAATTCGTTTCAAATAAATTTTTTTTGGAAGCCGGTTAAAAAGGCATTCTTTTTTTTTAAGGGTAGGTATCAAAAAGCAATTAATTAACGCCGAAAGAGAGCCATGACAGGCCAATGACGGTAATTCCATCATTAAGGCCGGCGCACACGAGCCGAGTGTTTGAGTGTTTGGTCGACACTCGAGCAGCGCTGTCCCGAAATAATGAGCGCTGATATTTGAACGGTCATCGGAGTAATGTGGGTGGGTAATAGTGAGTATACTTGCTGAAGTTGTTTACGTGAACTTTGATTGATAGGTCATTTATTGGTGGAATAGGTAGTGACTTGGTTAACATCAGGTAGAGCAGGGTAGAGATGATTGTGTCTTATGTATGTGTGTGTAGTGCACCTCTGCTAACCCCTTTGGGGAAAAAGACGTGACGATATTAATAATTATTTGTCATGCATGCGTGCCACAACTACTTTTGTGGCTGCCGAGCGAATCACATAACTTTTCAGCTTACTACAACAAGGAAAATGATTTTTATTTCATGCAGTCGTGCGGGTCAATGCGGTCTTTCTGGGGTTTAAATTTTAAACTTTCCACGCCAGCCGATATTGCACTTTTGCACTCAGACTTAGAATGATTAACATTCGATTTTTCTTAGCTCATGAACTGAAGGGTGTTACAAAAATTTTATTATATCCGTGAGGAGCGTATTCAGTATTGACTGAAGGTTGCAATTATGCTAGTTTAAATTAAAATTGACTCTAAAAATTTTGAACACACATCGCGCTCCGCCCTTAATTGTTTAAGCGTGAATGTAGCCACTAATCGCGTCAGTTTTATTTGTAAACTATTCGGGTAGTGCCGCTACTTTCTTAGAATAAAAGCCGCCAACGTAAGATACAGATTTGTTAACATTTTTGTAAAATTTCAGTTTTTTTCTTGCGTTCTTAAACCGGCCATAAATCTTGCTATTTTTAACGTGAATTTTGCACGAATACTTATAAGTGTGTGTACATGCCCTATAATTATACATACATATACATATTTTGTAACAAGCTGTTTATTAAAAATTAAAAGAAACCCCCGACACCGATTTTCATCAAATATAGCTAAGATCACATCGACTAATTCACCTTTCAACCAAAACAAAATCAAAATCGGATCATCATCTACAGCTACATCGGGAGCTACAATGTCACACACAAACTACACACAAACATCCACAACACACACACCAAATCATTACTCACCAAAAATCACCACAAAATATAACACCCCGTCGTTTTTGCGTCTAGGGTTATAAATATAAATATAATTGTTGATATGTATGTATACACAAATACTGTAATTGAACACAACGGCAAATTATTTACTATTCCATCTAAGTTCTTTGACAGAGAAATTGTCGATTAAATAAAACTTTGACTACTATACAGGAAGTCAAAAGCTTATCGTCTATCGGGTCTGTCCCACTAGTCCCATCTACTTCTCCCGTGACAAGATCACTGATGCTATTTTTCCCATCATTCCCGTGACAAGATCACTGATGCTATTTTTCCCATCATTCCCGTGACAAGATCACTGATGCTATTTTTCCCATCATTCCCGTGACAAGATCACTGATGCTATTTTTCCTGATATTCTCGTGGGACAAGTGACACCAATATTTCTGTCCTACTAGCCCCGTAGCATCCAATGAAATGACACCAATATTTAATATCGTCTAACTTGACCAATCGCTCGAGTTAAACGATTTTCACTTTCAAGGAACCCTAAATTAATTAAAAACTAAAAATAAAAAAAAAACGTTTTGTGTTGCTAACATGAAAATTCGAAGATAAATGAAAAATTCAGTAACTAAGATGTTTTTACCGCCTACCACTCAAACTTACTTTACATTTTTATAATACTAGCTGCGCCCCGTGGAGTTATCCGCTCTTAAAAAGTAACCTTTGTGTTAGTCCTGGGTATAAGCTACCACCACATCAAATTTCATCAAAATCTGTCCTTCCGTTTGAGCGTGAAAAAGTAACAAATATACACACTACTCACTAACACACACAAATTTTTGCCTTTATAATATTAGTGTGATGTGATGATATGATGATTAGAACTGAAAACTATGTAGGTATAGTATAGGCTTACTAGTTTAAACTCGTTTCAAAATATATTTTGCTCCAAAATTTCCTAAATGCAGGTATTCGGAGCTGAGGTCAGAGTTTCAAATTGTGGTCAGGAGACCCTGCCCGGCTGTAGGCTCGGGGACGCGGGGCCTTTTTCCTATTTAGTTTGGACCCTTTTTGGGCTTTGTCGTTGATATAGCAGTATAAAATATAACATACGTAGCAGTATGCAGGTAGATGTTATTATTGTAAGGTATGTATTTTATACCTGCGTTTATTTTCCTTTAGCCAACAAGTAACATTATTAAAAGAAGATAAATAAGCCCGGCTGCAAAATATGGTACCCTATGTCACTTCCGCTATCAAAGCGATTCAAATGACACCTCACATGTCGAAATCTATCAAGCTGTTTAGGCTGTAGGGCGTGCCAAAGAAACCCCATACATACATACAAACATCCTTACATACACACACTCGAAAAACATGACCCTCTTTCTTGCACAGTCGGGTCAAAAACTAAACTGAAAACTGAGTTTGATTGATCATGTTCTGTGCAAGGTTGCAATGTTTTAAGCACTTTTATTGTTCCGGTGTCTGTCTGTCAAAATATCTTCCAAGTTTTTATACAATTCTCGGTGCCCCGTGTAACTCCCATGACAATCTCAATCCTATCCCTAAATTAATATTAAGTGAGTTTGTGTGTTTGTTACGCTTTCACGTCTTATCTACTTCACCAATCATCATGAAATTTTGCATATACGTTGTCAGGGGTACAAAAAAGAACATAAGGCATTTTTCATACCGAAAAATTAGGGGTTTAGCTAGTGCTTTATAAAAGCTTAATTGACTAACATTTTTTTTTGTCACTTCGAACTATTGAATAGCTCTCAAATATAGATGGTTAACAAGTAACATCCTTAAAATAAAATGTCCTTGTCAAGTTTCAGTGAACTTTGATCTTAGGGAACTGTTAAAATATATTCTTCTACTACGAGTAATAAAGTTTTCAGTTCAAAAATACTATCTCCATTTTGTAAAGTGGCCAGTACCCTACTGCCAGGCACTCTGCATTCCTAAGAGCCTGTGAAAACGGCACTATGTGTATCCAATGTAGCGCCGAGTGCACACTGCGCTAGTCTGTAGGTACGCTTGAATATTGGACAGAGCTGTCAGCTTGCGAGCGCTCGCTCGTGTGTACACGCGCTTAGCCAGTAGGGTTGGCTGTAACGAAAATTTTTAATACTTTTTTTGTCATTTAATGATTGTGTAGTTTACTGCCCTGAGGGGTTTCCTTTGATGCATTAACGGCAGTCGCGGTTGGTAAAAGCTGTGCGACCAACAGAAAAATTAGGTGAAGCCGAGTTATAACCCGACTGAGCAAGAAGAAGTGTTATGTTTTTCGAGTGTATGTATGTATGTATGTGGGTATGTATGTATGTATAAGGTTTCTTTGGCACGACCTACAGCCTAAACAGCTTGATGTATTTCGACATGTGAGGTGTCATTTGAATCGTCTTGATAGTGGAAGTGACATAGAGTACAATATTTTGCTGCTGGGTTTTTTTTTCTTCTTTTAATAATGTTACTTGATAGTAGTCTTTTACAGGGAACTTATAGTGAAAGTGTGTACTCCCTTAACTTTAATTGGAAATAGTGCGAGAAAACAGAGCTCATGAAAACACCTAGACAGTGAACAAGGCATTCGACCTCGTTTCAGAAAGAGAAGTTTATTTAATGCTTATTTCAGCCAAATAAACAGAAAACAATAACATTAAAACACGTGTAATGCTCAATCTCTTAACGCAACGATAAAAGTTTTGTTTCACGATCACAGCCAAAACCACACTCTAAGTTTTTATTAGTTATTTTATGAAACGAAAACATTATTTTATTATCCAGAGATAATACAGTAGTTTATGCTGATGAAGTACGATATCTTATATGATAAATAAAGTTATGTGTATCTACGATAAATTTAAATTTTACGCCGACTAACATACAGCATTAGGTCCTCTTCAGAACTAAACTGCTAAATCTAAACAAAAATATACCTGTCTCTGTTATTGCTGCGTATTAGACAAGGACGTCAATACATTTAGCAATTTAGCGTTCTGAATATGGTCTAATGAGATGTGAAGCGACCATGGGATAACTAGCTGCGCCCCGCGGTTAGTCCGATAATTTGACAGGGACGGTTAATTTTTCTAGGGAAAAATAGACCTCGTATTCTAAAGCATACGACTAGTACCTACGTCTATAAACATCTATGTAAGTATCCTACTAATATTATAAACGCGAAAGTTTGTAAGAATGGATGTATGGATGTTTGTTACTCTTTCACGCCAGAACGGCTAAACAGATCTGGATAAAATTTGGCACAGAGATAGATTACAGTCTAGAATAGCACATAGGATACTTTTTAACCGCGGGTGAAACCGCGGGGCGCAGCTAGTTAACAATATTTTATCAATTTTGCTAGACAAATAACTCTCACATTTCCTTTTATGCTAGACAAAGACCTCTCTTATTCATTAAGCCACACCAACAGCTAATTTTATCCATAAAAGAGTTAAACGAACAAAACACACATAAAGCCCCGTTATGATATTTTTGCGCGTTAATGTACAACACAAAAAAACACCTTTAAGAATTCGGGACACTTCCACAACGGTCGCCTGACCCCAAACTAAGCAAAGTTTGTACTATGACTGCCAGAGACTGATATACATACTTAGATATTTTTAAATACATAGTTAAATACATATTAACACCCAGACATAGAACAAGCACACAGTCATGTTCATCACATAAATGTTTGCCCTAGGTGGGAATCCAACCCACGCCCCCAAGCTCAGAAGGCAGGTTCACTAACAACTGAGCCACCGAGGCAGTCAAATGAAATTGTACTCTTTGAGCTATATTTCTAAAACAAGGTTCTTTTTAACGTGGCAACCCTGAATCTCTAATCGAGCACTCGCGCTATTGATGTGTTGAATTTTTGAAATACCCGTAGGCCTCTTTGGCGTAGATACAAATGAATTCATGAGGCCTCCCACTCCGCCCGTGGGATATGAGGTCCCTTCTCTTGCGAGATAGGCTTCATGCTATCGCTCAGATATACGCTAGTCATGTTAACGAATGTATATTTTCTGGTTTGAACTTATTAACCTTTCAAAAGTTTACCTCTGCTTTTGTTTTGCTGCGAAAAATTTAAACACTACTATCGAAATTTCGCGATTTTTTTTTTCTAGCTGACGTCACCTACCTAAATATAAACTACTTACCTACCTACCTGCCAGATTTTAACTTCAGAGAAATCGTGTTATTCGAATTTTTTTGTTTATTCTTAGTGGATGAATGAGTGACATTTCGCTTTTACTTATACCTTTGGGTTTGCGAGTCACATCTGTGCTCAAAACCGTATCTAGCCAGGTTCGTCATTGACGGTGCGTCAAGGAAGACATCATAATTTTTGAATCGGCTAGTCTCCCGCGATACAGGCTGGCCCTAGTGCGGGGACTATTGTTAATTTTTGTATTGTATATTGTGTGATAAGGTTAATAAATATTTTTGAATTCTGTATTTTAGTATCATCATTACTTGTATCGTAATGGAATAGATTATTTTGAAGTTAAGAAAATGATAAAAAAAAAACATTAAAAGAAAAAAGGTGAAAGCTTTAAAATAATGATTAGTCTTTTTTTATGCCGTAGGTGGCAAACAAGCTAACGGCTGCCTGATGGTAAGCGATCACTGTCCCCTATGGATACCTATAATACCAGGGGCATCACAGATACGATGAACTCTATGTAGGTACAGCCCCTTTGAAAAACCCCAGGTCTGTAAAAATACAAATTTCAATACTTTAGTGTATCCCTATGTCGATCGATTACACCCTAGACAAGAAGCCACTCCTCTTTACTGTTCCACTCATTTCAATCTCGAGCAAAATAATCTCATCACGCGCCTGGGATTTCCCGAACTTGCCCTTTTGCCCCTCCAGGGGCAACCCCGTAACTTAGGGGTAAACCGGGGATACAGTGCCCGGCTTTTTTTAAGGCACGTCGGAGACAAGTGTGGCATTTCGATTTGTAACTTCATCGTCTATCACTGACAGCTGACAGTCACATGACGCGTCACTCATCTGTCGTAGGTATTTGGCATTTAATTTTGTCGTGGGTATACAGGTACTTGCAATGAATATCACATTAATTTAAAAAGACATGAAAATAAATTATTGAAGATTTAAAAATCACGATCATAAATAAGTACAAAAATATCGTAATATGGTAACAAAATAATGGTTTCATATTAATGTAACTAATATTGCAAACGTGAAAGTTAGTTTGTTTGTTACGCTTTCACGCCTTAAGTGCTCAACCTATCATCATAAACTTTGCAGGCACGTTGCCAGGGATAAAGAAAAGGATGTAGGGTACGCTAAATCCCGAAAAGATTATCGGTTCTTGTCAACCGCGGATGAAACTGCGAGTTGAAGCTGTATTGTTTACCTTAAAAAATTATCACAGCACATGGTGTTACAGAATACCGAAGCTCACCGATTTGAGCCTCAGGTATGTCTAACTCACTCTCCCAGACGTGCCACTTGAAAATCCGGGTCCTGTAACTCCGGGGAATGCGGGGAAACGCGGGGATTATGATAATAGGGGCAAAGATTCAGGGTAAGGCGAGTCAGCGCCCAGCCGCTTAGCGATGTAAAACGCTCTAAGATTTTGTTTATTAATTTACCTTATTCGGTGGAGTTTCGGGGCAAATGGCAGGTGATTTTGAAGATGTTCGCAGTTTGAGGGTGGAGGGATTGATAAACTTGGAATTTATTAATTTAAAACTTTTTGGTTGCAACAATTTTGAGGTTAGCGCGCGTGGCGGGCAGGCGTTTGGAACCTTTTGCGACAGAAATTGAACAAAAACTTTACTTTTTTTGTTTTGCAGATTCTCAGCAAGTAACAATCTAAAATACGGTTTCCAGTTTTCGGAAGTATTTTTTATGTGAATATTCTGATAGTTTAAACTAAACGAAAGAAACGAACTTTAAAAAAAAAAGTTATTTTTTCTCAAAACACGTATTGTTACAATTTATCTCATTTGATTAGTCTTTCTTAGGCATGAAGATTTCATTTACATTGTAAGCGTACATAATTGTACATAGGGTAAACTAAAATAGCGTTTTGGGTGCCCCAGCCTCCGCAGTAGGATACCTTGAGTTTGCTGGAGGTAGTAGCAACAATATCCTAGTTTTAGATTGCTACTAATTACCTATGTACGAGTATATAATCCTCGATCAAAATTATATACGGGAGAAACGGCGCGAAAACCTAAAAATTGACCGCAAAAATTAGGTGCATGCACATAGTTCACCGTAGTCACAAACGCAGCCAGTCGCTTTAGTGAAAATTATTGTTGCCACGTTCTCGCTATAGTCTCTTGTACGTCTCCATATCTTATTATACCTTTAAATGAGCAATTCTTGTATAATTATATATATATATATAATTGGAATCTCGGAATCGGCTCCAACGATTTTCATACAAATTAGTATATACGGGGTTTCGGGGGCGATAAATCGATCTAGCTAGGAATCATTTTTAGAAAATATCATTTTATTCGTGTTTTATCGATAATCAATCTCAACTGAAAAATATGACTCTTCCTGACATCTATTGGCGAATAATAATACTACTATTTTTTGTGAGCAACTAATTGCTTTAACGACACAACAGCAGATGGCGTTGTTAAGTAACACGAAGTCAATGAGTGTTTGCTTTGAGGTTAGACTAAAATCAATTGTTTATTATCCAAAAAACACAATTAAAAAATAAAAAAAAATACCGAGCAAAGCTCGGCCATCCAGGTACTGTTCGTTAATAACACGTAACATAATAATGTCAACGAAACTGTATAGTGTCCGATTGCTTGTAGTTGTACTGGGTCCAGGCGCTGTGCATTAGAAATTGGACTCGTGCCGCTTCTTCCTTATATTATTTCGATGTGTCTAATATAAAAAAAAAAAAACCAATGATATAATAATTAAAAAAAATAAAAATAGCAGCCTCCTAAAACAACCTCTTTCAACCTACGCAGTTATCAATTACAATATTTATGTGACATCAGACTCTAATACAAATTTTATTTTTTTCCCCAGTCTCACAAATTAGGTATTCCTCCCGCTTGTTCCGGACAGATAAAAATATCCCTCTCCGAGGCGCAATCATTAAAATCTCATCATCGCGAGATCACGACGTATGTACCTATCTCTGAGTCTTGGGAGAACGCCGGAAAATTGCCTACAGATTGTAATATGGGAAGTCGATTGAATCTCACTGGGCTGTGGTGTGTTCGGATCGAGTGTGATCAAAAAGAGACACGTAACAAAAGGGACAAGTAGATTAAAAGAGAGTTGGTTTAAAAGTATTTTTTTTATTACTTAACACTGTTACGTACTTACCTACTATTAAACTCTCTCTTGGCTGACTGACTACGTCTATCCTACACTGTCGCAAGTCAGACTTACTTTTCTTCGCAAGTTCGATGTATCTTAATTAGTCTTTTAGAACCTTACCTACCTATTAATAATGAAAATAAACAATAAATATTTTTAACCCAAATTTTTTTTAAATTTAAGAATTAATTAAGATCCTTAATTAATTAAGAAATTAAGAATCCAAGGAAAATTTTGTTGCCATAACTTTTCTCAATGACTGTTGGTCACTGAGGTGAGGTCTCTATAGCGAAGCGAGCGTTAGGCAAGTGCATATGGCGTAGAGCCTTGTTAAAAACCTGATGTGTGGGACCTGATGTGTACGTGTAACTATTGGAATTTTCAATAAATTCTGATTTCTGATATCACTTATGGCGACATAAGTATTGCCTAAGTTCTTGCTTAACTAGTTTAAGCTACTGCTAGCGAAATATTCGCCTATCAGGCACTAAAAAATTGAGTCTTCTAAGCCATAAGGTTCGTGCAAGAAAATGTATGCAGGAGCTAGCTAGAAGTCATTGAAAAGCTAGATACGAAAGGACTAAGGGCAAGGGAATTAGGCAGTTCTTATATTCAGTGCAAGTGACCATTAATTTCGTTCATAGGTGTATATTCAATACTCAATTAAATGAAGATATTTTGACTTTGACTTTAATTATTAAAGAACCCCTAACAGACTTGAGAAATCGATCCAAAAATCTGTAATCAATAGGTTGTGAACTAAGAGTATTGTTTGTAAAGCTGTAAATTCGTAAATCTCACGAGTTCCAACAGTAAGACCTTCTAAAAACAGAGTATTCCCGTAATAGCCTCGGTTCACGACAAATAGGAACTTTATTCAAAGCAGCATCAATTTATTTTGGCCAAATGACGACGCCCGGAATTAATGTGTTTTGTGTTGAACCACGACTTCCTTTTTCTTCAAAGTTCGAAGAAAACAACGGAGCAAGGGAAGGGACAAACGGAAATTGCAGTAACCATAATTTTACTCTGCTAAAGTGACATTCCGAAAATAAGGCGAAAATAGCCGCTCGGAACAGGCGATACTTTCATTTCTTTATTGTCGGCCTAGTTGTCGACACTTCATAATACTCGTGATCCCAAAACAAGGTCTAGCGTCCGGAAGTTGACACCCAACTACGTCACTCGTTAACGTCATCGTCGCTCTCGAACTTGTTGTCAATTATTTAAGACACGCAGTGACGTCAATGTATAAGCCAGATCGGAGCTTATGCATTGACATCTTGATCTTGAAAATCTCGTGCTGATCCCGTGACGTCAGCACGTGATTTTTTTGTCTCGGAACACTATACCTGTAGAAGTAAAATTATTATTGCCTATTAAACCATAGTAAATACTAAATAGTAAATACTAAATAGTAAATACTCACCTACTGTCTTTATGCCGCGGCCTCACTTTTATCTTTAGGACCAAGCTTGACTTCAATTTAAAATGGCTATATTGCTCTATAGCATTCAAACTTTTGTCATAAAGACTGGTGTCTTTGAATGTGTGAAGAAACATATTGGTGTTTTGGCCCCAAGACCTAAATTGATGCCAATAATGAGCAATGTGTGGCCGCGGCATGAAAGAAAGTCAAGCAGTGTAGCCAAGTAGTATTAGATAGAGCTCCTTATATACTTTTGTAACTACTTACACCATGGCTCTTTGAGCTGTCTACGGCTAAAAAAAAAGTAAGTAGTTCGCCTCGCGGCCGACGGCTGTTCTCCGCTACAGGTCGCGTTCCTCAACCGATTTTCGTGAAATTTTGTTCGCAGCTTTGATAATTTTCATGCCAAGTCAGGTTTTGGAAGTTTTTTTTTAATTTCTAAAAACTGTTGCGACTTTAAGATTTAATAAAATTATTGAACCTACTCACAAAATTTCAGGAGTCAAGTTAAGAGTTCGAGGAAGACAGAAATCCGGACATAGATTCGGACATACGAAAGCATTTTTGTCGAAGCTGAGGCATAGACGCTTAACGCAACGATAATACAATACATAAATTTTATTTATCCTAAATAATAAATACCTAGGTATTAAAATAATTACTTACCTGTAGGTAGGTTTCGCGATAACAATCCACATAACCTATATTTATCAGTAAGTATCTATAAGTATCTCTATTATCTAGTTTAACGATTTAAAAAAATAGCACATTATAATACAATTGCAATTAAATACCTAGTTGCAATTTTACTGATAATCTCATCAATTCAATACAAAAAATGGTCCTTTTCTTGTACTCATTTATTTCAAAGACTTGGAACGACATCTATCGGTAACAACTTCAAACTGCAAGTTCTCTATTCGTGCAACCAGATCCTACTAACGAACCTCTTTGAAGCAACCCGTCGTTCATAAAACGTTCGATAGATGGCGTACAACAAACCTTTAAGAAAGCGCCACCTAGTGTTGAACCATAGCGAGCAATAGTAATGGCACTAGAGATTTAGTTCACAGCAATAAACAAAGATGGCGCGTCCAAAAAGTAAACTGGTATAAAAGCGCCACCTAGCATGTAACTTAAGAAACAGTTTGAACGCTTCCAAATTGAGACCGAACCATTAAGGACGACTTGGTTTATTGGAAGTGCGATAGATGGCGCTTATCGAAGTAGTAAGCAAAAAGTCGTAGATGGCGCCACATGCGGAAGATAAAATAGATTAGGTACCACACAATGCAGAGAATTTCAACAAGCTATCATTTGTAGAGAATTTTTTGAAAAAGTAGTAACGAGGAAAAAGAAAATTAATGTAGCAGTTTAAAACAAAACCTATTTAATTCATTGCCAAAACTGCAGTTTGTAAGTAGGTATTCACGTACGATATCAAAAGTTGGCACTGATTTATGTATGTATGTATGTACCTACAAAATTAAATCTCTTAATGCATAATTTGTAAAAACAATTTAAAGAAACAATAAGATGGAAATACTAGTCATATTCATTGAAGCACTTTAATAGTCTTAACCCGTGTATTGTGGAATCAAGTGAGTGCAACATAATGATGAGGTCTGAGTGTAGGGAAGGATACTTAGTGCCTATTTACACTCTTTGCACAGAGTACCAAGGGGTGTCTAGGCTTTCGAATTTACAATTCAGTAAATAATACAGATGTAAGCAAATTGTTAAAAAAATGCTGAAATCTATGGAAATCAGTGAATTCAATGTGAAAAAAATGTTTTGACAGAAAGTAGGTACGAGTAAGTAGGTACTTAAAGCAATAAAAAAAAAAAACGAAGCAGTAGTGAGTTATATATTGCATTTGACGCATAACGAGCCGCATCGCTGCTTATGGAACGATATGCAAAAAGCAACTCTATGACGCAAACATAAAGATCGATTTTTTTTACTTCTGAAATTCAAGGTCAAGGAAACCCATTTTGGGACATGTGATAGCCACTCTGCAATGCATAAGCGGAGGTTGATTTTTGTCAATTCGATATATTCGCTGACCGCTGGAAAGATTTATTTATTTCTCAAAGGAACCGTGAGCGGTTTTTTTTGTTTTAGATTATAGCAGTCAAAATGCAAGTCAAATGCAACACATTTAAAGTACCTATTTGTTTGGTAAGTCTCAGCAAGCACTATAAGATACCTCTTTTTGGTTTCATTTGGTTCCAAAATGCTAAAAACTGACATAACATATCGTCACGCCTTTCCCCCGAGATGGCCGGCAGAGGTTTAATACAACACCCACACTTCGCCGGATATTCAGTCTCAAATGTGACAGGGGGCGAGCCTATCGCTATACACCGGGCTCCAGTCATGTAGCAGATGACATACAATAAGTATGCACATTATGTTCACACAATGAACAAATTGGTGCGTGCTGTCGGCTGGGATCGAACCCGCTCCCTCTGGCTTGAGCGGCAGGCTTTCTTCAACTAGACTGTCATCGCTTTTAAAAACTGACAAACTGGAGATAAATGACCCGTCCATTATCCGTATATTTACTGCCAAATAAAATGCACACATTTTTTTAAAAAGCTTTCAAACACAATTATAAAGCTTTTAAGTAAATGCGCATTAGAGCGGCAGCCCTAGTGCGTAACTACAGTGGAGTGCATCACAGTGCGCGTTCCGGTAATTTGTTGCGGAAGCGATGGGGAGTGCCATTTTTGCAATGCACTGTAGTTAAGTATGTACTTTAAAACATTTTTATGTATTGTTGTGGTGACCGTTGAGATTTTTTTTTTTTGTATTACAAATAAAATAAATAATGCACATACTTACCTTTCTTATTTAGTAAGTTGCTTCAGAGTTACTTCACACTCATTCTTTTAATACTACAATATACTTTATTTATTATAAGTACCATAGACATTCACGCACAGAGTTACCTACTTCAGAAAGGTATATTAATAGAATATTTAATGGTCTGTCCGAAACCTTGTACCTATCTGGATATCCTGTATCTGGTTTGCATGACGTTATTCTCCCTAGCCCGTTCTTCTATAAAATAACCAAGGGTACAAAAAAGCGGCATCGTTTTATGGTCGACATACCTACAACACGCACGAAACGCTTTGGTTCCTCATTTCTCATACGGACCGCTAGAGTGTGGAATACTCTGCCAGAGTGTGTGTTCCCTGACACTTATAATCTGGGTGTCTTCAAGTCTCGAGTGAATCGGATTCTTCTAGGCAAGCGTGCTCCATAGTAGGCCGCATCACTGCTCATCAGCAGCCATGTTGGCGGCCAAACGCAAGCCTATTAAGTTTTAAAAAATCTATCTATCCATCTATATGAAAAAAGGACATATCTACCCGGCCCAAATGTCCCAGATAAAAGACGAGTCCCGTCTGGGATGCTTGAGAATCGACATCGACGCTGATCTACTGGGACTTGTCTCTTGGATACTGATTGAATTTTATGGGCTCGTTGGAAGTTGTATACTTTGCATATAATTATGTTTAGATAACTTGTCGCTTAGAATAAGTAATTTCATTTATATTTGAAGTAACTACGAGTAGTTTAATGCAAAGTATTTTATTATTGCAAAGTAATATTGGAAATTGTTACTGTATTTTTCTCTTGGAAGTATAAGTGTAGAGAAGTTTTGGGGGCTGAGCTATCCACGTCCGTAGGCGTGTACTCTATTCTGATTCCCTACACGTGGTCCCCGGGTAGTGCTAACCGGGTAGCAAACTCTGGTGGGAGGCTTCGGCCGTGGCTAGTTACCACCCACCGGATCAAGCCATGCCGTGAAATTACCTAGTCGTGTTTCGGGACGTAGTCCGGTGTAACCGTTCCGAAGACGGGTCTGAGCAGTGGTGCAGTTGTAGCGCCTCACTCAACTACCGTCTTTGTACTTCTTCACTCTAAAACTTCAAGGCTAGAGTGAATAAGTACCTTATAGGTCGTCGTGCTCCATCTTAGACCACAACGTCGCTTAACATCAGGCGAGTTGGTGGTCAAACGCCGACTTATTGTCAATAGGAAAAAAAGAAGTATAGTGTTTAACATTTACTACCCCTACGGGAAAATAGCGTGACGATACAATGACTAGTTATGTAGCTCTGACGTGTAACTTTAAGAGTTATCGATAAATTCTGATTTCTGATACTATAAATGTTGGTTTGCCTGTAATTTTCAACCTAAAAATACCTATGAGTATTCGATTATTTGAATGTACTCGTATTTATTCGTAATGGGGTGTGAGAACGGAAATCGAAACTGACGTTTCAGATCGACTAAATCGACAAAAATAAAAAGAAATTAGCGATTTAGTCAATTTGAAATAACCGTTTAAATGTCCATGCTCGCATCCAGGGGTCGGCTAATTATTTGTGTATTTTTATGTACGTACTTATCTACAAATAATGAAGCTAATGGCATTATAATAATTTTGAAAATCATCATCTTATTGAGCACACAAGAAAAATACCTACTTGAATAATCACATCACTAACTACATACAACTACACACAATACACCAATATCACAACACAGACTATTATCGCTATCATCTCTAATTCTACTCCACTCCTGACGAGTATCAGACACCAATAGCAATTAACGCGCGCAATAACCGGACACTGTCCCGGCTACCGACACCGCCCGGTTGTAACCCGACACTTGTCCCGGTTATATTGGAGCCGTATTATCGGGACATCTGATAGGGCCGTAGAGGTTACTGACAGGGTTAGAGATGTTACATTTAGATTATTGGGCTATGAACTGGATTGTATGGTTGTAAATCTGTGAACTGTTTTGAACGCGTATGGTTGTGGATAATTTTACGAACTGTATTGTAATGATTGTAAATCACAAATTAACAAATGTAGTCTACTACGCTAGAGCCTGTTGGGGAGTTAAGTAAGTAGTCATTTAGGGACAAATATAAAATTGTAACCTAAAAAACTGACAATCGTAAACAAGAACACTCCACGAAGTCACCCAACAACCAAGTCACTACACTGTATTTCGGTAGCCAGTAGCTTCTCCCGTAAATAAATCTACTTTTATGATGCCTAGTAAATCAGATGATGTGTGTGTGTTAGTTTGGATGCATAAGGTAGTATCCGGAAATACTGATTCAATTTGAAAAATATTAATTCATTAAGAGTCCGTCGATCATTGACTAAAGGTTTTCTATTGCCATTTTGTCTAGAGGAAGACCACGAGCGAAGAAAGAGAGGAAAGATCTCTAAAATTATCTACATAGTGACAAAGTGCAATATTAATCATTTTTTATGACTAATTAATCTAAAAGCTAATGAAGTATCTCCTTATGTAAAGGGATTTTTTATTTGCTTGGTCTATCTAATAAATCAGTTAAAAATTAACCCTTACAAATGCGGTTATTTTTCTTAGCTCTATTTTTTTTTCAGGACGTTTTATTTTTCAAAACCAAAAACTAGTTTAATTTATTTATACGTGCCAAATTTCATCATATTCTGGCAAATGGTTTCTAAGAATGTTGACAAGCGCGTCTGTATGTACTCAGAGCGTCGCGGAACCCTTAATGTACAGCTACAAAACAATGAATATTAAAGTGACAAAAGGGCTATGAAACTTAATGCTAGTAATTAGTAGCTTGAGCTGGTACCTACATATTTATTTTAATTGCATACTAAAGCTTTGTGCTTATGGTCACCCGTTCGCAGGACGTCCTATTTTTTTTAAGTTTACTCACAACGGTTTTAAACACGATTAACGAGGAAAATATCCGCTTCCGTCTCGAATAGAAAGAAAAATTCGAAACTTCCAGAAAACGTTACAAAAACAATTTGTCAAACGGAATTGTTTACGAAACAAAGAAAAGTTTGTCATTGTAACCGCGGGAAGAATTAATTATAAGATTGATAGTAGATTATTCTTCATTCAATGGATTAGAAATCCACTAGAAGAATTTTTTTTAAATAAATACTTTTTTCACAACAAATTTTACCATATTTGATATATTTACTTACCAATAAATTAAAATATTTAAAACCTCTGACACCAATTTTCATCAAACTAACTAATTCACATTTCTAACAAAAAAAGATAAAATCAAAATTGGTCCATCCGGTCGTTGCTACGACCAACTTGCCCTGCCCATTGCCGCTTCAAATTGGCAATTCTTCGAGCTATGTCAATTTTGTAGCTACTATTATTTTTAACCCCCGACGAAAAAACGACGGGGTGTTATAAGTTGACGCGTTTGTGTGTGTGTGTTTGCGATTGCGCGCGCATGTGTGTGTGTGTATGTGTGTGTGTGCGCGTGTGTGTGTGCGTGTGTGTGTGTATGTATGTGTCAATCTGTCGCATCGTAGCTCCCGAACGAATGAACTGATTTTAATCATTATTATTTTTGTTTGGAATGGGAATTATTTTTGTTTGGAATGGGAATTATTTTTGTTTGGAATGGGAATTATTTTTGTTTGGAATGGGAATTATTTTTGTTTGGAATGGGAATTATTTTTGTTTGGAATGGGAATTAGTCGGGTGTGTTCTTAGCTATGTTTGATGAAAATCGGTGACGGGGTTTTTTTATGTTTTAATGTATTGTTCTATCTTAATGCAGTTGTGTAACAAAATGAAACAACCCAACCCTTCGATCTTCAGTTAATTTCAACACCGTGAAGTTACTGATAGCTTCCGATCAAGTTTACAAACGAAGTTTTATCGACTTGTATCGGATCGGAATCTTGAACGTTTTAATAAATTCGTTTATTTTAAACTCTTGATTGCTCTGATTGTTTATTTTAAGTGGAAGCAGTTTACTTTTAAAGTTGGGCTTGTAATTGGTTTGTAGTTTAAGTGGATAATTTGTTTGCGTTTAGTAAGTCCCGGATGTTTTTTACGTTGCATAGAAAGTTTCTATTTGGTTTGATGATTATATAGATATAAAAAAGATGATAAAATTGACTTTTTATTCATTATTCTAAGTATGATAAAAATAATAAATAACATCGTCACGCCCTTATTATAGAAGGGGTTGGCAGAGGTGTATTACAACGCCTAGTCTTCGCTAGACGACATTCATGCAGTCCTAATTGTGTCAGGGGGCTAGTATAATAAACTAGAGGGCCTGTGAGCTGTAAACCTGGCAGCCGTCTGTCTCCTCAACAAATTGCATTCCTCAACCGATTCTCGTGAAATTTTGTGAGCTGGTTTGATAATTTTAGAGATTTTTTTGTCGAGTCAATTATTGAAAAATTTTCAAATGGCGGAAATATGATTAGAAAAAATCACATCTGCCAGTTGCCATTGCCATCTATATCTATATCTTTGTCTTCGGACAAAGATCCAGAATTCGGATTCGGATCACGAAAGCATTTTTTCGAAGCATAGACTTGCTTGCTAACGCTCGCTTGCAGCTAGCATAGCCTGAAACTTGTCCAATGAAACTGTTCTGTTTGTAGAAATTCTCCTCCAGGACAACACAACAACAGTTTCATAAAGAGAAGAAAAATGGATCTAGATGCACCTACAAAGATGATGTAAGTAATTTGATTGGTTAATTGAGTAATAAGTTTTTTATTTGTTGATTTTTTTGGTTTGATAGGTTGATCAAGATTGGTTATTATAGTACACAGAAGAGAAATCAAAATATTGTGTCAATGCTAAAAAAAAAATCGCTTGCCGCGTCTCTCTGCCTCTCTGCCTGTATCCTGTTACCTCCTACACCACGCCACGGATTTTGATACGGTTTTCACCATCAGTTAGATCATTTGTATTGAAAGGTTTATAAGTACCGAGAGAAGCCGGGCAAATCACTAGTAGGTACTGAGTATTTCTTAATCTACTGCTAAAGACAATGAAAATATTTTACAGATTTCCTTCTTCACAAGGGTTCTGATAGGTTGACGTTCATAAGTGTATCTTTGATACCTAAATTGAATAAAAACATTTTGACTTTGACTTTGACTTTGATACCTTTTCAAGAAACCCATTTTTACTTTTCAACTCGAGACTAATTAATTAAATAATCATGCTAGAATTACACGAGGTTTCACATCAAAATCGATCCAGCCACCGCACCTAAAAGCAACAGAAGCGTCGTAAGATGAAAGCTGATATCAAATACTTACAATTACTTGCAAACTATGCATAAAATGAGGCGGAGTTCCTCAAACTCCTCCGAGGGTAAGGTCTGCCCTGGGGGTGTTTAATCAGATAGAATTAATTTATTTTTGTACATAATTGGTTGTACATGGAATGTTTAGGGAAGATTTATTAAGGCCTGAAGGTTTGAATTTCCGTCAGTGAAGTAACGAGAATTGTGAATAACTGCGCCTTGCAAGTTGTACCTACTTGGATTCTTTAGTCCTATGGTTTATGAAACGGGAATTACTCACGTACGGTTTAGTCGATTATTCCGACTATAGTTTCAACCGCATTCGGCGTTCTTTATCAAGACGAGTGCCTTTAGAGAGTTCTTTAGTCTTGTCGCATGTTTCACATTGTACATTGTACAGCGATTTAGTATCGGCCAATAAAAACATTTGATGGGTTACGTAATTTGCTTTTCTAGCTGAAATAGCACTAGCAGCCGACTGAACTATCGTCCGATAGAAAGTCGACGGTCTGCGGGAACTCGTAATATTTGAATATAATTATATTGAATATTTGATATTTGAAGTTATAAATGTGTTTTTTTTTTGTTCGAAACGTTACTGATAATTTTACGAATGAATCACCACACTGACTACTGATACGAGTAACTACCAGAAAATGTCAATTCAAAGAAGACTACAATTGTAAGACTACCAATCTCATCTCACCACACAATCTATATTCACACCATTACTTCCCCCCGTCACGATATAACATACAAAATCAGCATACAAACTCCAGAAGCTGTCCCAAGTGACGCCGTGACAATGACACGTCACGTCAAAACGGGACAAAGCGAACGAAAGTGGGATGAAAACGGAACGAAAACGGGACGCAAGTGGAATCAATTCCGGCCCGCATTGGGAAAACTTTTTTTATTTACCACCAAGTGACTTTGATGAAGGACCCGAGTTTAGAATAAAACTTTGTACCGGAAAATAGTAGACAATTTATGGCGCTTCTGGCCTACTTCTGAAGTGTGAAGGGGTGTTCACACAGACGTTGATTCGTTGATTATATCATAGGGTGAAGATATATTTTATAAGTAGCTCATTTTTACAAAAAAAAAAAAATGGGTCACATATCATCACGGCTTTCCCCCGCAGGGGCTGGCAGAGGTGTATTAGAACACCCACACTTCGCTGAACGATATTCAGTCCCAAATGTGTAAGGGGGTGGAGCCTGTCGCCATATACTGGGCTCCAGTCATTTAGAAGATGACATCCAATAAAAGAAACTGATGGAAAAACTATCTATTTTTACTTCTTATAATTATTTTAGTTGCGCTTTCACGCTTTAACTACTCAACTCAATCATGAAATTGACATGAAGCTTTCAGGGATGCAGAAAAGGATATATGTATGTATGTATGTATGTAAGTTTGTATGTATGTATGTGGGTATGTATGTATGAGATTTCTTACCACACCCTACAGCGTAACTATAGGACGAAGTGACATAGGGCACCATATTTTGCCGCTGGGTTTTTTGTTTTCATAATGTTGCTCTTTCCTTTTAATAATGTTACTTATTGAAGTAAGTAAAAACTTTGTTAGGTTCAAAAATAATATTATGTGGGTCTGGAGGGTTTGTCTCTAAATGCTGTAAAAGGCTGCACAAGTACTCAGTGTATGTACCATCTTGCGGGTTTAGGTATGTCATCCATCGACATCAAATTTTGATTAGTAACTCGTTGTCCTAGGTGAGCGACTCAACGCAACAATGCGACGCGATGCGATGGAACGCAACCAATACTTCAAGCCTATGTCATAGACAAGTAATTAAAAGAACAACAAAAAACCTGGCTGCAAAATGTTGTACCTTACATGTCCAAATCCATTAAGCTGTTTAGGCTGTAGGGTGTGCCAAAGAAACATCATACATACATACATACATACATACATACATACATACATACATTCATACATTCATACATACATACATAAATACATACGTAAACTCGAAAAACATAACCCTCCTTCTTGAGCAGGCGGGCAAAAACAAGTTAACCTTCGCTACGCCTCGTCGTAGATTGATTTACGCAACCTCACAGGACATAGTGTAGGTACAGATACTGTTTGATATTTCCGCATCGAGTCGCGTGGTCGCGTTGGTCAGTCGCGTAGGTCGACGGGTAAGCTGTCAAAAACGCCTTAATTTACCTACATTCAATTCATCATGTTTAAGTGAATTGAAATCACCTTGTCTTGTTTCTTGTCACTTTAACAGCTGTTCAAGCACCTTCATTCTCAAGCCACATAAACGCCAGTCTATACAACTCTTTACCGAGCCCAGGTTTCCGCTCCGCGGTGATTTATTCACCTTTCCGATTTCATTTTTGAATCGCCTCCGCCGCGGGATGCTACACGAGGAAAGGGTGTAAAGAGTTCGCGTTACAGGAAAAGTTTAAGTTTAATTTTATTTGATGTAAATGCGTAGTTTGATAATGATTGGGATTCTTGATTTTGTTTTGTAGTGAGTAATTTAATTATTAAGAGTTGCAAGGTAATCTTTTTCATTATTTTACATATTGATGTCACATTTATTCAATGTTCATAATTTATAACGCAATTACTTCTGTCATCCTATCATCTTTATTTTTGGAAAAATGACTCTAGGCAGGTGGATCGGCTGATATCTACATCAGCTTAACATCATCAGTAAAACAGATCAGTAGTAGATACAGTAGAGCAAAGTATCAGTACAGTAAATGCAATAAGTAGGAGGAGGCAGTTGTTACTTCAGTATCGCAGTATCTGTTCAGTGTTTATTAGTTTGATCGTTTGATGATGGTTTACGGTCGGGTTTCGCACAACAGATGATTAGACCCATCTTGATATCTGACCAGCCTCTATACTAACATTTTTTTTAAATTGTTAATGCATTGTCCCAAATTTACCCTTTTGTATGCCTGGAATGTCAAAAATAGGCATTTGAAAACAATTGCTTGTTAGAATCGGGGCCCTAACTTCTGACGTCAGCTTCTACAAACATCGTTACATTAATTTTGGGACTGACTCAAAAGTTCAAATTTTACTGAGACTAATTACCTCCTTCAATAATACTAATTTTGATAATACAAGTAGAGTCCTACATTCTTTTACCACCTCTACGAAATATGCTGCAGCCTCAGATAAATAAAACCAGCCACTAAAAGGACGGTGCATTATTGCAATGCCATTTAACTGACAATACGAAACACTATTTAGCAACCCGATGGCACTCCAACGAGACAGCCACATCGACAAAAACATGTATGACTGGACTTGGGACCGCTCTCGCCAATTGGTTTGATTAAATTCTCCTGACACGACTTCCGAGTAACAAGACCGCATTTTGTTAGCATTATGGGAGTAGAGTAGATACTATAGGTCTATAAATGAATAAAGATTATAGACTTCTGGCGTACTGAATAGAGCAGGATATGGAAAAAACCGAATCAGTGTCTCAAAAGATGACGCGTCCCGCTGCCCACCTACCGCTTGTCCACCACTAGTGAGGACAGTGTTTTTTTTTTTATGTAATCTAGTTTAGTTCTAGTTGGTTGTAGCAAGGGTTATACAGTTAATGATTGAGATTTCTTATTTGTGACCTGTGCAAATTATAAAGATACTTCAAACAGATAATTATACTTGAATCACATATTAGTGAGTGATATCTAAGTCTTTGAATTGTTTTATTGGGCTATTCCCCTAGCTACAATGCCTTGTAGTATATTATTAAAGGGGTGTTACTAATAAACGTTGTAGAGTGAAAAAAAAAACGTAAAAGAAAGCGTTAATATTTTAATATAGCGATCGCAACCTCCACTTGCTTCATTTCTCATCACACAAAAACGTACATACTCACCAAACGAAGGTTCAAAACAACGGACAAAACCAACGTTCTTTGTCCACTTAATTAAGCTTCCAAACGTTCAAATCAAACAGGGGTGGGCCGGTTAGTACCGGTTTGAAGTGGTTTAAACTGAACGCTTTGAAATCAATTGACCCCAAACATTGGTCCAAATGTTTGTACCCCTGTCAAACGAGTGAAGATACGGTGGAACTCATTACAACCCCTGCAAGGGTAAGTTTCATAATTTATTTTGAAGGATGGCAGTGTCAGAGTGAAGGTGGGAATGTACGAGAGTGTCGTGCTTTTGACGGTTTTTGACACTTCATTTCCTTTAGATTGGTTTTAGATATTCGTATGCTATGATGTGGGTACTTTTTGTTCTTATAGAGTAGGGATATATTTACAACTCTTCTTCTTCTTACCCTTGTCCCACTCGGGTGGGGGCGGTACCTTTGTCTTGTTTTTTTTTTAATTATGTTCATTTTACTGACATCATACTTAGACTAAGGAAATAATCACAATTCATTGGCATCGTATTTATTTAGATACTGTAAAAGATTTGGCTTAGGTTTTTCGGCCAGCCACCTGCCTGATAACGAATAAACGATGGTTATTTAGTATTTTTATAACACGTTTCGTTTTATGGCTGTTCTTGTATGTATAATATTATTCTAAATAAGTAATTAAATGAGAAAGATTAAACAAAACATATCCATACCGTCACGCCTTCTCCCTGAAAGGGTTGGCAAAGGTGTGATACACCCACACTTCGCCGGACGATATTCAGTCTCAAATGTGATAGGGGCGAGCCAGTCGCCATACACTAGGCTCCATTTATGTAGCAGATGACATAATATAAACTCATATTTTCACATAATAAACAAATTGGTGCGTGTCTTCGGCTGGGTCCGAACCCGCTCCCAGTGGCTGGAGAGGTGAGTATTCTCCAACTAGGCTATCATCGCCTAAAAATAAAACAACTTAGGTAGTTCTTCGAGATAATAATTATAATCTTTCACTTTAGGTCATGTATTTATTTTAGTTAGTGTGGATCCAATGTTCGGTTGATAGTCTAAGCAATAACTACCAAATAATCTGTGGTTGAATGGTGTTAATGAATTCCACGGTAAGTTTGTTTGCAAGATGGGGGTTGACGTGTGAGGGTGAACTTATTGCTGTCTTGTTGCCTCTACAGTGTTCTACGACTGGCTGACAGTTGGAGGGCTATGTGAGGGGGTAAGTTTCATTTTCTACGGCGATCGAATATCAATTGGTGACATATTTTCGTTGAAAATATTAAATAGAGTCGAGGCAGTTTTCGGAAATTTATCATAAACGGAGATATACAATCAATACAAAATACATAATACAAAATTTCAAGAGTATCAGTTATGAAATGCGAACTCGGAGACAAAGATTCGGAACAGAATGTGGACGGAAATCCGGACAGAGATCTGAACAGTGGACAGAGATCCGGACGGAGATCCAGACAATCGGACATACGGAGGAAATCGGTCATACGAAAGCATTTTTGTCGAAGCTG
The DNA here is from genome assembly GCA_911728515.1 of Peribatodes rhomboidaria. NCBI lineage: Eukaryota > Metazoa > Arthropoda > Insecta > Lepidoptera > Geometridae > Peribatodes > Peribatodes rhomboidaria. The sequence continues at coordinate 15,814,134 of OU452183.1, read as the reverse complement.
AAGCATAGACGCTTCGCTCGCTATCACTGGCTCGGTCGGTAAAATGCCCTAGGTCAAAAGCGGTCACAAAAAGACCAAAGGCTGGAGCACGCCAAAAGCAGGAACCAAAAGCGAGGATCAGCTATGACTGTATAAAGCTCCATGAAAGACGCCGCACCAAAAGCAGCCTGTCTTCAGCCCGTTACAGTAGCTGCGTGATGCAGGGACAACTTGTTGATTACGAGAAACTTGGTCCGTTTCAGCCCTAAATCTTTTATTGCCATTTGTGTTTCACATTGATAAAATCGGGTATCAACCGTCTTTTGAGCACACAACAAACAAATCAGCCAGCATCCTATCGCTAAATCTACAACACCCAACCACACACCTGACAAATCCATTCAGCCATTCTCCATTTTACAGCGCATAGTTCCCGCGGCACTATAACGCTGCAATCTCGAGTCCCGACCTCACGTCGAAATAAAAATACAAACTCCGCCAATAAAAGGAGTTCATACGTGATCGGCGAGTCTTGTAGCTGAAGGCTGCTGTTACCGTGCGCATTAAATGTGCAAAGAACTGGCAGTGGAAAGATTTTTTTACCCGACTGCGCAAGAAGGAGGGTTATGTTTTTCGAGTGTATGTTTGTATGTGGGCATCAATGAGGTTTCTTTGGCACGCCCTATAGTCTAAACAGCTTGATGGATTTTGACATGTGAGGTGTCATTTGAATCGTTTTGATTATTGGAATTATTTTATATTGGATTACTGGAAGACCAAGCAAAGCTACAAATTAAACCACAGTGGTACTTCGAAGTAGTCCGAAGACAAAATCGAATGAGAAAACAATCATTGATCCCGTCCCACATCTTTTGCAGTTGTACGATGACAATGGCAAAGTCATCTACACTATCGCTTTTGCAACACTTACAATTTACATGTCAAGTTGTACAACCACTTGTAACATTTGTGAAGTAGTCTTCACACGACAGAAGCAGTTGTATCGAATGACACTATTTCAACTCGTCCATAAACTTCACTAGTAGGTTCCATTTAAATGCGCAACGAAACGCGATTTGTACGATTTGTTGCGTTACTGATCCAGCAACAAGTCTGTTCGTATCGGTTTACTGCGGGATAAGTTGTGAGCTTCGACTAGTGAAGCTAATTTCAGGTTCTATTGGGACAACTCGGCTTTTGTCTATATGACCGAAGAAAGCAAGGTTTCAGAGTCTACTGGGCCTCTGTGACAGATAGTCATAACAAATTATGAGACGGCTCAAAAAGTAACATTTTCACTAGAAAAGTAACATTTATAAATCTATCACTTAAAAACGATGCGAGTTGAAACCGAACATTTTATATGTTCGGCGTTTTTAGTGTATTTTATATAACTATTCAAAACAATAAAAAAAAAACATAATACAAAGTATGGTCAAACTGAACTCACATGACTGTTTCGAGATATTTTGTTATGTTTGCTGGAATTTTAATCAATCTTTTATTCAGTCCTAAAAGTAACGCAAAAGTAACATTTTGAGTCGTGTAACATTAGAGGGTCAAAAGTAACGGAAAATGCTCCAATCTTCGTAAAATTTTGCAGGTTCATTTCATTATCACTTGAAATTGAAATATGAGCCAAATTGATTAAAGAAAAATAGGAAAATTTAGTATTGTAAGGTCTCGGTTTGAAGCGAAGTACTACCCGACTGCGCGAGAATGAGGGTTATGTAGTCTGATTAAAATTGTCACTAGCATCTGTGACAATTTTAATCAGACTAGTCTAGACTCTAGAGCCACTTCAAAACTTTAGATCCTTCACTAACCAGTCCGTTAGGTGTCGGTTAACTCATTTCAATATTGAAATTAGTTCGCAACTAAAACGAAGTCACGTTTTACATTACAGAAATGAGAAACGTAATTTTCCGTTTGTGGTGAAAAAATGCGAAAAATAACATGAATTTAGAATCTCGTTTGCTAAATTGGATCGGCCTTTCCGGGGATTAGGATTTGTTTGAAAAACAATATGGTGAATGCGAAAGGAAAGCTCATTTAGGATAATGCTTTCCACGCGAGAGCCAGATGTGTTTGATTGCTAAATTCATAGTAAAAGCCGCCACACACGGTGAAAATACGATATCGTACAAAATCTTCTCATCCTTGCGACGTTTTCTTTGAAATCTATTGGCTTATTTGCTATGTTAAGATAATCATATGTTATTGTAAGTGTATGTTTTCTGAGCGAATGCAGGTTATTCGCTTAGTTTCTAAGTAGAGGCACTTAAAATAAATACGCAATGTAGGTTTATTATTTTCGTCGTGCATGTTTATTTATTCGAATGAATGGCCGGCGATACTGTTAAATATGGTCTGAGGTACTATTCATAATATATTATTGCTTTTTTATCGTCTAAGAAGGCCCTAATATTTGTTTGATCATACAGCGTGAAATAAAGCGGTACCATTTCGGCTTTAGAAATTAAGCTTATTAAATATCAGTTTTTTTTTCAGTAGTAAGTATTATTTTCGAATTTTTAAATGATTTTATCAAGAAGTTTATTTTATAACTAGATTTAATTTGCTTTTAGTACCAATATATCGCCAAAAACTAAGTTTGCAGACCTTCAATCAGATATACATAGATATCAAGCCTCAATACGAAAAATACATTTACAAAAATAAATATACGCGTCGACTTGAGAACCTCCTCCGTTTTTTCCATCGATTAAAAACGGCACCTTGAAGACTTAGATCAAGAGTAAGCTTTATTTTTAGACTTTCTTGTTAAATGACAAACTAAACTTTTAATTTCCAATCATTTAGATTTTTTTTCTTAAAGCTTAACTTCATGTACTTACGTTCTTCAAAATGAAAGTCCATTTTCAAACGTCTTCAAATATTCACCGTAATTTTTTATTCCGATCCATAAAACGATTATTATTTCCATATTTCCTAGACCGCTGTCTTCCAGCTCAGTCTAGCTAGACAGATCGTGGGCGCTGGCGCCAGTACGTCGAGACTTGGCGGCCGACTCTGTGGGATGTACATCTGTAGTGCTTTCCCTTGTCTTACGAGTATTTTCTACACTAATAAATAATATTATACGGTTAGATAGATAGATAGAAAATCTTTAGCTTCATCCTGAAGCAAATTATGAACAGCTGACTGCACCTTACTCAACATTGGGAAAACTCCAATGTTGAGTAAGCGCGAACTGTAGCAAACAAAATGCGAACGGCTACTCACTGAATGACTTACGAGTAGCAAACGACTTCCACAAACTACATGTATACAGTACGCGCTGTTCGGACACTCTATTTAAAATATACTTACTTAAAAGAAAAACTAGCGAGCTGAAGGCAAACAGTCAGTCGCTCCCAGTTGGATTAGTCCGGACGAGACTTTAGTGTTCTTACCAGAAATAAATAAAAATCAAAGGTATAAATACTGTTTAAAACAAACAGATCTAGAAATGTCTTTAGGTCCATGTTAAAAACGGCTTTATTGCTATAAAAAATATCAATCATCATTTTCGACCATTTCTCACTGCTGAGTTAAGTTTCAATACACAGCTATATGATATGTACCTACATAGGTACGTAGTATTTTTATTGAGCTTTTTAACGAGTGACCATGTTCTATCGGTCGGCAGGGAGCTATAAATTTAGTAGCCCAAAATTTTCGGAATACTGTGAAGTAAATTTTATTTAAAAATCACAAGAGACTGTGTGTGTGTGTGTGTGTGTGTGTGTGTATTGTGAAAATTAAAGCTTTTTATCAGTTTTTGTGTCCACAAAATTTTTGTTTATCAAGCAAATAACATTGTTTGCATAAATGAATTTACTGATCATAACAATGTAGGTAGTCACAAAATTGAAATTAATAAAATGGAATTGCTGAAAAATATTAAAATTTGATAGTTTTCTATGCATTAATTTTTATTCAAAACCATGATTTTTATCTCTTCCTTGTTTGATTTTCTTTGTGCTGATAATAACATAACATTTTATAGTTATAGCGGTAGAAATAATACTCAGTGGAAAAGAGCAAATAGGTTCTTTATTTTTGATGGAAATTGTGTTGAAATAGCATGTGAGTTTTAACCAGTGGCTAGAATCTAACGAAGTATAGATAGCCGAATATCAATTATTTTTATTTAAAAGTTTGTGTAAAAGGTTTTATTTTAAAGCTTAGACCTTATTTCAAGTGTTAAAATGAATAAATAAACTCGGGTAATTTTCACACACAGTCGTCTGACCCCTTAGCTTAGCATAGCTTGTACTACTATGACTGCCAGAGACTGATAAACATACATGCTATATTTTTAAATACATACTTAAGTATATGGATATTAACAGTCAGACCTATAACAAACACAAATATTCATCTCATAAAAGCTTGCACTAGGTGGAATCGAACTCACGATCCCAAGCTCAGAAGGCTGTTTCACTACTAACTGAGCCACCGAAGCAGTAAAATGTAGTCAATTCATAACATCAGTCAGTAATAATGAGTCGATTACGCTAAACTTTTTTACTCGCTAGCTACAAGCCAAGGAGGACTTTATAAGAGGATTCTTGCGAGAAAAATAGTTTTATATGATTAAATGTTCCTACGTTAGTTTATTCAACACTACAGAGGTTCCGCGCTCACCTTCCAGAGATAATAAAATCTAGGTTATGTTATATTCTACAGCTTTTAGCTATACATCAGCTGTATTTGAGCATTGTAGTCACGTCGGCCTCTAAAACTGCTGAGCCGGAACGCTGAATATTTCACAGGATATGAGTTTTCAGCGAAATGGGATTATTAAAATGTAAAAGATTTTTATATCGTACTCTAAATTTTTCACGGACCATCTTATGGAGATTCTGATGGGTTTCTGGAGGTAGATTCTTTATGGTTATTGAATAATTAACTGATGAGTGAAGCGATTGGGCTAGTAAAACAAAATGTTACACATGAATTTGTCGTCCGTTGGTTCAGTCAATGAGTACTTAATGTCTAGAGAGAATTCCGCACTGTTTATGAACGAAAACTTCATAAACAGTACGGAAAAACAAGACAGGTCAACTTTTTTATACTAGTGTGCGTGACAGGTGCGTCTTTACTAGGGTTGCGTCGTACATTTTGTTCTTTTAGAACCTAACAGTTGGCTTTTATTTTTTGACCCATGCAATGTTTTTTTCAGTCCAGTTGGACATGTCAATTACAAAAGGTTTAGTACGATTATTCGAAAGAGGAAATAAGTCACTTAGCAGCAAAAAGTGACGTATAGCAAATAAAAGATTTTACTATTTATTAGTATTTTGCAAAAAAAAGACATACTGCGACAATGCCATTTGATCAATTTTAACCACAATCTCCGCCTCATGAAACAATAAATACAAACTGATAAAAAAGGTAAAAGACTCAAAAGTTCTGCTTAAAGCGATAAACATATAATGGCAAATACGTCAGTCATGCTAAGCAAAAAAAAAAGATCAAAAAGTGAGAAACTGACTGTTTTGCGAACGCGGTCAGTTTTCCATTTTGAACAAATCTATAAACTGAAAATGCCGTAAAGTTACCTGAGAAAAACTTAAAGCCTAGACATCCTGGTAATAGCGAAAGTTTTGTGAACTGCATTTGACTGATAAATCAATATTGAACAAAAGATTGAGAGAAACTCAGAAACTGCAATATATTAAAATCAAGTAAGATAAATCATAACCTGACAGCACTTTTATTCACCGCAAAGTGATGACACAAACAAAATGCACCACTCGAGAACATTGCATCTTACCAATAACACGACGTTCTAGAGCATTCCAGAACATTCTGGAAAATTCTATAAAACGTCCGCAAAATGCCGGCCATACATCACAACAACCAACAGACCGCGTCGGGGAGTCTAGCTCCAAGTTTATCATACACTTAGGCACAAACTTTGTTTTACACTCGCTATAAACCTTAACACAAACAGTTTAGAGCTATTTTAGTGTCAACTGCCGTATAGTTATTAAGGTTTATGGCAAAGTTTTATAAGCATGAGCTATGATCTTTACCGCGTGGGTTTTGAGTTCAGTTTTGTTTGAGTTATAGGATGTTTGGGTTGGTTTAAGTGGCTGAACATCGCTTGCGTTTTACACACATTTGTGACGATTCGATGGCCAAGACTATTTATTATGGTGACATTTATTTACGGCTTTTCTAAGCTGATTTACATGGTGTCTCACCCTGGAAGTTTCAAGGTAGACATGTTTGCAACGTCCCGAAGTTTTACTCCCAATTTTAAAGTTTTCTTAACAAAGAATAAGTGGAAATGCTTTCAATTTTATAATTTACTAGCTCTTCTGCCTGCGGTTTCAGTTACCTTTCATGATCTATGACACTCAGGGATAATGTAGCTTTTTAGTAGTGAAAGAACTTTTGTAATTGGTTAAGTAGCTTAGGAGATTACCCCCAACAAACAAACATACAAACTCACAAATATTACCTCTTTATAATTATTAGTAATAGAAAACAATTTACTACACATATTTGGATACTTTAATATTTTATGATAGCAAAAAATACCTTGCCTAAAAAACCGACTTCTCGCTATACATGTAAACAATTTTTAGACTTTTGTTGATGTTTTAAGAATTGCTTGACCGATTTCGATAAAATTTTAATAGGATCACCTCTAAAGTATGATCTACCAAACAATAAAAAATCGTTACAATCGATTCATAATTGGCGAAGTAATCGCGTAACATACATACAAAAAAAAACATACGAACGAATTGAGAACCTCTTCTTTTTTTGAAGTCGGTTAAAAACTAACTTATTACGTAAATGGTGTCTAACTATTGTGTCAACATTTTGCGCTCGGGTTTTTTGTTTTTGCTAACAAAGTTACTTTATTAGCATTTTTTGTTAAAGCGGAAATTTAAATACATCATCTGTGAAAATGTTAACTGCCTAACTTTTATCACTCTTCATGAGATACAGCCTGATGACAGACGGACAGACAGACAGACGGACGGGCAGCGGAGTCTTAGTGATGATCCCGTTTGACCCTTTGGGTACGGAACCCTTAAAATTAACACTTTTTACTTTGATAAACAGTAGTATTACTTATATCAAAGAAAATCACAGATTTTGAACAATCTGCCAAATTAAATTAAACGTAATCGTTAACCTTCAATAACGTCATCAGACGTTGTGGTCACATAAAATGTAAGCAACATAACAAAAAAACCCTTTGAAAATCCTTTGCTGAAAATGTAGAGTCGTCCTTAAAGTTTCAATATATTTTTGAAGTTCCGTTAACTGAAAGGATCTCATCTAGCTAAGTGATCGCTCGCATGAGTCGTAGCTCTATACGTAGAGCTCATGTACGGTAGAGTTTGGAAAATTAATAAATTGTAGAGTATGGTGGCGGTGGAACGAAATTTTCGATAGATTTTCTTTAATACAATTTTTTTTTCACGTTGCTGATTTTGTTGGTTACATACATTACAGCAATCAATGATTGCTTGTTTATCGTGCTGATAATCACTACTTGAGATAATGTTAGCTAATTACAAGCTAGCCAGACGAGTGTCTTACGCACAACAGCTGTACTTATGGAATGACATGCGAAAACCAACTCTATTTTGCTTGTATTAGGTCGATCATTATTATTTGTTTTTTTATTTAAGTCCAGTTTCCGAACATGCGATAAGCAACGCTGCATAACGCAAGAGAAGGTCGATTTTTGGAATTTCGATTTTCGCGGACCGCAGTTCGCCTCAACCGGAGACCTCACATTATACAACGTGCTGGTTTTGGCTGTAGTAATACTTCAGCGTATTGTTCTACTCGTAAAAGTGCACAACTTCAAGAACATAAGTTTTTAAAATTAGAAAGAAAAATAATAGAGTCTCCATACAAATGTCACGTGATCAGTTTTGTATGAAGACTTTCATTTTTTTTTCTCGGTACTGAGACCTCGTTTCGTTCGGTCATTAAAATCATTAACCTTTAATAATAATAATAATAATAATAATAATATATTTATTTCCAAAGAATTATATCTATAATATTACAAAGCCAGTGAACCCCAAAGTAGACCAAAGGCCTGTGTCTTGGGGTTCTGAGCACGAGTTAAGCTAATGTATAATCTATAGTTATCTTATAGCTAGGTTATATAAACAGTAAAATCTGAACAAAGTTGCCTTACAAAAAAACAGCAGATAAATATTATACAATTTTAGAAAGAAAGAATGAATGAATGAGGAGGATTTGAAACATAATTACAGAACTGAGGTTAAATGAAAAAATTTTTAGGTGTATTATATGTGTGTTGTGTGTAAAGTGTGTGACTGTGTGATACTATAAGTGAACAAAAGCGTAAATGTGTAAGTGATTATGTATAAATGTATCAGATGTAGAAAGATTTGTACAACAGGAGTTTCTCAGTGTTTTCATATGTAAGTGTTAGGAGCCATTTACTAACAACTCGTTTACATATAGACGTATTACAACCTAATATAGCACATTTTCTACATACGTTGTTGTATGTGTTTGGGTGGGAAAAATCAGGGCTTCTAAAACCCAGCAGGGAGCAGTAATTAGGAGTAGGCATTCTGAAGACCCGTCGAGCCATCAAGCAATCGTAATCTTCTCGATTTTGTAGAGCTTTGTGGGCTTTAACTGTGGCATTTAGAATGAAGAGTTGCCGCACCCGAAGAACTTTGAACTTTTCATAAATAAGATCTGTGGAGTATCGGAATGGATAATTCAGTATAACCTTAATTAGCGTTCGCTGAGCTATTTCTGCCTTTTTCATGTAAGTCTTGCAGGTGCCACCCCAAACAGAAACGCAATACTGTAGTATAGATTGGCATAAAGCTAAATATACTTGTCTAATAATATCGAAAGGGGTACAATCTCTAAGCCTTTTCATTATGAAAATTAATCTTCTCACTCGATTGGAGAGAGCTACAATGTGATCAAAGTAGTTCAGGCGCTCATCAATCATGACTCCCAAGTATTTTATGGAGCTGGTGCGTTCTATAGGATTGCAAGCACACCCAGAGTTATTGGAAGATCCAAAGTGTGAACAGGTATGAATTTTTAGAACAAGATCTTTAGGTGGGCATCCTATACAGGTTTTTGAGAAGGTAACGTATTTTGTTTTCTTGACATTAAGTGTTAGTAGGTTTTCATCCAGCAGCAACGCAACATAAGCCAGACCTTTCTCGGCAAGGCAGTATACTCGGTTCCAGCTTTTCTCATGAAACAAAATTACAGTATCATCAGCATATGTTATTATTTGAGCATTATCAAGAGAGCAATTAACAATATCATTAATATATGTAATAAAGAGCGTAGGACCGAGAATACTGCCCTGTGGAACACCATAGCTGATATTTAAGTCACTGCTGACATGACAACCCACTTTCACATATTGTGTGCGATTACTTAAGTAGCACGTGAACCATTTTAAAGCCACACCTCTTATACCCATGGATTCCATCTTCTTGAGAAGTAGGCCCACCGATACCGTGTCAAACGCCTTTGCCAAATCTAGAAATACGGCGAGACATTTGTCACCCGCCTCCACATTAGACGAAACTTGGTTGACGAAAAGAGAGACAGCGTCTTCAGTGGACCTACCTCTCCGAAAACCGAATTGTCGTTCCGAAAGCAATCGGTGCTTTTCTAGATAAGAGGTGAGACGAACGTTTACCACCTTTTCCAGTAGTTTTGAAACGATGCTTAATAGGGCTATGGGCCTGTAATTGTCGGGGAGGTTTTTAGTTCCATTTTTGTGTATCGGAGAAACAGCGGCAGTTTTCCAACAGTCTGGAAAAACTCCTGAGGCTAAACTAGTGTTTACTATATGTGTTAGGGGCACTAAAATTGAATGCAGAGATTTTTTTAGTAAAGAGGCAGTTATTTTATCAGGGCCAGGTGCACTATCAGTTTTAAGTTGCAGTATAAATTTAGATATTTCAAAAGGATCTGTCGGTATCATAAAGAAAGAAGAGGTAATTGAAGTAACAGGTTTGTAGGCAGAAATAAGTGCGTCTTGCGAAGAAGAAAGCTTGCCAAGTATTTTGTTAGCAAGTTTACTCCCAACTGTAGCGAAATGGTCATTGCAGAAATCGAGAGACTGGAGTGGGTCGCTATTTACACTATTTAGGAGTTCAGAAGAGTCGCTACTATTAGGTGTTGCTTGGCAGATGTTTTTTATAACTTTCCAGAGCTTTTTTGTGTCGTTCTTACTCTCCTCGATCAGTTTACTGTTGTATTCAGCTTTGACTTTTTTTAGTTGTTTGTTGCAAAAATTGCGGTATCTAGAGAAAACTGCCCGGCGGAGTGGGTCATCAGGATGGGATTTTGAATCTAAGTGCAGCTTATCCCTGTGGCGCATGCACCTAATTAAGCCTGGGGTTACCCATGGTTTTATGGTGACCCATCTTCGTCCAATTTTGTGCTCTTCCGTATATTTTTGAACAATATTTACCAAAATCTCAGTAAAAGCTTTAGCTGCAGTGTTAACACAGTCTACCGATGTAACAGCAGCCCAATCCACCCGTTCGATTTCAGCAGCCGCTGCGACCTCGTCAGTTTTAAACCTTGAATACCTAGATTTCTTAGAAGCAGGTTTAATAGGACAAGAGGTGCAGGCTAAAGTAATGTCATGATCTGTAATGGATGATTGGCAAATAACACCAACCGAAGGACAGTTTGATTTTATAAAAATGTGATCAAGACAGGAATTGCCTCTTGTCGGGCTAGATATAGCCGGGAGAAGACAGTGTGACGCCATTAAGCACATGTATGACATGGCCTGTTCGTCGGAATTATTGCAGATATTAATATTAATATCGCCTGCAACAACGATGGTGGAATACTGCTTCAGAGAAAGTAAAATAGAGTCGAGTGAGTTAAAAAATATCTTTAGATCCTTAGTTGATGGAGACCTGTAAGTGCCCAGGAGAGCAACACTATTATCAATTAACATTAAAATCGAGTCTGCGTCAGTAATTTCAGATTCTAACATTATCGTCTTTAGAGAATCTTTGATGTAAATTATTACACCACCGTTTTTATTAATCTGTGACTTTGACCTAAAGCTTTTATAGCCAGGTAAACGATCTATTATCTGACCATCAGAAAGCCAGCATTCTGACAACACTATTACGTCTAAGTCTACGTTTAAGCGCTGATACATTACTACGAACTTATCAAAATTACATTGGTAACTTCGTATGTTGAAAGCTAACATTTTTAATTTGTAGTGCGCACTCGTCAGGAAGCTGTGACAATTATCTACAGAACCAAGATTGTGACAATTAATGGGTACGATTTCATCAATTTCATCTACGATATTAAGTAAGGCCATCCTGATAACTGTGAAATTGAAGTGTAACGAATCTATACGTTTTAATTGTCACGATAATAATGCATCTATTCGGAGCCATAACAGCACTAGTAATTACGAGAGTCGTCGTTATCTTATAGTAAAACCAGCTGTAACTGTGTGAGTATATGTGTTGAGTCAATTGTGTTAGTGTTTCCCCTTTAAAATAATTTTGTAACATGTGTCCTGAAGTGGCGATGGAACTACTTAGTAAAAACAAAATGAGAGCCATGATATTATTATTATTTATCCTCCTCGTGATTGCTGAGAAAAACGTGAGAAAATAAACTAAATTAATTAATATAATATTATTTAAATATATGCTACGAGTAAAAGACAATTGTTTGTTGCGAGTTATCCAGTCCTTATGTGGGAGGGGGGCCAAATTGTCGCTGCAGGTCGTTCGTAGTCTTGATGGGAATTGCAGGATTGCCCTCCCGCTTGCGCACATATATCGTACCACCTTTGACCCAGCAGAATTTATAGTCAGCTGTCTTCGCGTGTTGCCTTGCTGAACGAAATAAAAATCGATTTCCTTGAGTCAGTCGTTCATTTATATATATCGTTCTTGGAACCCCAGATACCCCGATCTCCACCGTTGACAGGTTACGCCTGGCTTTGCCAGCTGCTAGAAACTCCTTGCAGGTGTGGCGGCGCAGGAAGCGGACAACCAGAGGTCGAGGAAGGCTGGGCACAAAGTCACCATTCCCGTCATCCCGTTCCGGGATGTTTGTTTGTTTTAACAATCCAAAGTAATATTTACAAAGTAATATTTATGACTTTGTTTTAACAATCCAAAGTAATATTATTAAGTCGAAAGTATCTCTGTCTTTTTGTCAGTCAGCTTAATGGCTTTTCATGGCCAAACGGCTGAACGGATCTTGATGAAATTTGATAATTAGGTACAGTATTTCACGAGAAAGGTTTCCGGGCGCGATTTTATGAATAAACGCTAACGAAGTCGCGGGTATCAGCTAGTTGTTTTAAAAAAAAACTAGCTATACCCCGCAGTTTTACACACGGTCCTGCACCGTTAAATTTTTGGGTATAAAAGGAATTTCAAAATTTCAAAATGATCGGTTGAGTAGTTAAGGCGTGACAGCGTAACAAACAAACAAATAAACTCACTCTCAGATTTATAATATGTATTAACTTGATTGGGATTTCACATGAGTATTAAAATGTTATCCATTCAGTCCGTACATCGTAAGTCTCGAAACTTCCTCCGATAATTTCAAAGCACAAATGAAACTGTAATCGGACACGTTCATTTAACCAAAATAACTGACAAAGGGCCCTGTAAAAGCCCATTCACTTAACAAAAACCCTGAACTTCTAACATGAGCAATCTCTTATACCTGTTCAATTAAAACTTCACACAAATGTATTCTTTATCTTCACAGATTTAGAGCACAGTTTCCAATAAAGTTTAAGCTGTCAATTTCATCAATCGACTGATACACAAATGTAAGCTTTATACCTCACAATTTAGAGTACATTTTGTTCTACATAACAACTGTCGATCTCGTCAGCTGCTTGAGCGATTTAGAAGTTATTGCCTAGAAGGTAAGGTTGTTTTTTGTTTGTGCTGGCAGTTTATAAGTTCCCCTGTATACCTGTCAAAACTCCATTGAGGCCTGAAGATATCGGAGGTATCACCTCGTCCTTTGGAGTGAAGCCATATCGGTAGGTGGGTTCAGTCAAAATACTGAGTTTGTAAAGTTAGGTTTAAATTGACGGAACCCTAAATAATATAACACAAGTATTTTTTTATTTTAAATAGGTACAATCAGGGCCCTATCTTTTCTTTCGACTACCTTGGTGGGTCAGTCGGTAGTGAAACTTCCTTCTGCGTTTGGGGGTGTGGGTTAGATTCCCACCTAGGGCAATCATTCATGTGAAGTGAGTTATGTTATAATTTTGTTGATATAATGTTCTATGTATGTTAATTAGGTGTCTATGTATTTAAATTTTAAAAATCCCTTGACACTGATTTTTATCAACACTGGTTTCCATCAAAGATAGCTAAGAACACTATCGACTAATTCACCTTTGAAACAAAAAAAGGTTCAGGAGCTACGATGCCAGAGACAAACAGACACACACATACACACACAGAGATACGTTAAACTTATAACACCCCAAAAATAGACATAATTATTATTATGGGTTTGTCTCCACCGATCCCGGGATCAGATGGATGTACCCCTGTCAGCCATAGTACAAGCTTTGCTTAGTTTGGGGTCAGACGGCCATGTGTGCAACAATATCCCAAAAACTCATATACCATAGTATCTGTGCGCTGGAGATCGCAGCCGGCGTCTTTTCTCCTCTGCAGGTTTGCATTTCTCAACCGATTCTCTTAAAGTTTTGTGAGTAGGTTCGATAATTATTTAAAGTTAATTGTCGAGTCAGTTTTTGGAAACTTCAAGAGAATCGGTTAATAGCAACCTGTAGGGGAAGACAGAGATTCGGACAGAAAGCATTTTTGTTGAAGCTGAAGATGATAAAACCAGACAGACATGCTTCGCTCGCTAACGATCATTCTGTCGATTATTATCATTATTTCATTTGTCTAATAAAAGGTTAACCTAATTTGGATGAAGTTTTACAAACAGATAGATAGATAGATAGATAAACTCTTTATTGTTCACACCACAGATAACAAAACAACAAGAGAAAAATAATGATAAAACTTATTAAATAGTGTAACAACTGGCGGCCTTATCACTAAAAGCAATCTCTTCCAGGCAACCTTAGGATGTCAAAACAAACAGTAGTCCTTCCTTTCTTTTACAACTCTTTACTTTTTCAAACTACTGTTTGAAAAAGGAGCCTTGTTGGGAACCCCATCTCATCAAGTACCTAGCAGCTAAAAAGTACTCCATTTGACAAGTAACATTAATAAAGAAAAAAAAACCCGGCTGCAAAATGTTGTACCCTATGTCACTTCCACTATCAAGACGATTCTAATGACACCTCACATATCGAAATCCATCAAGCTGTTTGCGCTGTAGGGCGTGCCAAAGAAACCTCATACATACATAAATACACTCGAATAACATTACCCTCCTACTTGCGCGGTCGGGTAAAAAATTAGGTTGCCTGAGCAAATTCTGTTTGATTCCACACATTCACCAAAAAAGCTGGTCTATTTTGGATGCAAAAAAATCGAGTGAAGTACACGAAAGTTATTTTTATGTTGAACAAAATAGAGTAGCCAGTTGCATAACAAATACAGTTTTTAGGTACAATTCACATATCTCTAAAGCAAACATTCCAACTCCTAACACTACGCCTCAGCGGCTCCGGACAAAAAACAACAAAAAAGTGTTGAAAATTGGCAACAAAAGTGTAACAACACAACAGGCGCCAACAGATGCAGTCGCACGCAACATTTGAGAGGAACTTGTTGACGCGCGACAAAATTGGGAGTTTGATTTTTATCGGGAATATTTTTCGTATTTGATTTTGAATGGACTAAAGATGGACCGACCAAACGAACTCTTAAAATAGGTAGGTTTGGGGAAACGCATTGATACTTGCATTTTTGTTTTATAATTATATTGTTATTGTTTATGCATGTATTATTTTGTTCTTTAATTTAGGGTTCCGTTAAACACAAAAATCTTATCTCCGCCATTTTGAAAAAAATAAACCAGAAACTGCTTCGAAAAAAAAAATATTTATATCAAACCTACTCACAAAATTTCAACAGAATCGGGACCTGTAGAGATAGACAAAGATCCAGACAGAGATCCGGACAGAAATCGGTCATACGAAACCATTTTTTTTCAAAGCATAGTAGTTTCGCTCGCTATCGCTCGCTTGGTCGATTATTTAATTACTAGCTGCGCCCCGCGGTTTCACCCGCGGTTAAAAAGTATCCTATGTGCTATTCTAGACTATAATCTATCTCTGTGCCTAATTTCATCCAGATCTGTTTAGCTTTTCTGTCGTGAAAGAGTAACAAACGTCCATCCATCCATCCATCCATTACTTACAAACTTTCGCGTTTATAATATTAAAATATAGTAGGATTTATTAATTTTTGAGTGCGATTGAGAGTACAATGTACAAGATTAATGATTCACAAATTCACAGTCTCATACAAACGACTAGTAGTTTTATTCTTAAGATTTAACATGTTCTATGTCTGGGTGTTATAATTTATTTAAGTATGTATTTAAAAATATCTAAGTATGTTTATCAGTATAGCCATAGTCTGTACAAGCTTTGCTTAGTTTGGGGTCAAGCGACCGATTGTGCAAGATTCCCGAATTCATTTATTTCTTATTTATTAACTTTAACAAAAAAAATAAACCTGTAACCTTTGCTAAATGGTTGCTACGCTTTCGTAGCCAAACTCTACGTGGTGCTACGAAGCTCTCCGACGGAGTCTACGCGATGCTACGTGACATGAATTTCAAAGGCTCGAATGATTGATGATGATTGAACTCTGTATTTTTGGAAACGTACAAATTGTTGTCAAATTGGTCATTCCTTTGCTGAAGGGTCAATTTTGAGAATTTAATTTACTGCAGATGATTTTAATCTGTCTATTTGTAGGTGTACAGAACCCTCAAAAACCCTGAAGGGAAAAACAAACTCAGTCTGTCTAGTTGTAAAGAGTCTTTATTTGAAACTCACAAGTCAACCTTAGTGAACATTACGAATGTTACGCGTGCGCGTGTTAAGACATCGTCGCGCTCACAGCGCCATCTAGTAGAAAGTTTTGGAACTAACCTAAACAGTAGGCTTTTTACGGCTAAACGACTGAACAGATCTTGATTAAATTTGATTATTAGATACAGTATATTAGCAGGAGATAGGGTTTTTGCATACTATTTTCTGAATATAGGTATGTCTGTAACATAAGTACAACTACTATTAAATTTTCAAATTATTGTTTACCTTATTTCGCTCTACGGTTTCACTTTCTGCACCACAAGAACCGTTAAACTTTTCAGAATGACATACCCTATGTCATTTTCTGTACCCTTGATAACGTGTATTCAAAATTTCATGATTATCGGTTAAGAGCGACCAGTTTAGACTAACTTCGCATTGGCTTAAGGCTTTCTATAGCCATTTCGTCTAGAAGCGAAGAGAGCAAGTAATGATACTGACGAGCCTCTAAAGTTACCTACAGAGTGACAAAGTGTTATTTAAATTTTTTTTATGACCTTTGCACTTCTGTAATATTCTTAAATAACTAAGAATTTCCCTTGTGTTATGGACTCATTTAAAAGCTAATGATGTAGACAACCTTCCTATGTATTTGATATTTATTTGTTCATAAGTGTATCTTTGATACCTAAATTGAGTAAAAACAAATCAATCAATCAAAAGTGACCCCTTACAAATGCGGATATTTTTAATAGCTCTAATTTAGCTTGAGGACGTTTTTTAAAAAAAACCAAGAACACAGGAGCGGAGATATAGTTCATTTAATGGTACATGCTAAATTTCATCATAATCTGACAAATAGTTTCCAAGAAATTTGACAAGCGCGTTTGTATGGAAATTTCAGAGCGTCGCGGGACTCTTAAGTAGTTAAGGCGTGAAAAAGAAACAAACAAACAAACTCACAGTCATTGGTTCAAATTCTTCAATATAATTGGTACCCGTACTTCAGCCGAGTTAGCGGTGCAACATCGATTAATAAATAAAACGGTGCAGCGCAGACTGTGTTTTAAATCGTATAGTTTTGGACGAAGTGGATTAAATTTTAAAGTTTTAGTGCGGACATAAAACTGTCACTAAGGCGTGTTAAGTTAAGCGTTTTATCTGGGGTATGTGTGTCTTTGATAAAAATCAATAATTGCAAAAGTGTGCGAAAGTTTGTGTTTTAGTTTGTTACTGCTTAACAGTTATACGGATGGACAGATTTGGATGAAGTACGAAACAGAAATTGCATGTCCTGAACGCAATATGCTATGTTTTGGGTAATGACAGGCGTACCTAGAATAATACTATCTAATATTGTAAATTCGAAAGTGAGTTTATTCGTCGTTTGTTTTCGTTTTTACGCTTTCACTATTTAAAATCGCTCACCATGAAATACAACCGCTTTTAGGGGTTTGAAATAAACATAGGGAACTTTTTATGCCTAAAAAAGTAACGGTTCCTGTGGGACCGCAGGTGAAGCTACGGGACGCTGCTAGCTTATTTTAGATGCGAAAGTTTATGAGTTTGGTATCTAATTCCTTCACACTCGTACAGATGGGCAAATTTAAATTAAATTTACAACTAAGATAGCTAAGATGGCTAGTTACCACCCACCGGACCAAGCCATGCCGTGAAATGACCTAGTCGTGTTTCGGGATGTAGTCCGGTGTAACCGTTCCGAAGACGGGTCTGAGCATTAGCGCACTTGTAGCGCCTCACTCAACTGCCGTCTTTGTACTTCTTCACTCTACAAAACTTCAAGGCTAGAGTGAATAAGTACCTTATATGTAGGTCGTCGTGCTCCATCTTAGACCACAACGTCGCTTGACATCAGGCGAGTTGGTGGTCAAACGCCGACCTATTCTACATAAAAAAAAAAAACTTAACCTGACTGAGCACATACAGTTTCAAGAGAATCTGTTAAGAAATGTGACCTATAGAGGAAGACAGCGATCCGGACAGAGATTCAGGCAGATTTCGGACATCCGAAGGCATTTTTGTCGACGCTGAAGCGTTGGTGCTTCGCTCGCTGACGCTCCCTCGGTCGAAAAGCATAGACCACTTATTCACCTCGGGTAACAACGCGGACGCAGTTAAAAAATATATAGTTAGTATTAATCATCCAAGAAGCAACAAACAGCAAGAGATACGGAGCGAGAGGGGCTCGTGAGTCAAACAAGTTCCTTGTTCAAACAAGTAACAGTATTAAAAGAAAAATGACACCTCATATGTCGAAATCTATCAAGCTGTTTAGGCTGTAGGGCATGCCAAAGAAACTTGATACAGACATACATACATACAAACCCACATACAAACATACATACTCAAGAAAAAAAACCGGCCTTCTTACGCAGATTTCTTATTTTGATCTGATTCACCCATTGATCCGATTCGCCTCTCTACCCTACTGCCTTCGTATTGAAAACATTAGCCGTACCTACTAAGTAAAGAAATCCAATAGTGTCATAACAAGTCGTTTCCAACACACATTACATAAAAAACTGCCATCAATGTGTAATCAAACCTCCGACTATCCAAACACGCTACAAATCCTATAGCGAGCCTGTCCCGCTGAAGGTCAGAACTCACTACGAAACTGCGACGCGACATGACACACATTCATATTTGTGCTCCGTAATGTGATGAATAATTCCTGTCCAAAGATTTGTTGCAAACAAGATGTTTTTTGTATAATTCCATGCCAATAGTTTTTTTTTCTTCTTCAATTTATTAGGAACATATGGGATTTTTTTTTGTTAAAAGTACAAAAACTAAGTACCAAAATACTTACCTACTTTAAACATTTTTTGTTGTCGTTTGCTAGTTCGAGAGCACTACAATCGTTTGTGACTGATTATTAGAACGTCACGCATCTTGTCTTGATTGTATGTCGTTGGTTACACCTGTCATTCAATTGATACAATACAAAAACGTCGCGTCGCGACTGTTCATAAAGTAGACACAACCCTAGTGAGCTCGCACCCTAACTACCACTAAAATATGCGGGCCGCGTGTCGGCGTGAAAAACACGAGAATCGCGAGCCATCGCGCGTCGTCCACCGCATGCAAAGGGCCTAGTTAACAGTAAAGCTGCAGTGTATAGCGCATACTTGTGTGTAACGGTCGATTCGTAAGTGGAGTTTGAGAGAGTTTTGAAGATTTTTTGCTTATTTTATGAAAGTGCTACATTTCCAACATTCGTGAAAAATACCTGCGTTTTGTTCCAAATAAACACGGTATTTGTGATAACAAACTGTGACTTTGTGTGACTTTCGGTTTATTTTTATCTAATTCTAATATATGACGGCCTCGATGGCTCAGTAAGCTTGAGGGCGTGAGTTTGATTCCCACCTAGGGCAAACACTCATGTGATAAACATTTTTGCTGGGTGCTAATATCAATACTTAAATTAAGTATGTACGTTTATCAGTCTCTGGCAGCCATCTGGCTTTGCTTAATTTTGGGGTCAGACGACAGTGTGTGTGCAAAAAGTCCCGATATTGGTGTATTAATGAAAAACCCATCTTTGGATTGTTAGGAAAGTAAATCTATGTATAGTATCATGGAAAAAAAATACACCAAAACTCTCATGTGTTACAAAACAGTAATTTCATAAAACCAAGAAAGTTATAGCTTACTAGCCGCAATTACTTATTTCAAACCCTACACAAGCTCAAACAGAGATTATATTGCAATGACCCTAGATTTACGAGAGTTTTATTATAATTTCGTCCAGACAGCGCCCTTGTAGAGCTTAAATATTAAAACAGAAGTTACCGGACGTTATAAGATGACTCTGGGAGGTGCTTTGCTTGTGCTCTACGACACAGAGCTAGGAAAACAAAGACATGAAAAGCTTAAAAATATTTTCGTTAATTTTTTCATCTTAACGTTTTTCTCACAACTTATAATTTAACCGGAAGATCACCTTTTTACATACTTACTTAATATATTGAGCTGAAGTGTTGGTTTGTCAGAAGGTTTCCCACTAGGTAACGATGCTTACCTGAAAAGGAAAAAATACGTCAAATTATTTCCATTGTCTAAATTACATTTTTAAATTATCTATCCAAGGTGCTGGTTTTGGCTGTAGTAATACTTATGGGTGTTACCCATAAGTATTACTACAGCCTACCCGTCAAAGTGAATAAAACTTATAGAACACAACTTTTCAAAATTCGGAGAAAATTTAAATCTTCATACAAAATAGATCACGTGACTAGTTATTTTGTATGGAGACTCGATTAATTTCCATTCGAATTTTGCAAACTAGTGTTGTATAAGTTGTTCACCATGACGTGTAGAACAAAACCCTTCATTCAATTCAATTCAATTTATTTATTCAGACCATAGGTTATTCAAAACACTTGGTAACGTCACATATTACAATAGGTTATAAAAATACAACTTGAATTAACAGCGGCTGTCTTGTCAATTTCAAGAAGCTGTATAGAGCCTTGTCATGAAAATAAAATAGTGCTTAATTCTAAAAGCTCTTAAGTATTACTACACCCAAAACCAGCACGTTGTATTTAAAACATTCTTAAACAAGTGGGTTGATCCAAATTATTTTCTCAGGGGGTTTAAACGAAAGTTTTTGTTCTATTCTTAGGAAGAAGACACAGACAAAAGTTGCCGACTACAAAAAGTTGAAGACTACACACAAAAGTTGCCGACAGCATGATGACAGCGGCTATTTTTCTTGAAGTCGGCCATCGGCATTTTAAAAGAAAGCAAGTCACACATGAGATGGCGACTTTGGTTTGTAAATACCTTTGAAAAAAAGGTATAATGGCATATTATACAAAATGCTGGTTTGTGGTGTAGTAATACTTAAGGGTGTTGCTCTATCAAAGTAAACAACTTTTAGAACACAACAAAAAACGAGAAAAAAAAAATAAAGTCTCCATACAAAATTGATCATGTGACTTGTTATTTTGTATGAAGAATCGATTCTTTTTCTTTCAAATTAAAAAAAAAAATGTTGTAAAAGTTGTTTACCTAGACGGGTAAAACTAACACCCTCAAGTATTACTACACTCAAAACCAGTAAGTACAACATTCCCAATAGCCCCAAGATTCTTTCCTAAATTGTAACTCTACATAATCTTCCCCTCGATAATCTCACCAATCTGAATATCGCCACCTTATTAATATTTATACAGAACAACGTTTATTTCCTTCATTACTAGAGTCTGTATTCATAGGTTGTTTACACGGGGGTCTGGAATGAGATCGTATTTCTCATTGTTGAGATTTATGGTCGGGTCTTTGTATGTCTAAATAGATGCCTTTACTAGTCAATATTGTATACAAGTACAATACAATAATCAAGGACGACAAGACAACGTTCATTTCGTAAGGTTGCTTCTAGACGGGCCATAGTTTTACCATCCAATACTGGGTCGGCAAAATAAATAATAATAATAAATTTAACCCAGAAATAGAACAAACACATATGTTCATTCCATAAATGTTTGCCCTAGGTGGGAATCGAACCCCAGGCTCAGAAACCACTACCAACCGAGCCACCGAGGCAGTCAAATTGCGACAATATTTTGAGTGTGACTCTTCTATTATATACTGAAACATTTCTAGCATGGCTGATAATGGCCGGGCTACTGTCAGCAATATTGCCAGTATTGCTGAGCTAGTATTGCAGTAAAAATATGACCCGTATATAATGCAATGCATTCAATCCCGTGCAATACGTTGTCAATAGACGACGATTTGACAATAAGGTCATGTGACATTTATACACGTAGCTCGTATTTTATCCAATCAGCAACTGAGTGCTAGTGTTGTAGACATAAAATCGTTTGAAAGCGAATGCAAGTTTTTAGGGCCTTTTCATGGCCGATCAGCAACGGATGACACGGTCAGTCCTTGGATGGGTGACCGCAGGTAGCATCTGAAACTAAGCGCTACCGTGGCTTAGACGATACGTTAAATTGTAGGACTCGGTTGTTTTTTTCCATGACGACGATCGTCAAGCCGTCAGCTGTCAGCTCTTGTCTCTCTTAGGCGCACATTATACAGGCCGCCTGGATCACGAAGATCTAAAAAAGACCCATTCTCTCTGTTTTTATACGACTGCGGAAGAAGGAGGGTTATGTTTTTCGAGTGTATGCACTCGAAAAACATAACCCTCCTTCTTCCTTTTGTACGTGGATGTGTATGAGGTTTCTTTGGCATGCCCTACAGCCTAAACAGCTAGGTAGATTTCGACTATGAGGTGTCATTTGAAACGACTTGATATGTAGTAGAAGTGACATGAGGTTCAACAAATTGGATATAATTATCCGGAGTGTCGGACTACATTTTGCAGTTTTTTTTTTGTTAACCTTTTCATAATGATACTTACACAGTACAAAATTTATGGTTTACACAGTTTTCTCCATACTTTCAATACTCCGTTTTTATTAGCAAACAGCATATAGACAGATTAGATAGCTAGGTGGCATAGTTAATTTTATTTAGGTTTAAAAAAGTATTGATCAATACAAAATTAGATTATTTCCAGTTAAAATCCCATCCTCTCACCACGCAGAGCTCCTCGAAACGTACCGGCACCTGGTAATGGTATTGCCATGTACAATGTATCTCGGAGGCAAACTGAATTAGAATGCGAGCAAACAGACTGAGAGCATGAGGGACTGTTTCGAGAGACTGAGACCGAGACCGGCGGGACCAGGCAAATCGGGACCAGAGACCTCCTGACACAGGCTATTATCAATCGTCAATGTAAGGTTAGGTTAATATTACCATGGTAAGGTAAGTATGGCCAATTTTTTATCAACTTCTATACCATTTAATTTTGTCTATGACTAGTGATTGCCTAGCAATAATACCTTTTTCTTTACCCGATTGCGCAAGAAGGAGGGTTATGTTTTTCAAGTGTATGTATGTTTATAAGTATGTATGTATGAAGGCATGTATGTATATTATTTGAGGTTTCTTTCGCGAGCTCTACAGCCTACAGCTTGATGTATTTCGACATGTGAGGTGTCATTTGAATCGTCTTGATAGTGGAAGTAACATAGGGTACAACATTTTGCAGTCGGGTTCTTTATTTTTCTTTTAATAATGTTAGTTATTGTATAATAAGTGCTACGAAAGAAGAGACTTGACGAGCGTCTGTGGTGGGAAAATATTTCAATTGTAAACTATATCCTACTAATATTATAAACGCGAAAGCTTGTAAGAATGGATGGATGGATGGATGGATGGATGGATGGATGGATGGATGGATGGATGATTGTTACCCTTTACGCCAGAACGGCTGAACAGAACTGAAATTTGGCACAGAGATAGATTATAGTCTAGAATAGCACATAGGATACTTTTTATCCGCGGGTAAAACCGCGGAGCTAGTATTTCATAATACATTCAATATTTAAAATATGTCTTTATATATATTTATATTATATTAAGATACCTATGAGTCTATCTGTCTAGAATTATTAGATTTATATTTTTAAATTTTAATATTTTTTTTTTTTTATGTCTCTGACTAAAAAACAAATTTGTAGACAAACCCAGACTTTTTCGCAATTAAAAAATTATCACATTCTTGTTTGCATTGACACCTAAAAACTGTAAATAAAAGTTTAAAATGTTTCACGAATACTATAAAAAAATTGATGAGTGTACACAAAGTACACTCTTAGCATTTTCGAGGACATAATGGGAGCTCTTAAAAGTAATATCTCCATTTAGCTTCAGTAAAACTTCGGTGCTAAATGAAGTAATATCAAAGCATTTGCCATAAACGCTGGACAAATAGTAGCAAGTAGCACTCAGAAATGAAGCTGAATACACAAACAGCTGCTAAATTTAGTTAAGTTTGTTTTTATATTAACAGTATGGATGTTATCTAAGAACATAACTTGTTATGTAAACGAAAAAAATCTTATCATGAAAATAGAAAGGTCAATACAAGAAATCATAAGCTCTAACATGAAAAATTATTTATATTTCTCTTTGAGTATTACAAAAAAAAAAAATACAAAAAATCTTTGGTCAGTAAATATTTCATTGACAATAATAAGACGGTTTAGTTTATACACGAAAAAATACACGTGTATTGTGTACACGTTGTATACACGTCATTACATTATACTCTTAACTTTTGAAAGTTTCGCACGTCAGGATGAAAATAAATTGTGTTTGTCATACTCTTTCATGACACAACGAATTCTTTCATATCCTTAATTCTTAAGAATTCATTTATTCTTCCTTTTATGACACATGCCAACGAATTTCAATAAAAGGTTTGCTTATAATTATCCTGAATACACAAACTTCTTTTTTACTAGGTATTAGTAGGTAAATTACTGCTATTCCTGTAACACGGCACATGGCACAGCAATTACGTGTGCCAGCTGGCATACTAATAAATAGCGTGTTTCCCCATACTGACTTAACAGCACTATGACTACAGTATTAAAGTGATGCTAAAAGAGGCTAGATTTCCTGCAGTCCTTTTGTACAAGGTTCGTTAGACGATAAAGTGGCTGTGGACGCGGCTAATATACAGCTAATGTATTATCTTCGCAGGGTCTTCTCTGTGTTGTTTGAAAAATGGTTGTGTTTAATGTGGTTAGTGGTACAAAGATGCTAATTTAGGTGCTGTCAAGCTTTTTGCAATAAACGGAAAGTGTATTAGGAATTCGCTTGTTTTACAAAGTGTGGTGTTATCATCGAAATAATATAAGATAGAACCGGCACGTGTCTCATTTCTAGTACACAGCGCCAATGTAACTACAAGCAAACGTTACTATACACAGCTCCATTGACGTATTATGTTACGTGTATCAGTAACAAATATGTGGAGACGTACAAAAGACTGTAGCGAGAACGAGACAACAATAATTATCACTGTGCGAGTAGTTGCGTTTGTTGTGACTACGGTGAATTGTGTGCAGCACCTAATTTTTTCGGTCCATTTTTAGGTTCTTGTACCGTAGCTTCATTATATCATAACATGATCGAAGGGTGTTATTTTTTGCTATTTTGTTAATTAGTGTGGTCGCCAAGAAACTATTTGAGGCGCTGTGTCAACATAGTTAATTAGTTTAGTCTGTCAGACAGTTTTATTTGTTGAAGATGTATTCTTTTTATCTTTTCATTAGTTCTAGGGCCCTATTCTGCCACGCGCGATATTATCTCGGGCACTTTCACTCTTATGCCCTGGCCTCACATTGGTTAAACTTAGGGTGGACCCAAAGTTATACTCATGTGTGCCAACCGTGGAAGCTTAGCTTCAATTTAAAATGGCCAATATTGAATCTTATTACTGCCCTACCCTACACTATTACCCATTGGCTTCAATATCAAATTTGTGTCTAATAACTGATATTTGGCTTCAAGACCTAATGTTGAAGCCCCGCATTTTATTATAATAAACTTAGTCAATAAATAATTAGCGTAGTAGTTTTTTTCTCTATAATTTGGCTGTTAGCAAAATGAGGGTGGATAGCGCACGACCTCTCGCCGTTATCATGCTCCGTTAGTCTCAGCTGCACCCCGCTATTGTGAACATCAACTAGGTAGGTACTTGCATGAAATTCAAAATCATAAAATCATCGCGTTTCAAATCAAACTTAATACATCCATCGGCAATTAGATATTTTTAAGAAAGGTGGACAGCGCCGTCGAGATGGAAGGCGAGCAGGAAGCAAGGTGAGTTTTTCTACCACTCGCGCTCTCAGCCATTCTTATTCTGTTAACTTCATTAAACGCCTAAATTTGTGCAAATTTGGCCGCGGCATTGGATCGTCATATTAACCAATATAGGGCCTGAAATTACTTCCGACTATATCGAAAATCTTAAAAGTTTTAGGCAAAAGATAGAAATGACATTAATAAACAATTCTAGTGATAAAAATACTCAAATAAACATAGTCAAAGTAGTGCTCAAACTAACAATCAACAGGAGAGTGAAACCACCGTCTGCGCTACGCATTTTGGATACAAAAGTGCCAGACTTAGTTTTACAGTGTAAATAATACAGAAGACAAACTTACTATTATCCAAATAGACCACAAATAAATATGACAAGCCTAGAAATGTCCTTCATCACCGTCATGAGTATTTTTGTCAGTGGAATAACCAGACTCATTTCGTCACCATCATTATTTAAGGGCGTTATTCTTGTTTAGAGTATTTATTAGTATTTATTTTTAGAGTAACTTTCAGACTTCGCAGTCTTTAGAGTGTTTCCTTTATGAAACCTACCTTTTGTGTACTGTGCACATAGTGCTACTTAGGTATGATTTGTTTAACTAAACCGACTAAAGCACAAATTCTAGAGGACACTTTCGTTAGGTAGAAGCCTTTCCCACTATACAAAAAACAACAACCCCCAGCCAAAACACAACAAGACCTTGCCCGCTACAATAGTAGGTATATTTCACCTTGACCTACTTCTCTATTTTCGCTGTGACACCACATCCGGCGCAGACGGCCCGCCTGCTCGCACAATTGTGGGTTTTTATTTACCGCGCAAATTGTGCTCTTAACTGCAGAACGATGCTGTTATGGAATTATCCGCGGTTTTATTACTTGGAAAGATAGCTTTCCAGCTATTCTAGATAGATTGTGAGTCTAGAACTTTCTCAGTTTCTTAGTTATGTATTTCACTAGCTGTAGAGTCAGCTAGGCTTTGTCCTGGTAAAGTATACTGAGAGCGGCTGACTATCCGCTGCCTAGTTTTGAGTCGCGTATTGAAAATGTACAAGCTCAAGGTTGAGCAAGAGCAAAGCGCTCGTAAGCAAGCGATTTGTCGCAAACTGAGCTCTCAAGTACCTACTTGCGGTTGGGGCGCGCTTCGGACTTCTTCTTCTTTAATCGTTCCCTCATTACTGAGGATCGTGGTCACTGGACCCCTTTAAGCGGACAATCTGCCTCCATCGATTCCGGTCCAAAGTTGCCATCACCACCTGCTGGAATTTGCTTGAAGACGTAGCTTCTTTCACTTGGTCAGACCATCGTGTTGGCGACCGGCCTCGTGCTCTTTTCCCTTCGGTATTGCCAACAATGACCAGTTTTTCGAGACTTCTGCGCTTTGGACACTCTATTTATAATATAGGGTGGGGAACTGAATGCAAGCAGTCAGCTGCTCAGTCGTATGACGAAGCCGTGGTCTCTCTAGCACTCTAAAGATTTTTGAAGTTTGGTCATTTGTCAAATCAGTGGCAAATGCTGGATTTGTCCCACTTTGGACACTTTCGATCCTAACGATGCGTTGCGTATGATAGAGAAGTGATGATAGCCTAGCCGGAGAAGGCCCGCCTCTCAAGCCAGAGGAAGCGAGTTCGAACCCAGCCGACGGCAGTCACCGATTTGTTCATTGTGTGAACATATGTGCGTACTATACACACATGTCATCTGCTACATGACTGCGGAGCCCGGTGTACAGCGACAGGCTCGCCCCCTGTCACATTTGGGATTGAATATCGTCCGGCAAAGTGTGGGTGTTGTACACCTCTGCCAGCCTCCTCGGGGAAAAGGCGTGACGATATGTTATGCGTACATGCATGGTAATGTAACAATATATCAATGAAATATTTTTAGGAAATTGATGTGATATGCGAAACACGACAACCTTGAAAGAGGTAGTTAATATTTATAACTTTAGCACATCGCTTTAGTTAGGCACTTACCTAACTGCCGTGCTCAGTCGTAGTTCATTATTGTTCACACTCAGAACTCAACATAATCAAAAATTCGTACCTATCCAACGGTGTGTACGAAAATGTAAAAAAAAATAAAAATCCAACATTTTAGAGGACATTGAAACCCTATCTATACACATAATTATGTATATGGCTTTACTCGAAGTCCTGAGGGGCAATTCAACTAACCAGTCGATGCTTAACTGAACCGTTGACGTTGTTACCCTTAAAAATCCAACGGGGTACGGCTCAGTATCGCTCATGTGTCACAAACGTGTCGACGATAGTTAATGGCACATTTTTGTGAGACGTTTGTGATACTGAGCCGTTTCTTGTCCGCTTTGACTGGTTTACCCAAAGTCAGCGGTCCAAAATCTAATCAAATTGCTTGTCATTGCTGTAATCTCTTTATTCAATTGGGCCTCTGCACTAATGAACCTCATAGTTATTACAATGACTCTGCCATCTTCTTTGGAAAAAAGCCACTACACAGAAGAGCATGCAGACAAGAAGTTCAGTATCGGCTATGGTTAGCAGGATTGCCTCCCTGTTCGTTTCCCAATCTGCTGTCGAAGCGATCCTGCCTTTTGTCGCGTCTATAATTGGAGTGGATAGCCATGACTGCAATTAAAAGGAATCCCTGTCCAGCGTCCAGCTCGGTGAGATGTCCACGTTGCACTTTTGACTTTTCTTTTTGCAATGTCGTATGTACCTGCAAAGATCGCATTTAATAATAAACCTTTTTATATTAAAATAAAATGTAATCCAGACCTTATCAAAGCCTTTAAACTACCATTTGTTTTGGTTTATTTTTAGTTGTTATCATATTAACAAGAAACAAAAAATTAACTATTTAGATTGCAGACTTAAGATGGTAAGTGCAAAGTAGTGTAAAAATAAGGTTTCGTTCTATATCTGTCCGTGATAGGTTTTAAATGTTTTTTTCCCGACTACGCAAAAAGAGGGTTATGTTTTTCGAGTGTATGTGTGTACCTAAGTATGTATGTAACAAAAAAGGTACTATTCAGATTGCAGACTTATGTTGCGTCGTACAAAGTGTGAAATTGTACAGAGATAAGATCTCGTTTCTTACCTGTCCGTGGTATGTTCTAAATGTTTTTTACATAGTTCAGATAAACAAGTAGTTTTTCTCTAAAATTTTCCATGAGTGCTATGACATTATAATTTCTTTTTTCTCTCCTCTTACTAATAAATGTTGAATAGCCACGGAATAATTATTCAAAGTTTTATCTTTTTTGATCGAGTTACAAATTTAAAAGAAAGACAAAGACAAAACACTGAGTAAATATTCCGAGGCTATCCAACGTTTATTTGTAACGGCCTAGGGAAGTTGTTATTTTTGTGACACTCTGAATTTGGAAGTTTTAAATCCTGGAAAGATTTAATAACTAACCCCCCTCTACCTGTATTGCCCTTAAATAATAATTTAAGATTTATGTTAAAAAAAGGCACGGTCCCCCGAGTCCGTGGAGTGTAATTTTTTAAATAAAAAAAAATAAAAAACCCTGGAAAGAAACAAATCGATCAGGCTCAAAGATCCGCATTTAACCTATCAACGTTACAAATGTGTTTTGTAAACACAAAATGCTTGTTTTCTGCTTTTTTTATTCCAAATATTTTCGTCAGTAGGACCAACCTTTGTAAAACACATATAAGTCTTAAGTGCGTATACAGCCCGGAGCTACGGCCAAACGCAGTCGACCCGCGTCCTGATAACAACCTTGTTGAGAGATGGCCGCGGGCGTGATATGTTCTACGACTTCCCTTTTTCGGGGTTTGTTTTCGTCACCTGTGGTACAACGTTGCAGGCTGTATTTATTTTGTTTTACTTTATACATACATACAGGGTGTTACAAAAACCCTGTTGTATCCGCGAGATGAGCATCCAGTATCGACTGAAGGTTGCATTTATGCCACTTTAAATTAATTATTGACTACAACAAAAAAATTACACACATCGCGCTCCACCCTCCTAAAAGCGCGAACGCAGACACTAATCGTTTCATTTGTAAACTATTCGCGTCGTGCCGCTACTCGCTTAGAATAAAAGCCGCCAACATTTGTTACAGATTTATTAGCATTTCTGTAAAATTTCCCTTTTTCTTATGTTCTTAAACCGGTCATAACTCTTGCTAATTTTCACGTGCATTTTTTTTTTGGTATTTTTGCATGAATACTTCTAACTGTGTGTTCATCCCATCCATGTTCAGCCAATCAATTATCCCACAGAGTTTTTGTAACTCCCTGTATAGTCACTCTTTTTTTCCCGTAAGAGTAGGTAGAGACCACTTCTACTTGCTACGATCCTGGTACACATCTTTCGCTTCTGCTACTTCCATGAGTCTCGTCATACATGCTTGTCGGTTACAGGTCATGTTGTTTTTCAATGTGTACGAAAATAATCTATGAATTTAGGATTCTAGTGAATTGTTTTTTCTAGTGTGTTTGATCGTAGGCCGTATGGTATAGTAATGTGCTCTGCCAGGTATATCGTTACGAGACTAAAATGGTCGCGTGCATGACACGTAGTGACGTCAATCGATGCATAAACAAGAGCGGTATAAGTCATTGACCACAGGTTGAAAGAGACAAATACGATGAAGAGTGACGTAGCCGGGTGTCAACTCTTGGATCGCTAGACCTTGTTATTTTGGGTTCCGTTAGGTCGTATCCTTGCTTAGATGAGATGGCGAAAAAATGCACTATCAAAGGAAAAACAAGCATCACTTAAAAACCTTTTAAGATAAACGGATTTAATCATATCATATTATAATTATTATAATGTTGTACTGTCACAGGAGCTACGTGTGTGCAAAGTTTCATAAAAATCTGTTAAGTAAAAGTAGTTAAAAAAACTTGTTGTTAGATTTGAAAGAAACAAGAAGTAGACCAACAAGCATACGATAAGACCATTTAAAAATTAAAAAAAAACTTTTAAAAGATGTGTTAATACAACGAAACATGTGAGTAACTTTTTTGTGATAGTATATTACTATTTGTAGCCTAAAATTGTAAAAGCAATGTTAATACAGACTGTGATTTTAGGATAGAAACCAACACATGCAAACCAAATATAAATATTTGTACTGTCATTTAGAACAGTCAAAAGAATAAATTGAAAACGCAGCAACTCTACTGGCCTATTGTTTCACTGAATCTCGTTAGCGACTGTACCTGCGTATTGTGTACAGTCAACACCAAAACTCAATACTACATTTTAAACTGACACTTTGAGATAAATTAATCGTCAATCGTTAAGTTTGCATTTTTTAACTGACTATACATTTATATTTCACATTTTAGTGAACATCATTATTAGCATCGCTTACCCACTACAGAGCTTAGGTGCGTTCCTTTACTGATCTATATAGACTGCTAGCCTCGCCATGTAGTGTTATCCGCGGTCAAAAGAAGCCTATATACTTTTCCAGACTATTATCTATCTCTGTGCCAAATTTTACCCTTATCCGTACAGCCGTTCTGCCGTGATTAAGTAACAAACAATCCATACATCCATCCAAACTCCACCTATCAAAATATTTTATTAAACAAAGAAAAAAAATGAAAATTGCATGTCAAACGTCAAAATAAACTTTTCGTAAAATCAAACGACTGCGATATGCATCGGTAAGAAGCGCTCGTAAAATGTTACTAAAACTAAACAAACGCATTTTTATAACGCAGAAAATTTGACATTTAGATTAAATTTACCGAAAATGAAAACTACAAAAAAATTTAGTTGGTTCAATTTCAGATACTTACCTGCTTTACTTACTTTGCTTACTTTTATTTAATGAGTACATAATTAAGTAGCATCAAATTTCCGGACAATATTAATCAACCTCTCATGATATTAAAAAAAAAACTCTTGTCCGAGCTACTATCGTTAACAGTTTGTTAGCAAAACGACTTAGAAACCCGCTAACACTTCGAGGGCGGAACTGAGGGCAGATAAAACGCATAAATTGAGCCCAAACAAGATTTGACGCGCTAACTCGGCCCAACTTCGGGCATTACTGCGGGAACGCGGAAGAAATGTCATTCTTTCAAGTTATAATCATTTCCTGTTTGAGCGAGAGAGATGGTGAGTTCACAAGCGGTAGCGGAAAAGTAAGATATACTGACAACGTGTAGTTTGCTAAAACGTCCATGTCTGGCAATAAATGCTTTGCTCCAGACGAAAATATTACGTAGTTTCGTATTAAAAAAAATGTTATTACCCACTATAGTTATTGTGTGTAAACGTTATTACCCACTATAGGTATCGAGACCTTCCTCGTGGACCCACTTTTGGGATATCGGCAATTTTGTTTATGGCAGCCTAGTTGGGAGAAGATCCGCCTCTCAAGCCAGTGGGAGCGGGTTCGAACCCAGCCAACGGCACGCACTAATTTGTTCATTGTGTGAACATACATATGTGCGTATTGTATGTTATCTGTTACATGACTGGAGCCCAGTGTATGGCGACAGGCTCGCCCCCTGTCACCATACACCGGGACGTACCTGGGACTGAATATCGTCCGGCGAAATGTGGGTGTCGTATTACACTTCTGCCAGCCCCCTTGGGGAAAGGCGTGATGATATGGGATTTTTTTCCCGTAGATTCGCCGCGCTAGAGTGGGTTGAAAGCGTGGGTGGGTAGAGTGGGTTTTAAGCCACGCTAGATGTAGTTTAAAAAGAAATTGTATCGTTATTGCCCGGTTAACGGACTGCCGCGCCACTATCGTTGTTGGCGTGTTGTCCGCTTTCCGCAGGTTATTTGAAGGTTTACTAATTATAATTGACTTACAATATTATAGGTAAAGTAGAAGAAGAAAAGTAAAGTATGCATAAAATATATGTGAGCATTATAAAGCGAAATTAACATTCTTTAAACAGGATAAACCTAATTTTCTTAAAGCTCCGTTAATTTTGAAATCTAAAACCAATTACCTACTTACCTATTTAGTTAAGGAACAGAATATTTAAGTAATTAATTATCACTGCAAAGTAAAAATTCGCTTCCGTTCGTCACCATGCACCACCCGAACCTAACCGCGAGAGTGTCGCCCCAGTCAAAAGTAAGTGATATTGCCCCACTGAACAAAAACAGATGTCGACTTACTGTATTTACAATGAGTATTTTTCTACTGGGGACTTTTTAGCTAAGTACCTTTCTACTTTTTATGAGACATTTTACTTTGGAGGATAATATACTTGTCACAACCGGATGCTGGATCGAAATGGGTTGTTTGGAATTTGGTTATTTTAAGCGAGTGAAATGAGTACATATATACCTATAGTACATAGTACCTAGTACATTTTAGAAGTGCAAGAAAAGGTTTTATAGTAATAATCATCATTTATTTCAGGCACAGGTTGTTATAACATAACAACATGGTCCAATTATAAATACCTGACAGACTAACATACTCATGACAAAACAAATTGAATTATCTTTTGTGATTTTGTTCCCAGTAGCGCCGCATCACCCTTTGGCCCCTTTTGGCCAGAACTCAGGCGAAAGTAGCTCTAATGCCTTGTTCTTAAAACAAACTGTAATTTTATTGTTGTGTTGTATTGTTACAAAAATAAACTTATTATTATTAAACTTATTAACTTACGCATAGTTAAGTGAATGATTGCATATACATAAAACTTAGATAAGCCTTATTTAAGTACTATTGTAATTATTTTATATTTTTAATAAAATAAAGAGTTGTTGTTGTTGTTGTTAATACCTACACATTATCGCGCCTCTTCTCCGAAGATGTTAGCAGAGGTCTGGGCTGGATTTAGAGGTGTTGAGGCCCTAAGGCAATAGGAAAGTGAAGGTCTCTAATTATTACTCAAAAAAAATTAAGAAGAAAAAACAGTCAAAAATGTAATGCAATTTTATTTATTGCAAGAAACAAATAAAATTATTTAACTGCTCATATTTGTACAAATAGTTATTAATGTAAAAATCTTTTTAAGTATTTTTTTGTGTTCTCTATTTTGGGCGCCCTTTCTTGGGAAGGCCCCGGGGCTATAGCCCCGCCTGTCCTCCCCTAAATCCGGCCCTGGCAGAGGAGTATTACGATAAGTTATAAGTATATTATTATAGTATGGCAAATGACATTAAATACGCACTTGTATGTTCATAAATGAATAAATTGGTGCAAGCCTCCGTCTGGGATTGAACCCACACCCTCTGGCTTGAGAAACGAGCGTTCTTTCAACTAGGCTATTAACCTTTTTTTATATATAGGAACATAAGCTTTTTATATTTTATAGTAAACCTATCTATGATAATTAAGGTGTGTGGTAAAACGCGACAGCTGTCTCCCTCGCTCGCGACACTAATAATTTTATTTACTAGATATAAAATTAAAGAATGTATTTTTGACCAATTTGCCTCTATCAATGAATTAAAAACAGTATTCAGAATAATTTTCATGTTCATATTATAGTTTTTAAGAACGTAACTACAAAAAATAATTACATGTTTAAGTTTCTCTGCGCACTGTTTATAATATCAACATGAAAATTAATTAAAATCAAATATAATAGTGTCGCGAGTGAGCAAGACAGCTGCCGCGCCTTACAATGCACCTTAATGTTTAGATTGTGCCCATTAAAAAAAAATACAGTATGGTAACTCCAGTTAAATTAAATGTTTTCCGGCTTTCTCTCTGTTCCTCCAGCGAGCTGTAACTAAATAGAGCATTTTGAATTAAAACAACACACTTTGATTCGAGATAAGCCAAGGTAGACGACAAAAATAGTATAATAAAAGCCGTGCGACAGTAATGTATGTAGTTAGAGGAACAAACGACTCTCGAGGGGCTCATTCCGGGACGAGACGGTCGTCCAGTCTCGATGCGAGAATTAGCCTCCACCGAGCTTTTGTCGGTTGAAGTTTTTAATTAGAAAAAATATTTCTTGGGATACACATGTATTAATGTTGTAATAAAGTAAATAATGTAAAATAAAGTGTATCCTAAATAATATTTTAAATGCGAAAGAGAGTTTGTTCATTCGTTTGTTTGTTTGTTTGTAACGCTTTCACGCCCTAACTAATCAACCGATCATCATGAAATTTTGCATACATGTTGTCTGAGATACAGAAAAAGACATAGGGTACTTTTTATCCCGAAAAAATAAACGGTTCCTGTGGGCCCGCGGGTGAAATCGCGGGGCTCAGCTAGTGAAATATAATTTTTAAAGTGGCATAATATCGAAGTTAATATATTTTATCTATAACAAATATGAATAATTACTAAGTATCATGTTAATTTTTAATTATTTTCAAAAAATTAAAACTCGTAGCCGTTGTGGTTGATATCAATCTTGTACTACTTTTATTATATTATTAATACCTATTATTCTACAATTATTTGGTAGAAATTAAACTAAAAACTATTTAATAGGTAGTAGTAAAAGATGGATATCAACCAGGCTATGAGTTTCAATTTTTTTAAACTAATAAAAACAAACAACATAATTATTTGTATTTATATTATTGATTTTTTTTAGCCAAAATGATGTTTTAAATTTAAAACATGCGTATTAAATACTTCATCTTGTTAACGGATTACACCAATTTATCAACTAGAAATTTTCCGATTAATTTTCAGTTTATTTTGAAAAACCGAAAGACATTCAACTTTCTAAAATCTTGCCTCAAAATGAAACCCAACGCCACAATATGGAATGTTGAATTGCGTTACACCGAACGGACTTTAGATTGCACTGTCACCATGAAAAATGAATGGCGTTTAATAAAATATTCAAGCGATGTAATTCCGAATAACAAGATCCGTGCGAAGACTCATTCCTCTCCGTCTCATTCGGCCGTTTCATTTCCTCACAATAGGATGTCAGAGCTCGGATTTATTGTACTCACTTGCATCTAGATATGCAAATGAGATGGTTGGGGATAACTATCAGCGCAGGGAAGAAGTCGACTAGTCTGTAGACTGGTCGGGAAGTTGGTTTGATTTTGGTACGACTTGTTGCCCAGCCGAGCAGATGTTTGGATGATTTATAACATTTTGTTATGGGTCTGATATTTAGTAGTCCAGTAATGTTTGAACGAATCGGCAAGTTTCGTCTAAGCGAAAAAGTGGGTTGATTCTGGGAAAAATATTTTTGTTATTGCGTGGTTTGTTCCCTGGCTGGGCCCTTATTCGGAGATTTGAGATTTTAATTTAACCTTTTTTCGTCCTTGTTGCTCTCGTTTGAAACGTCATAGGTGTGAGAGTGACCGAGATAAAATCTCATCTCATCTCACGCGTAGGAATAGCCCCCTGAGCCGATGCTTTGATTGTGGTTGAAAATCCGAGTGTTATCTCTCCCCGTCTTTGCGTGTATCCCATATATCTATACACAGGAAAACCTCGTGCGGATCTATGAGTTTTAAATAATGAATCTACCTACGTCTTCAATTAAATCGCGAAAATAGCGAAGGAGAGAACCAGGAGTCCCATACAAAGTTTTCATTCGAGCTCGACTAAATTTAACGAACAACTTTTTATTTTATTGTTGGTTCCATAATACAAGTTGGTTATAATGATGACTACAATTATGTCCTAAAATATGTTCTTCGTTTAGAAAACCATTAATCCTTATCCCCCTTTTCTGCGAAAGTGAGTTTATTTGTTACGCTTTTAGTCAATCAATCATTATGCAATTTTGCATACACGTTGTCAGGGGTACAAAAAAGAACACAAGGTAATAAGTATCCATATTACCATCAAAAATTTGCGGTTCCTTACTGATTGATTTGACTGCGATTGGAAACTACGGAGCGTGGCTAGAACCTTACTTAAATCCTAGTACCCACAAAAACTGACAAGAACCAGCAATAAATAATTTTCCATACCTAAGCCTTTGTAAAATAAAGGTGCACGCACATAGATCAACAGAGTTGCCAGGATAAAGCGCATAAATTGTGGCCAACGGCTCGGAAAAAATCGCGCCCACTACAATACACTTGACGGGCATAACGGGTTTGAATTTTCATAAAACTCGTGAGCTCGTGGTTTATATGAATAAAACGAAAAGGGCAGTTTTACCAGTGGTTAGTGGTCCTTTACTTTTGAAAGTATAGTTTTTGCTGTTTAAGTTTTTTTTTCTAGATATAAAGCTAGTAGGCAATTTATTCTTTCCAGTTTTGCTAAACCTTGTGTAATGGTCGTCCAGGGCCTCCAGACATGTTGAATTCGCATCGTAGCGATTCTATTTCCATAATAGCTAACGCTCGAACGTACTGGCTGTTGATTGATTTGACAAGTTGACAATTAAGATGCATAATGACTAAGACTATCCTATAGCTCGTCACTCATCCAATCAGCAGCTTACGTTAAAGCGTTAGCGACTGTCAAATTAGTATCGCTACGATGCAAATGCAACTTGTGTAGAGGCCTTGGTATGTACGTACAGGTAATCTTGCTAGTTTCTAGCATGTTGATAACAATGCTGTACGAGTATGTTTGTCAGTAGGTATTTTTAATGGTTTTCCACAGTCCAAGTTTTATCGATATCCCAAACAAATTGCAGAGACACAAAAGCAGGGATTTCCAAACGTCATAACCGTCCAATCTTAGATGCGCTCCAGGGTGCTATATACAAAGTCACCTATGTATGTGTCAACAAACTTTTTTTAGCTCACGCCACCTTCTGTCCTGAATGTCCATCCAAAGGTTGTCTGGAAAAGATCGCTCTTAAGCGATAAAACTGCCCATTGCACCTATATTTGAATGTTTAGTTTATAATTGTATTTGATGTCAATAAAGAGTTTAACAATGTATAGCGTCAATCCAGGATAGTATTATAAGCTACCAACAAACTGAATTTCACCTTAATCAACTCATCCGTTTGAGTTCAAGAAGTAGAAACTAAAACACATACAAACTTACAGATTTTCTCATCTATAATTATTGACCGCGCGAAGCGAAGTCTCAGAGTCGAGAGGGAGGGATATTTTTGGCATTTGTTTGTACGACGATAACTTGATTATCGCTAAACCGATCTTCATGAAACTTTGCAGGCAAGTAGTTGCAAATACAATCCTTAAGTTCGAATATGAGCGAAATCGTATGAGAGATTGTAAAGATACGCGATGCTTCTGTTCGAGGCGTACTACAAGACAAGTGTTAATGTGAATTCGCGAGCATAAATCCTGAAATTAAAACATTTCATTTGCCCGCTGCAATGGAGCTTGCATACAATGGCTGAGATGTACGGGCGAGGTGGGAAGTTATGGAGAATGAGCTTTTGTTAACCGGATTTATACGGGTGCAGGAGTGATATCCATCCCTTAGGCATGTTTTATCAGTTTTTCTTTTGCCTTAATTTTGTTTTATACCTAGTATTCAGTTTGTAAACTGTTTGTAAAATTTTAGTTTGTAAGAAATTACTAACTAGCTATATTACTATACAAATAGTGCAGGTTTTGAGTTTAGTAATACTTAAAGGTGTTGGTCTACCCTTCAAAGTGAACAACTATTAGAGCACAAAATTGCAAAATTCGAGAAAAAACAATCGAGTTTCCATACAAAACTGACCAAGACCTGACTAGTTAGATTGGAAATGCTTTTATTTTGGGTGCCCACGACTCTGAATTGAGGAACCCAAAGCCAAAGTTAATATGTATGGAGACTCGAATAGTTTTAGAACAACACCCTTAATTATTACTACACCCAAAACCAGCACCTTGTATACCTAACTACATTATGTAATATAAACATTATCTTTTTTTCAAACTTTGTTTTGTATCTTATTAGCAAGACACCTCTCTCCAGGTTTCAACGGGACACTGAGAAATGAGATAACTTAATGCGAAAGGTGTAGTTCCCCCGAAAGCAGATTAGAGGGTTGTTTCTAATTAACACGGTTTTAGAGTAATTAATTTTGTGGCTTTGAAATGGGACGCTAAATCACATTTTGTCATTAAAGCTGTGGTTTAGTTTCATGAGATGCGTCTTTGTTGCTAATGAATTCTTTTAAAGTTTGGCTCTAATTATTTTGAGCAGGTTTCCAAAAACTGTTCGGCAAAGAAAATATTTATTCTACTCACAAAATTTCAAGAGAATCGGTTCAGAAATGCGAACTGTTGAGGAAGACAGAGATCTGGACAAAGATCCAGACAGAGATCCGGACAAAGATCCGGATAGAATTCTAGACAGAATTCGGACACACGAAAGCATTTTTCTCGAAGTTGAACCATGCTTAGCTCGGTCGGTTCGCTCGGTTGAAAAAAAATGTTTTTTTTTAAATACAGTTAAACCTACTTACCTACCATAAGAACCTATTTGTGTATCTATGTATGTACAGTAAAGTTACAATGTGAAAGTGCAAAAATCATATTTTTATTATGCGATTGAAGTTTTTATATCTATTACATTTAATCTTGAAAACAAATAAAATACTTTCTATTACGCAAAAAAATTGTTGAACCGGAAAATTCTGCGCAAACCCACTAAGAACGACTGCTTACTCATAAATATCGGGTATACGAATGTGATACCAAAAATCAAAACCACAAACGTTAAAACGTTCTAACAACCCGTTAATCATGAAAAACATAAACGACGCGTCAACGTCAAACAAGCCCGGCTACACTCGTACCATCCAAAACCCCGGACTAATCCGTCAAACAATACCAACACTCAAAACAAACGAAAACACACAAAAGATTAACTTTTCACCGCTAAATCCCGTATTGACGGCGCTGTGAGCTCAACGAGACCAACTCGGACGAAAAATATGATAAAAGATTTTCCGCTCCATTTCTTGATACATAAAGTCGAGCTTAGAAGTCGATAACCTGCAAAATTGACTGCGGCTTACGGTGTCAAAATGTGAAATGTGTTTACAATAATTTCTATTGTAAACAGCGGCTCGGATCCGTTCTTATTGTGACTTAAATAAAGTCTAAAATCCGATGGTGAGCGGATGGTAGTTGTGTCGTTTATAAAAGGTCTTGATCCTCGAGTGTAACGTCATAATTCAGAAATGTGATTCCGTTCATGACAGTATGAAGCCACTAGTTAAATTGGAGACTACAGTAGTTCCATTCCATTTCGTTTTAATAATGCCTACGTGATTTTTTCTGGGGCAAATTAAACATTTTGTATTTTAGTTGGCTCGTTTATTACAGACTGCAATTTACAGTAGGCCCTTTTCATTATTCAGAACGCTAAATTGGTAAGATTTAGCAAAAATATAATTTTAGATGCTATTGTTGTAATACGGAGCCAAAAGTATTTACATATGTCTTTGTCTATTACGCAGCAATAAATAAAAGACAGGTATATTTTTAGCTTGATTAGACTTAGTAATTTAGCGTTTGAGTAGTACCAATGTGACTAAATGAAATCAGTTATTAGGGTTTGGAAAACTGATGTACGAGTACATAATTATGTTCCTTCGTGAGTTACTTCAGAATTTTAGTTTCTTGTTGGATTTTGGTTATATTTTTTTTCTAATCAGTTATGTATGTAATTCTTACTTGACTAGAATTTGGCAATTTATTTTTTATTCAACTATCACACTAATATAATGAATGCGAAAGTTTGGATGGATGTCAAGATTGATGTTTGTTGCTCATCCATACCAGAATGGCAGAATGGATCTGGATGAAATTTGGCACAAAGAAAGATCATAATCCGGAATGCAAATCATAATACTGAACTAGTAGACTACAATATGCAATATAGATTGATCAACCTCAAGTTTTCTTTTCGTTTTGACAACAATGCTTCTTAACTCCAAAAATTTCCTTTCAAACTGAAAAGTCCGAAAGTAGTTTTACATATCAATCCCGGTGCCGCTCGGAAGTGGGATCAACAATGCGCGATAGTTGCAAACTAACGCGTGGAGATGGCGATTACCATACATCATCCGAGGGCCGTATGCCCGCCTGAATATTTGAAAGCCTTTTTGTGAATAATGTTTCAGAAAGTTCCCCTCTTCAGACAAGGTGTTTAATATTTTATTTTTTGTAATCTCATGTCTTTGGAAGTTGGAAGGTCAATGTTATTCAATTGTTTTACATACAAAGCCTGAAGTAAAAGAATAATTTTTTCGTTATTATATTTTTTTAAGCAGTATTAAGGGCTACTGGCAGAAGCTAGGGTTATCTTTTTAACTTCGAGTTAACAGTTCATCTTTGTCCTAACTGAAGAAATAAGAAACGTAAATTGTCTAACGACACCAAGAGTTTGAAGCTAATCTTGAGTTTTCAAAATAAACATTAGTGAAGAAGCTTGATTTATCATTTTGACTCTGATTTAACTGTTCATTTTGGTTTAAGAAAACTGTGAACGGCTGAGTATGTGCGTACTCAGTTTGCATCGTACCGCTTGCTGACGAGCGGTTAATTGACATTTTGTTTGTTACACTTAACCGCTTGCTAAAAACATTGAGTTTGCTCAACACGCAACTTAGAGTCAGCTAACGTACAGAGTACAGTCAGCCGCTCACTGCTTGATGACATAGCCTTAACGTCATAAATATATGAGTTGTTTAAATAAAATTCAAAAATCACTTACGACCACTTGCACTGAATATAAGAACTGCCTGAGTCCTTGTTTAACTAGTTTAATCCACTTCTAGCGAAATACTCTCTTATCAGGCACATAAAGTTAAAGAGTCTTCTAAGAAATGGCTTAAGTTTTTGCAAGAAAATTTAGGTAGGTGCTAGCTAGGAGTAGTCTGGAGTAGTTTAAACTAGATGAAAATTAAAAAATTAAATAAAAATTAAAAGTGTTTTATTGCAGTAACCAAATACGGTTTACAAAAACAGGTTGGGGCCTTCAGATAAGTATTGTAGGTGTTACTAGATCTTTTTAACTTTATACAATTACACAAACTACAATTTAAGCTGTATCTA
The DNA here is from genome assembly GCA_911728515.1 of Peribatodes rhomboidaria. Classification (NCBI taxonomy): domain Eukaryota; kingdom Metazoa; phylum Arthropoda; class Insecta; order Lepidoptera; family Geometridae; genus Peribatodes; species Peribatodes rhomboidaria. The sequence goes on along the minus strand of OU452183.1, from coordinate 15,772,547 downwards.
AATTAAAGTAAATGTGTTTTTGTGTGGAGATGTTTGTCTGATGTGTGTATAGGTGAGTGTTATATGTGTGAATCGAGGGTGTGGGAGAGTGAGCGAGATGTGTGTTTGATGCCCAGTATGTAAGAGAATATTAAATTATCTGAATAGTATATTAATAAACTTAATGTTAAACACTTAAATTATTAAACAATTTATAATATAATTTTTATAAATAGCTTTACTTGGTTTTTACTTTACTTTAGTATTGGGTTTCTAAATTATGTTTCTGTTTCCTCGTAGCTTTTGGTGAGTATTCAGTCAAAAAGACGGTTAATTTTAAAAATCATGATAGCAGTTAAGCATGGATTTAGGCAATTCTTATATTCAGTACAAGTGACCATTAGTCAATTTAGTCCTATTTGTTAATATTGGTTCACCCTTCTAAACCTGTAACCTTAACATCTTTAGATTATCAAATTCTATAGGCATATTATTGGCTTTGTAGCTTTTGTGAGCGTTTTCATAGCTTAATAATAAAACCAAATCCCCTACTCATTGACGTAAATCTTCGCCAATCGTGCGATGACTCGGCGAGTACTAAACTAATGGACTGTCAAAGTTACTCCGCCTGTATTTCAGTGAAACGACTTTATTATGGACTGTTATACAGGGTTGTCAGGAAAGTGTACTTACCAAGCCGAAAGGGGGTCAAGTTCAAATTTAAATTTGATATTTCAGGCAAGATAATAATTGCACACATCATCATTTATACTAAATCAAACGGTGATATCGAGAAAAGCAGTTGCTCCTTACATTTTGTCAATCATTAGTTGACTTTTTTTGTATGGCTTTTTTTTTCTTGACTGGTTGGCTGCATCCTAAAAGTTGTTCATAACATAATGATGAGCACTATGACCCCCTTTGGCTTAGCACACCCTTTCCGGATAACCCTGTAAAGCTTTTAACCGACTTTATGTGTTGATAACTTCGTGAATTATGAAACAGGTCAATTTATGGGTTATTGTAATATTTATTGTGTTGTAAAACGATATCGAACTTTATTTATTAGTAGCTCTGTCACGCGGTTGCACTCGCTGTTTTATAAAGACTGTTAAAAAGAAAAGCATGACAGCCTAGTTGGAAAAAGGCCCGCCCCTCAAGGAGGGAGCGGGTCCGAACCCGGCACACACCACGGCACGCATCAATTTATTAGAAATATTGCAAAAACTGTATAAACAAGAGACAAATCCTATACTACCGCTCTAATAAATCCACCAAACAATTCGCAAAGAGTTGTAAACAGCATCTGTGAGGCATCGTCAGACGGAATAAAGACGGTATCATGGGGAAAGTATGGTAATACGACCTTCAGGTCGGCGAGGGATCTTCGCGCCCTGTTGCAAACGAGCCTGAAAGTGTCTTGTGAAAAAAAACCGGACAAGTGCGAGCCAGACTCGCGCACCGAGAATTCAGTACAAACACGTTCATGAGGAAAGGGGTAGTAAAATTGCTAAAAATATTTTTACTATATGACATGACTAAAAATATATGTTTTTCACAATTTTTCCTTTATCTGTGCTGTAAGACGTTGCTTCGTACCAAATTTCACGATTCTGAGTTCACGGGAAGTACCCTGTAGGTTTTGATTCCCTTGCGAGTGTCGAAAATTTGCAGCATAAACGGCTGTACGATTGCGTTGGCTTAAAAGTTTGATTTGTTCACAGATTCAAGGTACATTAGACTTGAGTATCCTAACTATAATTATAAATGCGAAAGTGAGTTACTTCGTTTGTTTGTTTGTAACGCTTTCACGTCTCAACTATTCAACTAATCGTCTTAAAATTTTGCATACATGTTGTCTGGGGTACAGAAAAGGACATAGGGTACTTTTTATACCGAAAAAATAAACGGTTCCTGCAGGACCGCGGGTTTGACCGCAGGGCGCAGCTAATTTGATAAAAATTTCAGCTTGATACCTCCTCGCGTTCCTGAGAAAAATAGTCTTGACAGACAGACAGACAGACAAAAAAGTAATCCTATAAGGGTTCCGTTATTTCCTTTTGAGGTACGGAACCTTACAAACCTTTTGACGTTGTGAAATCTACAACGTCATTGATTACCTTACATGACTTTTCTCAAAATAATATTGCATGCACAAGTAACAGTTAATTAAACACTTATGTCTAAGACATACAATTGGTTTATTAAATTAAATAGTGACTCTCATATAAATAGACTAAGACATTCAGTAAAAATGTAGGTATACGTAAATACCCCAACCCATTGTCTGTTCTCACACCACGAATTTTTAAGTAATAGCTCCTTCTGGTTAGATAAACATTTTGTAACTTACTATCTCACCAGTCAAAGCTATAGGTACATCAAGAATTTGAAAAACAACGAAAAATACCGCTAATTTCCCAAACACCTCTACATCAACAGCCTCTCTGCAAAGAGAAATTTCATGAACAGTACTCATAATTATCGCGGTATTGTCCCGAACGAGTTGCGAACAGCAAGATTCGATAGCTTTTGGCGCTAGGCCAGCAACACTCTGGAGGTTCCCGAAGAAAGAACTGGCTTACCGAGGAAGATTAACTTTTTTTACTGAACTCTGTACCTAGTTAGTTAGTGTTTAAGCTGATTGAGGGAAACTAGATATAGAGACATAGAGTTTATTCTGCGATAAAATATTAAATTCTGTTATGTTTTCAATTCTGTCATATTCTTCAATCAGATATACATAGACGTCGCGTCTTATACAAAATCAGGTCTTTATACTGGCACTGCGTCGACACTTTTAGTTGTTTATGAATGTAGGTACACCAGCTTTTTAATAAAATGTGTTTTTTTTTAATGTTTCAATTTTTTTATAATAAATACTTTATTTGAATTAATTAAGAGGGCCGCGACGCTCTGAAATTTCCATATAAACGCGCTACTCAAATTTCTTGAAAACCATTTATCTGATTATGATGAAATTTAGCATGTACAATTAAATTAACAATATCTCCGCCCCTATGTTCTTGGTTTTTTTTTTTAAACGTTCTCAAGCGAATTAGAGCTATGAAAAATATCCGCATTTTTAAGGGGTCATTTTTGACTGATTTATTCAGTAGGTAGACAAAGGAAATCAGAAATTCCATTACATAGAGAGGTTGTCTACATCATTAGCTGTTAAATGAATCCATAATACAAGGGAAATTCTTAGTTATATAAGAATGGTTACAGAAGTGCAAAAGTCATAAAAAAAATTAATTGCACTTTGTCACTCTGTAGGTAACTTTAGAGGCTCGTCAGTATCATTACTCGCTCTCTTCGCTCGTCTTCTTCTTCTAGACGAAATGGCTATAGAATACCTTAAGCCAATGCGAAGTTAGTCTAAAGTGGTCACCGGACTCTTAACATTCCGCAATAGCGTTGATGACGTTTGCTAAAGTGTTTTTAGCACATTTAGGCATCTTAACACCTACGGGATCACAAGTGAAGCAAGACTTACATTTAGGTAATCTAAGCCTTGTTTTCAAGGTGCCATTTTGAGTATACATTTTTACATCCACGTATATCTGATCTAAGAAAACAGTAAATTAATTGATTCTGTGACCGCAGTAACTATAGCAGTCGTTTAGTTTTATTTTTTCCCTTCTGTTATATCGCACTATGAAATTCTCACACCCTACTTTAAAAAGGTATTCGTAACCGATTACCAACGATAAGAACGAATGCCATGGTCAGTAATATATAGGAGTGCGGATGGCATCTACATCTAAGCGCTACCGTGGCTCGGATGACGCGTAAAATGGGAGGCCCGCGTTGCTTGTTCCATCGCAATAATCGTTAAGCCATGTCAAAGACCCTCGGGCGGCCTAGAATCTATATAATTATATAAAATTCAAAGTCCTGACTGACTGACTGACTGACTGATATATCAACGCACAGCCTAAACCGCTGGTCCTAGAAACATGAAATTAGGAGGATATGTTCTTTGTATAGTGTAGGCATCCACTAAGAAAGGGTTTTTCGAAATTCCACCTCCAAAGGGGAGAATTGAACCCCCCCCCCCCCCCCCCGGGTTCAAATCTTAGATATCAGAGCTAGCCAATCGGGCTATACGAACTTGCTTGCTTATATTGCATTGGGACCGTACCATGACGATTTATTTCTATGATAGTTTTATTTATTTTTATGGGGGCTGAGCTACCCACGTCCGTAGGAGTGTACTCCATTCTGATTCCCTACACGTGGTCCCCGGGTAGTGCTAACCGGGTAGCAAACTCTGGTGGGAGGCTTCGGCCGTGGCTAGTTACCACCCACCGGACCAAGCCATGCCGTGAAATGACCTAGTCGTGTTTCGGGATGTAGTCCGGTGTAACCGTTCTGAAGACGGGTCTGAGCAGTAGCGCGCTTGTAGCTCCTCACTCAACTGCCGTCTTTGTACTTCTTCACTCTACAAAACTTCAATGCTAGAGTGAATAAGTACCCTATAGGTCGTCGTGCTCCATCTTAGACCACAACGTCGCTTAACATCAGGCGAGTTGGTGGTCAAACGCCGACCTATTTTATAAAAAAAAAAAAAAAAAAAAAAAAAAAAATTTTCGACGCTGCGCAAATGCAAATCGTGTCGCCACGCAATAAGGTTCATGGTCACGCAGCGTGGCCGCTATGGCGGACGAATTCTTCAATGAGCGCAATAATGTAGAATCCTAAGTCTTATATTCTGAAAGGTGGAATAACCAATCTTAATAGCACAAAATGGTAACTAAAACCACGGCTATTCTATCTTCATTCCGTCTAGAATATCTAGATATTGGAATGGAGCGCGAAGCAGCAATGTCCTCGAGTTAATAGCCCAGATGTCTTTTATGACTTCTGCAGCTCCTCTTTAGATTTTGGAGCTTACTATTTTTACATTTAGCAATAGCATTTAAGCTAAATGGAGTATTTTTTAAGATTGGTCATGAGTTTTTGGAAAAAAACGTTTGACTTATTCGTTGTTAGAATTAACTCTAACATAATTAAATACGTCACGTATTTCCCCTGAAAGGGCTGGCAGAGGTGTACAACATTAACACTTCGCCGGACGATATTCAGTCTCAAATGTGACAGAGGGTCAGCCTGTCGCCATACACTGGGCTCCAGTTACAGTAGTAGATGACATTAAAAACGCACATATGCTTACACAATGAACAAATTTCTGCGTGTTTTCGTCTGGGTCCGAACTCGCTCGCTCTGGCTTGAGGGGCGAGTCTTGTCCGACTAAGCTTTCATCGCTATTACTCGAAAACCAATGTTATTTAAGCCATTACTGACCTTATTGAATCGTTATTAATTCTACTATATTTCTATTCATTTTCTACTTTCTATTCGATTTTTAATCCGGTTAGAAATAGTTTGTAACTTTCCTATTTCATCGTATTTAAGCTTGGACTGTGAAGTTAGCGGAAATAACGTAGTGAGAAATAACTACGTTACGTTGTGAACATGCACGTTATTTGAACCGAGTTGGAGCTGCTACGTTGTTCACTGCTATTTTAGAAGCTCAAAGCTTTAGACGTTTAGAGTAGGTAGTAATTGACCCAGCGACGCGATGTCTCAAAGTCTACTGTGAAATATCGGCATTTGTTTTTCTGGATGAGTGGAACATCGTTGATCCGATCTTCATAAAAATTTGCAAGGAAGTAGTTCATGCAAATACAATATTTAAGTTCGAATATGAGCGAAATATGCTAATTCAAAGCCAATTAGGTACTTGTAACATAGATTGAATCCCCCTTAGCAATAATCGTAGTATAGCCTCGAAACAGTTTCAGTTTTTTGACGTTTTAAATCGAGTTTATAAAAATGTAAATGAAAGAAAAAAGCAATACACTTCAATGTTGACTGTTAAGGGGAAATATCTTTATACCATTGAATTAAGCTTTATACCTATTTATAATTCAAAAGTCAAAATTCAAAAATTAAATTCTTAATGAAAATTAAAATAAAAAAAAAATTATACTTCTTAAAACGAAAGGTAAATCAAAATCTTTAGCCATCACAACAGCTATGTAGTAAGTGCTTATGTTAAGTATGGTGTTGGTATTGATGTGGTATTGGTATCGATGGTTAACACTAGCCTTTAGATGTAGAATTTGCTTTTGAAAGTTTGCATTCTAAAACCGTGAAAGGAAAATCCCCAAACAAAAATTATGCAAAATTTAAACCCAAACCGCAAGGAGGTTCGCGTCCAAACGCTTGCGGACAAAAACTTATATTTCATCGCGAATGGATTTTTCATCTGAATCGCAATAAATAAGCGGCCCTTGAGTCCCGAAGGAAGGCTTGAATCCCGACGCGAATTTGAATTTTGCCTTTTTTCTTTCCTTTTTTGAAATCCCCTTTTTCTTTTTTGAACGCGCAGAAATCGTGAATGCCTTTTGAGCTTAGGGAATTTTAAGCCATTGACTAGTACGAAAACGATATTTCGATGTGAAGTTAAAAGGATATCGAAATATTTTAGGGGAATTTCATTTTTAGACGTGTTTGCTGCGTTCAGAGGTGATTTTTGTTTGTTTATTGCAAGCTTGGAATATAAAAGTTGTTTGTAAAATTGCTCTATAGATTCGCACTTTAGACAAACATTATAAATGCGAAAATTTGGGTGGATGTTTGGATGTTTCTCAATTAAGCCATAACGGTTAAACAGATCTGGATGAAATTTAGCACAAAGATAGATTATAGTCTGCTATAGAATATACGATACTTTTTACCCGTAGATAGCACCGGAGAGCGCAGCTAGTTTGACAATAAACAAAACATGCCGGAACAATCAACTATCTTGTTAGATATTTAACCCTCGATGAAAAAACGAAATAGGTGTTATTAAGTTTTACGTGTCTATGTGTGTGTCTGTCTGTAGCATCGTAGCTCCCGAACGTGTTAGCAACACATACAAAAGAATGCAGTCTATGGTCTGCTGTATGACGTTTTGCGAGCGAACTGTCAAAGGAATGTAGCGTAAGGAATGAACGAGCAGCGCTTGAGTCACCCGCCCCGCCAAACCGGCACTTCTCGCTGGAGCACGGAAGAGGACGGACCTAGTAGTGTTTTTCTTGGGTGTCTTTCTATAGTATTGATCTTGGTGTCCATTAGATTCATAGTGGAATTACCTACATATTGTACATGGTTTGGATTATTAGAAGTATTAGTTGTTTACATTTACATTAAGGTGGTTTTGAATACCGTCTCTTCAGAAATAGTTTACAAACGGATGAACAGATTTTTTTTTGTTTGAAAGGTGATTTATTCAAGAGTGTTCTTAGCTATGATGTGAATTTATTGGTGATGAAAAACGTAGTCGAGGGTTTTTTAATTTTTCATTCCTAAAGGTTGCAAGGTTGGTTGCTATGACTGCAAGCAGATCTCCGTGTCATTAACTTTCATTGAGGACTTGCTGCAAGTCATATCTGCAAGTTACAAATATTAGCTAGTCTAAACTCTACTTTAAATAACTTGTGAGTGATAAAATACTAAGTTTTATCAAAAACGTTTCTTACTCTGGATCAGATTTCAAATTTGTCGTACAGTAATGTCTAGAAATATAATCGGCTGTGCGAGCGTTGTGAGCAAGGCGTATATGTTTTAACTTTGACAAAATGACGTATGTCCGAATTCTGTCTGTATTTCTGTCCGGATCTCTGTCCTCTACAGGTCTCATTTTTTAACCGATTCTCTTGAAATTTTGTGTGTTTAGACAAGTCAGTTTTTGAAATATTTTTTTAAAATTTCACGAGAATCGGTTTAGGAATTTGACTTGTGGAGCAAGATAGTCGTCGGCCGCGAGGTCTAAAGCTCATAGAGACACTAGTAAACATAGCTTGTTTTGTATGTACTTTATTATTTGTTTTTTGTGACATGCATGTTCTTTCTCCCTCCTTCATTTTTTGTACCCCACTCTAAACTTCTGTACAGACGTTGGCAATACAAGTAGTATTAACCCTTAACCCTTACCCTACCTACCCTTAGTACCCTTGAACCCTAAAATACAATTATACCTATATTTATTTTATTGTTATACTTATAAGTACTATAATAACACTTTTACGAGCATCTTAGCTACACAATGGCATACTTATAGCTCAACTATACAACCTCAATGGTAAGTGAGTTTCTATGTAACTTACCATGGCCTTTGTATGTGTAGCCAACTGGACAATGGACACAAAGGGTTACTGTAACAGCAGCAATATGTCATTTTAAGTTTGATAGATTATGGCAACACAATAGTGTTTTATTTTAATGCGGAGTTTTGGCGGGAACCGAAAAGATGGTGTCGTGTTTTTGTATTATTTTCTAAAACTTGTGATTCTTCGAGTGTTAAATTGTAATAATGGTGGATTATTAACGTTTACCGGTTCGTCAACGTGCACGAGTGTGGGCAAATGATACAAACATCGCGAAACGCGATTTTTCGTGTTCTCTACAAAACTTCACTTAAAGTTTCAGTAAAGTATCCATAACTTTACTGGAATGGGAAAAGGGGAGGGATTCATCGTCTTCATCATCACCTCATCATCATCATCCCATCATCTGTTACTGAAGGAAAAAATATTACTAAGAATCCGACTGAAGGACGAGTATCCATGGTCATGAATAAATTAATAAAAAAAAAATATTATTTTAAGGCGATTTTCGTTTTTATTTTTTATCGTCTTGGCGTTTCTTGCTTTATACTCGACTGCGCAAGAAGGAAGGTTATAATTATAACCTTAATATATTAAGGTTTATTTAACCTTAATTATTATTATTTTTCTTTAGTACACACCACCGTCCATGCTTAATCATAATGTTTTTATTCCATCCAAAGGTTGTCTGGAGGAGATCGCTCTTAAGCAATAAGACCGCCCATTGCGCCTTTATTTTTGAGTGTTTAGTTTAGATTTATTTGTATTTGGTGTCAATAAAGAGTTTTTGTATTGTATTGTATTGTTATGAGTGTCTGTATGTATGCAAATATGTAAGTACGAGTATGTATGTATGTATGTGTGTATGAGGTTTCATTGGCACGACCTACAGCTTAAACAGCTTGATGGATTTCGACAGAGAGGTATTATTTGAATCGTCTTGTTTGGAAATTACATAAGGTAAAAATATTTTGCAGTCGGGTTTTTTGTTTTTCTTTTAATAATGATACTTGTTGGAGTTGATTTTAGGATAGCTAAGTATATACTGGGAAACCTAGTTTCGTCGTGACATTCGTGTGTTGGAATGCGAGTGCTATATGTCTCTATGAGCCTAGGCGGATGCTGAGATCACAGCTGAGATGCAGGTGAAGTAGCACAGCGCAGTGCAGTCAATATAAAAGTTGTATGACAGGGGTCTGCCATGATGACTACGTTTTGTTTTCGAGACGCTGCGTGTAATAATAATGCCGCTTCGTTTCTAGTCTGTTCTTCTGAGTAGTGGCTCTTTTTCCGAACAAGGCGGTCGAGTCCTTTATAAAACTTTGACGTTCATAAGTGTGTCTTTGATACCCAAATTATTTAAAAACATTTTGACTTTGATATCAGAGGCTTTCGGGTCGATACAAAATTCTAAAAAGAAGGCTAGTCTCTCAGCTAATCCGAACTTACTTTATTACAAAAAATGCTGGTAAAATCGTGATTTCCAGCATCGGATATAAAAGAGAGAAAAAAGCAACATCATTTTAATACCGTTCTTCAAATTTCCTATACATCCAAAGCACATGCTTCATGCAATATCCCGAACCCTCGGTCCCTCGAGCGTCTTGATACACGGACCAATTTTGAACGAGAGACGGGAGGCTTTGCGAATTTTAATAGACTTATTGTCATAGGAAAACCTACTGTTTTCGAGGTAACAACAAGTATATAAGGCGCTGGTTTTGGGTGTAGTAATACTTAAGTCTCGGTCATTCCACGATTATCTATCTAGACATACGTTTACGTAACCCGGTTTATTTAGAGTTGAAAATCCGTAAATCATTTTTGATGGTAAAATGAGATCGACGCCTAGAACAATTTTAATTTGCCGTTTTATTGGTATTAATCATGTTAAGAACACAAATAAGAAAAAGTTGTTCGGTTAAACTTTAGAGAACTAATCTGGCTACTTAATAATAAAAAAAAATGTGGCGTAATCACTGAAAATTTAGAGAACTACGTTCCGATAGTTTTATAAGAAGGTACTTACTTTTTGAAATATTTTTTTTTCCAAAATGAGAATTATTTTTAGAATTGTTCTTTGGTTAAACTTTAGTTGGTTGTTTCTTCTACCAGTTTTAGTATTTTTTTGCACCTTATCATCATAATCTTTATATCAAATTAGACGCTAAAAAAAACTTGTTATTGGTGATTTCGTGTAATACAGGTGTTCTACCCGTTAAAGTGAACAACTTTGAGAAGACAAGTTCGCAAAATTCGAAAAAAAATAAATTATTCCACAACTGATCATATAACTGTAGTTATTTTGTATGAAGATTTGATCAAATCAAATAACATCAAATCATTTTATTAGCATGTCAATGGGTTAAATAAGGTTAAAAGATTTAAAATTATATTTTAGCCATTAACGACACTAGTCGTGCAAAATTTTACATTGATGACACATAACATCATTTACATGATTACAATGCTTATTTTTCTTCAAATTTTCTAATCTTATGTTGTAAAAGTTGTTCACTTTTGCGGGTGAAACAACACCCGTAAGCTACTACAACCAAAACCAGCACTTTGTAATGTACTTTCATTTTAATGGCGAACTAGCTACGCCCCAATCATGGTCTCAAAGGAACCGTTTTTTTTTAAATGTAGAATAGGTCGGCGTTTGACCACCAACTCGCCTGATGTTAAACGACGTTGTGGTCTAAGATGGAGCACGACGACCTATCAGGTACTTATTAACTCTAGCCTTGAAGTTTTGTAGAGTGAACAAGTCCAAAGGCGGCAGTTGAGTGAGGCGCTACAAGTGCGCTACTGCTCAGACCCGTCTTCGGAACGGTTACACCGGGCTACATCCCGAAACACGACTAGGTCATTTCACGGCATGGCTTGGTCCGGTGGGTGGTAACTAGCCACGGCCGAAGCCTCCCACCAGAGTTTACTACCCGGTTAGCACTACCCGGGGACCACATGGAATTTAATGGAATGCAAGGTATAACCGTTATGTATTTTCCCATACTCCAGACAACTTGTATGCAAATATTCATGATGATCAGTCGAGTAGTTAAGGCGTGAAATCGTAACAACTAAACTCACTTTTGCATTAACAATATCAGTTAGGATTAGGATAGTTGCCGCATAAATTGTTTCCGCACATTTTTGCCATGCTACTTGTCTTATTTATGAGCTTGAAATTTTAAGAACGTCTAGAATTTTTGCATTTACAGAAGCTATTTTGCCTCGGTAGTTTAAACAACCAGAGTTGGGATAAAATCCGCGTGCATTCTTGCAAGTTAAAAAAATACTTGGTGTACGCTTTAGCGCCTGTTTCAAAGGTCAATTTTGTGTAAACTTTAAGGAAAAGTTTAAATTTCCAAGGACACAAACAACTATCAATTAACAAGTAACATTATTAGAAGAAAAACAAAAAACCCAGCTGCAAAATGTTGTACCCTATGTCACTTCCGCTATCAAGACGATTCAAATGACACCTCACATCTCGAAATCATCAAGCTGTGTAGGCTGTACGCCGTGCCAAAGAAACCTCACTAACATACATACATACCCACGTACATCCATACAAACACTCGAATAACATAACCCTCCTTATTGCGCAGTCGGATAAAAGCCATTCGTTCAATTAGATTAAAATATCAATTATGCCCAAGTCTTCGATCATGGTTCACTAAATCTCTTCGTTCCCTTATATAGCTGTAGATATCTTCTGTGTCCCAAGTTTCAATGTAACTACTATTAAATCTGTGACCTGACTCAAAAATTTAATTAAAAATATCGTCCTTATGCACAAGAGCCGCTGAAGACGATCAAGACAGTAGGTTTTCATTAGCTAATTGAGTTGCTACGAATCTTCCCCGGTCTCCCCCGACCGGTCTCGTCATCCTGTATAAACGATATTGATAGAGAAAAAAATTGTAGGGTTGCCACTTGATTTGTTTTGAGATGTTTTTATTTAGTCTTTCGGTGTAATTTTTAGTAAATCAGGGAGAGGTTTAGGAAAGTGGAATAATTTTTTATTTATTTTATTTTGATTCTATTTTTCGTTAAACGTTAAATTTTCGCCTAGACAATGCCAATTTGATGACCTATCTACGACATTAACATTATTTGAACAGATTCATTTATTAACTACTAGCTGCGCCCCGCGGTGCTACCCGCGGATAAAAGTAGCCTATGTGCTGTTCCGGACTATAATCTATATCTGTGCCAAATTCCGACCAGATCCGTTTAGCCGATCTGGTGTGATTAAGTAACAAACGTCCATTCATCCAAACATTCGCATTTTAATATTTATGTGATGATAATATGATGATACTCAATTAATGAGCCAAGATCATTATTTTTCATCCATTAAACTTTAAGAAATAAAAAAATGAATAAATAATTTAGTTTTTTATTCTTAAACGCTATTCCGACAACCCTATGTTTATATACAGGGTGTTCTGAGCCGGACCGTTTGTATTTTTGTTGTTCCAATCTCTATTAACATAAACCTCGGAAAAGAGCGAAAATACGTAAAAACCTATAAAATTAACGTTCGGTTGTGATTACTGATGCGCTTTTAACGACGCGTGTAAATACTGAGAGCAATCTTTAATGGAAATTCGTTTTACGATGTAGTAAGTGGTCAGCTCTGCATATTCAGTATTGTCCAAAATATTTTAATTTCATTTTATGAAGGTACATTTTTATAACATCAAATAAGAATTCTGAACGACAATAAAAATTCCATCAGGCTATTATTTAAATAAAGATGTACTAGCTGCGCCCCGCGGTTTCACCCGCGGTTAAAAAGTATCCTATATGCTATTCTAGACTGTAATCTATCTCTTTGCCAAATTTCATCCAGATCTGTTCAGCCGTTCTAGCGTGAAAGAGTAACAAACATCCATACATCCATTCTTACAAACTTTCGCCTTTATAATATTAGTAGGATTTCAATTTTTAATATTTGTACCAACTCCAATTTGTAATAGCAATTTATTTACTTTTTTGTTTTTTTATTTTTTGACACATTGGCTTTCATATTAACTCTGTGCCTAAAGATTACACATTAGCATCTTGGCCCCAATGTGTGTATCAGTAATGTGTGGTAGCCGCAACAAAAGAAAAAACGGGCCAAGTGCAAGTCGGACTCGCGCACCGAGGTTTCCGTACAAACATGTTTATGAGGAAAGGATTGGAAAGGATGAGGAAGGATTAAAAGATGTCATTGTAACTAAAAATGTATGCTTTTCGATTTTTTTTGTATATTTGTGCTATATAAAGCGTTGCTTCGTACCAAATTTCAAGATTCTGAGTTTACGGAAAATACTCTGTAGGTTTTGAATAGTTTTGACTCGACAATTTGCCAGTGTCGACAATTTGCAGCATAAACGACTGTATATTTGGATTGTGTTGGCTTAGAAGTTTGATTTTTTCACAGCTACAAGGGACCGTAGACTTGAGTATTTGGTATTAATTTTAGCTTGATACCTTTACGCGTTCCTGAGAAAAATGGTCTTGACTGACAGACAGACGGAGAACAAAATTATCCTTTATGGGTTCCGTTTTTTCCTTTTGAGGTACGGAATCCTACAAAGCCTATGGTGCCTATGTACCGTCTGTCCTATACATAACAGTCTATCTCTATTTTGAGAGCAAGTTCCCTAACATAAATAAACATGCACATATTGAAGACTGCCGTACAAGTGGATACAGTTAAGCATAATGAGTCCAAGCGCCAAATTCCATTTTTTGATTTTTTTGCATTTTTGTAATCCTTAGGGCATAATTTAGCCATAGAAAAAGCACTCTTGTAGCAGTTGAACTCTTAAGAGGCGAGCCTGGCCAGAAAACGTCTAGCAAGAATCAACTTTCCTCTAAGATAAACCATGGTTTTTATTGTGTAAAAAATATATGTTATTCTCGAGCATGTTTATAAGTGGAATCATAAATCTGATACATGTTATGAATAACTTCACTCGATAGAAAAAAAATCCAAAGTCACCTCTATTTGGTATTTTAAATACGATTTGCGACTTCATTGTTACAAATCATATTGCTTTTTTAATTTTTTTACGAATTACAACGCAATAAACAAGTGGAATCATTAATAAAAATGTTAAAAAGTTAATATGGTAATTTTATATGATTTTTTTATCATGAATTCATGGTAAAAAGGCGCGTTTACGTGACCGCCAGTCCGCTCGCAGACCCCGTCGACGCCGGACGTGTGCCAAATTTTTGTGTCTCCGCAGTGCCGCACACACCAACACTAACCAAGCTTTTAGTTTTACCTTAATGGGTAACAAACACAATAAAAGAAAAAAATGCTCAAGTCTGGCTTTTAGAAAATCGTACGAGTCAAGGAGCAAACGTCGGTAAGTAGATAAACTTCTACTAGACTAAGTTGGTAATCATTGTTTTTATTTACTAGAATCGACATTTCTTGAATGAGATGAACAACAAATCGATGAGTACCTACTTATATTCGTTTTAGTGCTTTCAAATATCATACTCATCATCATAGACACTTTTTTGTCTCGTTACGTGTATTCAGGATGTAAATACCCGGCCTAGTGGTATACCTACTAGTGATATTTATGTAGTTATACCTACCTACAGTTACAGTTTTTTTTTTTACAGATTACTACATGAAAATGTAACAAACTCCAATGACATTGGAATTGACGAAACGTAAGTACCTACCTACCTTTTGTAACATGCAGGGTGGCGGATCTTCGTTAAGTTTTGACTATACAGGATGTTAGGTAAGATACGGGACGACGTTCATACTTTCATTTTTACTGAGCAATCTGAACTGCACAACGAGTAAATACCCGACCTAGTGGCATACTCGTACCAGTGATATTTATATTTATATAGTTATACCTACCTACACGAATACCTATCTTACAGTTTTTTTTTTTTTCAGAAGAGTACTACAACCAAATTTAATAAACTCCGATGACATTGGAATTGACGAAACGTAAGTACCTACCTACCTTTTGTAACATGCAGGGCTGCGGATCTTCGCTAAGTTTTGACTATATAGGTATGTAGGATGTTAGGTGAGATACGGGACGACGTTCATACTTTCATTTTTACTGAGCAATCTGAACTGCACAACGAGTAAATACCCGTCCTAGTGGCATACCAGTGATATTTATATTTATATATTTATACCTACTTACACGAATACCTATCTTACAGTTTTGTTTTTTTTTCAGAAGAGTATTACAACTAAATGTAATAAACTCCGATGACATTGGAATTGACGAATCGTAAGTACCTACCTACCTTTTGTAACATGCAGGGCGGCGGATCTTCGCTAAGTTTTAACTATACAGGATGTTAGGTAAGATACGGGACGACGTTCATACTTTCATTTTTACTGAGCAATATGAACTGCACAACGAGTAAATACCCGGCCTAGTGGTATATCTAGTAGTGATATTTACGTAGTTATACTTACCTACATGAATACTTATCTTCGCTTTTTTTTTGCAGAAGAGTACTTCAAGAGAATGTAATAAACTCTTATGACATTGCAATTGACGAAACGTAAGTACCTACCTTCTTTTTGTAACATGCAAGGTGGCGGATCTTCGCTAAGTTTTGACTGTACTGTATGTATGTAAATTATATAGGGTGTTAGGTGAGATGGGGGATGTCGTTCATACTTTCATTTTTGACTGAACAATCTGTACTACACGAGTGTGTGGTAGCGTTATAGCCGTATGATTTGAACACATCTAGGCCAGATTAGTACTGCAACGTGATTTTGGCTGTTTTGAAGAAAACTCGTAAAGTTGTATATTCGTTTTTAACGATTAGCGAAAATCGAGCATTTCGGTAAATCTTGTAAGTACGGCTTTTATAAACCTACGACTGGTTTGGATGTGATTATTGCTTATATCTCGAGTTCTATCTCATCAAATCAGTTGTTTGAGGTGTCATTTGAAAGCTCATTTATTTATAATGTAGTTGTTATATAATTATGTACATACATATCAACAAGCTTGAACGACAGCTTCCGTGCGCGAGTCCGACTCGAACTTGGTCGGTTTTTTAGAATTTTTATATTTTGAACTTTTGGACATCATACTTATAAATATTTATTTTTATTTTGTTTTAGGCACGTGGATGACATTGACCCTGTTTCACTCAGCGTGGTCATCATCCTGCGTCAGTCATGGTTTGGTGGGGGGTATCCTATCACGGCGTCACAAAGCTTAGTTTTTGTGAAAAGGGGGTTGAAACTTCTGCCAAAGTGTATCAAGAGACCGTCTTATATGGTGTTGTACAACCCCTTAGCAATACACTTTTTAAAAATCTACCGTGGAGTTTCCAACTAGACTCTGCACATGGTCACAAGGCGCGAACTACCCAAGCCTGGCTGGAAGCCAATGTTCCGGACTTTATAAGGGCTGAAGACTGGCCCTCCTCTAGCCCAGATCAAAACCCCCTGGACAACAAATTATGGTCAGGTTTAGAGGGCATGGCCTGCTCTAAACGACACGCTGACATAGAGTCACTTAAGAAATCTTTGAAGCAAGCAGTGGCTAAATTTCCCATGGAAACAGTCCGTAAATCCATAGAATCTTGGCCAGACCGACTAAAGGCCTCTATCAAGGCCAAATGTGGTAATTTTGAATAAAATAATAGTTATATTTTTGTTAAGACTTCAATACATATGTAAATATAACTCTTATTAACATAACATTACTGTATAAAAAAATAAATGCATTTTTATTTGTAACAGAACTTATGGCTAGACATGCATATATATCGTCACGCTTTTCCCCGAGGGGGCTGGCAGAGGTGTAATGCAACACCCACATTTCGCCGGACGATATTCAGTCCCAAATGTGACAGGGGGCGAGCCTGTCGCCATACACCGGGCTCCAGTTATGTAGCAGATGACACACAATACGCACATATGTTCACACAATGAACAAATTGGTGCGTGCCGTCGGCTGGGTTCGAACCCAGCAGAGCAAAATTGCCACTCCCAACTAGGCTGCCATCGATTCTACAACTATATCACAGAACAAATAATAATACTACGTACCTATAGCTCAATTGTATATATAAATGTAAATATTGTGAATGTATATTTTTGTATTGGATGTTTTGTTAGTACTAGCAGAATGTCCGCCACTTCGTACCCAGGGTATGTATACCTATACAGGGAGTTAGTGGACCCCTCTCGAAAACGAAAACTGGGAATAGTGGTGGGGATTACTAATACAAAGCGACTAAAAAAACGCCAAAAAAAGGTTTTTTTTTTAAACTTAAAATCTGATATTTTAACATCGACACAAGTTATACAAGCTTTAAAGAGCTAGTATAAACACCAATTACCAAAAAAAAAAAATTTACCTTAACGGCAATCTAATACAAATGACTGACAGCTGACGCTAGAGGTGAACGCCCGCACACAGCTGCGCGCGATCGCGACCTCGCAAGGAGCCGCGCCTATCGCCCCCCCCACCCCCCGCCGCGCGACCGCCGCTGTCTCGGCGCGCGCGCGTCCGCGGCGGCGCGGTACGAGACGTCGTCCCGCCATTCGTACAGATCTAACTACCTACGTGCCTATTGCATTCTCTTCGGTAATTGCCTAAATCACGTTCGGTTCAAACTGTCCTACGGCTGGAGATGGGCCATGAGATATGAGCCATCTTCTCATTGTGAGAAGCTTAAAGCACACAAGTCGTAAGTGTCCACAACGCTGGTCCAATGAGTTGTTCGTTGGTAAACTTCACAAAGAACTCTCAGGCATCCCATTTTCGCACAATGTTTTTCTTCAGCGTTTACAGCTGTCAGCAATCAACAATACGCACTAACTTCGAAATGATTCAAACCTTGGGACCTGCGGATTAAAAATCCAATGGTCTCAACTTCCAACCCAACCCAACTAGGTCCGCCTGCGCCGTCACTTACAAAATGTTTCACTTTGAAATTTAAAAAGACATAGCTTCAATACTTTCTCATAACATGAATTTGTAGGCTTGTGAATTGTGATCTTATTGCCTCGGATTCAAAATCACGACGACACGCACGCACAGTACATTCACCATTTCGCTCGCGCTATACTCGTACCTACGAAGCCAAAGCTGCTGCCGCGCGCCGGCCGGCGGCGCCGAAAGATCGCACTGTCCTTCGGCGCGCGCGGCTTTCTTTGTCGGTCGCGATAGACACGCGCTTGTGTGCGTAATAGACATAAACACATTTAGGGTGTGTTTTCACTGTTTTCACAAGTTAAAATGTACTGTCTTTACCTTTACAATTTCAATTTTATTTCTTTACCTACTAAAAATGTAGCTATCTTTTTAGGATTCCGTACTGTCATGTATTAAACAGATCTACAATATCTTGAAGCTGTAAAAATCAAGCTTCTAAATTATTGCATTAAAAAGGCAAAAGCAGAACACCGCAGAGTGTAACTCTAGGGTGTGTTGGAGTCCCACACACTGCCCGACTCCCCCCGAGATTGTGAGAGATGCTAATGCATTTTCTCTACATAAGACTACTCTGTAAGAAGCGTGATGTGATGTCCCTGGTATTAAAGGTATCCTTAGGCAACGGTGAACACTTACCATCAGGCAACCTGTTAGTTTGTTTGCCAATTATGGCACAAAAAAATGTAGTGTGGCAGTTACCCGGGCTCATCGCCACGCCGCGCCACCGCACGTAACACCTTGCTTCCACATTTTATCAACGATTTCAATTAGGTAACCTAATGTGATTAGTCTAAACGCACCTTAATTTGCGGGACCGCTTCCGAAATCCGACTTCCGACCCAGCAGGGCTATTCATAACCATTCGGAAGCGTTTCCGTTCGGATTTCAAAAATTGTAAACCTAAATTATTCGAATTTCAGTCTATATTCATTAGTTTTTAGACGTGATTAATTCTTCAGATCGGATTGATACTTGATTTCCTATTCCAAAATGTATATAAGGAGACTGAGATTCGAACAATTTGAGTTTGAAATTTGTGGGATCCGATCGGAAACGTTTCCGAATGATTGTGAATAGCACCGCAGAAGGCGAATGAAAACACAGACTAGGTAAGTGATTTTGTAAGATCGGGAGTGCGAGTTTGAGCCCTATCTCACACATCTGCGATTAGGTAAAGCATTTTAAACCGATTGATTGAATTCAACCTACCTATTACCTACCTACCTAGTAGATAATAACTTCTACCGATTTGAATCACGCGTCGCACACCGCGCGCCGCGCGGTGCGTCGTCGCACTTTCGGTAGGTACTGGCGCCGACCATTGACCCCCGCGATATAAACGCGTTACATTGCTGGTTTGCAAATTTCTAAAAGTTTAAAATAACAGTTATATGACTAATAGTTAGTGGTTTCGGGTTGTGTATAGATAGTATAATAACGGCGTTTCGGCTTCGAGAACGGTCTCCTTACACCCTGTATATCCGGTATAAGTTTACTCGATTCTTTCATAATTATTGTTCAAAATTGTATCTGAATCGTGTAGTTTTTTAACTTTGTAACATTTAACAAACCATACAATATTATTAGTACGCATCTAATGGTAAAGTAAGGTAATTAAAATTGTTACATATTACCATTGTTATACAATATACCCAAAAATAATGAAATTTACTATGTCGTAATGAATACCGGTAGTTACACAATCATTCCAACACCCTGTATAAATATTTGTCCTAATAAGGATAACAAGTTGCCTATGTGTCAATCCAGGGCATAAGCTAACTCCGTTCCAAATATGATCCTCATCCGTCTAGCCGTTTAGGTGTGAATAAGTGAAATACGAGTACCTAAGTACCTAACTTCCACACACAATCGCAATCTTTTGTATTTATGAGTGTGAAGTGTGATAAAATGGAAATATGACACTACCGGTAAAATGAAACTAATGCCACGACTGCTCACACATCAAAAATACAACAACTCGTGGACATGAGATTGGTTGGACCTATATTGGCTTGAACGGCATTTTTTAGATTTTTTTTGTTTGGCATCAAATAAAAAATGTTCATAAAATGGATGAGTACAATGACGGACGGATTATTTTATCGATTTCCTAAAAATGGGTGTTTAGGTACTCGATACCATAACGTGACTGACGGGTGAAAGACGTGCGCGCGGCGCATCGCACACAACTTTTGTGTCGCGTGAATGAATACGTCGCGCTCCCAAAAAGTGCGGCCTGAGGTAGAGTAAAATACCTAAAGTTCTGGGAAAGCCTCGCCTTAAGGAGTTGGGTTGGCTCGGGTAAGTGCTGGCAGGGGGAAATGCACAAAACACCCCAAGTGGGACTGCGATCAGTGCAGGACTTAACGCCCTCACCTCGAATAATAATAAGAATAAGCTGAGATGATACTCACAGGAGCCCCCTGGAAGTCAACAGGAAATACTACGACGAGAATAGCTAACGACCAAATCCGTCCAAGATCCAGTCATGCGCCTTCCATCTCCGAAACCGTCAAGCCGGACACTCACTCTACATATCCTGGCGAGACATCGCTATAAAGCACTGTTACAGCCCAACCAACCTAGGAGTAAAACATGACAGGCCACTGACTTACAAACAGCACTGTATGAAAACAAAATTAAAAGTTGCCAGGAACAATTTACTCTCCCGCCTCATTTCCACCTCATGAGGCACCTCACCTCAAGTACTGCGCACATCCGGGCTAGCACTCTGTTTCTCAGCTGGGAAATACGCGTGTGACACCGTTCCACCCATGCTAAGGAAGTAGATGTTGCACTCAATGAAACATGCAGAAAATAACTGGCTGCTTGAAACCCACCCCCTAAAATCTTTTTACCCTCTTGCCGGCATTGTTCCCCTAAAATTCCGCAGAGCTGTCGATTGCTCCTTTAAAAAAATAAGCAAAAACAAGACCCAAGACACCCACTCTACAGTTTTTTACCCCCCGGTCAACCGCCTCAAGAGCCGCAAAGGTTTTCTCAGTTCCACAAAGGCGTTACCCACCCATCCCCGAGAGTCCTGTAGCAGGACTCTCGGGGACTGGACAGGGACAGGGACAGGACTGTGGCTGGAAAGGTGCGCACCACCACAAGAGTTCGTAAAACCGGCAGAGGAACTCCCCCCAGGCAACGACTTAACGTAGCCCACGTGGAACTCGCTAAACAGACTTCGCTGCAAGTTCAACATGAGCAAGTGGGGGTTCTCTGACACGGGTTATTACGAGTGTAGCTGCGACGCAACACAAACCATGGGACATCCAATGTCCTGCCCTCAGTGCCACAAAAGCTGCACTCTAAGTGACCTGATGGAGGCCCAAAAAAAAGATCATGCTTTTAAAATAAATGTCGAGACAAGTGAAGAAGAGGAAGAAAGCGTAGAAATTGATGTAGAGAGAAAAAAGGTAGAAGATGACACAAATGTTTTAAATAAATGGTAACGCTTTGGGCTACTGGAAAGCCTGTTTCAGAAAAAAATTGGAAGATTTAAAAATCACCGTTCCCCTATATTCCAAACGACGCTATGTCATTTTATAAAAAAAATGATTTCAGACGACACGATTGATGATTATATTGAAGGTTTTAATGGTCATTTAGATTTTGATCCAGATCATGTCTAGAGTAGATTTAGTATCTACCTATACTATCTTACTCGATATGTTCTCATCAAACATCCGTCTAAGTTAATATTATCCTGTCTGTAATATAATTACCTGTGCACACAACTTAAAATAAAAACAGAAAATTAAAGAAAACTATTAACTAAAAACTAGAACTTATAATAACTAAAATAAATTACAAAAATTTAAACCAAAAGACCATTAGTGGAAGGAAAGGTCCCCAGAATGCTGGCGGCATTGCCACGTTGAATGGCAATGCTCAGCTTCTGGGACATTGCCATTGCCTGTGCCATTTTCATAGCTTTCCATTTATTTTTCTTAGTCCTCATTATCATCTACCAATTTATGATGCTAAGCAAGTATGGAAAAAATATATATTTTTTATGTAATCGATAGGAAATGGACATTAATATCCCTTGGACTCGTTTTGCAAAATGAGAACAGCATATTATTGCGAGTCCACGTGCATTTTTAGCTATTTATGGCCCTTGGACTCGTTTTGCAAAATGAGAACATCATATTTATTGAGAGTCCAAGTGCATTTTAGCTATATCTTCCAAAATAAATACTTATTTTGTGTTTTTTTCTTGTAATATGTTAAATTACAAATAGAAGCTTCGATATAAATAGATACTTATAGATTTATATTATAGATACTTTCAGACCATACAAATGCAAACCTCCTGTCAATAAAAACGCGTTTATGTAATTTCCCAAAAAAACGAAAATGGCGCTTGGACTAACTATGCTTAACTGTATCCAAGTGTAAGTACCGTAACCACTTATCACCTCAAGCCCCAAACAAACCTCGCCGGCCATCTCTCGCCGTAGATCACTTCCGCGTCGGTAGCCCTCACCATCGCCTCGTCCGTTTTTTATTGTTACACCCGATATGTGCTGGCGACCTTTGAAACAGCGCTGATGGACGGTCTGTAGGTGCGCAGTACATTACAGACGAAAATTCTTCAAAAAAGACGATACGACTTCAAAAAAGGAAGAAGTTCTCAGTACGATTCGGCTGTATTCTTTTTTGTTTGGTGTTTGTTAGGTACTTCGGAACGTATGATTTACTTATGTATTTTTATACCAGTGGCTCTGTGTATACCTCGTTTGACCATCTCCAGGTTGTATTCTTTAACCGATTCTCGTGAAATTGTGTGAGCTAGTTCGATAATTATACAGATTATTTTTTGTGTAGTCAGTTTTAGGTTTTTTTTAATGGATGAGTTATGTTATTTTTCCCAAAAAAAATCATATCTCATCTGACAAGGATGAATAAATGAAGGTCGAAGAAAGGAAACAGATCTAAGAACTTTCATGAAATAATAAATTTTAATGTTCATGATAAATTAATTATCACTATAATTTTTATTTCATTTAAATTATCTTATTACTATTTTAATAGACATGTTTCTCAATCGAAGCCAAACATAACGAATTGATAAATTCAAAATTACACCAACAAATTACACATAAATTAATTAGCTCACCTCTCTAAAATCCTGTTCAAGACTTGTTATAATTTATACTAATGAATTTAATTATCCATTTTAATTATTCCGACGGCAAATGCCGCCGTTCCCAGGCGTGAAGGGTGGAAGCCGGTGGAAACATGACGCTGCATCATAGAGTAGACAATGTACAGATATACATAGGTACCTACTAGTACACAACATGTCGTAAGAGCTCAAATTTTATTTGTCCGTAACCACTATCAAAGCGATACCTGTCATTATGAAATCAGTATGACATTGAATCCTACTAATATAACAAACGCGAAAGTTTGTAGGAATGGATGGATGGATGGATGTTTGTTACTCTTTCACGGCAGAAAGGCTGAACCGATCTGGATGAAATATGGCACAGAGATAGATTATAGTCTAGAATAGCACATACAATTTTTAAATGCGGGTGATACCGCGGGGCGCAGTTAGTTCATTTCTAAGATACTTATTGAATACGCCCTACACTTTTAATACTTTTGTTATGTATCACTTAAACTTATTCCCTCTTACTATTAAAGGTTGTACACATATCTCGGAATAGATATTTAGAGTTTTGTCTCTTTCTTTCTTTTTCATTTTTAATTCGATCAAAAAAGCCAAAACACTGCACGTCTAACTAGTCTGAGTCTATGTAACGTTAATTGTGCTTGATTAAAATGTTCTGCAGGTGATGTTCAAATAGATAACATACTAGACGTGCAATGTAAGCCTATGTTTCGTACGTGAAACTGACAGTATGAGCGCTGCTTACACACATTGCAGAGAACGCTCAAGTTCCGACAAAGCTAGGAGCAGTTCTCTGTGAATTAACCACTCTGTCGCTGCACCGCGCTGCTTGGAGTTATGGAAAACCTACTTTATGCAAATGCGGTTAGACGTATCTGTTTATTTGTTTAGTATTTGGCTTTTCGTGTCTATCTGTGGCCCTTGAATTGAAATACACCAATTTTGTGAAAAAGTTAGTGTTTTTAATCAAACGTCAAATCAGAATGAATCTTCATAATAGATTCTGCTTCATATAATTTAGATCAATCTCAGTTTGTTCAATTCGATATTACTAAGTATTTACCATAATTACCAACATTTAAGTAAAGTAGGATATCCCTACTTTTTAACCTCCCAAGCATACTTGTTTCCAAGACATGAAGATCTTAAGGCGCGGTCATACGACGATTTTCTACCCGCACACACGTTTACAAAAGCCGCTGCATTTAGAGTTGAAAATTGATCTCGCTATTTAATTAAAAAAAATGTGTTGTAATCGCTAAAATCTTGAGAACCACGCTCAAACAGTTTAAGGATAGTTCTTGTGATTTTTTTTCTAAAAACAGAATGATTTTTAAAAATTATATTCTGGTTAAACTGTTTTTGTTAGTTTTTTCTGCCAGCTGTTTTTTTTGCACCTGATCATCACAATTATTCATATCAAACTAGCCGTAAACAAATACTCGTTTTCGTTGATTTCGTGATAATATCGGGCCTTGAGGCCCGGTTTCATATCCACCAAAGCGAAATTGATCAGAGGCATAGTGTTCATCAAAGTGTTAAGACGGCTTCGTGACGTCATCAACTTCATAGCATTTCAACAACTCAACTAGACTAGCTGAGCCTTTCTACTCAGGCCCCTTATTTTTACGTTTAAGATGTTATCTTGGTCACTCTCACTTCTCTGACTTTTCAAACGAGAGAGACAATGACCAGAAACTATCTTACGCGCAAGAATAGGGGCCCGGCTCTATTTCGTTGGATGAAGACGCTAAGTACATATGAGTGCCGGCGCGGTGTTGCGTTGCAGGCGCTTAGTTTACAAATCACGTAGCTAGGTATAGTGATGCGGGTGAGCACGCAGTCGCAACCGCGGAACATCACACACCAGTAGAATAGACCTAAAATAAGGAATCCTAACTTTTCAATGCGAAAGTGAGTTTGTTTGTTTGTAACGCTTTCACGTCTCAACTACTCAACCGATAGTTTTGAAATTTTGCATACACGCTGTCTGGGGTACAAAAAAGGACATGGGAATTTTTATTCTGAAAAAAAAATAAAACGGTTCCTGTGGGACCGCAGGTGGAACCGCGGTGTGCAGCTAGTAGCTCATACAAAACATTTATCGATAATTGATTTTTACTTTAACCAATCTCTAGCGTAGTGTTGTGTTAAGAGTACTCGTAGTATCTCGATAAGACCAATTGCCCCAGGCTCCTGTTCTGAAGCGTGAGATGTAAGCTCGGTCACTCTCACCTACATGACTTTTCGAATGAGAGAAACAATATATAACATAACACATCGTCACACCTTTCCCCCGAGGGGGCTGGCAGAGGTGTACAACACCCACACTTCGCCGGACGATATTCAGACCCAAATGTGACAGGGGGCGAGCCTGTTGCCATACACCGGGCTCCGCAGTCATGTAGCAGATGACATATAGTACGCACATATACTCACACAATGAACAAATTGGTGCGTGCCTTCGGCTGGGTCCCCAATAATGACCAGAAAATATCTCACTCGTAAGAATTAGACCCCAGGTAAAAGTATACACAAATCATTATGCACCTAAAAACACTTACCTACACATACTACTTACATACTACTACTTAGTACATAGTAGTATATAGTACATACTCGTACTACTTGTATTGATATATAATAACATGCATTTCTAAATTGTATTCCCTGTGCCTACCTAATTGAAACAAGTACTTAGTTGTGCTATGTTTCGAGAGTAATAGAGTATCTCGTCAGTATCATTGACACATTGAAACGTTGGTGACACTTACTCTACAGAAGGCTATTTCACCGTTCTCATAATTCCAAATATTGCAGTAACTAATCGTTAAAAATAAACACCTATAAAGTACTTACTCTTCTTTTGCGAATTCATAGTGGTACATCAGGATTGACACAAGTAAGCACGTTGGCGACACTATCCCAGCACCCGCGTCTATTCCAGTGCTCTAGTGGCTGTCGCGCTCGGTCGCACAAGTGTGTTGATTGTGGAGAGCACTCGCAACTTTGACGCGATACCCGAGTTGCGGAATAAATCACCTCTCGTTGCGGGAAATTGCTGACTTGTGCTCGCACGATACGGCTTAGGGCGGGGAATGGGCGGAATCGATGCTATCTTGACTTGACCAAAAAGTTTGGCTGTAAAAAAGTTTTAAAAAAGTTTGGTGTCGAGTTTTCGATATAATTTTATTCTGGTTTTAGTTGGGAGCCAACAAATATTGACTTAGCGTGTTTATGTTACGGGTGACTGGATTAACTGGGCAGCATTAATGTGGATCGGTCATTATGATAAATATTGACGAAGAGCATCTCTTCTGCTCGCCTCCTCTATCAGAGTAAATCCAACTTGGATCGGTTAGGTTAGAAGGTTTTTTTTTTTATAAGGACCCGAAATCTGCCCTGCTTAAATGACTGGGCTAGGCTAGGGCTTGGCTAGGACTAGAACGTTATCGATCCAAGTCACTTAGCCTATACAGACCGGTTATTGTTCATAGTGACTTGACTTATCAAATTGCCCGTATCATTTATACATACGTATCAATTATTAAGTCGTCGTTTAGAAGTCAAAATCAACATAATGAGTTTAGCATAACTTATCGTCACGCCTTTCCCCCGAAGAGGCTGGCAGAGATGTATTACAACATCCACAATTCCACACTTTTCCGAGCGATGGTCAGTTCCACATGTGACAGGGAGCAAGCCTGTCGCCATACATGGGGCTCCAGTTATGAAGCCGATGACAATACTTTTTGATGTTTAATGAGTTCATGAGAAATGCAAACTTAGTGTTTTTCAATAAATAATCGGAATTTGAACTTAATATATTATTTACTTATCAGATTTTATTTAGCATAGTATTGAAAAAAAATATATCCTTACAATAATTTTAAACACCAATAATTAATTTATCGATAAAACTTGCATCAATTTCCGGCTGCACCCATCTCTACCACCTCTCTAGCCGCGTCATCTAATTTCCGCATCGCCCCGTAGGAAGCCTCGACGAATGCGTTGTCAAACTATGGTCGCGCCACATTACTCTGCAAATAACACGCTTACCACCTTGTGATAAAGTCTAATATCGCCTGAAAGATTTCAAGGCTAGCTAGATAAGTTGAGCTAACGATCTGTGAGGGTAAATGAATGAGAAACAGTTCGGGTGAAGTTAGGATAAAATGATTCTGGAGTTTGTGGTTACTTTGTGCTCAGTTTGATGTGCATAGGCGAACCTATTCAGTCCTGCAGCAATGGAATATGACCTTAGTGACGGATAACTTTTAGGTCTATTTTACAGTAAAGTATTTTAGCGGTCGTGGTGAGATTGATCGTCGAATTCTAAGTTCTAACCGCTTACATAAATAGCCAATGGATGAACAGGTCAGTACTCGGATGGGTGACCGCGAGTAGCATTTATGACTGTTAATATGAACGTTCTCGTAGATTGGATGACACATAAAATTGTACCTAGAACCCAGTTACTCTATCCTATTTAAATAATAGGCAAAAGTTTGTGTGTGCGTATGTGTTTATTTGTTGCTTCTTCACTTTCACTCGGATGTACGGATTTTGATGCAATTTGGTACGGAGGTAGATTATACTCGACATTAAGGCCCCATATTACACGATATCACCAAAAACAAGATTTTTTTTGCGCCTAGTTTGATGTGAAGAATTATGATGATCAGGTGCAAAAAAATACAGCTGGTAGAAGAAACAACCAACTAAAGTTTGGCCAAAGTACAATTTTGAAAATCATTCTCATTTTGAAAAAAAATCATAAAAATTATCTTACTAATAAAACTATCGAAACTTAGTTCTCTAAATTTTCAGCGATTTCACCACATTTTTATTAATATTAGATAGCCAGATTAGTTCTTTCAAGTTTAACCGAGCAACTTGTTCTTATTTGTGTTCTTATTACGATTAATACCGCTAAAAACGGCAAAAAAATGCTTTTCTAGGCGCCGATCTCATTTTTCCATCAAATCGTAAATCATCGATTTTCAACAACAACAACATATCGTCACACCCTTACCCCGAGGGGGCTGACAGAGGTGTAATACAGCACTCACACTTCGCCGGACGATATTCAGCCCTAAACATGACAGGGGGCGAGCCTGTCGCCATACACCGGGCTCCAGTCATGTAGCAGATGATGTACAATACGCACACATGCTCGCAATGAACAAATTGGTGGGTGCCGTCGGCTGGGTTCGAACCCGCTCCTTCTGGCTTGAGAGGCGGGCCTTCTCCCAACTAGGCTGCTATCGCATCTATCTTAATATATATAAATTACGTGTCACGTTGTTTGTCCGCTATAGACTCATAGAGCTACTTAACCGATTTCAATCAAATTTGCACACCGTGTGCAGTTCGATCTAACTTAACAGATAGGATAGCTCACATTTATATATAAATATATAAATAATAAACGCGAACGAAGTCGCGGGGTGACAGCTAGTTTATATATAAGTATATATATTTATACATACGATTTTCAACTCTATATAAAGCGGGTTACATAAACGTATGTGAGAGTAGATAAACGTGGAATGAACCGTAGGTCGCAGCTAGTTATTAATAATATCCCTAAAGCCAATTTACGAAATTGGACGACCTTAAATTCTAACAATAGGGCTGACTACTCAACCATACGAATGTTCAACTTTCTAGTTGTAAACTAAGTTAGAAACAAACGATATGACTGTGCAATCAACTGAGGAACCAAACTGGGGAATAGAAGTTAGAAGAACTTTCATACTCACTGACTTCGTTATGAATTAAAGTTACGTTCTAAATGTACTTGGGTAGGTAGGTATGGTGTCTTAGTGCATAGGATTGTAACGAAGAGAAAAGCTAGACCTTTATCACACTAAAGAAAATTGTTACTCTTCGACATAGGTCGTTTAGAAACAGACAAACATGTACTTACATGATGACTTACATACACGCGAAAACATTACTTACCCTCATTTTAGTCAGTTGGGTAAATTTAACCAGTTCAGAAATATCCACCACTGGCGTCATTTACATAATAAGTAACATTATTAAAAGAAAAAACAAAAACCCGGCCGGAAAATGTTGTATTTATGTCACTTCCACTATCAAGACGATTCAAATGACACCTCACATGTCAAAATCCATCAAGCTGTTTAGGTTGTAGGGCGTGCCAAAGAAATCTCATACATACATACATACCCACATATATACATATATAAATAAATACGTACATACACTCAAAAAACCTAACCCGCCTTCTTGCGCAGTCGGCTAATAACATACATGGTTACAAAAGTGAGTACCGTACAGTATATTTATATAATTGCCATGTACTATCAATAGTATAATGATAATTATATAGGTATAGCCTTCCGAGTTAAAAATGGTCACTTGGGCAACTCGCAGTGACGTCAATCGATGCATAAGCTAGAGCGAAATAAGTCATTTACAAGTTCGAGAGACAATGACAAATGATGTCATCAGGTGTTGGCTCCTGGATCACTAGATCTGGTTTTTTAAGATTATGTTTTATCTATGTATGTTCACACCTTTTAAAAAAAAATCGTAAGAATAAGAATAAAAATCATTTATTGCAGAACTGTGTACAAAGGTCTTAATTTAAATTTAGTCTTAATAGTAAACCCAAGTCGGTGTGCAATATAATGTACATAGGTACTTATAAATGTAGTTAAACAGAATAAAATAAACAACATTATCAAAAAAAGAGTAAATAATCGCTATTATTATGATTAGAAATTCTTTTCAAATCGTAATTTTTTTTTTGTCAATAGCCATTTCTTCTCTATCTTTGTGCTTTATTTTCTAGATACAATATAAAACAAAGTAAATTTCCCATATGTCTGTCTCTCTGTCTGTTTATCTGCTCATCAACCAGTCTACGGATTATAATGCGGTTTTCACCATCACTCACATACATTTTCACGGAAGGTTTATAGGTACCGTGCAAAGCCAGGGCGGGTAGCTAGTTAACCATATTTTTGACTTTTTGTCCATTTCCCTCTTTTTGTAAAGTCGGCTAACCTTCTGCAATATGAACCACAGGCCCACAGTGGTCCCTACTCGGACGTATCTCGTAACGTATAGGCGATACGTGACGTGATAATGCCGTTTAATAATGCACGAGCGGGCATGAGTGCGCGGGATGGTAGGGTAAAATGACGCAGGAAATGGAACCGCAATTTTAATTAAAAACTTAGAATCTAGAAGAAATATTACGTCTAATAATTTTCTCGGTTAAAAATGAGTTCATATTTTTGTAACAGACGTAAAAAAGTTTAGGCTAATTACCTGTTAGCTCACATTTTAATAATCCATTTATTTCAGGCAATATAACTGCAAACAATGAAAATTACGGGGCCGATATACAATAAATACATTACTGATACATAAGAAAATATAAAATAATATAATAATTTTAGTATAACGATGTAAGGCTTGGTATAACACGAAATCAACGAAAACAAGTATTTTGTTTGCGCCTAGTTTGGAAGCATTGTAATGATTAGGTGCAAAAAATAGTAGAAAAAACCAACCAGAATCAGCAGCAATTTGCAGAGCAGAAATTTGAAAATCATTCTCATTTTGGGAAAAATCACAAGAAGTCTCTTCTTAAAAAACTGTTTGAGCGTAGTTCTCTAAATTTTCCGCGATTACAACACAATCTTGTTTGATTATTAAATAGCCAGACTAAACCTTAACTTTAACCGAGCAACTTGTTCTTATTATGATTAATACCAATAAAACGGCAAGAAAATGTAATTCCAGGTGCCAATCTCATTCTACCATCAAATATGACATGCGATTTTCAACTCTAAATGAAGCGTCTTAAGCGTGTGTGTGGGTAGATAATGGTGGTATGACCGAGCCTCTCAAACTACTGACACGATTGTCTGAATAGTTACACAGTCACTAAATCTCAAAGACCATGAAACGCGAGCAAAACTGCGGAAGATGGCCATTTATTTAAAACAAGTGGGTCTGATAAAAAGGTCTAAAACCTGATTGCATTTATTATTAAATTTACTTTGTATCCTCTTTAATTTAATTCATTTTTTCACCCTACTTGATAAGTTTGGTTATTTTTTTTATAATTAACGCGTACTTACTCACATATACTAAGCGATGATAGCCTAGTCGGAAATGAGTCCTCTCTCAAGCCAGAGAGAGTGGGCTCGGACCCAGCCGAAGGCACGCACCAATTTCTTCATTGTGTGAACATAATAATATGTGCGTATTGAATGTCATCTGGCTATATAACTGGAGCCCGCTGTATGGCCACAGACTCGCTCCCTGTCATATTTGGGACTGAATATCGCCCGGTAAAGTGTGGGTATACCTCTAAAAGACCCGTCGGGGGAAAGGCGTGACGATATGTTATGGTACGTTACTTAGATATTACTATTTCTACTCATATTACAAAAATCCGCCATTTTGTTTTTATTTTCAAACACATATCTTAGTACACTTGGGATTTTAAAACGACTATAACCCGTAGCTGCATTTTAGCCAGCGTTCTATCCACCCATTTGGAAGATACGAGGTAATAAATATTACAAACAAACATAAAAAAACGCAACACGAAAAACAACCCTCTTTCTTGGTAGTCGCGTAAAATATGGGGTAAAAATAATTCTCGCCAGCCGAGTACGCGTAAAGTGTTGTAATGTCGTTAAGAGTACGTGTCAGCTTTCAAGTGCCATTACACGTGTAATTTTAAATATTTCATGCACATGTTTACCGGACGTCGGACGTTGAGCTTTTGTGACGTTCATTTTTAATTTTATTACGGGCAGCCGGGAAAAATGCTAAGTGATATGGCCAGATGTGACGGACTGGACAAAAGTTCCAGTTTCTTTTTGAGGATAGACCAATGTATTTAATGGATGTAGGTTCAACTGGGGTAAATGCGTCTGTGAGGCAATTGTGTCTTTCGAGAATTACTGATAAAATCCCATATTGTACAAATTATCGCAACTAAAGATAGAAAAAAAGTAGGTAGCGCCTAATTCGTGAAAGGTTTGTCAGTAATTCTCGAAAGACGCAATTGCCCCGAACTCGATCGAAAAAGACAAAAGACTGTGTAGCTATTCTTAGACTACACAACGTTTATTGCGAAGGCAAATGAAGTATAGTCCCAGAAGAAAGCCTCAATTTCTCCTGTACCCGATTGTGAACTTTCAAATTCATTTTTCCAAAGCAGAGAATTGCAACAGACTCAGTTACTGTTACATCGAAAAATAATACTCTTTCTCGTACATCCCAAACCGAGTATTCGATAATCTAGTATCCGTGTACTCAGTATTCGGTTTACTTGTGGGACGCTCAGACTTGACGAGTATTTTTCAATTTTTGCAAGCCCCCGCGAAGCGTATAAACTGGTATAAACTCTCTTTGTGAGACAGAAATTGGTTTCCGAGGTTTCGGAAAAGTTCGTGAGCTCGCTACGGCGGAGTGTAAATAACTTTTGTACCGCGTAATGTGTTTTTATTATTCGTAGTGTACAAATATTCGGTAAAATACGTTGTAACTAATTCGTAATCTTTAATAGCCTAGCCAGAGAAGGTCCCCTCTCAAGCCAGAGGGAGCGGGTTCGGACCCAGCCGAAGGCATGGACCAATTTGTTTATTGTGTGAAGACATGTGCATATTGTATATCATCTGCTACATGACTGGAGCCCGGTGTATCAGGCTCGCCCCCTGCCACTTTTGGGACTGAATATCGTCCTCCGAAGTTTGGGTATTGTACACCTCTGCCAGCCCCCTTGGGGGAAAGGCGTGACGATGTTTAATGCAATAAACAGTACTTTGATGCTCAATAAAGTATTTAACACTCAAATTTATATACGATGAATCTACATTTTAGGCTTAACAAGTAAGCGCTATTAGGTAAGTATTTAGTAGGTACCAAGTATAAAGCAAGTAAGTTTGTTCAGTAGTTCAGTTAAAACAAAATAACTATGATTCTTTTGTGAAATTCCCAATCCCAACTTCCTGAGGAATAAAATAAATGTGGAAGTAGGTTTGTGCGTTGATTTGGTGAGCTTTCACGCCTTAACAACTCAACCGATCATCATAAAATTTTGCATACACGTTGACAGGGGTCAAAAAATGACATTCCATAGACATAGGGTACCTTTCATCCTGAAAAACTTACAATTTCTGAGTGACACCGCAGGGCTCAGCTAGTTATATTAATAATGCCACAAAACTTTTTCTAATACTAAATCACTCTATGTTGTGAGAATAAGATTTTTTAAGAAAAAAAGGATACCTACATCATTTCAAGTTCAGCTTTCTAGTACCTACTATTTTTATCTTTTTAGCGGATCAGCCCCTTTATTTTGCGGAATGTCACGCGATGACCACTTACCATCATTACGCTTAGAAAATAAGGCTTAATAATAGACTGTCACACATACACACAGACAGAGAGATAATTTTTTGACTTTTATTTTTTTGCTATAATTTAAAATCTACTACTTAATCCTATTTTATTCTATAATTATAATCATGATTTTATTCTCAAAGTGAACATTAACTTTACATAACAAATATCTTCACGCATTTCTTTCCATGGGGCTGGTAAAAGTGTAGTTCTACACCAACATTATTTCCAGACGATATTCAGTCCCAAATGTGACAGGGGGTGAGCCTGTCGCCATCCACCGAGCTCCTGTTATGTAGCAGAACATAACTGGATCCCGGATGAACCCTTATTTTCTAAGTACATATATTTTCATATGTTTTTTAAATTATACTGTCATTCGGCTCAATCACCTTCGATGTAGGGTAGGTTGGTGTCCCTGCAGTGGGACGTAAAAGACCTAATGATGATGATGGTCTTAATTAAAATGTCCAAAGTAGCCAACAATGCCGTCAATATGCCTTTTCTGAGTTATTTTTAATCTCCGTGCCTATCCGTTCTCAAGATGCTCAACTCTCGAGTGCTGATTTGAAAAGTTGCTCCTTGCGATGCTCTTGCGAATCGAGGCTTGGGCTGCCGTTACACTAACAGTATGGCCACTAAAACCGCATCCACGCGATACAATTTTACGACCATTTTGACTGGATTGGCAATCGATTTGTATCGTGTGAAAAAAAAAAGAAGTCCAAGGTGCGGGACCAACGAATGACCTTGAGATTGGACAATCTGATTGGCCAATCCAATTAACTCGTGTGGGTGGGGTTTAAGAGCATTCTAGCGATTTTTGATAGATTTCAAAGCTAGGCGAATGCGCGGCGTGATCGCAGCGAGATCGCTCGCAACGCCGCGGGATCAAAACACATCGCAGTTACTACATCGCAGCATTTAGTAAGGTCAAAGGATTATTTATGCTAGACCGTGCTAAGCGCAAACCGTGCCTCTAACGACGCACGACCGAAGCACAGATTCAAAACTGGAGAACCTTTTCGTACGGTGCCCGCGTCCCGGGCGTGGCTCGGCCGTGCCTCGGCGCCCGCGGGGTGTCGGACGCAGGGACGGGATGCCTCGTACGAGTCACGGTACGCAATCGGCACGGTCTAGCATAAATCATCCTTTAACAATTTTCAGTTAGATTACCAACGTAGACGCTCATACTGTTAAGACGATGTCTGGCTTCCTACAATATAATTATGTTAAAGTGTTCTTGCCTGTTCGTCTTGTTATTTTTAAAGTAATGAGAATTGTCTGTTTCGTTGTTTTTTCGGCTGATTGGTGTTGAGGAGGCTTGTATAAAGTCTGTTTTTTTTTTTTACTTCAGATAAGAAAATTAATGGTTATAAAAGGAACTCTTGTCTTTTTAATTAATAATTAAGTTTTGCTGTTGAAAAATGTATTTATAAAATAATTTTTTTTATGAAGTGTAGGTACCTGATTAATGATGATGATAATGTAGTTAGTAGCATAACCGTGAGCTGATTAAAATGATCCCTAAGACGGCCAGTCTACTCCTTCATATCGAGTAGTTTCTATGGCCACCTTGCGACTCCATCATCAGACCAGCTCTATTGTCTCTACACGTCAAGTATACCAAAGAGTCGAATCGAACGCCAGAGCAAGTGGTTCTAATTTAGCTTCTAAGATTTGACCCATAGTTACTAACTAATACTCCAAATAAAAAAAGGTTGTAAAAGGAAACAAATTAAAAAGAACAAGCGATTAAAATAATATGAAGATATATTGAAAAAGTTTAAAATACGACATAGTTGACATGACATCATCGTGGGCTCTTCTCATTATACTCATCATCTCATTAGATATTGAGTTACTTAATTAAAGAAATGCTTTGAGTAACGACCATAAATAGCAAAATACATAAAAGCCTACCAAAAGCATCCAATTGAAAAATGCGAAGAATGTAAGCCACAATTCCCAAAAAACAGCTACCTCTTCGAAGGGAATGCAAATTCAAGGCAGATGCAGTATGCTAATACTGCGCAAGGATATTATGAATAGAGGCTGGGGTGCACTTCAAAAGGAACCTGTGAAGTAAGACATTCCTTTACAAAAACATGTTGAATCGTAGGGGTCTCGTGAATACATGATGAATACGTTTGAATTGAAAATAAGGCTATTTCGCTGTTTATAATAAAGTAGCAATATTTTCAATTAATTTTAAATAACAAACAATGAATAAAAATTAAACCTGCAGACCTACAGGATTGGCAATGTGCAAAATCGAAACTAAAGATTGCATCGACTGTATTCTATAATATTTACCCATACCTTTTACTTATAAATTCCATCACACTAACCACTAATATTGTAAAGGCTATAGTTTGTGAGTGTGATGTGTTAGTGTGTATATTTGTTATTTCTTCACGCTCAAACGGATGGACGGATTTTGATAAAGTTTGACACGGAGGTAGTTTATACTCTGCATTAACACATAAG